>CAWUFW010007886.1:0-600000 GCA_963921515.1 Calotriton arnoldi
CCACTCTTATTATGTTGTATTGAGGTGGAAAAGCCATTGCTACATCAGCGGAAGCGTGCTCATGTAACCAGGTTTCTGTTATAAAACAGATATCTGGAGTTTCCATATCCAAAAGATTCCATAGTTCTATTGTGTGCTTTGGAATTGAACGAGCATTTAGGTACATTCCCTTTAGCTGTTTGGGGAGTTTGATATCATCCGATTTATAATTTACTTGGGGTTTACATATTGGTGCAAAATCATTGTGACAATGGTTGCCAGATGCACCAATGCTGACTATTTCTCTCAACCCGACAGTGTGTTCAGGATGATGTTTGTTTAACTTTTTAAGCTCTTGACTGGAATAATGCAGACTTGCCATGTTTGACCACTCACCGATTTTACCGCTGGGCCTGGGCAAACAAAGATGAAGGAGTCCTGGCGCCTGGTGACGGCCTGGCGCAGACGGGCTTGCCTTTGGCACGCCGCTGCGTGTGTCCGAGCTCTGCCCGGCCTTAAGTAGGTCTGGGAGTTATCAGCATGAAGCTGGAGCGCTGACTGCAGTTCCGGTCGGAGCGCCGGAAGTATGAATTTAGAGCCCCACGTCCCTCCGCTCAATCGGCACAAGCCGTGACGGACCAGAGACTGCCGGGTGCTGAATGAAGGTTGGTGAATAAAATCAAATGCTAACAAGCGAGCGGCGCAGTCTAAAAACAGATCTAAAACAAGAGTGTAATACTGTTTTAAGCAGCAAGTGAAATAACCGTCAGCATTTTATATTAAAATTAATAGCACAGCTAGTAGAAATCATTATCAGGAAACTAACCCTGAAGCCGACACTGAGAGTGACCTCACATATTATATCACTCATGACATGGTCACTGACATCACTGATGACATCATTGATGACATCTCAAATGACATCACTAATGGCATCATCCACAGATTATCTGATGTACCCACTCACACTCCCATATAAACTTTCATACACCAACTCCAATTTTCACTCTACCATTCTCAAAACCATTGACACACCCATACCAGTACTTACACACCCACTCTCTGATTCATAGGTCTACACACACATCCACTCAGTCACCCATACAGCCACTCACACACCAACTCACTCACTAATACAGCCACTGATATATCTACTCATACACCCATAAAGCCACTCACATACTGTAGTCACTCATTGAGCTACTCGCATACCAAGTCACTCACCTGGAGAGTCACTCACACAGCCATTTACTCATCTTTACAGTTATATACACTCACTCACTTATTCATCAAGATACTAACACATACTCACTCACCTATACAGTCACTGACACAAGCACACACTCACCCATACATCCACTATCACAATACCTCACTCACACATACAGTCACTCATATACTCCAACACTCACCTATACTGCCTTTCACATATCCAGTTACTCACCCATATGCCACTGACACATTAATTCACTCACTGACACACTCATACATACACTCAGTCACCTATACAGCCCCTCACGTATACACTCACTAACCCAGACAGCCACTGGCTCACCCACTCACTCATCCATGCAGGCAGTCACGCACCCTCTCACCCAGCCACACAGGTACTCATGCACCCATACAGCTACTCACATACCCACTCACCAACCCATACAGCCACTTATGACAGACTGATGCAGACATTTCTCAAAACCTAGTCACTCACCCATACATAGACTGAGACACCTAATCACTCACTTATACTGTCAGTCACACACCCACTGAATCATCCATACAGGCACTCATACAGCCACTGATTCATCAATGCATTCATCAATGTATTTAACACTCATAAACATTTTAAAAACACTCACAGTCACTGGATGATGTCATCAGTGATGTCATTTGAGATGTCATCAGTGATGTCACTGACCATGTCATGAATGATGTTATATGTGAGGTCATTAGCAGTGCATTGCAAGGAGCAAGTTATAACTGCTGAATTTCTCTGGTTTTGTTTGAGTTAAATATCAGCCTAACTATAACGTCCCTGTAACCTGTGGTTTTTTCACTGAATTTCTAAGGTTTTTTTAATTCTATTTCCTAACTATAAATCCCTGTAACCTTTGTTTTTTTCCAGTAAATATATATATATATATATATATATATATATATTTCCTACTGGCGGTCGCCAGTAGGTAGTTATAGTTAGGACCTAGTTTCCATAGGAAAAGCTTTTTTTGATTTGCCAATATCTTTGGCGCCGTTTGACGAATCTTCGTGAAATTTTAAAAACTAATGGGGCGCTCCGGTCAGCTCCTGTCTTGAAAGTTTTAGGGTGATTTGTCAAGCAGGGGCCGAGAAAAAAGGGGGGGTCCCAAAACGCGTTTTCTCCATGTTAATTTCCATAGGAACTTTTGTCGCGGCTACAGCCCGAACTGCTGAACGGAATTACACCAAATTTGGCAGAGAGGTAGTTCTTGGTCCAGAGTGCACTCTTTGCTTTAAATGGTGTAAATCTGTTCAGTAGTTCCTGAGAAATTCAAAAATAAAAAATATAGATATCTGGTGACCGCGGTGGATCCGTGAACCCTCCTGACTACGAGCTTGATTCTGATTGGCTGTCATCACTCCAAACCAAGAAGGTTTGGCAGCCATCTTGTGACTCAGTTGAACCGAGTCACAAGCAAAAGTGTCAAAAACGATTAAAAAAGAAGATAAGGGGGCAGGGTAGAAACACCCTGACCCCGAGGGCCCAAAAAAGCATTTTTTTGCTTAATTTTCAGTGGGATTCGCGAATCCCGTCGAAAATTTAAAAAAAAGAAAATTAAGCACGCTTCATTTTGTAGAAGCCCCCAGGTGGGCCAGGTCCCGGCGGCAATGTTATTAATATTTGCATGGGCTGCGCAGGCCCCCGCAGCCCCGGGGACCGCCACCTCCCCGGGGCATTTTTAAGTTTTGGGTGGGGGGCCTCACAGGCCCCCCAAGCCCCGGGGACTGCCACCTCCCTGGGGCTTCGATGTTTAAATGCGGGGGGTCACGCTCTCCCACAGCCCCTGGGACCGCCACCTCCCCAGGCCAACATAAATTAAAAGTAAGTGTGGGGGGACCCCTCCCCCCCACACTTCGGGGACCACCACCTCCCCAGGGCACTAATTATGCTAATGCGGAGGTCCGTTACGGCCCCCCAGCCCCGGGGACCACCACCTCCCCGGGGCTATGTAAATGTTGACAGGAGCGCTGCGCGGCCCCCCTCCTGGAGCCCTAGATGGCCCTGGGGACCGCCCCCCCAGGGCTGGCTCCAGCAATGTCCCAGGGTGCCTACCCCAGGGACATTGCAGTTTGCTATGGCAGGGCGGGAGCCCAGCTCCCGCCCTGTCATTGCAAACACTGCTTTGCTTCATGGAAGTGAGAGCAGGGAACCTGCTCTCGCTTCCACGAAGCAAAGCAGATTGCTTTTGGACAAGGGGAGCTGCATGTGAGCAGCTCTCCTTGTCCAAAAGCAATGCCGGCTGGGACCGCGAGGGCATTGGGGCTCTCCCCGCGGTCCCCGATGTGAGGGCATGCGCAGGGGATGGGGTCCCCGGGGCAAAAAAATAAATGCCCATGGGGGGATAAATGCTTTTTTTTTGTTGTAAAAAATGGCTGGGCCTCGGGGGATGAGGTCTTCGAGGCAGAGTTTGAGTAATGAGAATGGGGAAATTTTTCGTTTTTCCGTGCTTGGAGTTGCGACTCCATTGCGGCTCTCAGCGAGCCCCCTCCTCTCCTCCCAGTGTAACCGCGATGGGTTCACGACTCCAGGCAAAAATAAAAAAGAGTATGTATGTTCTTAAAAAACATAAGATTGACTGTTCGGGTTATAGGGTGGCTCAAAAAAGAGCCCTTGTTTTCATTCTGAGTTTGTTGCCGCTACATGTAAGTGCGGATGCACAGCTTAAGGTTGTTGAGAAACACTCTGGGGCGTATTTACAAGCCCCTTGCACCACCCGTACGTCACTTTTACCATGTTAAAAATGACGCAAAAGTGGCGAAAGGGGCTTGGAAATAGGCCCCTCTGTTTCCTCCATCTGTGAAGTGAACTCCGTCACTTCTGTAGATGTCATCCATATCAAAACGTAGATTTTTGTTATTGATGGAGCCCATCCCTTGATCTCTGAGGAAAGCAGAAACAGCTTTATTGACATTCTACCTAGCTTTCTCAAACTGTGGACAGAATTGATTTGACCACTTCCATTTTTGCCTTTGACATATATTAGAGAATACAAAAACAGTTTGAGGCAAAAGCAACATCAATTCTGCAAAGGTATCCTTCATTAGCATTTCCAGACCTACCCCAGTCAATGTGCCAAGGTCATTGCCACCACAGTGCACAATCATGAGGTCAGGGGGTTGGAGATGCAAAAAGGTTTTAACCAAAGGCAACAATTGGTGCCACTTTAATCATCTCTATGCAATCTATTTAATGTCCACATTTTGCAAACCTAGGTTTTTGTCAATACCTCTGTGTTCAGCATACCTTTTGCACCAGAAAACATAGCTGTGCCCTACAATCCATACTGAGAGCATCTTAAAGGGATGTCTGGAAGGAATGAAAAGATGTCTGTAGCTGAGGTAGTAAGTTGGTAGAATGAGAGATATCTAAAATAGTGGAGAAGATGTTGTTTTTTAAAAAGCTGATAAGTGATTGGCTGTTCATCAAGATTGTGCACTCAAAAATAGGATGTATGTTAGTTTGCTGAGATATCATGTTTGTGATTCGTTATTAGAAAATGTTTGAAAGGTAAAGTAGATACCATAAGGTAATATTTTGTAAAAGTCAACCACACCCGTTGTTTGCATTAGCAAGCTTGTGTGCTGAACTTGAAACTACGGTGAACTTGTGACCTGCCAGTACATCTGAATGTTCTATGAACTGTTACTATGGAAACTGGCATTAAGTAGAATGGGGGAAGGGTTGTAACTTAACTGTAGATTTAAAATGTGAAATGGAAACTTAAATATGAGTGAAATGTTACTAAATTAAGGTTTTCTAAGACAGTAGTATGTGTAGAAGTAGTGTGTTGTTAAAAAACTATACTAGTATTATTAAAAATAGGTTTTTGAACTCCTGTGTGGATTCGCGGCTCCACCGCGATGCTTTACTGAGGCACTGCGGTGGAGTCGCAACTCCAGAAAATTACAGAACCAGTTTGGGCACCATTTGAAGACAGTTAGAAAGGGTTAATCTGTCTAACCAATAGAATGTGTTTTACAATTTGAAATAATGATGGAAGCAATGCGATTTGATACTTACATTTATTTGAGTGCAAAAAGAGAGGAAAAGTTCGACATTTCTGGCTTCATCTTGCTGAGAGAGGTGCATTACATTTCTTGTGTACAAAAGAAAATCTTTTAAGAGTTTCTGATATTTGATATTCTGCAATACTACCTCAAATGTGAGTAACAAATTTGTAAGGTGTATTATATATTATTCAGCACTGCTTCATTGTTTCTAGTGATATTTTTAGATTTAATAAATAAAAAATCCAAATGTGGAAATTGTAAGAGAAATGCGATGTATGAAATATGTTATGAAATGTACAGATCTCTATTGTACTTTTTATTATTGTAATGAAATGATTTTTGAAATCGTTTGTAGATAGTAACATGGTAGTAGGATTAGTGTTTGCTTTCTGGAATTTAGTGAGAATTATATCTCTAGACTCATGCACTAGGTATGCAGTAATGTAAATATGCACAAGTCAGTCTTGGAGTTATGTATTCAGATGTGAGCTCTTATTTAGTTATGCAATCTAGAGGCACTATCTATATACAGTTGTAATCCCACAGACATTAACCATAGATTTGTGCAATCACCCAGCCACTACTATCCCACTCAAACATTCAGTCAGGCACTACCCATGCTCTCATCTACTCACTCAGGTACTATTGATGCACTCATAGAATGGCCCAAGCATTACCCTTACACTCATATTTTCTCTCAGGTACTTCCCATACACTCATACAATCATCCAGTTACTACCACTGCAGTCATAGAATCACTCAGACAGTACCAATGCACTTTTTTATTCTTTCAAGCACTACTCATACCCTCTTGTCTTCAACCATGTGTTAGCCTTGCACTCATGGTTTGTCTAAGGTATTTCCCCTGCATTGATCTAATCACCATTCAGTACTGCTGCTCTCATGCAATCACTGCAAGCAGTACTCTTGCACTGAACTTTTCACTCAGGCACTACCCATCAGTCATCCATTCTCTCAGGGACTACCCACTACCCAACTATTTGTATGTTTCTTTGATATATGATGGCACTTTTAAAAGGTACAGACACATGCATGCATGCTCTCTGGAATATAGTGAGACTTTTATCAGACACATTGGAAAAGTTGCTGCTTTGTGTTTGGCTAGGCCCAACACTCTGAATAGTTGCTGAATAGTGAAGCTGCAGCCCAAAAGTGAGGTTTAAGTAAGACATGTTGGCAGAGGGATTAGTAATTAGGTTAGCTCGTATTGGTCTATAGAGATGTACACTTCAAGTATGCCGCATAAGTTTAGGTGTCTCTTTAAAATGGGAAGTGCAGTCTGTGAAGTTTAGGGGACTTTTTAGTCTTATGACTGAGGTATGTGTGTGCGTGCATATGTATTCTCTCATGTGATATGCCTAAACAGATGGTAGAGGTGTAAAACTCTGGTATACATGTATCTGTATGTTTCTTTTACATATGATGCCACTAGGAACAGGTACATATACATGCATGCATGCTTTTAGGAGTATAGTGAGACTTTTAATAGACATTTTGAAAAACTTGCTGGTTTGCATTTGGCTATGTCCAACAGTCTCAGTAGTTGCTGAGTAGTGAAGCTGTAGCACAAAAGTGAGGTTTAAGACTTATTGGTAGAAGGATTAGTGATTAGGTTAGTTCGTATTGGTCAATGGAAATGCACACCTCAAATACGCCGCATAATCTTTGGTGTCTCTTTAAAATAGATAGTGCAGTCTGTCAAGGTTAAGGGACTTTGTAGTCTTATGACTCAAGTATGTGTCTGCTTGCACATGTATTCTCACATGTGTTATTTCTATAAAGATAGTAGAGCTATAAAACACTGGTATATATATATATTTGTATGTTTATTTTACATATGATGCCACTAGGAAAAGGTACAGACACATGCATGCTTGCTTTCAGGAATATAGTGAGGATTACATCTATATACTCAAGCACTAGGTGTGCACTGATGAAAAGAGGCTCATATCACTCTTGGACTCATGAATTCACTTCTTATTCAGTTATGCAGTCAAGGAGGCACTACCTATACACACTTTTATTCACTTAGACATTAACCATACATTCATATAATCACCTAGATACTACTATTCCACTCAAACATTTACTTAGCCAGTACCTATGCACTCATGGATTCACTGAGATACTACTGATGCACTCATGCAATGGTCCAAGCATTACCGTAATACTCATACTTTCTCTGAGGTATTTCCCATACATTCATACATTCATCCAGGTACTACCTCTACAGTGATAGAATCACACAGGCAGTATCCGCGCACTCATCCATTATCTCAAACTCTACCCATACACCCCACCATGCTTTAGCCTTGCACTCATAGTTTCTCTCAGGTATTTTTCATGCACTGATGCAATCACCCAGGCAGTATCGCTGCACTCATTCAATCATCCAGGCACTACTCTAGCACTGAACTATTCACTTAGGCAGTTGCCATCCAGTCATCCATTCTGTCAGGCACTACATATGCACTCATCCAATGATCCTACCATTACTCTTATATTCATCCTTTTACTCAGGCACTACCCATGCATTCATACAGTCAAGGAGAAACTACCTATACTACCACATACTACCCATATACTCATACAATTACTGAAGCACTAGTCTTGCACTAAACCATTCTCCTACACAGTACCCATGCACTCATCCAATGCCTCTTTCTGCACCTCTCTTGCTTCTTCCTGCACTTCTTTTGCCTCTTTCGGCATCTCACTGGCTTCTTTTTGCACCCCTTGTGCCTCTTTCTGCACCCATCTTCCCTCTTTCTGCAGTTCTCTTGCCTCTTTCTGCACCCCTGTCCCAGCTTTCTGCAGTTCTCTTGCTTCTTTCTGCACTTCTGTTGCCTCTTTCTACCCCTTTGTTGCTTCTTTCTGCACTTCTCTTCTTTCTGTACCTCTCGTACTTCTTTTTCAACTCCTCTTGCCTCTTTCTACATCCCTTTTATTTGTTTCTGTACCTTACTTGCATTTTTCTACACCTTTTTTCCTCTTTCTGTACTTCTCTTGCCTCTTTCTGCACCTCTCTTGCCTCTTTCTGCACATCTGTTGCTTCTTTCTGCATTTCTTACACTTTTCAGTAGCTGTGTTCTTTGAGTATTCCATTTTGCTGTTTCTAAACCTTTCTTTTTTTCCTTTCTTCTTTTTGCTGTTTGACCACCTTTACTTCTGTTTTTGCAGTTCTTTTGTTCGTTTTTTATACTTTTCTCTTTTTATGTGTTATAAATGCAATAGGAATTTAATTGTAATTTTGTGCTTAGTTGTTATTTTCAAAATTGAAATGTTATTAATTTTAGAATTGTAATTGATGTAACAAACTAATTAAACTATTATTTGTTTTTTAGAAAGATATTTTGATTGGATTATAAATAAATAAAAGATGGCAAGAAAACATGAAAAGAGAAGAGAACAAAGGAAACAGAAGTACTTAATGAAAACTAAAAAGAGTGGAGTAGAAAAACACCAAAAGGTTGCTGAAGATAAAGTGTCTTCTGGTAAGACAACTAAACAATGTATTTAAAAAGTTGTGGATAGATTAAACAATCAAAATACTAATCAAAGGAGAAAAGACATTTTTAGAAAAAAGGAGAAGCAAATAAACAAACACAATGGAAAAGAAACACATGTCACAAAAAGACAAAAATAATTTAAAGACATACATGTAAGTATGTTACGTAATAGAATAATTCAAAATGTATTAAAAGATTGTAAAAAGTATAAAAAGATCAGCAGCATATAAGAAGAAGCAACAGATTGAAAGTGTAGTAGATACTGCTTTTGAATTGAAACGAAAATTATTTATATTGGTATTGAAGAGAATGAAAACATTTAATAAAACAATGCACTTTATGAAGGAGAAAAGCAAAAGAAAAAGACTGGTTAATAGAAGTAACTTTTGCAAAACTTTTTCTGGTGAATGGAAGCACACTTCTAGTACTGAGCCTTTTTTCAATGAAGAAACCTATTTTCAAGAAAATACATTAGTTCATGCAGTTGATGCCAGTGGTCGTTGTTATGAGATAAAAGATGGTTGCCCAATTGAAAAAGAAAAGATGGTTCCTAGAAATGTGGAAGAAGTAATAACTGAAGAAGTTCAAGGGAGACATACACAAGCTGCAGTGCATAAGTGGGATTGTAGTAGTATTAGTAGTTTTCAACAGGAATCTATTGATATATTACGAATTTTCTTACGAGAATATGCAAAAAAATGTGTTAAACAGAAGATTAAGATGTTGCAAGGACTAGATCCTTGTAAGGTGAGAAAATATACTGAGTTGCAGGGTCATTCTCTGGCTTGTCTTTCTAGAAAAGTGTGTCGAAGTACTTTTCATCATTTAAGAATGTTAGCAGTAAATCACTCAGAAATGCAGAAGTTAGAAAGGAGATTGTACTACATAAAAAGCCCTGCATTATCTTTAACTGAAATGAAATCATCTCTTTTGCATGGTTCAGTATCAAATGTAAAAAAAGTTTGTGATGATATAGAGTTTCATTATTTTGGTTCACAAAAGGAGTGTAGAGAAAGTGAGAGCTTGATAAGTGTAGGTGTTGAAGAAAAGGTGGAAAATATTAGTACTGAGAAGTTTGCAGAAGAAATTACAATGTTTAAGATACTTTCATGTGAAAAACCATACGATGTTTGTATTTGTTGTCGACGTACTCACTATAGAAGTCAAACTAGGAATGTTGATGTGTATTTAAAAAGTGAAAAGGAAAACAATGATAAGTGGGAGCAATTTGGTGCTTATTTGATGGTTGAAGGTCGTTTTGAGTTGACTGATCAACGTATTTATAAATATTGTTACAACAAATTAGAAGAGAACAAAATGCCAGCTAGAGCAGTACATAACAACTTAGAGTTGGTAGCTATTCCTCCGGAACTGGCAGATTTAAACACTTATGAGTCCCTTCTTATTCAATCTGTGCACCCGTTTCAGGCTATAGTTCGTATGGAGCCTAAAACAGGTAAGCTGCCTCCAACAGATTTACAAAGAGGTCTGAAAGGAAGAGTTGTGTACTTACCTTTAGATTTTAAGAAAAATATTGAAACTGTGGGTATAGAGAGAGAGGAAAGTGAGCCTGTAGTTATTCTAGTTAATGGTGTACCAACAAAGTGTTGGAAAATATGACAAGAGTTAGTAGATGTCACCAAATTTCAAAAGGCTACATTATATCTTGTACAGAACAATATTTATTATAAAACTGTAAATGTGGAGAACAGGAAATATGTTTAGAAGATGAAACAGAAATTTCAACTAGCCAAATAAAAAAAGTGGACAAGTTCAGGAGTGAAGAGATTTACGAACATTACAGTATACATCCTCTACATTCAAAAGCAGTGATTGGAAACACTATTGAATTATTTAAAATGAAAAAAGCAAAGGGAACTCCCATGAGTGTATGGGAAAAAAGATTTGAAGCTCGTTGTTTTCCACAGCTGTTCCACACTGGAGAAGGTGGACGACATGATGAACGAGCAGTACAGATTCCAGCTTCAGAATACCGCTCGACAAGATTGTACTCAGAAGATTCAAGATTTCGACAGTTCATTCCATATATATTTCATCTTCTGTTTGAAAGTGACTTGTCTGGACTTTCATATGCAGTGAATCACATATTAAAAACAGGAGTTCATCTTGCACATGTTTCTGCAAAGGAGTTTATGGACAAAGTTCAACAAAGAGACGATCATTTACAATCTCAGTTAATTAATTTGATGGCGTGTCAATGTGGTACTAATGAGTATTGGTATCGTTGTCACAGCGAACTTAAATGTATGTTAAGAAACTGAGGTACCCCTACGTGGTTTCTAAAACGTAGCTGTGCTGAATATGCGTGGGACGATTTACTTGAATTTCTACGACAAGCAAATTCAAATGTAAAAAATATTGAATTGAAGACAGCTGGAGAACTGTGTTCCTTGGATCCTGTGAATGTGTGCAGATATTTTAATCATAGGTTTCAAGCTATGATGTCTTTTATCTGCAATAAAAATAATCCACCTCTTGGAGAAGTTACTGATTTCTTTTGGAGAAAGGAGTACCAAGCAGAGGTGCTCCTCATATACACATGCTATTATGGATCAAGAATGCACCACAATTTGGAACTGATACCGAAGAAAGTGTTTTGTCTTTCATCGAAGAGTATGTTACCTGTGCCGTTCCAAAAAAAGGAGGAAAAAACAGCTTGAGACAACAAGTTTTACGGTTTCAAAGTCATCGATGTGGAATATATTGTCGACAAAAATACAAGTCAAAGGGAAAATTTTATACAAAATGTCGTTTTGGATTCCCACGTCCAATAATTTCAAAAGGAAGAGTCAATAGTTTTATGTCAGCAGTAAGGCCTACTATAACTCAAAAATCTCCGAAGAATACATACAACTTAAAAAGAACTGAAGATTCAAAGTATATTAATTACTACAATCCAGTGATTTTGACAATGTGGAATGCAAACATGGATATCCAGTATGTTGCAGATAATTCAATTGCTGTTGCTTGCTATGTTACATCATATATAACCAAATATGAAAAGACAGAGTTGAAAGAAATGTGGGAAGAAATTTCACAAGAGAAGAACCTTAGTAAGACATTGTACAGCTTTAGCTTGAAAATGCTTTCCCATCGAGAGATTGGATCCTATGAATGTTCGGATCGGTTGAGCTCTGCCAGTTTGTATTCAAAGTCAAGAGGAATCGTTTGGGTAAGTCTAGGTCTTGCCGCCACACGAAATAGAGTATTGAAATCTCTACAAGAAATTGAATACTTAGCATTGAATGAACCAGAAAGTACAGATATTGTTAAAACTAATATGTTGGATACGTACTATCCCAAAAGGAGTCCACATCTGGAAAACCTATGGGGCATATTATCAAGAAACGGCGTTAAAATTATCGCCGCTTTAGCGGCAGAAAACTGCCGCTGAAGCGGCGATAATGGGCTTGATAATATGCCCTTGAGAATTCCAATAGAAGCCCATGTTCTGGTGTCAACATGGGCTTCTATTGGAATTCTCAAGGGCATATTATCAAGCCCATTATCGCCGCTTTAGCGGCAGTTTTCTGCCGCTAAAGCGGCGATAATTTTAACGCCGTTCTTGATAACATGCCCCTTTGTCTCTATGAAGTACTGCAACATTACAGCTTCAAGAGAAATGTTGCAGAAAATATAAATGAAGAAAAATATGCAGTAATTGGATGTGGCGGATGTTTGGTAAAACATGCCAAAGGAAATCTTATTACCCACAGGAAACTCAGTATCGAAACTCCAGATAAAAGAGAATTTTTCTATTTAGCACTTTTGCAACTCTTCAAGCCTTGGCGTAGTGAAATGGAATTACTTGGAGATTTCGACTGCTATGAAGATTCTTTTAATGCATGTAAAGATAGCATTCAATGCACAATTTTCCCAACTTATCAACAAATGTTAAATGATGAGATTGAACAAGAAACTACTATTGCAGCTGAAATAGCTAGAGACAGTTCTCAAGATAGTCAAAGTTCTGCCCCACTAAGTCAAGAACCACTAGGACAACCAATTATTGAAAATGAAGCAGCAATAGCCATGAATGAAGTTGAACCGGCAATGCAACAAGCACAACAGGATATTATTCAGTTGGGAAACTTGGAAGAAGAACTAAATATTGAACAAAAAGAAATATATCAGCAAGTGACAGGACAGATTCAGCATGGTTTGCTGCATGAAAAAAAGAATGCCAATGCACATCATTTAAACCTATTCTAATGTACATCAGTGGTCTAGCTGGAACAGGAAAAAGTTTCTTAATTAAAGTTTTGACCAGTTATCTACACAAAACTACTGAATCACATTTATCTTGTGTTGTAACAGCTCCAACTGGATTAGCAGCACACAACATTAAAGGGATTACTTTACATCAATAACTTATGCTACCAGTTGAACATGAAAATAAATTGGAATATCAGAAGCTATCTGGAGAAGCTTGTTATGAAGTTTCAAGAGTACTGAAGAAAATGAAACTTCTAATCATTGACGAGGTGAGCATGGTCTCAAACTTAATGCTTTCTTTTGTACATTTAAGAATGCAACAGATTTTAAAAACAGATTATGATCATTTGTTTGGAGGAAAACATGTAATTGTATTCGGCGATCTACTACAACTTACTCCTGTAAAAGGGCAACCAGTTTTTAAAACACTTGTCCATGAAGACACTAGGAAATCTTTGGGAAGTATTGGAAATGTGAATGTTTGGTTACATTTTGAATATAAAGAACTTATTAAGAATATGCAACAAGCAAGTGATGAAGATTATGGAAATATTCTTAAGGATATAAGAATTGCTGTTTTGACAAAACATGGTAAACAAGCTTTACAAAGTCGACTACTAAGGAACTTGTTTACAACCGAAAACACAGCACCTGAAATAATGTACAAAAAATTGGAGAAAAGAAGTCTATAGTTTGTCTAATGCCTACACTGCAAGAGTGTTCTACATTCAATCAAGAGTTTTTGAAATTGGAAAAACAACCAATAGTGAAAATGCAAGCTATTGATAAAATGGAACACCAAGGAGTGACTATTATTCTCTCAGAGAAATTTCAGTCAAAATGGGATTCTTTGGAAAAGTCTGTATCTAAGATTGCAGGTTTAGAAAAGACTTTGCATGTATGTATAAACTGTCTTGTAATTTTCCGGTGTAATTTGAATGTAGAAAAAGTTTTAGTCAGTGTAGCAATGGGAAAAGTTGTTGATTTTGTAAATTTTCAGAACAGAGATGGAATTGAATTTTTGAAGATTAAATTTGATCAGATTGAAGAGGTAAGACAGATTGGGCGTTGTGCTTGTAAAAGACTTGTATGTTCGTAGAAAACAGTTTCCTCTGTCTTTAGCATATGCAGTAACTATTCATAAATCTCAAGGTTTAAGTGTAGACTGTGCTTTAGTAAATATTGGAAGTACAGTGTTTAAAGAGCGAATGGCATATGTTGCATTGTCCCGAGTAAGAATATTATCTGGTTTGTATTTGATTGATTTTGATGAGATAAAGATTAGTGCTGATGCAAATTGTGTGAGAGAGTACAATCGGTTAAGAAGACTTTATGCTCCTGACTTAGGTGAATATCGCATATATGAGAAATGTGTATTGTGTCCAAAACGGAAATATGACAAACATTCTACTGAGATTCAAAAAAAGAAAACAATTGAAGAGAATCATGAAGGTACAAAGAAAATGAAAATGGAAAAGATGATGATACTGTAGGATACCAGTTAGAAAATAGTTCAGGTATCAACTGCTATGTTAATGTAATTGTGAATGTTGTGATTTATCTAGAAGATCTTCATCATGAAATTATGGAAATTCGAGAAAAAGATTCTGTTCTTTACTATATTATGTTTTATAAAAGTTGGTAACTGACAGAAGTAAAATCCATACTGCTTCTGGCATTTGGTATCTTTTGGATATATGTACTGGTTCTCTGAAATTTACACTCAATATACAACAAGATGCACAAGAATGTCTAATCCTTATGCTTGGTGTATTGGAAGATGAAGGAATAGAAATCGAAAATTTATTTGGACTAAGTTACAGATGGGATCATAAATATGAAGAGTGTTCATTTTCTACTACCACTGAAATAGACACTGAACGATTCATATACTTGACGATACCAGATTTCAAATTAGTATCTTTTAACAAATTAGTAAAAACAGCTAATCAAGATATGAAATGTTCTCATTGTAAATCAGAAATGTTGTCAACATTATATATAGAAAGATTTGGAAAATATGTCATTTTAATGCTACAACGTTGTAGAGCAAATGGGAGAAAATTGGAAACCAAAATAATTTTTTTTGTGGCAAGTCAAGTATCAATTTCAGGAAGAACTTTTAAAGCAGTGGCTATTATTTTCCATGATGGACCTACTACAACATCTGGACACTATACTGTGTATTTAAAGTGCAATAAAAGATGGACACATTGAAATGATGCCCATTTGGAATTCAAATCTAGGTTGCCTTACAAATTACCAAATTCATATCTGATATTTTTGATGCCAAAGTTTTGAATACATCATTTGTCCTATTGGGAAGATGTGAACACAAATTAACGAGTTTATTTTGGATATTCTCATTGCAAAAGTTTCGGAAACATTATTCGGCCTATTGGGAAGCTGAGAACAATGAGTGTATGGATTATTGTTTTTTGCTAATTCATATTGTATTTGGAAAATTGTGTTTAGAAACAAATAGTTTATATATTTGTTGTCTCTATTATTCGAGATGTAAATGAGAGTGTACATTTTACAAAATGTACTTGAGAGAAATAAAAGACTTAGGGGCCGATTCCGATCTTGGCCGGTAGTGCTCCGAATCGGATTCGGATTTACCGGATCCGATTCGGAGCCCTGTTTCCCAACCGAATCGTACGCGGGTCCGGCCGAGCGAGTACGATGCGAGCGCACGCGAAATCGCCGACCGACTCGTTCACGGGTCCGAACTGCACCGACCGACTCGCTCGGACTCGACGCGCAACGCGCTATGGAGACGTTTCCCGGCCGGGTAAGTACGATGCGCGCCGCGAGCAGTCCGACCGACTCGCGCCATCCGGCTCGAAAGAGCTGTCGGAGCCGGACTTTGGGGGTCCGCGTCGGACCCCCCTGTACGCGTAGGCGCGCGAGTCGCACACAGGGGGGAACCATGGGTCCCCCTACCTGTGCATGTACGCCGCGATGCGCATGGACGCGTACCCGCTGTAGGGGGCGCCCTTGTTCGCCTCGCACCCATTGAGGCAATGAGAGCCCGCGTACGCGTTGTACGACCGGCTCCCATTGACTTCAATGGGAGTCCGACCGAATCGAGTCCGATAGCATGCGAATGCATCGTACTCGTCCGGTCGGACTGCTAGGGTCCGATTCGGTCGGAATTCTCTCCGGGTCCGGCTCGGTCGGAGAGATTTCCGGCCGGAATCGGAATCGGTCTCTATATGTACTTGAAGAATGTAATTAAGAAACTGTAGATAGGTAATGTAATGTAATGTAATTGGGCACTTATATAGCGCAACTGTCACTCCAAGGAGCATCATGGCGCTAAGCGGCAACAAAAGACCTGGCTGATGGACCCATACCAGATGACTGGGGGGCACGAAGAGTAGGCATTAGATTAGAGTTCTGCATACGGCGTCAGATGTTGCGAAGATCCAAGATCCAAACACATAGCTACACATATTCTAAATAATGCTCAACGCTGATTTTTTTTTTTTTTTACAATCTTGTTGATTGTTTTTTTCCCGCTGTTGTATGATGATACTACATTAAAATCACTGTGTATGGTGAAATTCAGTAGAATCTGAGAACAGCAAAAAAGGGAAACTGAAAATGTTATGTAATTCTAAAATTATGTTGTGTTCTTAAAAGTATAATATTATATTCCATAAAAGATTTTCTTCTTCTTTTTTACAGAAGGTAATGGTGAAGGTTGAAAAGATTTTTAATTCAGTTTACAACAAAACTACTCTAAAATATTTCCACTGAGTTTTGTATCTACATCAGTAAAAAAGGTAAGAACAAATAATGTAATATACATGATAACGTGAAATAATGTTTAGAGCCACTTTTACTGCACTCATCCATTCCCTCAAACACAACCCATGCACTCATCTATGCACTCAGGCACTACTCCCGCACTCATTCAATTTATCCAGGCACTATCCATGTACTGGAACAATCACCCAGGCACTACCCATGCACTCATGCAATCACTCACACACTATCCATGTACTTATCCATGTACTCTGGCACTACCCCTGCACTCATGCAATCACCCAGGCACTACCCATGTACTCATCCATGTACTCAAGCACTATCACTGCACTCATACAATCACTCAGGCAGTACACATGCACTCCTCCAATCAACCAGGCACCACCCATGCACTCATGCAATCACCCAGGCACTACCCATGTACTCATCCATGTACTCAGGCACTCCCCCTGCACTCATGCAATCACCGAAGCAGTACACATGAACTCCTCCAATCACCCAGGCACTACCTATGCACTCATGCAATCACCCAGCCACTACCCATGCACTCATCCAATCACCTAGGCACTATGCATGCACTCATGCAATCTCACAGGCACTACCCATGCACTCCTCCAATCACTCAGGCAGTACACATGCACTTCTCCAATCACCCAGGCAGTAGCCATGCACTCATGCAATCACCCAGGCACTACCCATTCACTCCTCCAATCATCCAGGCACTACCCATGAACTCATGTAATCACCCAGGCACTACCCATGCACTCATCCATGCACTCAGGCACTACCCCTGCACTCATGAAATCACCCAAGCAGTACACATGAACTCCTTCAATCACCCAGGCACTACCCATGCACTCCTATCACCCAAGCACTACCCATGCATTCATGGAATCACTTAGTCACTACCCATGCACTCAGGCTCTATTTCTGCACTCATGCAACCATCCAAGCAGTACACATGCACTCATCCATTCTCTCAAGTACTACCCATGCACTCATCCATGCCCTCAGGTGCTACCCCTGCACTCATGCAATCACACAGTCACTACCCATGCACTCCTTCAATCACCCAGGCACTACCCATGCACTCCTATCACCCAAGCACTACCCATGCATTCATGGAATCACTTAGTCACTACCCATGCACTCAGGCTCTATTTCTGCACTCATGCAACCATCCAAGCAGTACACATGCACTCCTCCAATCACCCAGACACTACCCATGCACTCATGCAATCACCCATGAACTACCCATGCACTCATCCATGTACTCAATCACTACCCCTGCACTCTTGCAATCACCCAGGCACTACCCATGCACTCATCCAATCAAGCAGGCACTACCCATGCACTCATGCAATCACCCAGGCACTACCCATGCACTCATCCATGCACTCAGGCACTACCCGTGCACTTCTCCAATCACCCAGACACTACCCATGCACTCCTTCAATCACGCAGGCACTGCCCATGCACTGATGTAATCCCTCAGGCACTACCTATGCACTCATCCATGCACTCAGCCAATACCCATGCACTCATCCAATCACCTAGGCACTATGCATGCACTCATGTAATCTCACAGGCACTACCCATGCACTCCTCCAATCACTCAGGCAGTACACATGCACTTCTCCAATCACCCAGGCAGTAGCCATGCACTCATGCAATCACCCAAGCACTACCCATGCACTCATCCATTCTCTCAAGTACTACCCATACACTCATCCATGCCCTCAGGTGCTACCCCTGCACTCATGCAATCACACAGGCACTACCCATGCACTCCTTCAATCACCCAGGCACTACCCATGCACTCCTCCTATCACCCAAGCACTACCCATGCATTCATGGAATCACTTAGTCACTACCCATGCACTCAGGCACTATCCCTGCACTCATGCAATCATCCAAGCAGTACACATGCACTCCTCCAATCACCAAGACACTACCCATGCACTCATGCAATCACCCATGAACTACCCATACACTCATCCATGTACTCAATCACTACCCCTGCACTCTTGCAATCAACCCAGGCACTGCCCATGCCCTCATCCAATCAAGCAGGCACTACCCATGCACTCATGCAATCACCCAGGCACTACCAATGCACTCATCCATGCACTCAGGCACTACCCGTGCACTTCTCCAATCACCCAGGCACTACCCATGTACTCCTTCAATCACCCAGGCACTACCCATGCACTGATGTAATCACGCAGGCACTACCTATGCACTCATCCATTCACTCAGGCACTATCCCTGCACTCATGCAATCACCCAAGCAGTACACATGAACTGCTCCAATCACCCAGGCACTACCCATGCACTTATGCAATCACCCAGGCAGTGCCCATGCACTCATCCATGCACTCAGGCACTACACATGCACACATGCAATCTCACAGGCACTACCCATGTACTCCTCCAGTCACTCAGGCAGTACACAAGCACTCCTCCAATCACCCGGCACTAACCATGCACTCATAAAATCACTCAGGCACTAACCATGCACTCATCCATGCACTCAGGCACTACCCCTGCACTCTTGTATTCACTCAGGCAGTACACATGCACTCCTCCAATCACCCAGGCAGTAGCCATGCACTCAAGCAATCACCCAGGCACTACCCATGCATCATCCATTCTCTCACATACTACCCATGCACTCATCCATGCCCTCAGGTACTACTCATGCAATCACACAGGCACTACCCATGCACTCCTTCAATTACCCAGCCACTACCCATGCACTCCTCCAATTACCCAAGCACTACCCATGCATTCATGCAATCACTTAGGCACTACCCATGCACTCATCCATGCACTCAGGCACTATCCCTGCACTCATGCAATCAACCAAGCAGTACACATGCACTCCTCCAATCACCGAGACACTACCCATGCACTCATGCAATTACCCAGGAACTACCCATGCACTCATCCAATCACTCAGGCAGTACACATGCACTCCTCCAATCAATCAGGCACTACCCATGCACTCATGCAATCACCCAGGCACTACCCATGCACTCATCCATGCACTCAGGCACTACCCGTGCACTTCTCCAATCACCCAGGCACTACCCATGCACTCTTGCAATCACCCAGGCACTATGCATGCACTCATGCAATCACTCAGGCACTACCTATGCACTCATCCATGCACTCAGGCACAACCCTGCACTCATGCAATCACCCAAGCAGTACAACTGCACTCCTCCAATCAACCAGGCACTATGCATGCACTCATACAATCAGCCAGGCAGTACCCATGCACTCATCCATGCACTCACGCACTACCCCTGCACTCATGCAATCACCCAAGCAGTACACATGCACTCCTCCAATCACCCAGGCAGTACCCATGCACTTATGCAATCACCCAGGCGGTACCCATGCACTCATCCATGCACTCAGCCACTAACCATGAACTCATGTAATCACTCAGGCACTATCCATGCACTCATCCATGCACTCAGGCACTACCCCTGCACTCATGCAATCACCCAAGCACTACACATGAACTCATGCACTCACCCAGGCACTACCCATGCACTCCTCCAATCACCCAGGCACTACCCATGAACTCATGTAATCACTCAGGCACTACCCATGCACTCATCCATGCACTCAGGCACTACCCCTGCACTCATGCAATCACCCAAGCAGTACACATGAACTCCTCCAAACACCCAGGCACTACCTGTACAATTATGCAATCACCCAGCCACTACCCATGCACTCATCCAATCACCTAGGCACTATGCATGCACTCATGCAATCTCACAGGCACTACCCATGCACTCCTCCAATCACTCAGGCAGTATACATGCACTTCTCCAATCACCCAGGCAGTAGCCATGCACTCATGCAATCACCTAGGCACTACCCATGCATTCATCCATTCTCTCAAGTAATACCCATGCACTCATCCATGCCCTCAGGTGCTACCCCTGCACTCATGCAATCACACAGTCACTACCCATGCACTCCTTCAATCACCCAGGCACTACCCATGCACTCCTCCTATCACCCAAGCACTACCCATGCATTCATGGAATCACTTAGTCACTACCCATGCACTCAGGCACCATCTCTGCACTCAAGCAATCATCCAAGCAGTACACATGCACTCCTCCAATCACCCAGACACTACCCATGCACTCATGCAATCACCCATGAACTACCCATACACTCATCCATGTACACAATCACTACCCCTGCACTCTTGCAATCACCCAGGCACTACCCATGCACTCATCCAATCAAGCAGGCACTACCCATGCACTCATGCAATCACCCAGGCACTTCCCATGCACTCATCCATGCACTCAGGCACTACCCGTGCACTTCTCCAATCACCCAGGCACTACCCATGCACTCCTTCAATCACGCAGGCACTACCCATGCACTGATGTAATCACTCAGGCACTACCTATGCACTCATCTATGAACTCAGGCACTACCCCTGCACTCATGCAATCACCCAAACAGTACACATGAACTCCTCCAATCACCTAGGCACTACCTATACAAATATGCAATCACCCAGCCACTACCCATGCACTCATCCAATCACCTAGGCACTATGCATGCACTCATGCAATCTCACAGGCAATACCCATGCACTTCTCCAATCACTCAGGCAGTACACATGCACTTCTCCAATCACCCAGGCAGTAGCCATGCACTCATGCAATCACCCAGGCACTACCCATGCACTCATCCATTCTCTCAAGTACTACCCATGCACTCATCCATGCCCTCAGGTGCTACCCCTGCACTCATGCAATGACACAGGCACTACCCATGCACTCCTTCAATCACCCAAGCACTACCCATGCACTCCTCCTATCACCCAAGCACTACCCATGCATTCATGGAATCACTTTGTCACTACCCATGCACTCAGGCACTATCCCTGCACTCATGTAATCATCCAAGCAGTACACATGCACTCCTCCAATCACCAAGACACTACCCATGCACTCATGCAATCACCCATGAACTACCCATACACTCATCCATGTACTCAATCACTACCCCTGCACTCTTGCAATCACCCAGGCACTACCCATACCCTCATCCAATCAAGCAGGCACTACCCATGCACTCATGCAATCACCCAGGCACTACCAATGCACTCATCCATGCACTCAGGCACTACCCGTGCACTTCTCCAATCACCCAGGCACTACCCATGCACTCCTTCAATCACCCAGGCACTACCCATGCACTGATGTAATCACTCAGGCACTACCTATGCACTCATCCATTCACTCAGGCACTATCCCTGCACTCATGCAATCACCCAAGCAGTTAACATGAACTGCTCCAATCACCCAGGCACTACCCATGCACTTATGCAATCACCCAGGCAGTTCCCATGCACTCATCCATGCACTCAGGCACTACACATGCACACATGCAATCTCACAGGCACTACCCATGCACTCCTCCAATCACTCAGGCAGTACACATGCACTCCTCCAATCACACAGGCAGTAGCCATGCACTCAAGCAATCACCCAGGCACTACCCGTGCATCATCCATTCTCTCAAATACTACCCATGCACTCATCCATGCCCTCAGGTACTACCCCTGCACTCATGCAATCACACAGGCACTACCCATGCACTCCTTCAATCACCCAGGCACTACCCATGCACTCCTCCAATTACCCAAGCACTACCCATGCATTCATGCAATCACTTAGGCACTACCCATGCACTCATCCATGCACTC
The DNA here is from genome assembly GCA_963921515.1 of Calotriton arnoldi. NCBI lineage: Eukaryota > Metazoa > Chordata > Amphibia > Caudata > Salamandridae > Calotriton > Calotriton arnoldi. The sequence goes on from CAWUFW010007886.1 coordinate 22,540, forward strand.
AGGCACTATTCCTGCACTCATGCAATCAACCAAGCAGTACACATGCACTCCTCCAATCCCCGACACACTACCCATGCACTCATGCAATTACCCAGGAACTACCCATGCACTCATCCAATCACTCAGGCAGTACACATGCACTCCTCCAATCAACCAGGCACTACCCATGCACTCATGCAATCACCCAGGCACTACCCATGCACTCATCCATGCACTAGGCACTACCCGTGCACTTCTCCAATCACCCAGGCACTACCAATGCACTCTTCCAATCACCCAGGCACTATGCATGCACTCATGCAATCACTCAGGTACTACCTATGCACTCATCCATGTACTCAGGCACTACCCCTGCACTCATGCAATCACCCAAGCAGTACACATGCACTCCTCCAATCAACCAGGCACTATGCATGCACTCGTACAATCAGCCAGGCAGTACCAATGCACTCATGCATGTACTCACGCACTACCCCTGCACTCATGCAATCACCCAAGCAGTACACATGCACTCCTCCAATCACCCAGGCAGTACCCATGCACTTATGCAATCACCCAGGCAGTACCCATGCACTCATCCATGCACTCAGGCACTATGCATGTACTCATGCAATCTCACAGGCACTACCCATGCACTCCTCCAATCACTCAGGCAGTACACATGCACTCCTCCATTCACCCAGGCACTACCCATGCACTCATAAAACAACTCAGGCACTACCCATGCACTTATCCATGCACTCAGGCACTACCCCTGCACTCTTGTATTCACTCAGGTAGTACACATGTACTCCTCCAATCACTCAGGCAGTAGCCATGCACTCATGCAATCACCCAGGCCCTACCCATGCACTCATGCAATCACACAGGCACTATACCAGTACTCCTGCAATCACTCAGGCACTATCCCTGTACTCATGCAAACACTCAGGCAATTTTGTCTATTTTTAACCAGTGTATGTGGCTCCCTAAGAACTGTTTTTTTTTTAACAATTTTAATTTTTTTGTATTTTCTAACAGTTTTTTTTTGTTGTTGGTGTTTTTGACTTTTTTCAAACAAAACTAAACTCAACAGTCCATTATAACTATTTGGAAAAAAAAGAAAAAGATTTGGGAGCATAGAAAAAAAAATTAACACTTGTGTGTTTTAATTGCATTCAGTATAACATCAATGCATTGCTCCCCAATGCAGAGTTTTGCATCCAATTTTTTATAGTTGATTGAAGCATCCACAAGCTTAGTGAAAATGTGTGGCCGAGGTGAAGGTGGAACTCCTGCAGTTGACGTAGATGGGGCATTTGGGTCAACCTGGGCAGCTTGTTCATTTTTTTCTCTCTGCATGATTTCTTTAGCCAAATGAACTGGGTGAATGGTCTCCAGGTGCTTTTTCATAGAGGATGTTCCGCAAGAGTACTTTTTTTCACATCCTCTTGAAAGTACTCTTTTGCACAATTTGCAAGTAACCTTTCTTGCGTTGACCTTTTTTTCACCCTCTGGCACTGTAAAGAAAGCCCAAACAACTCTCTCCTTTCTTTTTTGACAGGCTCCTCCACATCATCTACCTCTTCCAGGGGATCTTCTTCTGGATGACTGGATGCCATTTTTAAGAAAAAAAGTCTAGAATAAACAGGTCTTGCCAGGAAGACAGACCAAAAATAAGGGAAATAAAATAGGTGTTAGATCCTCCCTCTAACAGAATGAAAAGGTTTTAAAAAAATCAGAAGCTTTCTTTTCAGGTCACAAGGAGTCGCGTAGGGTGCGTGCACCCGTCGCGTACAGGTCGCGGACCAGTAACATTTCGTATACATAATTATAAAGTATAAATAGGTGTTTATAAAATATTTTAAAAAGTATATTAGTGAAAGTGTTTAAGCAAAACTGATATTTAAACTTTGTACAGTGATAGTTCACACTTTGAAAATTACGCCGGAGTCGCGACCCCTGCACTACCCTGGAAATACGTGCCGGAAAGGGTCGTGCATCCTACCTGCATACGTCGCGCACTCGTAAAATCTCATACAGTTAATTCTAAAGTATAAATTCCTGTTTATAAATTGTTTTCTAAAGTATATTAGTGAAAGTCTTTAACCAAAACTAATATCTAAAATTTCTACAATGATATTTCATACTTTTGAAATTACGCCAGAGTCGCGACTCCTGCACGATTCTGGATATACGCAGCAGCAGGGTTCGCGCACCCTGAAGCCGCGCACCCATCGTGCAGGTTTGCGTAGGGTGCGCAACTCCTTTGTAAAAATTGAAGAAAAAAAAATAGCATAACAATACAATAAAACAACTTTCACAGTATTAAAAGCATTATTTCAAGTAAATATAAATTTAAATTGTTCACATAAATAACAGAATACATTTTTAGTACTGTATGATATATGTATTTTAAAAGAGTGATTTTAATTATTAAAGAAGATTTTAGAAAAACTATGAATAATTATAAGAAGAAAAGTTCAAAAATATACTTCCAATCATTTTTAAATAAAAGGAATTCTATAAAACACTTAGAAATACCGTAAAAAGCTAAGATTACAATAATTTTATACTTAAGATTTAGCATTTAAAAAACCTTAGAAATTCACTGAAAAAACCATAGGTTTCAGGGACGTTATAGTTAGGAATTAGCATTTAAAAAACCTTTGAAATTCACTGAAAAAACCACAGGTTTCAGGGACGTTATAGTTAGTTTGACATTTCACTCGCACAAGACCAGAGAAATTCGGCCATTATAGTTAGCTGAGCTAACTATAACTCGCGCCCCCGCAATGCACTGCTGATGACGTCACATATTACATCACTCATGACATGGTCAGTGACATCCCTGATGACATCACTGATGACATCTCAAATGACATCACTGATGAAACGTATGGCATCCATACTTGCCGAGTTGCGACTCACTTGATACTTTGATCTCCGCAATACCGCACAAAAACAACAAGGAATACAGTTTCTAAATAGGAGGAGGTGCGAGTCCAGTGATTGGCCGTTCCCTCAAAATTGGTGTCATTGGTGGCAGTCTCCATTAGTCTATAAACGGTTGATGTTGAAAGAAATCACATTAAAGTGTCACTTAAGGACAGAGCTCTCTAAATGTTCTGTGTCCTGAGGAGAACCCTTCAAGAAACGTATTGGGGTTCAAAAAGTGTCAACAGTTTTTTACTTTGGCCAAATAGTCTTCAAGTTTATGCCTTACCACTTTGGCTCACAACAAAGTTTTTTCTTGTAAAAGGATTAGAGTGAGCTCAGTAGGGTCACTATTTGGCCGCTACCTCTGAGAAGATTTAAAATACTTATCTAGCAAGATATTAGTCAGGAGTATTAGGATATCACTGAGGTTGAAAACTGTACAGAACCTGAGCTATAACTGTTTTGTATGTCATTTTAGGTCCTAGTGTTGTTTATGCATTTTGTAATGTGATTTGTATGTTATTCATTTTTTGTGATTCCAGTGTATGTTTAAATATTTCAAAAGCTTTCTATGTGTCAATATAAAAATTTCTAAGTACTTGTATTCAAACAAAACAAAAAATTGAAATTAAGAAATTAAATAACAATTTATTTTGTGGATCATAGCAATTGGTTTGTGTGATCTCTGAGAGAAGGTATGAGTGAATGGTGATCAGTATTGGCATTTCTTGTGGTGTTTATTAGTATATGGCCCGGCCTTACTGATTTAGGGCCAAACCCTTTTGTGGTTAGCCTTGAAATATCTTAGGCATTGCTTTCACGTTATTTCTTGAAAATGTTACCAGTCACATGGAAACCTGAATTTTCACTGCACATTTTCTCCATGTTGTTCAATCCTGGACTCCAATGACCATAATGCACTGCACAAGTGTTATTAATCCTTGGTGTAATATTTCGAAGTCTTAATAACCTTTCTAATTATCCCAACGTAATACATCCTTAGATATGCCTCAGATAAGTCAATTTCATGTAGGGAAAAGGATATAAATATATTTTGAATAATGTTCCTGGCACTTTGTATGTCAATCTGTGTTTGATATTGTTCCCAGGAAAGCTTCTGCTGTGATTTCACAAAATTACTGATCGGTAAGTGCAGAGGTAAATACCTCATTGCAAACCCTGGCCACCTTCATATGTTGTGAAATTTAGCTTTATCCTGGCGGGCCTCCCGTTTTTGTACAGTGGCCTCACCTTGAAATTGAATTTATTCTACCGCTGCACCCCCACACCACTGAGACTCCCCGCTACCTACCCACCAGATTACAAGTTATTAGTAGTCTGGCGGGCAGGCAGTGTGGCATTCCCAGGGTGGTGCCGCCGATAAAGGCACTGCGATGGGAAGGCATAACATGTCCATGCTGTGCAGTACAGGGGGGCACATGTTATGCCCCCCTGTGTGAATGTCCAAGCAGAGGAGGCCCAAGTGTTTCCTCTCCTCCAGGGCTGACTTGGGGGAGGAACCTCATATCACTGCCGGCAGAAAGGAAACGCAGCGGTCCCACCAAGCATATTGCAGCCTCGGACTGCTGCGCCACCTCCAAAGAATGGCGGTTCCCTGGTGGTGTCGGCGATTCCAGGGTGGTCCGACTACCCATCTCGTAATGGGACGGTCGGACAGCCGGTGCGGCGGTGGCTGGAAGGCCACCACTGCGCCACCACGAGTTTGGCAGTCCTCAGAGTGCCAGACTCATAATCAGGCCCTGAATGTGTTACATTTACTATTTCCACATCAATGTAAACAACGGAGGGGGAAGTTGTTGGACAAGAAAGTGGTCAGAATTACTATTCCCACTGCAATCTAAACCATTTTGTCAAAGATGTTAGACAGTAAAATGGTGAGAATTACTATTTCCACTCCAATCCAAACCATTTTGATGAAGATGCAGGACACTAAAGAGGCAAGATATATTATTCTTTCTCAAAGCTAATCCCACAGCATGTCCTGCACAGAGTACGCACAAGAGTGAACCCAATTATCCAATTAAAAACACTACTAAAACCCCCTCCGAGTAGCTGCCTTCTCGCACTTCGGAACATGTGGGAGATGCAGAAATATCCTGTATGCAGCAGCCAGACCGGTGAGTAATATAGGAACCTCTAGTCCCTTTAACTCTCTATAACATACTCCATCAAGTTTTTAATCCTTTCTCACTTTTCCATTTGATTTTTTACTCATTTTTAGAGACTGTATAAAACTTTACTGAGCGGACTCCATGTCCAGCGGATTATCTAACTTCACTTAGCAGGTACATCCTTTTTTCCACTTTACCATCTGAACCTCACCTAACAATCTTAAAATGTTAAAGCTAACAAAAAATGTATTTCTTATCTTAAGCATGGCTCAATTTGAGTAGTTAAAATGGTATAAAATAGATAAGTTACTTAACACATTGCATCAACTACTTTTTTCTTGAAAATAAGGAGCTCTAGCCTTGAGTGGAGTTAAAAAATCAATTTATATAAAATAATTGTCAGTAGATTACAGTAACTATTTAGTAACATTTTCAATAGAGTCACACCGGGTGCACAAGGAATCACCATAAATATCAGAAGTCACAAATGTTATTATGGGTTTTTTTGTCTTCTTTCTTATTCCCTTTTAATTATGGGTCTAAGCCTGAGCCTGTAACTGCATCATATTCAGGGCACAGTGTGCTCCAAGAAGAAGATGTGTGAGTGTCTAAACTCGCTCATATTTATACACAGCTTTGAAGTACCCTAAAATTTAGGCCTTCAATAACAATGGTCCTGACAAAGGCCAATAGACCCATAAGGGCGTGAATTGGCCAAAACATGTTGACCCAATTACCAGGTGTTGTGGACTAATAATTTATCCATAACAACACAGAACAGCTTTTAACTTTATCCGTATCCAATTTTTATATTAAAACGTTCCTCACTGGACAAGAGATCATTTTAGCCACCTACAAATGTTGTTACACAGACAGATATTCTGATCAAGCAACAAACAGGACATCCGGAAGTGGATTTATTCACTAAGCCCACTGCCAGAAATACTCTATTACACTTCGAGAGCTACCACCCCAGATCACAGAAACAAAGCATCCCTTTCGGGCAGTTTCTGCGACTGCGCCGTAACTGTACTAATCTCACTGATTATGACTCCAAAGCAGTAACAATAAAGGCAAAATTTCTAGATAGAGGCTATCCCCATCGACTTGTACGAGAGGCCTTTAAACGAGCAAGATTCTATGACAGGGATTATCTGTTAAAATCGAAAAGCCCCAAAAAATGTGACCAAATGGTATGTATTACTAAACATTCCACAATGAACGATCAAGTTAAGCAAATAATCAATGCCAACTGGCATATACTTAACAGTGACCCTGATCAACCTCTAAAACTCAAGAAACCTCTATTTGCACATAGACGCAATAAAAACATTAAAGATATAATAGTCAGATCGCGCTTTAACCCTAATCTACCTTTTATACAAAAACCATTGATGGCGCGTCACCAGTCAGAGGAACTTTCAAGTGTCTTCACTCAAACTGTAAAGCATGTGACGGTGTAATAGAAGGGCACACTCTTACACATAATGGTTATACCATCAATTCTAAATCAATGAGTAACTGTAAAACTGACAATGTTATTTACTTGATTGTTTGTCCATGCAATTTAGGTTATGTTGGTGAGACATCAAGAGCTGTTGCAACACGACTCAATGAACATCACTCTGCGATCCGCACCACTAAGTTGCATGCACCAATGGTAAAACACTTTCAAGAATACAAACATTCTGCCAATAATCTCAAATGGCATATTTTGGAGAAAATTAACAACTCTAGTGAGTATTGTAATGAGGAGATTAGAAAGAAACGAGAAGTTTACTGGATATTTACCCTCAATACATACAGAAAAGGACTAAACAGTGATCTGCCATGGGAAAATGCTATATTATTTAATAACTTTTGATTGTTTCGCCTGTCTCGATCTTGAGCAGTGACAGAGTTTCAGTTTCATATACACAATACTTGTCAGGAATACGAGCCATTGGAAACGTTTTCAGTCATTCAGTCTGCACCTAGTCATCCAGTCTGCTTTCTAGCTCCATTACCGTGCCTGCACGCTATCCGAGCTCACGCGACAAGCCAGTTGCCTTTAAAAACTCATACGGGAACCATTCGCGTTTAGCATGGCTTCGTGAGGCATGTCCCCTGCGGCGCAGCGTGAAGTAAGTTTTATCGGGTTAGCCTTTATCCTTTACTCTTTTCCTTATGACTTAATCTTCACAGAGTTTCAGTATTTCTTAATTATTCTCCTCTCTGTTAAAATATATGCGCCATTCGTGATATCCACTTTATGTATTTACTTTCATTTCTGTGCATGCACGTAACTTTTAAACCACGTGACAAGCCAGCGTCCTTGAACATGAATTGTTTTCAAAAAAATACGCGCTACCTGTGATACCTACTTCATGTCTTTACTTTCATTTATGCGCACGCACGTAACTTTTAAACCACGTGACAAGCCAGTTTTCTTGTACATCGACACGGAATGTGTTCTAGTTTAACACGGCACTGCGAGACACATTCTGTGCAGCTTAACGTATTGTAGATGACAAGCCAGCTTTCTTGAATATTGACATGGAATGTGTTCAAGTTTAACATAGCACTGCTAGATACAATTTGTGCGGTTTAACATGTAGTAGATTTTCTCCGCTAGTTTTTAATTACTAATTTACTTAGCATCTATTATTTTTATTCCTTAGCGCACTACTCGTGTTATTTATTGTGTTTATTTATCTCTAAGCAGATCACGTATAGACCCGCATATCCTCGCTTTACTCTGTCCTTCTAACCCCAGATACGTATACGGACTACATTGTCGTTCCCAGCTGTTTTTATCCCATCGAACGCCTAACTGAGCTGCTGTTCAGGTAATTGTGGTAGTTGAAGTTTCCGCCCATATACATAAATTTAATCCATCCCATTAAGGACAGTTTATTCATTTTTTGGTTTGCCTTTTACCTTACAGAGCTACGCACAATCAATGGCGAGCTACTAGAAGTGCGACTATTTATCAATAGTTCACACCCATATTCGGAGTCCATCAGCAACACTGAGACACTATAGAAAATCGATACTGAGAACTACACTCCACACTGGGAATTATTAAAAACAGACACAGCGCCCCAAGTGAGCATTAGAATAATACATTTATGTTTTCATCATATATGCTCCCGCTTTCTAGACGCCATCTAATTGCTGGACACTGGTCTATTTTTTCTATCATACACACAGGTCTTGCGTTTATAACCTTGCAACAAGTTTGCGATCTGAACCAGTTGCTTCATATATATAAAGTAAGCTATTTGTGTTTTCTTTCTTGTTCTTCTTCCTTTCTCCCTCTCTTTATGTTTACTCCTTACTTTCCTTCCTCTTTCTCTTTTCTTTTCAGCCTTTTTTCTTTCCTTTCTGGGACTATCATAAGCTATTGAGCACTGACGTCGATAGGACTTGCGTTTCTCAATCTTTTCACATTGGGTGAAAATAATGATTTGGTCCTGTCACCTATTTCTGGGATTTCTTTGTGGCAACACGTGGTAATATATAGCAGTATTATATCATGGAACTCAGTGTGTTTTTTAGATTTGTGTTTTTATATGGCTTTTATTTTGAAGGATAAGGTTGTGGCACTCCTGATGAAGGCACTTTTAGTGCCGAAATGCGCGTTGAGAAGATCCATCTTATAGCCACCTTTTCATTATGTATATATGTATAAATTAATGTTGCATCTTATCTTTTCCAAACTATATTGTTTTTTTGTGATTTTTGTGATTTTTGTTACATTGAAATCATGTTGTACTGTATTTATGAATTGTTTAATGCCTTTTTAAAAATAAGTTTAATAAAATTCAGATATCTTTTAATATAGCTACATTGTATCCACACTGAGTTCTTAATATCATGATGTTGTTGGTATGATGAGTTGTTAAACTAATTGAACCATATGACTGCCTAGGGATTTTGCTTACAATTATGTTACACAGACAGTCTCCCTCCTGTGGAGGATGGAATAGCACTTGGAGAACAGGACACTCGAGTGATAAGACCTGATGATGATGCTATCCACCAGATCACACACGCAGAGATAAACATACACTACAGGCCGTGACAGCATGGTTGGGGGCTCACAAAATCCTTTTCAGAGCCTCTGGTACTAAGACACTGGTGGTTCATTCCCCCCCTTTATGATTTTTGATCTATGTACACTCTAGTCTAAACCATTTTAGGGAAGCTGCTGGACAGTTAAAGGGACAGATTTACTATAACCACTCCAATCTAAACCATTTTGGGGAAGGTATTGGGAAGTAAAAGAGTCAGATCTACTATTCTAACTCCAAATTAAATAATTTTGTGGAAGGTATTAGATAATAAAGGGATTGCAGCTACTACTCCCACTCCAATTAAAACAATTTTGGGAAAGGTGTTGGACATCGAAGGGGCCAAGTATACTAGAACAATTTTGAGAAAGGTAATGGACACTAAAGGGGTCATATTTACTATACCCACTTAACTATAAAGTATTTTACAAAGGCTCTTAAACCTTATAAAGATACAATAAATTATAATTACAGTAAAGTTTTAGAAACTAATACTGCATAAATTAACAATAACACAATATAAAATACAAAATAAGAAGCACTATTTACAAAATACCATAACAAAGGAACGCCAAACATTATAGAAGTAAATATCATAAAAAATAATAAAAAATTCCAAGACATAATTTTAATCATTTGTTAGATTTTAAAATACAATTTCTAATTTTCAAAAACAACTTTAATAATAATTTAGGATTTATAAAAATTACAAAGTAACGGCTAAAACATTTTGAATTTATTTTTGTAAAATTAACCTTAAACACATATTTAAAAAATACATGCACTTATGAAATATTCGAAAAGTTTAAAATATAAACAACATATATATATATATATGTGAGAAGGTGGTTCTGAGCATCTGAGCCGCCCGAGTTGTTTGCTTTTTGATCACCTTATTTTTGACCTTTTACTGTGGGAGAGCCTCATTACCTGGAACTCACCCACGGTAAACTCATGGTAAAATGGACTGGCATGTTTATCACACGTGTTCGCCTTGTGAGATAGGGCCTCTGCAACACAGCCAGGGTAAGAGGCACAGGGTTGGTTACATGGGGACACCTGTGCACACGCGTGTGCACCAGTGGGAAAGCTGCTCGTGGATGACTCCTGACATGCGCAGCCCAGGAGCTGGGCACAGGTAGCCTGGCACTGAAGAGACTAAGCAGAGTTTAGTGGTGACATGGGGCAGGCTTTATAATCGGCTGTACACATGTAGGGAAGTCAGTGTGTTCTACTATCTGAAAGGTAGTAACACTCCATTATATTCCTATGGTAAAGGCTGCCTTAAGGCACAACTTCAGTTCCCTTGGACCTATGAACTTCAGACGTGCACGAAAGTACACTGTAAACTATGTGAAAATCCCAAATCTGCTGTGTCCAAAAGCACATCTGAACCACTTATGGGTCATCAAGAAATGTCATATTCCTCTGAGCTCAGAACCAGAGTCCTGGCCTTGTGTGATCCTGCCAGGCTGGATTATTTACTTTCCTTCGCAAGCTGTAGCATCAGAGGCCTAGCCCTTCAAAGAAAGCATTCCACAGGGCCCAAGTCAACTCTCCATGAGGGAGAGATGGGCAAAACTGCTCGACATCAATCAGTCTTCTGTCACCCAGTGCCAGGCACCCGGACTCTTCCACCCCCTGGCCGTGATGTCAGCGAGTGGGGGAAGTGGGTTTTTCAGAAGCCATGTAGCATGGGACCCCTGAACGACGCCACATTGAAGAATCCCATAAGCCTGTGCAGGAAGGTGGAAACAGGGGCGGAAAGGTGATGTAGCGCCACAGGATAGGCCAGAGGTGCATTCCTGTTGGCATTTCCCGCTCCCCCTTAAAAAGTCGTGCACAGAGGGGAGAGCTCTCTGGGATGTGCTTTTGCTGAGAAACACTGGGACTGGAGGCTAACGCCATAGGCTACTGTAAGGAGGAGCCCTCTGGCTGTTCCCAGGTCCCAGGCCCCTGTCTTGGAGTGATGCCAGGACCAGTGAGGGAAAGCCTTGGTTTCTGTGCAAGGAGAGAAGCCCAGAAGAGGAAACCAGGTGGAAGGCTGGTGCAGAGAGCCAGTGAAACCTGCTTCCTGCTAGGTACATCCTCTTGGAGGCCAGAAGGCCAATAGAAAGGGCTCCAGGTGGCTAGGGCTGGCCACCAGGAGCAAAAAGAAACTAAGATCGTCTAAATCAGCCTAACAGGGACTGAGATCTGCCCCCGTGAAGATAAGCGACCTTTGACCTCTGCAGAACCAACAACGAAGCACATGGGGCCCTGTCGCTGGTTGTAGATGTTGCCAGGTCAGGGTCAGGTGGGTCAGGTCCTGGGGGCTGCCCCCAGAAGAATGGAACGTTGGGGAGCGCCGTCACGCTCCCTCTGAAGCTACGTAGGGGCCCAAGACCCCATCCATGGGCCCCAACCTTGAAGCAAATTCAGGGAGAGGTGTTCCACTCCTCGTAAAGCTGGTGGGGGCCCAGGACCCCATCCCTGGAACCCGGGGAAGAAGACAAAGTCGGGGAGCACCATTGCGCCCCCGCAAATATGCACAGCATCCAGGACCCCATCCCTGGGCCCTGGCGAACAGAAGAGGATGGGGGAGCACTGCCATCCTACCCTAGGTGGTCTCTGGCCCACCGCCCAGCGCACTTCTGCCTGGAGTAGCGGACAGGCCACAAGAGAAGGGCCAGCTCCCGCAGTAACATGCAAGTGTGCTGGTGTGCGGGGAGTTGGTGGGAGCAGCCAGGGGTGGGCTCCCTGAGCTGCTCACCCTTGTAGAATGTGCATGCGGGGTGCCTGGGTAGAACTGGGCACCCCGAGAGCAGAAGCCACGATGCAGGAAACAACAGGTACAGCAGCTCTCCCCAAAGCAGCTGGGGAGCCACTGCTGTTATCCACGCTCCCGGAGGAGGGACCCATAAGGCCCTGCAGGGCCTGGCTGCCGCCTTTCAGAAAAACTGCTAGCTTTCGGCTTGTGGTGACCCCAGGAAGATGGGATCACAACCATCGTGAAACAAATGTGCGAGGGGAGCTGCAGGAGCAGTACAGACTCCCCCCCCAAAGAATTGTAAAATGTCACCACCCTAGGTCTCTGGTGACTTTAAGGAAATAACCCCTCAAGCGTTTTTGAATGTTTTCAAGCTGTTGGAATGATGTTGTGGATAGCTACTCACTTGGTGGTAAGGGTCCTCTTTCCAAATTATGTTCAACCATTGGCATTTAGGGACAAGATAATGTTTACTCATGTGAGTAGTGCTACTAGACCCCCACCTCTTTTGGGAGGGGTGAGAATTTTTATTCAATATCATCAAACAGCCATACCACCAGCTTGTGTATATTTGTAAATTACTGCATAGTATGGAGTAGTGTGTGTATGTAATTAACGTACTTTTTCTTTTTCAAAAGAAAAAGCACAGACTGGACAATCCTTTATTGAGTGTTATTATTGTGCATCTGTGAATGGTGATTACTAGCCCACACCTCCTCGCTAGAGTAGGCCTTGGGCTGCATTGCAATGCTACCCTATGAGAGTCAAGCGCTACAATGTGGTGTTTGGTTCCTACTGGAGGACAAATGGAGACCCATTATTTGTGCATGCCACACAACAAATGGCTCATTTTCCAACACTGGTGTTCTTCGGCGGGAAACATAGTATCCCTTTCCAGTACGCATTGATAGCATTTGATGCGTTCAGTTTTTGCCACACATTACCTATACATTAATGAGCAAATATTAGAGCAGAAGGGTCTGAGAAGGGTTCAAAGGTTTGGTTATGTGAACTAAAGGTATGAGGAAGGAAAGCCTCCGCATAGATATAGGTCATGTGAAGATATAGTTTAATTGTTAAACTTATTGATATGACTGGGTTCTGTTTACTAGGATGTGATGGCGGGTTGGGGCTTTCCAGGAAATGCTTACATATAGCTGTTCTAGGCCATAATGTACCCTTTGAACCTCAACACTACACACACTAGACCTGCATGAGAATGTTTTCTTCTATAGAGGTTTAGGGACAGCAACTGATACCCACACCACAGGTTGAGGTGTATCTGACTTCGGGGGCTGGGAGCTGATTTGGGGGGCCTGGAAAAGTCCAGGGCTTGTCAAGGTCAGGGTAGATTTCCACAGAAGGGGCCCGTCCTCCATAGCAATTTTTCTTGCAGTTGGCGCATGCCAGAACCACTTGAAGGGAGGGACAGGAGGTTTCTTGACCACGAGTAGTGACACCCCAGGGGTTCCAATGGTGGGGGACTCCCGAGAAACTCTCCATGGTGGTAGGAGGTTGCAGGAAAGTTGTGGTTCTTGCGGACTCCACAGGTTATCTGGTGGGAAGGGTGAGCAACCCGGGGGTGGCTCATGGTAGTGAGTGGCTCCAAAGGAGGGTAGTTCTTGAGCTAGGAGGTGTAGTGGTCGCCCTTAGGTTCTCTAGGGCAGCTAAGTGACTGACCCTGAGGAGATCTGAGAGGGATAGTGGTGGACCCTGATGTGTCAGGGTAGGTGATTATCCAAGAAAGCAAAAGGATGTCATCCTGCAGCTAGTGTTGTGTACCTGAGGTGGTGGTTGGGGCGATGCCTGGCTGAGTGACCGATCAGGTAGGTCCTGTGGAGGCAAACCCCAGGACAAGGAGCCCTGGGGTGTGTCTCTGGGTCCTCTTAAGGTGGCAGTTTGGGAGGGTGTCCCTCCAGCTAGGTGCAGAAGGCAGTGCTGCCTGCAGTGGTCCAACCAGCTGGTAGCCACTTCTGTCCCAGGCTGTCGCTGTGAGCTCTCGATCAGGCAGGATGCAGTGGATGGAGCCAGACAGGCTTCAGAATATGGTAGTACCACCCTGAAGCCAGGTGGGGCCATCTTAAGTGAAGGAACACTGCGCTTCCAATTGGGGTGGTGCCGGCCAAGCAGGGATCTTGAGGGCCCCTGGCTGAATATGGTAGGGCCACCCTGAAGCCAGGTGGGGCCCATCTTAAGTGAAGGGACCCTGTGCTTCTGACTGGGGTGCTGCACGACAAGAAGGGATCTTGAGGGTCCCTAGATGGTCTCCCAAAGTGCTGCAGGGAGACAGAGGAGGGCTCTTAGAGGTGGGCCTGGGTGAAGCTGACACAGGGCTCATGGGGTCACCAAGGGTACTCCGAGAGGGGAGTACGTCTCTCGGATGGAAGGCTGCATAGGCCCTGTTCTCGTAGCAGAGAACAAGGAGAGGGTCTAGGTTTGTGGGGTGGTTTTTGTGGGAAGCTAGAAATGGGGGGAATGAACTACAGGATGTCTGATGAGGCACCCTCAGTGTTCCACCCTGGCACTGCCAGTGTGGTGGTGAGGCCTTTCTGAGGTCCTGTCAAGGAGCCAGGCAAGGGGCCAAGGGTGCTTCTCCACAAGGGAAAGGCACGAGTGGGCTGTTCTTTTTTTAGGGAACACAGTCGTCCTGGAAGGGTGGTGTCAGCTAATGACCCCCAGTGGCAGGCTGTGGTTGAGGTTGTTTTTTTCCAGCAATTATATATATATAATGAACAAGGCCATGAGGTAACGGCCGAAACGCGTGGATGTTTACTCATTTAAATAAATAAGTCAGACTTTAATTCTACGGAGTGCCGATTCCGCTTCTTTTCTGATATTGGAGGCGTTTTTCGCAATATAAATATATATATATCTATATATGTATATATAGATATATATATTGCATGCATTATCTGTATATAACTATGTACTTTGATTCCAATTGTATTAATAGTCATAGACTGTCTGCTCCTCTTATTGTTTTTTCTAATTGATCAGTGCCGCAAACATCTCGAGATCACACAACCCCATCATGCATTGTTTTATAAGGTCTTGCTATGGGATAATCCACATTTTTGTTCTTTATTGCCCATAGATGTTCCAGTATTCATTTATGCAGCTGACAAGTTGCACTTCCAATATATAATAAATCACAAGGGCATTTCAAAATGTAAACTACAAAGGAGCTCTTAGAAGTGATTGTCTTTCCAACTGAATATGTCCTTTCCTTGAATGACTATTCTTTTAATGAAATCCCATACCTGCAAAACCGTTTACTTTTTTCAGATTTAAGACACAATAGTACTTTTTCTTTCAGAAATCCAGACAGTGTGGGGGGAGGGGTCTTTTTGAATGTCAATTTCGGAAATGGGCCAATTATGTCTCTCATGTCATTGTCCTTTCTTAGCACATGCCAGTGTTTTCCTGCTGACCCTTCTTACAGAATTCACTTCTTTGCTGTAAGAGATGATTAATCTTATGTTTTAATTGTCTGAAGGCTCCTTCATTTTAATGTTGCTTAGTAGCTCTGTTCTTGTTATCAGCTTCATTTGTTCTTACGCTTCTTCTAGGACCTTAGAAAGGTACCCACACAATAGGAATCTCCTTTGATTCTTCGAAGATTTATATTGAGTTCCTTTTTATGGAACAGTTTCTTTATATTCTTAACATTTCTCCAGAAGGTATGCTCCATTTAGGTTTCAAGTCATGGTGGCTTGTGGCATGAAGGACATTATTTGTGGCAGTAGTCTTTCTAAATACCATAGTTTATAATCTCTGATTCTCCACATAGAGTAAAGTATCCAAAAATGAATTTATTTAATCACTGATAGTATGTGTTAATCAAATAGTGTATAGATTATTGTTAAGACTCGTGAAATATTCTTAAACTCTTCCACACCATCCCAAATCACATATAAGTTGTCAATATAAGGTAGCGAGATAATGATTTTTCTAGATGCTTCTCATGTTGTTCTGCCCATGCAAATTCCTTCTCCCACCATTCCATAGTGAGATACGCATAGCTTAGAGCAATGGAATTTTCCATGGCTGTCCGGCCTATTTGCTGATACACCTCATTGGCAAAAAGAAAATAGTTATTCTTTAAAATTATTGACATCATTTCAAGTAGCATGTTCATATGATCCAGTTTGGCTAAATACTCTGTTTGCAAAAAGTATTGACACACTTTCAGCCCAAGCTCATGATTGATATAGGTATAAATGGTAAAAATATAGAGAGAGTAACCCTTCAGACAAAGGGAACTGGGTGAGAACCAATAATCATACAATATTCCCTTCCGGATTTTTTACAGCACTCCTAAAATTGCGCACTCATACTGACATATGCTCAAAGAAGAAAATAAAAAAGAAGAAAAAGAAAATCTTCATAAATATAAAAATAAATTCCCTTGACAGTAATGTAGAAATATTCATAGGAGTGATAAAAAGAGCTATGTGTCATGGCATTTAGGAACAAGCGATACATGATTGATTTGTTTCTTGAAATTGTTAAACATCGAAAAAACTTTCTATTAATTGCTGATGTTGTGTCACAAAATGAGCATAGAATGCCTATGTTTAATGTTTTTTGGTTTTAATATAATAATTGTTTTTAATGTGCACAATACAGATTGATTTTGTATCAGCTTTTTAATAAATCAAGAGAATATTTCTACATTACTGTCAAGGGAATTTATTTTTATATTTATGAAGATTTTCTTCTTTCTTCTTTTTTATTTTCTTCCTTGAGCATATGCCAGTATGAGTGCGCAATTTTAGGGGTGCTGTAAAAAATCCTGAAGGGAATATTGTATCATTATTGATACAGGTATAAAACCAGGTGATGTCCATAGTAATCATTTGCTATTCTTTTTGCTGGGGAATATTCTGTGAATGGCAAAGGAAATCTTTTGTGTCCTGTAAAAATGAATTTAACTGTTTTATTTTTGGTGCCAAAAATAAATCTAAACATTGTGATGTTTTCTCAAAAGAGACCCAATGCTGGAAACAGTGGGTCTCACTGGTGGTTCCTTTGCATCCTTATGGACCTTAGGGAGGAAATATATTGTTGGCATGATAGGAAATTCTACCATAAGGAAACCTGCCTCTTTATCACTTAAAAGTCCTGGATCTTTCAAGTTTTCAAGTTTATCCCAATATATTTCAGTTATGTACTGTATGGGATTTTCTGGTACCATTTTATAACATTCTGGATCATTCAATTGTCGGTAGGCCTTTTTCATATAGCCTGCTTCAGATTGAATCACAATATTCTCGCCTTTATCAGCTTGTTTTATCATTATATTTTCATCCTTTCTTAATTTTTCTAAAGCCTGGGGTTCTCCTTTATTCACATTGTTGGGTTTGTTAGTGTAGACCCTTCACAACACTTTCAGATCCCTCATCACACATTCCTGGAACATGTCTATTTTATTACTGAGCAGCACTATCAGGCAGAACCTTGATTTCTCACTTCAGTCATTTAGCCCGGATCCAATCCGTGTGATGTCCAATTCTCTTAGGATTACTTCCTTGTTGATATCACTTTCTAATCCTTCTCCTTACCTGGACAGATTCCTCCAAGTCACCAGGGTTTCTAAGTCCTCATAATTGAACTCGGTTTCAGTGTCCGTCGTATTTTTAGGGACACTTTTTATTTGTCCACTTCTTTCATGCCATGATATTTCACCAATTTAAGTTTTCGAACAAACCTATTCACTCCAAATTTCGGTTCCACTTGATTAAAGCAGAAACTGAAACCTTTTCAAGACATTCTCCTCATCCTGTGTTAATTTTCTTAGTGACAAATTTATAATGACAATTTATAATTCAATCGATCAATCAGGGTTTTGTAGAGCGCACTACTCACCCGTGAGGCTCTCAGGGCGCTGACTCTGTTTCCACTATTGCGTTTCCATTCAGCTGTCCCGGTCTGCTTCTGTTCTCCCTCATCTCATTTTTCTCCTTGTTTTATACCTGTTTTGCACCCTTCGTCCTCGTTCCTTGTTTGTTTTTGATCAAAAGATAGTAGGAGCATTTTATGTAAATAAGTGGTTTTTGGTCCTCTGGTTGATTGTGCTGCTGCCATTCCTTCACCACCAAATTCGATCTTTGAGCTTACAATACTATCACACGTATCACTTAAAGCATCTAATGTTTCTCTTCTACGGAGTAATTTGAAACGTTTGGCATAAGTATATATTTGGCCACTGTTGGAATCATCCTTATCACAAATCAATTTACTCTGTTTTCTTTCTTTGACGTCTTCCTCATTTTTTTTGAGACGATCATCCATTTTTTCAAAATATTGATCTAGTTCTCTTGTATTCTCCATGTTTTTAATTTCTTTATTTAAATCCTCTATGTTTTAAACCACTTTTTCATGTGTTAATGGTCGTATTTGATGATGCTGTAGCGTCACTGGGCCCTTTTTAAGCAACTACCTTTATCATTTATAAATTGCCTTGGCTCTCATTCATTTGGTGCTCCGATGGATCTTGAATCGTGCTGAGAGGGGTCAGACATACGGGATCCAACTCCGGTTATCCAATGAGGACCAGGAATTGGTTAACTGACTGACAAACTTGTAATTTGATTCATATATATAACCCTCAGAACTAGGCCATACAAGTAAAGTATTACTACTGCTAGACCTAATCTCCTGAAGAAATTCAGTCTAACTAGGATCTCCCCTTTCCAATGGTACCCCTCCTTAGTGGATCCCTGCTTGGGGATCGCCCCAGGAGGGCGATTCCCAAGCAGGGATCCACCCACTAGACCCCAGGGAGGGGGGGAGCGGCCCCTTGGGCAAGGGCCTTTGCTCCCCACAATTTTGTTTGGCCAATAGAGTCTGGGGCAGATGGGGGCAGTAGCCCCCAATCTGCCCCCCGGGGGGGCAGAAAGCCCACTAGAAACCAGGGATTTTTTTGTAGTGATGTAAGGGAGGGGGCAGCCCAGAATGGGCATGACAATACCCCCCGAGACATTCCAGTCTTCCTGCCCCCCCGGGGAGCAGACGGGGCAGTAGCCCCCCAATCTGACCCCCAGGGGGCAGAAAGCCCACTAGAAACCAGGGATTTTTTTTGTAGTGATGTAAGGGAGGGGGCAGCCCAGAATGGGCATGACAATGCCCCCACCCCCCAAAGAAATTCCAGTATTTCTGCCACCACCGGGGGGCAGACGAAGGCAGTAGCCCCCAATCCGACCCCCTGGGGGGCATAAAGTCCACTAGAAGCCAGGGATTTTTTTTAAATTTAATTTAGGGGTGGGGCTGCCCAAGATGGGCAGGCCAATGCCCGCACCCTTGAAAATAAAATGCAACAGTCTTTCTGCCCCCACGAGGGGCAGCTGGGGCAGTAGCCCCTGATCTGCCCCGGGGGTTGAAGAAAGCCCACTAGGCACCAGGAATTTTTTTTTTTTTACGTAGGGGTGGGGGCTGCCCAGAATGGGCATGCCAATGCCCACACCCCAAAAACAATTACAACAGTCTTTCTGCCCCCCCGGGAGGCATATGGGGGCAGTAGCCCCTTATCTTCCCCCCCGGGGGGCAGAAAGCCCACTAGGCACCAGGGATTTTTTTTTTTTTACGTAGGGGTGGGGGCTGCCCAGAATGGGCATGCCAATGCCCCCACCCCAAAAACAATTACAACAGTCTTTCTGCCCCCCGGGGGAATTTTGTGGATCCACGCAGATTCCAGAACTTTCCACCACAGAAATGTGAGGAAAATGTGTTTTTTTTGACAAAGTTTGAGGTTTGCAAGGGATTCTGGGTAACAGAACCTGGTGAGAGCCAGACAAGTCACCCCATCCTGGATTCCCCTGGGTGTCTATTTTTTTAAAAATGTATAGGTTTGCTAGGTTTCCCTAGGTGCCGGCAGAGCTAAGGTTCAAAATCTACAGCTAGGCACTTTGCAAAACAAGGCTCAGTTTTCACCGTGAAAATGTGGTGTGTCCATGTAGCGTTTTGGGCCATTTCCTGTCGCGGGCACTAGGCCTACCCACACAAGTGAGGTACCATTTTTCTCGGAAGACTTTGGGAAATGCGGGGTGGGTGGAATTTTGTGGATCCACACAGATTCCAGAACTTTCCACCACAGAAATGTGAGGAAAATGTGTTTTTTTTTTACAAAGTTTGAGGTTTGCAAGGGATTCTGGGTAACAGAACCTGGTGAGAGCCAGACAAGTCACCCCATCCTGGATTTCCCTGGGAGTCTATTTTTTAAAAATGTATAGGTTTGCTAGGTTTCCCTAGGTGCCGGCAGAGCTAGGGTTCAAAATCTTCAGCTAGGCACTTTGCAAAACAAGGGTCAGTTTTCACTGTGAAAATGTGGTGTGTCCATGTAGCGTTTTGGGCCGTTTCCTGTCGCAGGCACTAGGCCTACCCACACAAGTGAGGTACCATTTTTCTCGGAAGACTTTGGGAAATGCGGGGTGGGTGGAATTTTGTGGATCCACGCAGATTCCAGAACTTTCCACCACAGAAATGTGAGGAAAATGTGGTTTTATTGGCAAAGTTTGAGGTTTGCAAGGGATTCTGGGAAACAGAACCTGGTGAGAGCCAGACAAGTCACCCCATCCTAGATTCCCCTGGGTGTCTAGTTTTCAAAAATGTATAGGTTTGCTAGGTTTCTCTAGGTGCAGGGAGAGCTAAGGTTCAAAATCTACAGCTAGGCACTTTGCAAAAAAAAAGTCTGTTTTCACTGTGAAAATGTGTTGTGTCCACGTTCCATTTTGGGCCATTTCCTGTCGCAGGCACTAGGCCTACCCACACAAGTGAGGTACCATTTTTCTCGGAAGACTTTGGGGAATGCGGGGTGGGTGGAGTTTTGTGGACCCACGCAGATTCCAGAACTTTCCACCACAGAAATATGAGGAAAATGTGTTTTTTTTGACAAAGTTTGAGGTTTGCAAGGGATTCTGGGTAACAGAACCTGGTGGGAGTCAGACAAATCACCCCATCCTGGATTCCCCTGGGTGTCTAGTTTTCAAAAATGTATAGGTGTGCTAGTTTTTTCTAGGTGCCGGCAGAGCTAGGGTTCAAAATCTACAGCTAGGCACTTTGCAAAAAAAGGGTCAGTTTTCACTGTGAAAATGTGGTGTTTCCCGTTGCGTTTTGGGCCGTTTCCTGTCGCGGGCACTAGGCCTACCCACACAAGTGAGGTACCATTTTTCTCGGTAGACTTTGGGGAATGCGGGGTAGGTGGAATTTTGTGGATCCTCGCAGATTCCAGAACTTTCCACCACAGAAATGTGAGGAGAAGTTGTTTTTTTTGCCAAAGTTAGAGGTTTGCAAGGGATGCTGGGTAACAGAACCTGGTGAGAGCCAGACAAGTCACCCCATCCTGTATTCCCCTGTGTGTCTAGTTTTAAAAAATGCGTAGGTTTGCTAGGTTTCCCTAGGTGCTGCAAGAGCTAGGGTTCAAAATCTACAGCTAGGCACTTTGCAAAAAAAAGGGTCAATTTTCACTGTGAAAATGTGGTGTGTCCACGTTGCGTTTTGGGCAGTTTCCTGCCGCGGGCACTAGGCCTACCCACACAAGTGAGTTACCATTTTTCTCGGAAGACTTTGGGGAATGCCGGGTGGGTGCAATTTTGTGGATCCACGCAGATTCCAGCACTTTCCACTACAGAAATGTGAGGGAAATGTGTTTTTTTTGCCAAAGTTTGAGGTTTGCAAGGGATTCTGGGTAACAGAACCTGGTCAGAGTCAGACAAGTCACCCCATCCTGGATTTCCCTGGGTGTCTAATATTCAAAAATGTATAGGTTTGCTAGGTTTCCCTAGGTGCTGGCAGAGCTAGGGTTCAAAATCTACAGCTAGGCACTTTGCAATAAAAGAGTCCGTTTTCACTGTGAAAATGTGGTGTGTCCACGTTGCATTTTTGGCCGTTTCCTGTCGCGGGCACTAGGCCTACCCACACAAGTGAGGTACCATTTTTCTTGGAAGACTTTGGGGAATGCGGGGTGCGTGGAGTTTTGTGGATCCACGCAGATTCCAGAACTTTCCACCACAGAAATGTGAGGAAAATGTGGTTTTTTTGACAAAGTTTGAGGTTTGCAAGGGATTCTGGGTAACAGAACCTGGTGGGAGCCAGACAAGTCACCCCATCCTGGATTCCTCTGGGTGTCTAGTTTTCAAAAATTTATAGGTTTGCTAGTTTTTTCTAGGTGCCGGCAGAGCTAGGGTTCAAAACCTACAGCTAGGCACTTTGCAAAAAAAGGGTCAGTTTTCACTGTGAAAATGTGGTGTGTCCCGTTGCGTTTTGGGCCGTTTCCTGTCGCGGGCACTAGGCCTACCCACACAAGTGAGGTACCATTTTTCTCGGAAGACTTTGGGGAATGCGGGGTGGGTGGAATTTTGTGGATCGACGCAGATTCCAGAACTTTCCACCACAGAAATGTGAGGAAAAGTTGTTTTTTTTGCCAAAGTTTGAGGTTTGCAAGGGATTCGATTCTGGGTAACAGAACCTGGTGAGAGCCAGACAAGTCACCCCATACTGTATTCCCTTGTGTGTCTAGCTTTCAAAAATGCATAGGTTTGCTAGGTTTCCCTAGGTGCCGCCAGAGCTAGGGTTCAAAATCTACAGCTAGGCACTTTGCAAAAAAAAGGGTCAGTTTTCACTATGAAAATGTGGTGTGTCCACGTTGCGTTTTGGGCAGTTTCCTGCCGCGGGCACTAGGCCTACCCACACAAGTGAGGTACCATTTTTCTCGGAAGACTTTGGGGAATGCGGGCTGGGTGCAATTTGGTGGATTCACGCAGATTCCAGAACTTTCCACTGCAGAAATGTGAGGAAATTGTTTTTTTTTTGCCAAAGTTTGAGGTTTGCAAGGGATTCTGGGTAACAGAACCTGGTGAGAGTCAGACAAGTCACCCCATCCTGGATTCTCCTGGGTGTCTAGTTTAAAAAAATGTATAGGTTGGCTGGGTTTCCCTAGGTGCTGGCAGAGCTAGGGTGCAAAATCTACAGCTAGGTACTTTGCAAAAAAATGGTCAGTTTTCACAGTGAAAATGTGGTGTGTCCACGTTGCGTTTTGGGCCGTTTCCTGTTGCGGGCACTAGGCCTACCCACACAAGTGAGGTACCATTTTTCTCGGAAGACTTTGAGGAATGCGGGGTGGGTGGAATTTTGTGGATCCACACAGATTCCAGAACTTTCCACCACAGAAATGTGAGAAAAATGTGTTTTATATTTACAAAGTTTGAGGATTGCAAGGGATTCTGGGTAACAGAACCTGGAGAGGGCCAGACAAGTCACCCCATCCTGGATTCCCCTGGGTGTCTAGTTTTCAAAAATGTATAGGTTTTCTAGGTTTTCCTAGGTGCTGGCAGAGCTAGGGTTCAAAATCTACAGCTAGGCATTTTGCAATAAAAGAGCCCGTTTTCACACTGAAAATGTGGTGTGTCCACTTTGCATTTTGGGCCGTTTCCTGTCGCAGGCACTAGGCCTACCCACACAAGTGAGGTACCATTATTCTCGGAAGACTTTGGGGAATGCGGGGTGGGTGGAATTTTGTGGATTCACACAGATTCCAGAACTTACCACCTCAGAAATGTGAGGAAAATGTGTTTTTTTTTTTACAAAGTTTGAGGTTTGCAAGGGATACTGGGTAACAGAACCTGGTAAGAGCCAGACAAGTCACCCCATCCTGGATTTCCCTGGGTGTCTAGTTTTAAAAAATGTACAGGTTTGCTAGGTTTCCCTAGGTGCCGGCAGAGCTAGGGTTCAAAATCAACAGCTAGGCACTTTGCAAAAAAAGGGTCAGTTTTCACTGTAAAAATGAAGTGTGTCCACGTTGCGTTTTGGGCCGTTTCCTGTCGCGGGCACTCGGTCTACCCACACAAGTGAGGTACCATTTTTCTCGGAAGACTTTGGGGAATGCGGGGTGGGTAGAATTTTGTGTATCCACGCAGATTCCAGAACTTTCCACCACAGAAATGTGAGGAAAATGTGTTTTTGTTTTACAAATTTTGAGGATTGCAAGGGATTCTGGGTTACAGAACCTGGAGAGGGCCAGAGAAGTCACCCCATCCTGGATTTCCCTGGGTGTCTTGTTTTCAAAAATGTATAGGCTTGCTAGGTTTCCCTAGGTGCTGGCAGAGCTAGGGTTCAAAATCTACAGCTAGGCACTTTGCAATAAAAGAGTCCGTTTTCACTGTGAAAATGTGGTGTGTCCACATTGCATTTTGGGCCGTTTCCTGTCGCAGGCACTAGGCCTATCCACACAAGTGAGGTACCATTATTCTCGGAAGACTTTGGGGAATGCGGGGTGGGTGGAATTTTGTGGATCCACACAGATTCCAGAACTTACCACCACAGAAATGTGAGGAAAATGTTTTTTTTTTTACAAAGTTTGAGGTTTGCAAGGGATTCTGGGTAACAGAACCTGGTGAGAGCCAGACAAGTCACCCCATCCTGGATTCCACTGGGTGTCTGGTTTTCAAAAATGTATAGGTTTGCTGGTTTCCCTAGGTGCCATCAGAGCTAGGCTTCAAAATCTACAGCTAGGCACTTTGCAAAAAAAGGGTCAGTTTTCACTGAGAAAATGTGGTGTGTCCACGTTGCGTTTTGGGCCGTTTCCTGTCGCGGGCACTAGGCCTACCCACACAAGTGAGGTACCATTTTTCTCGGAAGACTTTGGAAAATGCGGGGTGGGTGGAATTGTGTGGATCCACGCAGATTCCAGAACTTTCCACCACAGAAATGTGAGGAAAATGTGTTTTTTTTTTACAAAGTTTGAGGTTTGCAAGGGATACTGGGTAACAGAACCTGGTAAGAGCCAGACAAGTCACTCCATCCTGGATTCCTCTGTGTGTCTAGTTTTCAAAAATGTACAGGTTTGTTAGGTTTCCCTAGGTGCCGGCAGAGCTAGGGTTCAAAATCAACAGCTAGGCACTTTGCAAAAAAAGGGTCAGTTTTCACTGTAAAAATGAAGTGTGTCCACGTTGCGTTTTGAGCCGTTTCCTGTCGCGGGAACTAGGCCTACCCACACAAGTGAGGTACCATTTTTAACGGGATACTTAGGGTAACACAGAATTGTAAAGCAACTGTTATTACCTATTGACTTTCATTGCATTTCTGCCTTTCAAATGAAAGACAATGTGTAAATAAGAAGTCACTTTGAAAAATGTCCTATAATTCTCATGCTAGTATGGGTACTCACAATTTCGGAAATGTGCCAATAGCTACTGTTTCTAAACTCTATATTTTGTTCCAATTTCAGAAATACATAGGTGTCTTTCATCCCGATTTTTCACTGTATATATTTTCCCAAATGAATTGCTCTATACCCGGTACATAATAAAAACCATTGCAAGACTCTGCTCAGTTATTGGCTCTGAGTTCGTCGGGTTCTTGGTGAACCTACAAGTCCTATATATCCCCACAACCAGAAAGGTCCAGCGGATGTAACGGTATATTGCTTGCAAACATCTGTCATAATTAGAAGAAGTTACAGGTGAAAACGTTGGCACAAATGTCTGTTTTTTTCAACTCATTTTCAATTTTTCCTATTTTCAACTGTTAGTTTCTATAAAGAAACCTTGAAGGATCTACACAAATGACCCCTTGCTGAATTCAGAATTTTGTCTAATTTTCTAAAATGTATAGCTTTTCAGGATCCATTATTGTTTTTATACCGATTTCTACCATTAACTGGAAGAAGGCTGAAAGCACAAAAAATAAGCAAAAATAGGCTATGTCCCACTAAAATGCCAAAACTGTGTAAAAAATGTTGGTTTTCTGACAAAAGTCTGTCAGTCCCTAAAAGCTGGGAAAATGGTGATTTAAGCCCCACCAACCCTTTGTTGATACCATTTGCAGGGAAAAAACAGACACTTTCATTTGCAGCACTTTTTCCCCATTTTCCACAAAAAAAAACATTTAGCTGTATTTTGGATAATTTCTGGGTCCCCTCTAGGGGAGTCCACAAACCCTGCATACCTTTAGAATCCCCATGGTGTTGGAAGAAAAGGATGCAAATTTGGCGTGGATACCTTATGTGGTCAAAACGTTACAGGGGTCTAAGCGCGAACTACCCCAAATAGCCAAAAAAAGGCTTAGCACAGGGGGGGGAAAAGGCCTATCCGCGAAGAGGTTAAATTTCCTTGGACCATCAATAGCTCAATTGGAATGCACAATCAATTATTGGAGACAAAATCATGGGGGTACAGAAACAGGATTTGTGGATGGTTAGATTTATCATAATCATTAAAGAAGTAATTACATCAATATCAGGCATTTAAGAACTAAAAGTGCAATTAAGCAAATTGCGTATTTTTCATTAATTATCAAAGCTCAGAAAAGTTCAGGACGAGACATGAACCATGACAGTTCAAAGGTACTCTCCTAGGAGAGGGAAAGAAGTATGGGAATATCACACATAGAGTATGTGTCAGCGTATGTGTCAACCAGCTGAGTCCGCAAGGAATTGCCAAAGTAAAGGGAAGCGCGGTGCATTAGAATGTCCGAGAGAGATGTGATGTGTCTTTCCGTCCGATCAATGTATAATATAACACTCAAGTTCCGGGGTGACTCCTCCTGGGTCACCTCGTCTGGTAAGACCACTCAATCCATTGGTCAGTCCATATAGAGTGATTGTCATGCAGCATAAAGAAGACACATATTATAGCAAAAAGGTGGTGATCATTACATTAAGTTGTCAAACCATTCAGTGTATATAACTTTCAAACAATAGACCTTTTGCAAAAAGTGCATGGGTGAGTTCAAGAGGACAGTTTCCCATGGCACATGTTCCCAAATTAGCGAAATTGTTGCAACCAGTCCTAGTATGCAAATAGGTGACTCTCCCCATGAAACACAGGGCTTTATTACTAGTCTGGCTCACCATGGACTGCCAGACTCACCGGGGCCCAGTGGTGGCGGTCTTCAAACTGCCTCATTACGACCAGAGGGGTCCGGCCGCCCTGGGACCACCGCAACCGCCAGGGATCAGAGATCCCTGGTGGTAGCGCTGCGGTATTGAGGCTGCAATATGCTTGGTGGGGCCGCTGCGGCATCGCCAAGAATATTATGAAAGGGGGCCTTATTTACAAGGCAGCGTTAAGCCACATTAAGTGGCTTAACGCTGCCTTGTAAATAAGGTGAAGCCCCTATCGCCACAGAAACGTCACAAAAAGTGACGTTCCCATGGCAATTTGGGCTTGTAAATATGCCCCAGAATCTCTCGCCTTCAGTGTCGCCATGTTGCTGTACAATTAATCAGATAGGTTCCTTTCCCATTGGTACACTTCCCCCCAGTCGCGAGTAAACACGTGTTAGGAAAGCAACTGAAATTGTGGACACATTTCTTAATGTTAAACACGCCCACTTACCTCCAGGAGACTCTGCGGTTGAAGATGCCATCCGACACCTCCTGTCCAAGCTCAAACTGAAGGAAAGGGCTTGTCCTTAGCAATCTCTTTTCTACAATATATCGAGCATCCGCTGCACGTGTATTCAGAATTCCTTCAAGCAGTTGGCGTTATGCTTTTCCTACCCATTCCTTCCTTTTAAGATAATCACTCCCATATCTCATGCAATCACTCCAGGAAGGGTTTCAACTTCTTTTAATGTTATTTAATACAGCAACACAAAATGAAGCATTTCGACTTCGCAGTTTTGATCGCATATGACAGAAGCCATTTTCTCTTGCTATTTATATTGTCCTTTTACCCTTTCATTACTCATGCAATGCATTCTGGTATTTGTAGTCCATTATCGAAAAAAATCACCCAATTTCGATTTAAGACACCTTTTGATCAACACAAACAAAGTGTACAATATATATATATGGGGTGGAGACATGAATGGAGCAATTGATATATGCCCATTAGCGGGCACCAAGTAGCACAGCTTGATTTTTGAGTTGAGGTTGTGGATTTGCATAATTTTGTTTAAAACAATTTATTGTGGCAACTAAATTGAAATTAATCTCCATTACATGAGACTTACCCAGGATCATTGTTAGACCTGTCTTCCTTAGGGGGTCTTCCCCTAAACATTTTACCTGCTTGCTTCCAATTTTGCTGAATTCGTTTTTGTTAGCCTTAGGACTTGACCACTGCTAACCAGTGCTAAACTGCCTGTGCTCTCTTCCCTAAACATGGTTTGATAGGCATATACCTAATTGGCATATTTAAATAACTTATAAGTCCCTAGTATAGTGCACCCCATGTGCCCAAGGCCTGTAAATTAAATGCTTTTAGTGGGCCTGCAGCACTGATTTGGTCACTGTTGGAAAGTGGATTATTAATAGTGATAAGTAGTGACTTACCACTAGTAATAAGGCCACAAACACAATAAAAGGTGCGGTTAGGTGCTAATTTAATGAATCCCTTGCTCAACCCTTGGTAGCTAGCAACAACCAGGCAGGATTAACTTAGGAGACAGGTGGGTTATGCATTTATAACACCAATACATTAAATAAGTTAGACACAACACACAATAAAAATCCAACTGCAATTTATTAAAATAGTATATATTTGTATGAACCAATAGACACCAAAATGACAAAAATCCAATGTAGGAAACAGGAGATATGAAATTCTAAAGAATAAACACTTTCTAGTTAAGCCTGGGCGTAGTTTGCGTAGTAGCACTTCACGTAGCTACGTGAAGTACATTTTCAACTACACATAGCTATGCACATTGCGTAGTGCGTAGCTGTGTGCTTGACTGCACTGTACAATAATTGCCAAAAGCATCTTGTACAGTGCAAGTTAAGATAAACTAAATATCTCTGTCTTTATATGCTAAAAATGCATATAGTTACTACACAAAAGTGAAAACGATAAATTAACAAGCAGTGAGAGAGGTGATGATTTTGGGATCCTCCCTAACCTAGGGAGAGAAGAACCAAGCAGATGCCTTGAAAACAAAAAACACATCTTTTGAACCATTCAGTGGTGGTCCCATCCTCTTAGGACCACCCCAAGCACAGTTATTGGCAAAAATACAATCCCAACCAAAGGCCCTGCAAAGCATTATGGGACGAGATTAGCAGTGGGCAGTGAATATTATAGTATCCAATATCAAAATAATTCTACAAAGAGCTGCAGTTCCACTAGTCGTTACTAGATGTCCTCACGAGTCAAATGCAAAAGCTTCATGAAAGGGTTTCAATGCTTTTGCATTTGACTCGTGAGGGACATCTTGTAACGACTAGTGGAACTGCAGCTTGATGTATTAATAATTTCAATGCTTTTGCATTTGACTCGTGAGGGACATCTAGTAACGACTAGTTGAACTGCAGCTCTTTGTAGAATTATTTTGATATTGGACACTATAATATTCACTGCCCACTGCTAATCTCGTCCCATAATGCTTTGCAGGGCCTTTGGTTGGGATTGTATTTTTGCCCATAACTGTGCTTGGGGTGGTCCTAGGAGGAAGGGACCACCATTGAATCGTTCACATGATATGCTTTTTGTGTTCAAGGCATCTGCTTGGTCCTCCCCTAGGTTAGGGGGACTCCAAAATCATCACCTCTCTCATTGCTTGATATTTTATTGTCAAAGTTTATTTTTGTGAATTGGTTATATGCTTTTTAGCATAGGAAATTGCTTTATCAAAGCATTTGAAGGTGTTAATTTTACTGCTGCTACGCTACGTCAATTAGCACAGTTATTCACTCTGCTACGTGCAATTTGCATAGTACGTAGTAGCACAAACTTTGCATGCTCCGTGAGCGTAGCGAAGTATTATGCCCAGGGTTATTTCTAGTTCCTAAAAACATATAATGTGACTTTGGGACATCTGGTCACGCAAAACCGGAAATAAGTCAAAGTCTGAGGCTGACCGCAATGAAGCCCTGGTCAAAATTTTACCTTCAGACTTAGTCATTTTTCTGGAGCATTTTCCTTTGACATTGAGGATGTCACTTAGGTTGGATTTGGTGCAGGTTGGCTGGCTTGACTTTCTGCGAGGCCTCGGTCACATCCTGGAAGTCTGGAGCTCCGGAGCTTTCAGTGGGAATGAACCTGAAATCCAGGCCGGACGTGGTTAAAGGTACCTGGCTTGACTCTCGAAGTCGAGTTGGTCACCTTATGGAGATTTTTGCAAAAGATGCTCCAAACTTCTGGAACTTCTTCTGGAAGTTCCTCTTGAAGGTTTGAAGTGCCCAAAACACAAATCCAAGGGTCTGGAATCTTCTAGAGGGTCCTTGGCATGTCTGGATTACAATTACAACAATGCACCTGGACAAATCCTTTGTTATGTGCCCAGGTTAGGCCCATGTAGCGAAGCTGCTCATTTCTTACATTGTCTTCTTTTTCACAAAAATATTACTGCTTTGCACAAATTCCCGTGTGTGACAGCGTTGAATTAGTTTCTCTGAAACTACTTCTGTTTACACATCTAGCTTCGCATACCATTATCACGATGCCTCGAACACCAGGTACAAGGCTTTTACTCACAAATGTCATTCTATATTCATCCACGGGGCGACTGACTAGGCTATCTACATATCCATAACATCGCAAGGATGCTTTTTATTATAAATAATCAGCATCTCATAGGATTAGCAGAGGAGGCACGTCAGCTGATACCGAGGGTCCCTGCATGCTTGTGGGATTCTTGGCTTCACACCGACACACATTCTAGGTACACACAGAAAAGGTTTTGCATTGTAGGGGTACACCCGATTACTACCTTGTTTTATACGCCTGCATATATACACTGTTTTAAAAAAAATATATTCTTTATTGGTTTTCAACAAATTGTACAAGTGATTTTCTTGTGCCAGTAATTGTATGCAGAGTATCACATTGACAATTGCTTGAGCAGTATAGGCGGGGTGTCAGGGTGTGATAAATACAATAAACTTAATACAATGATGACATTATACGCCTTCAGTTTTGCAGGAGAATACAAAGAAATTAAAAAATTTAATTACAATAAACTAAACTGCTAGCTATATATCGGTTATGGTCCTTGGTGCATTAGGGTATGAAGCCACGCATGTGCCTTGAGGTACGTGAACGCGGGCGGGGTGGGGGAATGGGGGCGGAGACACGTCCACAGCCCGACCCAGGGCACTCACCGAGCACAGCCATAAGCATCATGGAGACGCGCTGCGCGTACATATGTATGAGGGCTTGGTCTGTCAAGGGTGCTCGGCAGGGGTGTGACCTATGTCGTGCCGGATTTGTTGCGTATAGCTTAGTCTCTATGGACGACGAGTAGTCTTGCCATTGAGTGGGATTGACCCGTGCAGGTGCGCGTGATGCATAAGACAGTTGTGTTGTATGTTCTGCGGTTAGTGCCCTAGAAGGTCAAGTAGCCATGATTGTGTGTTGGGACCAAGTTGCGATTTCCAAGACGTTGCTATTTTACGTTTTGCGAGGCCCAAGGCCAGATCCATAAATTTATTGAGGCTTTTGCGAGAGGCATTGCGCTTTGTGAATCTCAACAGAAAATGAGAGCCCTGAGCTGTCACTGGGGTGCCTGCCACCTCTGCGAGTGTTGTCGCTATGTCGCTCCAGTATACCTGAATGCGGGGACATGTCCATACCATATGTGTAAACGTTGCCTCTGAGGCTAAACATCTCGGGCATTCATCAACAGAAGCAGGGTACATCCGTGCTAATCTATGTGGTGTTAGATATGTGTGATGTAAATAATTGAATTGGGTGTACTTGAGTCTGGCGTTTGTGGATATAATTTTGGGGTAGCTGATGCATTGTGCCCATTGTTTGTCAGTGATGGTGATTGACAATTCCGTATCCCAGTAAGCACGCAATGGTGCCAAAAGAGGCGCATGATCTGGTCTCAGGGAGTTATAGATTGCTGTTATTGCATGCTATCACGTCCATGTGTCAGTAAGGTTTGTAGCAGCTGTGATGCGGCAGGTTCAGTGCGGTCGTTGTCCCATGCCTGAGGGTACTGCCGAGTCAGCAATGCATAGAGCAGAAACGTCCCCTGTGGTATCTCGAAATCTGCCACCAAGCCTTCAAAGGTTTGTAGCTGCGAGTCTGCAAACATGTCACCCCAGGTGTCCAGTTCCCCCTCTCTCCAGGACTCGAGTTCTGGGTGGCCGTGGCAAGCAAATGAGCCCGGTAAGACTTCCAGCGGTAGGTTAGGTGCGTATGGTTTAGCCTGTTCTCTATATAACACATATTTGGCCCAGTTGCGTCTCGCCGCCACCATTAGAATGTTGCCCTGCATTTTTTGCAGTATGGTGGTAGATCCCAAGAGCCACTCCAATATTGCTGGTTGTCCCCAAGATAGCGCCCCAGTGACTATTTCTGTGAGGTTGTTCATCGCCAGCCACCTCATTGGCCATTGCAGTGCGCTGCAGCGTAATAATGTTCGTAATTTGGTGCGCCCAGGCCTCCTTCTGACAGTGGTAAATACAGCTTTCGGAGTGCCACCCTAGATCTAGAGTTCCCCCATATCAGAGAGACAAGGAGTGTCTTTAAACAATCTTTGTGGCAATCGGTAGGGGAGTGTGGAAAAAAGAGGGGAGTAGAAGCATTTTAGAGATGGCCACTCGTCCCATGGGAGATAAGGGTAAACTCAGCCAGAATGGGAGAGCTGTGCGGGCCCTAGTGATTGCTCTCCCTAGGTTTCCGTCTATTGTGTCTATGCTAGAGTGGTAGACCTGGACCCCCAAGTATTTGAAGGTGTTGAACGCCCATTCCAGTGGTGTATGGGGCATGGCATGCCTCTGGGCCTGTGAAAGCGTCTTCATTGGGAACATTGTTGACTTGGACCAGTTGACCCGTAGGCCCGAGACCTGTGCGTGGTCATCCAGTAGGGCCATCAATTCCCGCGAAACAGCGATCTGGCCACTTAAGTAAATTAATGCATTATCTGCGTACAGCGACACTATTTGCCATTGCTGATCTGCATATATGCCCCAGGTGAGTACATGTTGGCGCAGTTTACATGCCAATGGCTCCATGGCCAGTGCAAATAGAATGGATGACAGAGGGCAGCCCTGCCTTGTGCCACGCTCTATTGCAAATGGTAGGGAGAAGGTGCGTCCTGTCTTTACCCTAGCTTGCGGGTTCGTGTATAGTATACGTACCCACCTCAAAAAATTAGGGCCGGGGGCGTGTCCAAGATGGCGCCGGTGCGGTAGCAGAGTCACGGAGCTCCGCCGCACCGCAGTGTCTTTTAGCGGTCCCCGGGGGGGTATCTGCCCCCAACTCACAGCAAAGCAGGCCGAAGGTCAGTGGTGCGGATCCACGTATTCGGCGACCCCGGCGGTGGGAGCTTGGGCCGCCACTGAGCAGAGTTCGCGGTCACACCGCCTGCGAGGAGAAACAAAATGGCGGAAGCATAGGAGCCAGTCCCGCGGAGGCTGGGGAGCGGCAGGCTGAGCGGGCCGGGCGGCGCTTGAGAAGGCGGCAGAAGTTGCGGGCTTGCGCCGTTCGTCAGGCGGGGAGCTGAATGGCGAATCTACTCCGGGCCAACCAGGCATACGGAGACTTTGAGCACAGAGGACCGCATGGAGCTGGCGGCGGCACCTGAGACCGGCTGAGGCGCATAGACATCCAGGCCGGAGAGGGGTGAGCAGTCCTCCCCATAGCATTGCCCTGAGTGATGTGCCGGGAGACACTGGGGGAGCGGAGGTACTAGGAGCGCCTGGGAGCTGCGGTGGCTTTGCTCGGCGTGTCCCCCCAACTACTGCTATGGCGGGAGGAGCCGGCCAATGTGCACGTGGACCCCCCGGCAGTGGAGACCGGGTCACCCTGGGCAGACTCTGCGGTTGGACTCCTTGTTGCTGCGGGTGAAGGGGCACGGCCCAAGGGGGTAATCCTGGAGCGGCAGATCCCTGCTTGATAAGGCGGCACCAACTGCGAGAGACTTGAGTCCGCTACCCCAGTCGAGGGAGGACCTCCTGGTGGGATCGGACAGAGGGCCCTAGTGAGGACCCGCTCCGGTGTACCAGGGCACAGGAACGCGGTGGGTGGACGGCGACCGGAGCACCCCACCGCGGTGGGCATTGCAACTCGGCCACTAGCATCTGCCGCGGGGTGGCCTCTGCCTGCAACGATCAACACATCAGGCCAGCGGCGGTGAAAATCGCGCAGCTGGGCTGCTGCTGGCTGCGGTGGGCGACGTGGTGAAGTCGCTGGCGCTGGACCATAGAGGGCTCACCTGGGAATTGGCATAAAGGCTCTACTGGTCGCTACCTGGTGGATGCGGTGACAGGGGTCGCAACATTGGCAGAGGTGGTTCCTGCTTTTGGATCCTCCACATAGAGGGACTGCACCTTCTTATCTGGGAGGCAATTGGCCACTGCTCTCTCGGTGGCCCTCTTCTGCACGGGGATCGCCCGGAGTGTGACATTTGCGGTGCCTCCCCTGCCCCATCATGGGCTCATTGCGGTCAAAGAAGGACACTGCTACTATCAAGGATCTCCTGAGTAAGGGCTCTATCAAGAAAATGGGGACCACTGCGGTCTTCCAAGATGCAAGTGAAGCAAGCTCACCGGCACGCCAAGAGGCAGACGATGAGGCCCCGATCACTAAGGGCTTCATGGAAGCACTTATCGGCACGCTACGGAGCGATATTGCAGCCCTCCGAAGGGATATGGCCACTGCCATTAAGGACCTGCGACGTGATCTGGGGGAACTAGAGCAGAGGGTAGACTCAGTGGAGCGCACCGCAGACTCCCAAGAGGAGGAGATGGAGGAATGCCGCAGGGAGATTTTGGAACTCAAGGATCACAATGTGGATCTCAACCTACATCTGGAGGACTTGGAAAACAGGTCACGTAGGTCAAACATTCGCATCAAAGGGGTGCCTCTACAAGCGGACGCGGGGCGCCTGGAGGACTTTGTTATGCGCCTCTTCTGCCACATCGTGCCAGCCTTGGAAGGGAAAGATCTTCTTCTGGACCGGACGCATAGGGCGGGGCGCCCCTCCAACT
Source organism: Calotriton arnoldi (assembly GCA_963921515.1). Taxonomy (NCBI): domain Eukaryota; kingdom Metazoa; phylum Chordata; class Amphibia; order Caudata; family Salamandridae; genus Calotriton; species Calotriton arnoldi. Next base: position 57,274 of record CAWUFW010007886.1, read on the forward strand.
CACCAGGAACGCCACAGGGCATTCTGACGTGTCTCCATAACTACACTCAGAAAGAGCTAATTATGGCAGCAGTGCGGGACCAGTCGCATGTTCTCTTTGAGGGTCACAAAGTCCGTTTGTATCAGGACTTGTCAGTCATTACACTCCAGCGGCGTAGGGATATGCGACCTGTGACAGTGTTCCTGAGGGACAAAGGAGTGAAATACAGGTGGGGCCACCCATTCCGTCTCATCTTCGCATGGCAAGGGGAGACACGAGTGACACGCACACCCTCGGAGGCAGCGGACATCCTGGGGCTCGATCTGGATCAGGACTCTTCTTCGCCACGTACTAGCTCACAATTGTCAACTGCGGGCGCCCGGAGGTGACGCCGCAACAGGAGCGCTCCCCTATCACAGCATACGAAGCCCACAAAAACTGAAAGCATCAAGGAACGCTCAGACTTATTACGGCAGCTTTCTGAACACCACCAGTCCCCAGAACATGATGGCGACTAGCGGCAACCCACTCAACACTTAGCTTTATTGGGGTGGGTCGGGTGGCCCCCCCGGGGCATCTTAGTGCCTTTCATAATTGACCGGTTGCGGCGGGGGTTGTGATTTCCACTCTTTCACCCCTCTCCCGCGGACGACCAGTGACATGGACCCTCTCTACACAATCGCAAGTTGTGCACCTACAGGTGCTTTTGTTCTATTTCTTGTTTTTGTTGTTCTGCTCCCTCAATGTTTCTGTGCTCCACTTCCCTTCAAGCAGGCTCACTGTGTATCTGGGTTTGGGGCAGGGGATGTGCGGGAGTGGTCGGGAGCTATTACGGAGGTCCTGTACTTGTTGAATTATGGTGAAGGTGTTTACTTTGAATGTAAGGGGTCTCAATTCGCCGGCCAAAAGAGTAGCAATCCTCAACCAGCTTAGGGCGGCCCACTGTGATATCTGTCTTCTACAAGAGACGCACCTGTTGAAACAGGATTGCAAGAGAATGCGGTCGAGATGGTTAGATCGCCAGTACTGGTCCCCGGGTCAGGGGAAGAAGGCGGGTGTTGCGATCCTTGTAGCCACACACTTTCAAGGGAGGGTTGAAGGGGTGCAATCTGAGCTTCCTTGGCGGCTGTTATCCCTGAGGGTGTCTTTGGCTCAACATACACTCACTATAGCTACCCTCTATGCCCCCAATGAAAGGCAGGAACCCTTTATTCTCCAAGCCCTAGGTGAAGTGCTGGCGTCTCCAGACTCCAACTTGGTAATAGGTGGCGACTTTAATCTAGTTATGGATGCTGCTATAGATAGGTCCCCTCCACGTCCAGGGCCTACGGGGATGTTCTCCTCACAGGGGGTCTGTGTGGTATTCGTGGTTTCTTCACCCTGTTTGTAATCCCTGTTGTCCACCTCCCATGTCCCTCCACCTGCGCGTGGAATGCCCTGCGCAAGGAGCTCTAGAATGTAGAGAGCTCCTTGCTGCCTAGTGACAACATTGAGTTCAGTTGCTGCTGTGTCACCTGTGGGTAGGACGCTATTATTCCTCCTACTTATCCAACTAATAAAGGCCTGTTAATACATCTTCCTGGATCCGTACTTCATTACACTGGCGACGAGGATGGGATGATGAGTATTTAATACGCAAATGGAAGGCTGTGCGTATCAGCGTGAAATTGTAGAAATATGCTGTAAGTATGTCAGCAGGATGTGAGCTGTGTGTGTCAGCGTAAACAGCACACGAAAAAAATTAGCTAAAAGCATTTTAATTGCACACTGTTCATGTATATATGATACACAAATGAGAGGCTGTGTGTATCAGCGTGAAATTGAAGCTGTGCGCGTCAGCGCGTTAAATTGTAAGGTGAAGTAGAAATGCCACAGTGTTTTGCTGGGGAACTGTGGCTGTGCGCGTCAGCGCGTTGAGTTTGAAGATAGGTGAAATGCCACCGTAGTTGATCGGGAACTGTAGCTGTGCGTGTCAGCGCGTTGGATTGAAAGCGAGGAGAAATGCCACGGTGGTTGCTAGGGAACTGTTGCTGTGCGCGTCAGCGCGTATGCTTGCAGCCAGAAGACGGAGTGCGTGTGACGTAATAGAGGGAGTTCTAGTCACCAACACAATACGGGAAATGGAGAGAAGGATCCGTTGTGGGAGCGTGGAGGGAACACGGCGCGAGCAGGTATTTGAACAATGCGCTGTTTGGCGATCTTTGTTTAAAGCGTTTGTGCTTTAATGTCTATTAGACCAATGCGCTGTTTGACTATCGGTGTTTTAAAGCGTTTGTGCTTTAATGCCTAATTGGAGTGAAAGAGGCAAGAAAACATGTCGAATTATAGTAGACTGGTTGCCCGGAGTGGGAGGGGAGGGTGCGCACAGCAAGTGAATCCTATGTAGGGGGTGTCGAAGTTGCGCAGCCTCTAATCAAATCTTGTGGGCGAAATAGGTAAGCGCGCAAAGTACCTTCAAGTTCTTGTTTCCTAAGAACTTTACTGTGTTAGGACGCTGAAGAGAGGTAATCCAACGGAGGCAGGTCGAGCTTGGGGAAGACCTGGGTTCATACCATCTCAAATAAACCTACGAGACCTGTTTGGAAACAGCGTGAGCCTGTCTGGAAACCACGTGAACTCTCTAAAACTGCCTTTGATTCTATACAAAGACAACGGCGTGGTAAAGTGCTACAGATGTGACCTCTTTGGCCATCTTGCTAACGACAAATCGTGCCCTGCTCTCAACTCTAAGTGCCGTAACTGTGGCAAAGTTGGTCATGTTGCTAAAGCTTGCAGGGCAAAGCAGTTCAAGCCTAAACGTGTCAAAGAAGTAGTCTTGGATAACGATAGCGATTCTGACTTTGATTATGACGATTTTCATTGTGGTGAGATTGTCACACCTACTGTAAAGAATAAATGCAAAGGTCCTGTCGATGCTGTTTTAGTTAACGATTGCAACATTAGAATGCTCTTCGACTCTGGTGCAAAGATTTCTCTTATTCCAAAAGAATTCTTTGACTTGAAATTACAAGGAAAAGTAAAAATATACAAACCTGACATTAGGCCGTTAGCTTATGGGGGCCAACCCATAAAATTGTTTGGTTACTTCATTGGCAACATTGAATACAAAGGGAGGTTTGCAGCTGGGAAAATTTATGTATCTTGCTTGGGCGACAGCATAATCAGCTGGTTTCAAGAAGCTGATTTGGGTGTATCATTGGTTCCTGGTGCAGATCCCTGCATCATTCTGAGAGACATGTCACAACAGATTGACATTTCCCCACACATTCATTCATCCAATATTACTCTAAAAATAGAGATTCACAAGCTGTCTCCTGTGTTAGTAATTCGTCCTTGACTTTACGATCTGAGTTTAAAGAAGTTTTTAATGAAAAGCTGGGTTGTCTTTCCGGTTACGTTCACAAAATCACTCTCAAACCCAATGCTGTCCCCATCACCTGTAAGGTATGCAATGTTCCCTTGGCCATGAGAGAGTCTATGCGTGCAGAACTAGAGAAATTAAAAAGTGAGGGAATAATTATTGAGACTGAAGCTAGTCAGTGGCTCGCTCCAGTTGTTCTTGCACGCAAGGCCTCTGGTGAGGTACGTCTATGTGTGGACTTGCGTTCTCTCAACCGTGCTGTTGTTGCAGACAGATATCCTCTCCCCAACATCACTGAGATGCTTGCACAGTTGAGAGATGCATGTATTTTTTCCACTTTAGATCTACGCGCAGCATACCATCAAGTTAAAATAGATGAGGAATCCATGGATTTGACAGCGTTCATCACCCCTTTTGGAACCTACAAGTTCACACGTCTCCCATTTGGTTTAATTTCCGCAGCCTCAGTATTCCAGAGGGTGATGGAAGACGTTCTGAAGGGGGTAGATGGAGTCAAAGTCTATCAAGACGACGTTTTGATCCATGCCACCTCACAAGTTGAACATGATTCAAGGCTGAGGTGTGTGCTCGAACGCTTTCGTTCTAGGGGTCTGACACTCCGTGAGAATAAGTGCAAGTTTAACCTCTCTGAAATAGACTACTTAGGTCATCGTTTGACTTGCAATGGCGTGAAACCTAAAGAACGCCTTGTAAACGCAATAGATGATCTTCCCGTACCCCAATCCAGGGATGAGCTCATTACTTTCTTAGGTATGGCAGAATACTACAATAAATTCATACCATCGTTTGCTTCTCGAACACATGACCTGAGGTCTCTCCTAAAGAAAGGTGTGAAGTTTTCTTGGGCGCCTCAGTGTCAGTTGGAGTTTAAGGGGATCAAGAAAGCTCTTCGTGTTGCTCCCTCCTTACAAAGTTTTGACACCTCCTCGAGCTCCACACTTATCACTGACGCGAGTTCAAAAGGTTTAGGGGCTGTTCTTAAACAAACCAAGAATGGTAAAGAAGTGACCATCATGTTTTTGTCTAGAGCTCTAGTTGGTCCTGAGCTCCAATACTCTGTGATCGAAAAGGAAGCGTTATGTATCTTTTGGGCCATAAAGAAGCTAAAGAAGTTTCTCTGGGGAAGTTCATTTGTGGTACATTCGGATCACAAGCCCCTTAAAGATTTATTTTGCAAAAAGGGGCTAGATGCTGTTTCGTCTAGGATTTGCAAGTGGATTATAGCACTTCAAGAATTTGATTTCGTAGTTAGGTACATCCCTGGAGTAGACAACAAAGTTGCGGATTGTCTCTCTCGTCTCGTACCTAAACAGTTGGATGGTCTCGCCTTTGAAGACACATGGGAGATAGATAATTTCAATGTGTGTGAGGTTGTTGAAGATGTCGTGTCCGAAGCTGAATGGAGGGATTCGTTGCAAAGTGATCCTGTCTTACATGAGGTCCGTAAACTAGTTTCTCATGGGTGGACGGGCATCAAAACACTCTCTGAAGGGGCACGGAAGTTCTGGAACGTAAGAGATGAACTTTCACTGTGTAATGATCTGTTGTGGAGAGGAACACGCCTTATTCCTCCGTCATCTCTGAGGGAGAAAATTGTTCAGTTAGCACACGATGGACACCAGGGCATCTCGAAGACTAAAGAGAGAGTTCGCTTACATTTTTGGTGGCCAGGTGTTGACATCGTTGTTGAGCGATTGGTCAGAGACTGTGCTGAGTGTAGAGCTTGCGATAAGATTTGTAAAACCCGGACCCAACCAATGATAATACGTCAATATCCTACTCGGTGTTGGCAACATGTGGCCCTCGATCTCTTAGGTCCAGTTCATTGCAAGGCAGGACAACATTACGTTTTGGTCTTAATAGACATGTACTCTAGGTGGCCTGAGGTGAGGGTCACCCAAACTGTAGAAACAAGAGATGTAGTAAAATTTTTAGAGGATGTATTCTGTAGGGAGGGCCTTCCTGAATCTCTCTTGACAGACAATGGTGCACAACTAGTGTCAAGAGAGATGGAACACTTTCTAGCTAAAAAAGGAATTGTCCATAAACTGTGCTCTCTCTATCACCCAGAATGCAACGGAATGGTTGAAAGATTCAATCGCGTTTTGAAAGAATCTATACAGCTCGTTAAAGAGCAGGGACGTGATTGGAGAGCTGCAATATTTGAAAGAGTGAAGGCTTACCGCCTGACTCCCCACTCCACCACGGAGAAAGTTCCTTTTGAGCTATTTAGAGGGCGCACTCCTAACACTCTTTTGTTTCAATCATGGATGAGAGGGAAAGGTGGCGATATTGAGATTCCCGAGGATCCCCGTTGGAGGGCACTTCAGAATCTCAAGTCAGCTAAAATGAAAGCTAACTTCGATGTGAGGCACGCCGTCTCTCGCACCAAAGTTGACTTAGGTGATTTAGTGAGAGTGCGTTTTCCGCAGAAGTCTGCGGGCGCCAAATTCTCTACCCCTCGTAAGGTTGTCAAGCTCCTTCTTAATGCTGTGAAACTTGACGACGGACGGATCTGGAATTTGAATAGGATTGTGATTGTACGCTCCCTCAATCCCTCCAATTGTCATACCAACAGTTCTTCTTCAAGATTTACTTCTCCTCTGCGTAGGAGTACTCGTTTATGTAAAGTTCCACTGAGATTGCGTGATTATACTGTTGGCTAAATATGTTGTCAATCTAGCCACCACTTTGTATTGGGGGGAAGGTGTGTGGTATTCGTGGTTTCTTCACCCTGTTTGTAATCCCTGTTGTCCACCTCCCATGTCCCTCCACCTGCGCGTGGAATGCCCTGCGCAAGGAGCTCTAGAATGTAGAGAGCTCCTTGCTGCCTAGTGACAACATTGAGTTCAGTTGCTGCTGTGTCACCTGTGGGTAGGACGCTATTATTCCTCCTACTTATCCAACTAATAAAGGCCTGTTAATACAGCTTCCTGGATCCGTACTTCATTACAGTCAGCTGGTTAGCGGAGGCCGGGCTTACTGATATTTGGCGGGTATTGAATCCACAGTCACTGTCCTACTCCTTCTTCTCCGCAGCCCACCAATCTCACGCTAGAATCGATTACTTCTTGGTTTCAGCCTCCTTATGTCCAAGAGCAGCTGGGGCCGCGATCGACGTAGCAGTCATATCTGACCATGCCCCGATCCTGCTAGATATTCGCCTCCCGACTGCACACAGAACAGCAAAACGTGGCGTCTTAACCCTAAGTTGTTAACTTACGATGCTGCGGTAAAGGAGGTGGAGAAGGCCATAGTAGATTATATCTCCGTCAACGACACACCAAATACTGCTATTACGACGCTTTGGGAAGCCCTTAAGGCGGTCGTTAGAGGACATACATGGCGATAGCGGCCAGGCTTAATAGGGAGCGGGCTTCGAAGCGAACCGCACTTAAAGCCAGTGTAAAAGAACTGGAAGATGAGCATAGGTGTGTAGCCACACATAAAAATAGACGGCAATTGAATGTAGTGCGGAAACAGCTTAGAGCGCTAGATATGGACGCGGCTGCGTACGCCTTGTTGCGAACACGGCAGAAGTACTATGCGGGGGCAACAAGGCAGGGAAATTATTGTCACATAGGCTGAGGGCGCAGGCACACTCTAGACTTGTACAGGCGGTCATTGATAGCAGCGGACTTCCTCTCACGAGAGATGAAGATATAGCGGCAGAATTCGGCCGCTTTTATGCGCAACTGTACACGGCGGAGGACATTTCCTCAGGCATTTCCTCACCATACATCGAACATGCTCCCATCGCAAAACTGCTACCCTTTCACGCTGAACAGTTAGAGAAGGACATAACAAATAGGGAGGTGTTGGATGCGATAGGTCGTTTGCAAGTAGAGAAAGCGCCGGGGCAAGATGGGTTTATAGCGGCCTTTTATGAGCAATACGCGTCTCTTTTGGCCCCTATTTTGACTCGCCTTTATAATTCCTTTAGCGACTCAGGGGAACTCTCAGAATCGATGCGCATGGCGGTCATCACGGTGTTACCGAAGCTGGGGAAAGACCCCCAACTGTGTGCCTCCTACCGCCCCATTTCCCTCTTGAACGTTGATGCTAAAATATTCACTGGGATCCTAGCAGGGCGACTGGGCAGGCACATGCCGGGCTTGATAGAGCCTGACCAGTCTGGCTTTATACCGGGTCGAACCTGCAGCGATAACACTAAGCGGCTTTTCCATCTATTGGATAAGACTCGGCGCTCTCGGGTCCCGACGCTGTTTCTGTCCATCGACGCCGAAAAGGCCTTTGACCGTGTGCATTAGCCTTTCTTGCACGGAGTGCTGGAAGCGGTGGGCTTCGGATCCAGGTTCCGGAGATGGGTCGGGGCGGGCTATGCGGATCCCAAAGCGCGGGTACGGGTAAATAACACTCTTTCCCCAATTTTTCCAGTTGCATGAGGGACGCGCCAGGGCTGCCCTCTTTCACCTCTTCTATTTGCGCTCTACATGGAGCCTCTGGCGGAATGCATCCATCGTCACCAGCTGATAGAGGGTGTTTGGATGGGGGGGCCAATCTCACAAAATAGCCCTGTACGCGGATGATGTCTTATTAACTGTTACCAACCCGCGTGGTTCCTTACCTCCCCTCCTAGAGGAGCTGGCTCGGTTTGGGGAGGTTTCTGGCTTTAAAGTGAACACAGCTAAAATGCAAGCCCTGAACATCACCATCCCTCGAGAGAAACAAACCCACTTAGAGTCCATGTTTCCCTTTCAGTGGTCACAGCAGGGTATTCAATACCTGGGCATTCAAATACTGCCCACGATAGAAAGTTCGATCACCCATAACTATGTGGCCCTGTTGCATACAGTGCAATCTCTCGTTCAATCATGGCGGGGGGTCCCCTCTCCTGGGTGGGCCGCATTGCGGCAGTAAAAATGACTTTACTGCCGAAAATTCTCTACCTTATGCAGGTGATGCCGCTGCCGCCTCCCCCAGCCATTTTGAGACAGTTGCAGGAGGCACTGGAAGCCTTTATATGGGCAGGTAAGTGTGCTCGGATGGCGAAGGAGCGTACATACTTGCCGCTGGCCAAGGGGGGACTAGGAATACCAAATCTGAAGAAATACTATCAGGCTGCCCAGCTACGATATATCGTCGAATGGCAGCGCCTGATGACCGAAAAACATTGGTGCTTCCTGAACCAGGCTGTAGCGGGCATCCATATTGGGAAGATCCCGTGGTTGCAGCGTAAATATCGCCCGCGGGGTGTATATATCTCGCCGGTGGTCAGAGCAACTGTTGGGGTTTGGGACAAGGTGTGTTCCACCCACCAGTTATCCACATGTATCTCGCCACTTACGCCGATTATTGGAAATCCAGATTTCCCCCAGGCAATGTCCGAGAAAGCGTTTGCACCCTGGCAGGAGGCGCAATGTAAACAGATTGGGGACCTGTTTGATGTGAACGGCCTGTTGGATTTTAAGGCCCTCCGACAAGATTTTGGGCTCCCGGACTCGGAATACTGGCATTACTTAGCAGTCCCACACTGGGTGTCTCTGCCTACGGTTAAGCCACATGCTAGTAGGAAACTAACGCTGTTCGAACGCTGGCTTTTCACTCCGAAGGACGATTCTCGTCTTTTGTCCGATATATACTCTTTTTTAAATACCCTGCCTACACCGCTAGACACTCCAGCAAGGAAGAGATGGGAGTGGGAATGTGAACGCAGTTTCACGGACAAGGAGTGGTTAGATATACTACTCCATGCACGCACATCCGCTACGAGTGCCGTAGGCAAAGAAACTCTACTACAGTTGGCACACTACTGGTATTACACCCCGGCCCGCTTGGCTTTATGGCAGAAGGGGAGGCCGGATGAGTGTTGGAGGCACTGCGCTCACTCAGGCACACTTACCCACTTATTGTGGCACTGCCCCAAACTTCATAGGTATTGGAAGGAAGTTTTGACTGATATTGACACAATGTTCAACACCGAAATACCTCGCTTCCCGGCCTATGTTCTATTAGGGTTGCCCAATGCCTTAACCTATCCACTACACTCCGAACGGGGCAAAGCTATTACATTGGCGCTGTGTGCTGCGAAGCAGGTCCTGCTGGCTAAGTGGGGCACTGATGTGGTTCCAACCCACGCAGATTGGCTCCATAAGCTTTGGGACCTCTTAGGGATGGAGAAATTGACAGCTACAGTTAACCACACATTACCCAAATTCAATAAAAGATGGGGCACCTGTATCACACACCTCTCGGGAGAATTTCAACAACTAACCTGCCCGATATACTTACGCATACTGCAGATTACAACACCCACAACTCCAGCAGATCCAGGGGAGAAGAAAGAGTGAAGTCTACTCATTAGCAACATGAGCACATGCTGTTTTTGTTCCATGTTGGAAGTGAATTTGGATTGTGTTTTCCCTCCCCCTCTTTCACCTCTTTCCCCTCCCCTCCCTCCCTTTTGCTCTGTTTGTTCTCATGCCTACCGCACCGGCCAATGGATGCAGGTGCAGGATGCTGTAGCTTGAATTTAAAAGTTCTACTGCTTATTCCTTGCAGGCCAATGGATGTAGGCGACAACTGCTGTCCCTTATCCCCTTCCCTGAAACCAATAAAAAGTTACAATCCTAAAAAATTAGGGCCCACGCCGAAACCAGACAACACTGCCAGTAAATAATGCCAGCTCAAGGTGTCGAATGCCTTTTCAATGTCTAAAGTTGCTATCCAGGGTATATCAGGTTCCGTACGAGCCCATTCTAGCAACATAAAAAGGCAGTGCAGATTTAGCCCAGTGTTCCTCCCCGGGATGAAACCATTCTGGTCTTCATGAACCAGTATGGGTATTGCTTCAATCAACCTATTGGCTAGTAGTTTGCGTAGGATCTTATAGTCTACATTCAGCATTGACAAATGGCGGTACGAAGCCATCTGGAGTGGATCTCTGCCCGGCTTGGGCAACACGACCAACGTTGCCTCTTGAAAGCGTCTTCATACATCATAGCCAGTCGGGGGATGAGTTGTTCGGGGTAAGCTGAGTAAATCTCCGATGGCCAACCGTCTGTCCCCGGGGTTTTACCCGTTGCCAATTGCTTAATGGCTTCCGAGATCTCATCCGCAGTGATAGGATCTTCGAGTGAGTCGTACTGTGGTTGCATTACCTGCGGCAGTTGGATAAGAGCGGGGTCACCGGTGTCTGGGGCTGTATACAGCAAGGTATAATATTCATAAAAAGAGTTATTGATCGCTTCCTGGGTGTTCGCTATGTTCCCTGTGGGCGTGCATATTGCTTTAATGGGAGGTTGTGAGGTGTCCGTATTTAGTAACCATGCCAGCATTTTACCAGCTTTGTCCTCTTCGGTGTGCCGATGGGCAAGGTATGATTTATAGTCCAGTGCACAAAGATTATCTAGGGTTTCCTTATACGATAGTCGGGCCTGGGCTAGCGATGGACCAATATGGACCAATATGGAGGTCTGTGGGAGAAAGCTGCTCGCATCTCTGTATCTCCAGTTCATGTTTCTGGAGTTCGTTTGTGAGTGACTTGCGGGAGCCATAGGTAGTTTTGATTGCGTGTCCTCTCAGGACAGCCTTAAACGCATCCCATTCTATCCCCACGTTCGAAGCTGTGTCTGCCCTGCATATATACACTGTTATAGCACCATGGTAGAACTATATCAACTATTTACTTTTTGGTGCTTATAATCACTTTTATCTGCTTCTGTCTACTGATTATTGCAGCACATGTACTTTATACAAGAATAACCTTGGTTCAATAAATATATTGAAAATGTCAAACGGTATATTCTCTGTATATTTCTCTGAGAACCAAAAAGCAATAGTGACTGAGCGAGAGGTTCTGATCTGTTGCCACGATTCCTCAGGGGTCAGGGTTGTCATGTTCAGTGGTTGCCAGAAACCATTGGCTCCCTAGTACGGTTTGGAGGGCTTATTGTGGCACTGTGAGCTAGCTGGTCTCTAAGCCAACATATCCTGCGAGGGTGCACAGAATCAGTCTAGGCACCTCACCCAAAGTTTATGTTGTCCAACAAACGAGCAGATCCTATGGATTAGTGAGAACTACACAACACCTTAAAAGTCCACTGGATGCACTCCAGGATGGGGACTTTTGATGGAGATGATGCAGGTGTGCTTTGCTAACATGTAGCTTGCAGGGAGTCCACTCCTTAGATTTTTGTCATTATGGTCTTGTTTTATTTATTAAATTAAGAGCTATTTTTCTAACTTGGTGTGGAATCTTTTTGAGTGGTGTTTTCACTGTTTTATTGTTTGTAGTGTTGCACAAATACTTTACACATTGGATTGCCTCTTACCCTGCTGACTACTCTGGAGGGACTATCTGTCCCAAAGTACAGAAGGGCAAGGAGAAGGCCCCTGACCTCATCGCACCTGTGAGGGGCTGGAGAGGTGCTACAAAGTGCGGCACAGGATGCAGGATTGCTGGTCACCCTGCTGACTACTCTGGTGGGACTACCTGTCCCAGAGTACAGAGGGGCAAGGAAGAGGCCCCTGAACTTACTGCACCTGTAGGGGCTGGAGAAGCACTACAAAGCGCAGCGCTGTTACCCCCAGTGCCTGATGCTGGATTGCTGGTCACCCACTGACTACTTTGGTGGGACTACCTGTCCCAGAATACCGAGGGGCAAGGAGGAGGACCCTGACCTCATCACATCTATGAGGGGTTGGAGAGGCACTACAACGTGCAGCAATGTTACCCGCAGCGCGGGATGCACATGGGCTGCACCCAGGTAAATCCCAGGCCAAGGGGAGGTCTGCCTTTGCCCGTCATTGCCAGGAAGAGGCAGGGCAGGGCCACCCCCTTTGTGTTTTACACTGGACATTTGTATAAGTGCAAGTAAGACCCTGGGCTACCTGTTAAACTCTCTTTGACTTGCCTCTCCACAATTTCAGCTCTCCATGAATTCATCTCGGGCTCCCCCTTGCCTATTGCTACTGTTCTTCTGTGCCCCTTGCGAGAGACGTCATACAACTCATCTAGCTTTGCGAAAGAGCTGCAAGGAAGGCACTGGCAGGTGGCTGGATCTCAGGAACTCTGCCCTAACTGAGCCCCTTGAATTAAGTAAGACCCTTCCGCCTTTGGTTTTTAATTCAAAGTTCAGTCTGGACTGTTCCCATGAGGCACAGGGTCAAGACTGATTTGCAATGGCTGGGTCTAAACTGGGTTGGCATGGTGAGCAAAAGAACGATGGATTTAACCCAGATCCATTGACTGGGGGAGAATGTTTGATTTGCTCTGCATTCCATCCATCATCTGTGTGTCTTTTGCTTTCTCGCCCTAAGGGCGCTGGGTATGCCCAGACGTGGGTCCCGGGCTCACTGTGCCACTGGATTCAAGCTAGCCTGGCTGATGAGGGGTGATGCCCCGAAACTGGTCCCAGGATGCTTGTTTCCGGTCCAGGGAGGACCTGGCTTGGCAGTTCAGTCTGGACTGTTCCCATGAGGCATAGGGTCAAGACTGATTTGCAATGGCTGGGTCTAAACTGGGGTTGCATGGTGAGCAAAAGAATAATGGATTTAACCCAGATCTATTGACTGGGGGAGAATGTTTGATTTGCTCTGCATTCCATCCATCATCTGTGTGTCTTTTGCTTTCTCGCCCTAAGGGCGCCGGGTATGCCCAGACGTGGGTCCCGGGCTCACTGTGCCACTGGATTCAAGTTAGCCTGGCTGATATGGGGTGATGCCCCGAAACCGGTACCAGGATGCTTGCTTCCAGTCCAGGGAGGAACTCGCTTGGCAGTTCAGTCTCGACTGTTCCCATGAGACACAGGGTCAAGACTGATTTGCAATGGCTGGGTCTAAACTGGGTTGGCAGGGTGAGCAAAAGAACGATGGATTTAACCCAGATCGATTGACTGGGGGAGAATGTTTGATTTGCTCTGCATTCCATCCATCATCTGTGTGTCTTTTGCTTTCTCGCCCTAAGGGCGCCGGGTATGCCCAGACGTGGGTCCCGGGCTTACTGTGCCGCTGGATTCAAGCTAGCCTGGCTGATGAGGGGTGATGCCCCGAAACCGGTCCCAGGATGCTTGTTTCCGGTCCAGGGAGGACCTGGCTTGGCAGTTCAGTCTGGACGGTTCCCATGAGGCACAGGGTCAAGACTCATTTGCAATGGCTGGGTCTAAACTGGGTTGCATGGTGAGCAAAAGAATGATGGATTTAACCCAGAACTAGTGACTGGGGAGAATGTTTGATTTGCTCTGCATTCCATCCATCATCTGTGTGTCTTTTGCTTTCTCGTCCTAAGGGCGCCGGGTATGCCCAGACATGGGTCCCGGGCTCACTGTGCCACTGGATTCAAGCTATCCTGTCTGATGAGGGGTAATGCCCCGAAACCGGTCCCAGGATGCTTGTTTCCGGTCCAGGTAGGACCTGGCTTGGCAGTTCGCACTGGGCTGTTTCCATGAGGCACAGGGTCAAGACTGATTTACAATGGCTGGGTCTAAACTGGGGTGGCATGGTGAGCAAAAGAACGATGGATTTAACCCAGATATATTGACTGGGGGAGAATGTTTGATTTGCTCTGCATTCCATCCATCATCTGTGTGTCTTTTGCTTTCTCGCCCTAAGTGCGCCGGGTATGCCCAGATGTGGGTCCCAGGCTCACTGTGCCCCTGGATTCAAGCTATCCTGTCTGATGAGGGGCGATGCCCCGAAACTGATCCCAGGATGCTTGTTTCCAGTCCAGGGAGGACCTGGCTTGGCAGTTCGGTCTGGACTGTTCCCATGAGGCACAGGGTCAAGACTGATTTGCAATGGCTGGGTCTAAACTGGGGTGGCATGGTGAGCAAAAGAACGATGGATTTAACCCAGATCTATTGACTGGGGGAGAATGTTTGATTTGCTCTGCATTCCATCCATCATCTGTGTGTCTTTTGCTTTCTCGCCCTAAGGGTGCCGGATACGCCCAGACGTGGGTCCCAGGCTCACTATGCCACTGGATTCAAGTTAGCCTGGCTGATGAGGGGTGATGCCCCGAAACCAGTCCCAGGATGCCTGATTCTGGTCCAGGGAGGACCTGGCTTGGCAGTTCGGTCTGGACTGTTCCTATGCGGCACAGGGTCAAGATTGATTTTCAATGGCTGGTTCTAAACTGGGGTGGCATGGTGAGCAAAAGAACGATGGAGAATGTTTGATTTGCTCTGCATTCCGTCCATCATCTGTGTGTCTTTTGCTTGCATTGATTGGGGTTTACTACGTTCAGTATTGAGGCCAGGCACTCACCAGCTGGTCGCCCAGCTGGTGGATTATTGATCTGGGTTAAGACTACTCTGGCCTGTAAAATTAAGCCACTGGAAGTTGGCTCAGAGAAGATTCTTGGTGCAGATCTGATATCACCAAAAAAGAACATTTATCTCAGATTATTCAATTTATACAACCGGTTTAGTAGCCACCACAAGCCCTCTGATACAATAACCTCACTATCCAACTTCCTTGATACCTCTAGGAAAGAGTACCACCTCATAGTCGCTGGTGATTTTAATACAACATTTGAACCAGTCGACTTTGTACAGGAAATAGTGCAGGATGAAGAGCAAGCCAGAGAGGTCAAAAAGCTCCAGATAACTGCTATTAAGAGATATACCAAGGTAGGGCAACACGTACTGTCTTTCACTCTTGCCGACGGAGTACGAGCCTGTAATGGGCGGACACATTCTGACGCGGAAGCAAGACTTACGTTCAGGAGGGGGAATGCCAAAAGCAGGATTGACTATATTCTGGTAGACCTTGACCTTTGGCCAAATGTTAATGACATGATTGTATTAAGCCGTGAGGATAGCGATCATAATGCCCTTTCATTGACGCTATCCGGCCTACAAATTCTGTATGGCCAACCCCGACAGATGGTGGCCCCTGTCATCACTGCTAATAATAATAGAAGAGTTAAATGGCCCCAGATATTGGCTGATGGGAATCTTCTCCCGAAACTTTATACAGAGGTAGCCCAGATCATTCCGGTCTTGAGTAATCTAAACATAAGTGATGCTGGTATTATGGCTAGTTTCCAGCAATTAACATCTAGCCTAAGATCCTTTTTTAACAAACAGTGTAACTTTACCACAACGAAACGGAATACTGCCCCTTGGTATAATGCAGGCAAGCCAGAGATGATCTAATTATGGCGGTTAAGAAAGGAAGACAGATAGATATTAAAAATAGAAGAAAGATGTATAAGAAGGCACAGGTTGAGGCAAAAAGGAATTGGGAGTCAGAGAATTGGCGTACACTTGTAGAAGCCTCAAGACTGAAGGATTGCCAACTATTTTGGCACCTTCTGTCAAAAGGGACATCTAAGCAGATAAGTGAATCTGACTTCCACATACAGCCCACGTCTGGGAAGAGTATTTTCTGAAACTCTACTCGGGCAAAGCAGACGACTGCAGCCTAGAACCAGTACAGGTCTGCAGCCCAGACCCAGTACAGGCTGATGCAGTTAATTTTTCAATTGAGGAAACCGTCTCAGCTATTAGCTCTTTGCAGAATGGGTAAGTTCCGGGGCTAGACAGACTCCCGGGAGATTTGTTCAAAGCGGAACCTACCATATGGGGACCTCTGTTACAAACAGTTTTTAATGCTATTTTACAAGGAGGGGATATCCCTGAGACCTGGAAAGGCGCTGAAATAATCCCTATTTTTAAAAAGGGAGATAGGGGAAATCCAGCGAATTACAGGCCAATTAGCCTCATAGATGTTTTTTAGAAAGTTTTTAGTAAAATTATTTTAACTCGGCTACAAAGCTGGATAGAGGAGAACAATATACTATCCGATCTGCAGGCAGGATTTAGGGCTTCTACGAGTACTTTAGGCCAGGTGTTTAGATTTCTCCTGCTTATATGGAAAGAAGTGACTATCAGGAGGGGTCACCTATATGCTGTGTTTGTTGATCTCAAGACGGCATTTGATTCCATAGATCGTACTAAACTCTGGGCTGCCCTTAGAGACTTAGGACTCCCTATTGACCTACTTAAACTCCTGGTCCGCCTGCACCAAGACTACGCCAAAGTCAGGTGGAACTACAATGGTAGTCTAACCAATGACATTCCAGTCTCCAAGGGCGTCCTTGCCCCAACCCTGTTTACCCTGTATATAAATGGGCTTATAAGCGAATTGTTTGATTGTGGAGGCGCTCCTCCTAAATTAGCAGGTAACCCCATACCCTCCTTGCTATTTGCAGATGACACGCTGCTTATATCGAAAACGCCAATGGGTATCCAGAATGTCCTCATCAAATTAGCAAAAGCATGCAAAGATAGGGGCTTAGAAATAAATTGCTCCAAAACAAAATTTATGGCTTTTAATCCCTATAAATCCACCAAGTGTAAAGTGAGGCTAGGCTCCCAATCCTTAGAACAGGTTAAGGTTTTTGATTATTTGGGAGTCCGAATTAGTGACAGCATAGCATGGGCACCCCAAATAGAGAAGAGTGTATTAACTCTTCAACATGTGGACTGTACAATAGCAAGGAGGGTAAAAGGTCCTGTTTTTTGCCCCATTTCGCCGATATTAGAATTACATCGAGCAAAAGGGCTAGGCGCTGCCCTATATGGGGCTGAATTGTGGGGGCTGGAGTGCCTAAAACAACTAGAGCTCGCTGAGAATACATTTTTAAGGGCGACCCTTAACCTCCCATTGAACATGCTCCTATTGCCGCTACACCTTGACCTTGATCTTAAACCCATTAGCTATTTTGCTATTCTTAAGGTACTTTTGTTTTGGGTAAGATATGGACCAGTACTACCCAGATTCCGGTAAAGGACGCAATGGAAGAATTATTAATTCTACAAAAACAATCAGGGCGTTTGGTTTGGTTCAACAAGGTTAAGGATTGGTTCACTAAACTCGGGTTGGGGTTTATGTGGGAGGACCCAAAGTCTATTACCAAAAAAATGGTACCCCTACTAAAAAAAGGTACTGAGAGTATGTTGATTCACTATGCACTGATGTTAAGGCACTTGGCACCTTAACTTCCAGCTTTTTAAATGTCAAGGGCTGTTTAATTTTTGATTAGTATATGGATGATGTTGAACCCCCGCAGGCACGTGCACTTTATATCCAATTTAGGTATGGGGTTCTCCCTCTAAATTTAATGAAAAGTACTTGGGTAAATGCCTCTGTAACCTCCCTGTGCCCGTCCTGTCACTCTACCCCAGAGATTCTAGAACACTGCGGGGCATATTATCAAGGGCACTATCGCCGCTTTAGCGGCACTTTTTGCCGCTAAAGCGGCGATATTCTTATCGCCCTATCAGCAAACTGTCTCTAACAGCAGTTAGCGACAGTTTGCGGGCATTAGCGCCCGTTTTTTTACCGCTTTGCATGTCAGCGATATTTATCGCTAATGACATGCAAAGTGGGCGTTCCCGACGAACAAGCCTGGGAAACACCCGCTAACATGCCTATCGCCTATTAGCAAGGTGGCCATGGCCCCAGTTAGCGACGTGAAAAGTCGCGCTAACCGGGGTCATCGCCATTTATTTAACACCTGCAATTAGCAGGTGTTAGCCATACCTAACATGGGGGGGTGGATTATGCTGATACGACCACAGGGTCGTATCAGCAAGGTGTTCTCCCTTCTCCATGCAACATCGCTGGTTTTTCAGCGATGTTGGCCCATTTCCCCCGCTATCGCTGGAATATTCATCGCCATAGCGCTAATCGTTGCTAATACAGCGTTAGCGTGGCGATATATTCCAGCGATAGCCGGCGATAAAAAGAATCACGCTAAGCAGGGTTAGCGATGATTATCGCCTCTTCTTGCTAATATGCCCTTCGTCTTTTTCTGCCCTGTTTATGTAAATCTTAGGAAAACCTGGATAATTCCTGCATGTCGTTTGCTTTCTTTCTCGCGCCCCTCTGATGCCCTTCATATATTTAGGTCCGACACTACAAGATGGCTTGTATTTACAATTTCAAGATACTTGCTTCATGCCTGGTGGCTGAGATCAAAAGTGGTGAAAGAATATTTTGTGAAAGATAATTGAATATGCAAGCAAGCCGGTCCTAGGCTTGCTATTGGAATACTGGGGTATTGAAAGGCCTGAATTGCTTCATCTGTGATTTGAGGCAAAATTGGAATTCTCCTTTTTTTTTTTTTTTTTGCATAAACAATTTTATTAAAGTTGAGAACACAATATCAGCATTTCAATACTGTGGCATCCGTCTGTCACAGTAAATACATAGCAACATCTCTCATGGATTGTGCACATTCTGTACTAGATGAAATTACAATTCTGGTCGTCGCTGCATTGCCATATCTACAGTTGGTGAGGTACATATTTCCCCCCTAAAGGCATTCCAACCCCCCCATTTTTTGTCCCATTTGTTGGGGCAGCCCCTCCGTTTGTAGACCTCCTTCTCTGCTATCATGCATCTATCCATCTCTGCCACCCAGCCAATTGTCAGGGGTCGTCTATTAGATCCCCAAAGCATTGCTATAGCCCGCTTTACCAGCAGGTACCCCAGTGTAACCCACTGCTGCTCTCGCTCCGTCAGATCTGTGGCCTCCCATATATTTAGAATCCCCAACCCTGGAGTCAATTGGATCTGCTTTCCCAGTGTATCTTTCATTTTCTGGGTGGCACTATTCCACAGGGGACGTATTTCAGGACAGTCCCACACGATGTGATAGAAGGTGCCTTCCCGGCTGCAGCCTCTGAGGCATAACGCGTCTGCACGAGTGCCTATCTTTGCCAATAGCACCCCGGAAAGGTAGGCTCTGTGAAGAATTTTGAGTTGTATGAGACGAAAGCGGTGGTTTATTGCCGTCTCCTTAGGGGACATGAGGGCTGACTGCCAGTCCTCGTTTTCTATCGGTCCTATGTCATTCTGCCAGCGATCACGAAGAGCCTGAAAAGAGTCAGGGAGATTGTTACAGAGTTTGCGGTAGGTACATGAGACGGCTTTAGCCAAGAGAGGCTCCGAGAGTAAGCGGTCTTCTAAGGGGGAGGAGTCTGGCAAGGAGGTCAGATCTGGAATATTTGTGATGAGGGCGTGGCGAACCTGCAGGTACCGAAAAACCTCCCCAGGTGCAAGGGCATATTTGGCTTGCAGCTCCTTAAAAGTAAGAAGCTTGCCCCTGCTGATCAGATCTCCTACGTTTGTTATACCTATGGTGTCCCATTTATCGAACCCAATGAGGTGGCAAAGCAGCCCCAACCGTTGGGAGGACCATAGGGGTGTGGCTTTCGTGAGCTTACCCGCCCATCCCAGACGTGCATTAGCCCTATGCCAAATGGCCACGGTTTGTGACATGGGTCCTAGATATCGGCCTTTTCGGGCCTTGGTGTAGAGGGCGCCTAGATATCCCTCTCGCCCTGTCTGGTACTTTTCTAGCTGGAAAGATGGGTTCGCCGGAGGGTCATACACCCAGTGATTGATCGCCACCAGCTGTGAGGCCCAATAGTATAGGCGCAGATCGGGAAGGGCAATCCCCCCGTCATACCACCCCCGCGTGTGTTTTTGGAGGGCAATGCGAGGAGCACCCCCGTCCCATAGCAGAGTACGGATTTCTCCTCCAATGGTTGTAAAATACCTATCAGTGATTGGGAATGGACAATTTTGCAGCACGTATAGAAATCTAGGTAGAGCCAGCATTTTAAATAGGGCTGCCCGTCCCAGGAGGGACAGGGGCAGCGACCTCCAGTGTTTGACATCTTCTTGCAATCGTTTGAGTGGGCCCAAGAGATTCCGCTCGTAGAATGTTGTGGGGTCAGGCGTGATAAAAATACCTAAGTACCTAAAACCTTCTGTGGGCAGCTCAATGGTATAACCGCGAGGTAGCGTAGGTGGGGGGCCATGTAGAACATATAACACTGATTTGGACCAATTAATGGTGTAACCCGCATATTTACCGAAGTTAGTGATGACGTTCAACAGGCAGTGGATAGAGGACCGTGGGGATGCCAGATATACCAGTACGTCGTCGGCATATAGCGATATCTTGTCTTCCATGTCGTCGCTCCAGCGCAATCCATGGATCGACACATCTCGTCGTATCCTTGTCGACAATGGTTCAAGAGTCAGCGCGAACAATAAGGGGGATAGGGGACATCCCTGCCTGGTCCCTCTCTGTAAAGCAAATGTTCGTGACGTGTGATTATTCACCGTAACTTGACCTAGCAGTGCTGTATAAAGCAGTGTCACCCATTGTCGGAACCGCGGTCCAAAACCAAATCTAGCCAAAACCGCAAAGAGGTATGGCCATTCTATCGAGTCGAATGCCATGGCGGCATCCAATGACATTATTACTGCATCTTCTTGTATATGGGGCTGTCTACCCAAGACATTGTGGACCCGACGGATGTTTAATGCGGTATTATGACCAGGTACAAATCCAGACTGGTCATCATCAATAAGTGAAGGGAGGACCGTGACCAGACGGGACGCAAGAAGTTTCGCCAATACTTTGGCTTCCGAACTTATTAAAGAGATAGGCCGAAATGAGCCACAGTTAGTCACCGGTTTCCCAAGTTTGTGTATGACTGCTATAGAGGCCAGCCGCTGATCCAGGGGAAGGATACCCTGCTGCAGACTCTCTTCATACATGTTTTTCAGGTGTGGGGCCACCTTTAAAGCCATTCCTTTAAGGAATTCAATTGGGATCCCGTTCGGTCTCATTGCCTTCCACGATTGGACGGCAAAAATAGCTTTACAAATCTCTTCCGCCGTTATATCAGCGTCAAGGGCTTCGCGGTCGCTGTCCGACAGTGTGGGCAGATCCATTTCCACCAAGAGTTGACATGAGTCATCCGAGGAAGTGGTGGTTTTGGAGGTATAGACTTCCTCCAGGTGGTCCGCAAAGACTTCCGCCACCTCCTGAGGATCCGTCACCCATCTTCCATCATCCAGAAGAATCTCGGGACCCATCGGGCCGCCTGATCCCGCCGCTCTAACCAAGCTAGCATTTTACCAGCTCTTTCTCCAAGCTCGTACACCTTGTGACGAGTATGGAGCAGTTTCGTCTGTGATTTTTCGCGTGCTAGGGCTTTGTATTCTAGTTGTTTGTTCCGGAGACGTTGGGCGGTGGTCACGGTGGGGGAGGCATTATGGTCAGTCTCTAGTTGGAGTAGGTCACTTTCGAGTTGCGTCAGTTGTTCATTTTGATTTTGGATATATCCTAGCTTCAGTGACAGAGCATGGCCCTTAATCACTGCCTTGTAAGCTTCCCATATAGTTTTCGCCGAATCGACGGATCCGACGTTTTCAGTAAAATAATGATCAGTGTGTTTAGCAAGGTCGACTTTGATATCTGGAATCGTAAGAAGCCATGGATTAATAATTATAGGGCCTCGGGTATACCGCCGGCGAAACGTGAGTTCGACCCAGAGGGGAGAATGATCAGAGATGCCTCTCGGGAGGCCACGGGGGTGTTGGAAATGGCCTATATCAGCAAGGGAGGTAAGGAAATAGTCAATGAGGGACATGCTTCTGTGTGCATTGGAGTAGTGTGTATAGTGAACTGCAGTGGGGCACAGCGAGAGCCAGATGTCAGTGAGGCCCATTGCCTGGGCAAAGTCTGCCAGTTGAGTATTGCCGCGAGGAGATAATCTTCGGGGGTGCCTATCAAGTCTGTCGTCCATTGTCATATTGAAGTCTCCTCCTAATATTAAGGTACCAGGGGGAAGGTCTATTAAAATCTTGCCCAGGTCTTGCAATGCGACCTTTCCGAGTGCTGGCGGTAGATAAACCGACACTACGTTTAGGGGTTTACCCTCCCAAAGCGCATCTAATACGGCAAATCTACCCTGTGGGTCAGCCCACATGCGAGTGGGAGTAAGGGCCAAGTTTTTACTTACAAGGATACCTGTGCCCCTGGAGCCGGATGTAAACCCCGCATGTGTCAAGAGTTTATATCCCCACCTGTTAAGAGCCTTGCAATTATTACCCACCAAATGTGTTTCTTGCAGTAATATGAGGTCTGGCGATTGTCTCTTGAGGTATTGCAAGACTACTCCGCGTTTAATTTTATCGCCCAGAACATTTACATTCCACGTCAGTATGGACAGTTTTGTCTCCCTTATGTCAGCCATGACGGGTGATTTTCAAAGCTGAGGGGGAGTACAGGTCAATTATTGATAGCAGGCATGGCACCTCCAAGGTCCGAGAGTGACTCCAGATAAGAGTGAGGGCGGAGCCCCACCACCCATGCCCTCCCAAGTACATATGTGATATCAGCAGCCTGGCAGATTGACTCGATGAAGCTAGATCCATGAGAGTGTTCTGTGTGAAAAAAAAACCTAAAACAATAAAACCCCCAACCTTCTTCCCTCCCTCTCCCCAACCCCCCCTCCCTGCTGCCCTGCCAGTGGAATTCGAACTTCCCACCCCCCAACTCGGCAGAGTGCCTGTCGCCCACCCCTCCGTGTGTGAGGTGCCTGGCTAACTTCCTCCACCCCTCGCCTTGACAATGTAATGTAATCATGGTATACTTAAAGGCAATCAATTCTATTCCAATCCGTACAAATACTTGCGTGCTGCAGGTGAGTCGCTGAGTGTGGCATCCCGTGCTGTCTGAAATAGAGTATGAGCCGCCACATAGGAAGCCATTTCGCATAGTTCGTGAGCTCCAGAGCCAGGGAGCATACATGGAATTTTAAAAGATGTTAGTCAGGGCTCCTAAGGCTCGACATAGCAAGTCATATTGTCCGGTCCGATTCCTCTCCCGAATGGCTCCCCCTGGAGGTCAGAGGGGCACGCTGACTGCCGGTGTGACTCTTATCGTTGCGGCCGTCCAGCGGTCTGCCCACTCAACGCCAGCCTTCCAGCCACTCCCAGGATTCCTCCGGGGACAAGAAAAACCATGCTTTACCCTCTGACTCAACCCGGAGTTTAGCTGGAAACAGCATAGCGTACTTTAGGCCCTTGTCACGTAAGGCTTTCTTAACCGCCGTAAAGCTGCGTCTTTGTGCTTGGACCTTAACGGTGAAATCCGGTAAAAAGGTAACAATGGCATTGTCGACTTTCAGCTGGGGGCCGGTCCTTGCAGTCTGTAAAATAACGTCCCTATCATGGAAGTTAAAGACCCTGGCAATAATGGGTCTTGGAGGGGCTCCAGGCTTTGGACGCCCTCTGGGTACTCTATGGGCTCTCTCAATAGAAAAATAGCTGGAGAGATGTTTGGGCTGGAGTTTGTTAATTACCAGGTCTTCCACAAAGCGATCCATTGCAGGTCCCTCCGTTCGTTCAGGGACCCCCAAAATACGGATGTTATTCCGCCTCGCCCTCCCTTCATAGTCATCCAGGAGCTCCTCCATTCGTTTGTGCTGGTCTTGAAGCCGTGCTACTAGTTGTTGTAGAGTGGAGGTGTCGGACATAAGGGCTGTTGTAGTGGTTTCAACGTCTTTGACCCTAGAGTCCATTTTTTTCAGGTCGGCCCGCAGGAGTGTCACTTCTATATTCACTGAGTCAATACGGGTTTCCAGGGATGTCCGCACTCCCGCTATGGCCTCCATGACATCCTGAAGGGTGTGGTCTTTGCCGGAGGGGCGAGGTTGCGAGGTTTTCGGGTCGTCCCCGGGTGTCGTGTTGGTATCATCTCCTGGCTTGGTTCAGGCGAATTTCGCCAGCTTGCTGTGGGCCTGGGATTTAGGTCCCTTATTGGCGGCCGTCATGGGCAGTGGGAGACGAGAGATTGCAGCAGATCGACAGGACACACCTGTAGTCACCGCCACCTGCACGGAGGAAGAAGCTGCCCTCCGTCGGTCTGTCGGCTTTCCAGGCGGTGCTGGGAGCTAGGCGACGTGTCTGATCGACTCCAGGAGCGACTCAGTGTTGTGTGTCACCTTCAACCCGGGTAAGGTGTCTATTCAAGGATATGTGCAGTGAGTCCTGGTCAGCAGCCGGAGCGACGCGCAGGGGGCCCGTCACACCATCCGGCGCCTCCGAGCCAATTATGTGATGGCTAGTTTTAGTCCGTTGTAAGCCCTCACTGAGCCCTCGCTGGAAAGTATCCTAAAGGCGCCCCCTACAGCGCTCCAACCCTCCAGGCGGAGGATAGAGCGTGGGGAACCCCCCACTCCCCCACGCCAGAGCATCGGATTCCTCGGGTGGTCCCAGCCGGGTGAGTTCACTTTGTTGGTGATGCGGGAGATATGCGGCCTTCAAAACCCACTGCGCAGCCCACCTCCGTAAGCCTTCTACCGGGCTCTGTGCAGGTCGCTTGTTAGGGGGGGGCGCTCCCACCCGCCTCCCCCAATCTTTGCTGAAGCCACCACAGTGCGGCCAACATTGAGTCAGTGGCAGCTCTTTACGTAGTGGCGCCGCAGCTGGAGAGATCGCCGACAGGGCCCGAAGAGGCAGGGGATCAAATGTCTTGCCGGCACTCGCCGTAGGGTCACTGCATGTGGGTCGGGGGCTTAACTTCACTGCTGCTCGTTGTTTGTGCCCCAGTGTCTAAATGAGTGGCCGTTTTCTACGCACTCCGCTGCTGGGCCGCCAAGCCGGGCCTCGATTTTCACGGCCGCCCGACCTTGTCCCAGCCTCCTACGGAAGGCAAAGTTTTCTTTTGTATTCTTTTGCCCCTCGCAGCACTCATCCGCCCCTTCTCACCTCCGTCCTCCGACGGCTCCCGAGGGGCGCCGGAGTCCCGGTCCAGGGTGACCTCGCCTCCGGGAGTGGCGCTGCTGATCTCTTCGGGCCCCGCCGGGAGTCCCCCAAGCCGCCATTTTAATGCGCGCGGAGCTCCGTCACATCTCGGCCTCTCCTCAGCCTCGGAGCTGGGTGCTCTCCGGCCTTAGTGCAACGCTTCTGTGTGGGATCGGTTAAGTAGGAGATTCCCGTGTGTGAAAGGGAAATCTTCCTCGCTGGGGACGGAGAATTACCGGATAGTCGGCGAGGGCTGCGGAGCCGCCTTAGAGAGCGACCATTCCCGGCGGTCGCTAGCCACGCCCCCCGAATTCTCCTTTTTTAATGTCGTATGAAATTATGAATTTTATAAATTTTTATAATTGATTTATAGGCAAGCAAAAATTGATTTTACTGTAAGATTTTGTGTTTTTATGCTGTGATGAATTATTGTATGTCTTGTGATTTTATTGATGTGAATGATCATGTTATTGATCGAATAAACTGTATATATACTAGTAGCATAGACTACATACTATTTGATAGACTATTTTAGCCTTACTTTATTGAAATGGTGGTGACACCCAGAAACAACAGTGACCATGAAGCATTAGGCACCCATTTTTGTGTTAGGGCCTTCACAAGTTTACCAATACTGGGTAACACTATTCCTACAAGCAGGATTGAAACTTGTAACAATAGAAGGATCGTCAAATGGGCTGTACTAGCGGGCAATGCAAGAGTTCCGTCACAAATCTACAATCTCTTTGTGGAGAAAATAGCCCATTTTGAAAAATTAAATTTGTTGACCTTCACGGTAAATTTATGGGGCAATTGAAACTGCTCTTTACTAAGGACAGGTGGAGGAGTGACTGGCGACCAAAACTTCCTGGCTGGTATACATGTGCCTGCAGACATGCCAAAACGGCAATAACTGAAGCTGTAAAATCGGGGAACCGTATGGAGATCTCTATTTGCCAGAAAAGCCTATAAAGTGCAACTTTTAAAGGCAAAAAGGTGGTGGGGGATAGAACACTGGGAGAAACTACTGAATCCCTGCACACAATAGGAATACCAACGCGTTCTGGGAACTCATGGCATCTGGGACCTGCACTATAGAAAACCATCTTCACATGGTGGTTCAGCCTGCCGTTTGGAAAGCCCACTTCACTGAGCTATGCAAGACGTGGTCAAACAACGATGCTCAACATCCTAAGGGTGGTTTTGTAGTTCGGCCAAAGCAAAAGGCCAAGACAGTGGACAGAGTGACCACAGAACTTGGGATGGCAGAAACTACACAGGCACCGCACCTATTAAAAAGGGAGAAGGCACCAAGTCCCAATAGCACTCCGGTAGACCTATATCTATCCCCTCCCGGATATGGGTACCTTATCTGAATGCCCTCAGTAATACCATCTTAAGAGTGAAGGATATCACCCCCTCGTGGCATGGAGCAATTATTGTCCCTATCTACAAGAAGGGGAGGAGCCATCCTACTATAGACCCATCAGTTTAATTGACATCACCCCAAAAATCTTTGGCAGGCAGATTTTAATTAGCAACGTCACTAACAGAACATCATATCCTATCACATTGCCAAGCAGGGTTCAGGGTAAAGGTTGGTACCTTGGACCAGGTACTTTGCTTCAGGAACTTATTCTGGAAGTACGTCATCTAGAAGCAGGATCATCTTTATGTCGCCTTTATAGATTTAAGGATGGCATTTGACCTGGTTCTTAAGGAAAACCTGTGGGCTGTGTTGGAGTCATATGGCATTCTGGAGGATCTCATTGGAATTCTGAAAATCTTACACTTGGAGTCATATGCTCAGGTCAGGTGGAATGCGGGTGGGGATCTCACATCTAGGATAAATATCAACTGTGGTGTCAGGCACGGATGCGTGCTGGCCCCTACTCTCCTTAGCTTATGTATAAACAGAGCAGTAAAATGGCTAGCAAAATGTAATCATGACGCAATAAAATCTGCAGGCATGAATGTCCCCATTCTAATGTTTGCCAAAACATGCTCTTAATATCCCGAACACCACATGGATTGCTGCGCTGTTAGATCATGTTGTATCCTTTTGCCATGCAAGGGACCTTGAGATAAACTCTGCAAAGTCAACATTTATGGCACTGAGTCCCCATTTCTCCTTTGGAGGAAAAATGAGGATGGGGGCACCCCTGGAGCAAGTAAAGTGCTTTGATTATTTACTTCTACATGGGATAAAACCAGCTCCTCAACCCCGAACTGCCCCTTTTGTTTACAGTTGGATGAATCTGTGGATCATTTTTTGTTATTTTGCCCTAGCTACATCTTGCCCCGCAAGAAATGGGTTATCCCAGTGTGCAAGTCGCTGGACATTGCCCACTATTGGGAAGCATCCAGGATTTTTAGATGTGACACAAAAGAGCTAATTGTTTTTGGTGTTCCTAGATTTTATTATGGACAAGTAATTAGGCATGCACAAAACATTGCAAGAAAAGAAATTAGAGAGACTTCTTTTCTTGCAATGTTTTGTGCATGCCTAATTACTTGTCCTTCTAATAATACCGGTTGAGACGTTGTTTGTTTATACTTGATTACCCAGATCTCAACCAGGTCTATGGGTGTACTCCTGTTGTTTTTACCTAGATTTTATTATGGGCATGGAGAATGAGATCTAACAAGTAAACTGTGACAATTTAGTGGAAGGTCCATATCTCTTATCACGAGTAATTAATTATGAGATGCATGTGCATTTAAAAATGCTGTTGTCAGTTAAAATGTTTAAATAGCTTGACATATGAGGGGTGTAAAAGGTTTTATTAGACTTAAGTGCTGTATCGGTTTTAACTTTTATATGTTGCAACATGATGGCCGTTAATGGTTTCAGGCTTAGTTATTGTACTACTGTTAATGTCTTATTCGGAATGAGGTAGCAAAATTATTGTTTTGTGTATTTATTAACTTTTATGGTTGCTAAATCTGAAATAAAGTACTGAATTGATACTTTACACATTGCCTATTAAATTAAGCCTGATTGCTCTGTGTCAAGCTACCAGAGGGTGAGCACAGGTTAATTTAGGGTGTGTTTGTGACATACCCTGACATGGTTACTGCTTGACCAGGGCTTGATCCCAGTCAACCAGGAATCCAATTTCTAACAAACATCAAAAATGTTTGTAAATTGTGAGGTGGGGTCAGTTAGCAGCGTGTCCGTGCTGGAATTCGCTTAATCAATAATCAGAATCCACCTGTGCAGCAATCCCCTTCATTCACTTACATCCTAGAAATGTATCCTTCTAAAGATACTATCCCCAGTATTTTATAGGACTGGGATACATGTATTGTGTTGATGCTTAAACACAATTCACATAGGTGCCTGTGCTCACACTGCCCCATATTGTCACATACCTTTCTCAATATACACAGTTTGTTTAACATGAAAGCAGAATTATGTAGTCCAAAATGAATAACATTTTCCCATTCTTACATTTATCTAAAAGTTTCTGTTGGTGTAAGACCACACTACTTTCAGTCATCACTGCATATAGCAACTGCAATGGGTAGCTTCAAATGTACAGCCACAGCTACAAATGGACTTATTTTGCATTAATTGAAATGTGCTGCCTTTGAATCCAGTGTTTGGTCCTACATTGAGTATGTGAGTATTGCTGTCCCATTGAAAATGATCCATATTTTGGTAAACAGCATTAACTATGTGGGTGTCACACTTCGTTCACATCACAATGCTACAAACTATTTTGTAGACAAACTTTGTTGGCCCACATATTGATTGTTGGCCCATTCAACCTGATTAAAGGCCTAATGGAAGTCATTTGATATCAAGTTTCTTGATAGGGATTTTCTGTATTTTTCACTTGGCCTGTTTGAGTAGGCAATTCTATTTGCCATGGTTTTGTCCCTGCTTTAACACTTATTGGGCCAGATGATTGACCCTTTTCAAATCAAGTCCTACAGACCACTGCCTGCCCTTAAAAAATTAAAAGAAAGCTTTTTTTTTTTTAAAACACATCCCATTTTTCTTCAAGGAAAACAAGCTGAAATTAAAAAAATTGCTTCATTTAAAAAGCAAACACAGACATAGTGGTTTGCTATACCCAGCAGGCCACCATCCCTGTGCTCTTGCCCATTCCCAATGGGTCGCAAATTGCGACCTGCTTCATGAATATTGATGCGGCAGGTAATTTGCGACCCATTTCGGAATCGCTAAATGTGTCTGAGACACAGAAGAACATTCCGTTATGCGAGTCGCAAATTGCGAGTCGCAAAAAATGGTAATTTGTGACCCCTAAGTTGTGACCTTGGCAGTTGACTGGGCTTTCAAATATGGCCGAAACCATTGTATGCTCCTTGTATACGGTATTTTCATTTACTGACATGTGAACAGATCATTGCGATGGCACTGAGAGGTGAGAAATATTAATAAGTTTCATTTTCGTAGGTAATCATAGATCTACAGAGCTCCCGGTGCAGTCACATATATAATCATTACGTGGTTTGTGAGATATGATCAATAATATTCAGAATCCACAAATATGTCTTCCTGACCTAGATGGTTCAGAGTGCAGGCCAAGCAGCCTTCCAAATGTCAAATGCCAAAAAACCTCTAAAACCATACAGTAGTGCTCTCATACAGAGATAAAGTACATAGACAATTGCATTTATCAGACTGACGAAAACCCTAATGTGTTCATGATACTTACTTTGCTAGATCCAGAGCTGATACAAAATACAGGTATAGAGGACAGGCAAATGATTTCATATGCTTGAGCAATTGGCCATTCATATGACATATTCATGTCCTCCTGAAGGGATAATGCAGCTAAATGTTAATTAAACCACACATTGTGCGTGCTCAGTATAACATATATGATTTGTCTTTGCTTATTACTCAGGTAGATATACATTTACTTTGCTACCATTTAAGTTACACTTGTATACACACCTGATTTTCCCCTTTATACAAAAAATAACTTCCATGCAAATCAAGTTGTTTGTAGAAGGCTTAAATTTATTTCACAAGAGAGGATGCAACAGTTAACATGAACAGGTACAGGGAGTCACAGATCTTCTAATTTGCAATGTTGATAGACTGTTAAAAATTAGGGCTGTTCAGAAATGAAGGGGTAAAGTCATCCACACATTGCCAATCGATTTTTCCTCTTATTGCTACTTTCAATATGTTCACTTAAAGAATAGTTTTCATGTGGGCACTCCTTACAAGCATTCAGATGATGTTTAATTTTGTTTCCATAAGAGCAGTCTCTTTTTGGAAGGTGCTGTGGTAGTTGGAAAAGGTGCAATTTATTTTCAAGCAGAATAGTATATTCCCATTACACATACTTGAAAGTATGGATGAAGCTGAAAACTGGAAATTATTTACACAATAGAATGGATCATCGAATTTACTGGCAAATCTTGAAAATTACTATCTTATATATTTTTACTCCTGTATCACTATACAAGGACCAATTGACTTTCAGAAGAAGCAACAAGTAAGTATTGTGAGGCTCTCATTGTACAATGCATGTACACTTAACATGATCTAGAAAAAGAGAAATAAGTGAACCAAGATCTTCCCCTGATTTTGTCTTCACCAGTCTTAACCAGTTTGTATCTGAAATGTTTAGAAGTATATATATATATATATATATATATATATATATATGTATATTTACATATGTGTGTGTGTGTTTCACACCGTTCCATTGATACTGGCTACTCGATCTCGGTGCAGCAGTCAGACTACGGACCGGACATAGATTCCATCCCAAAAGAAATAGAATTGTGTGTGTGTGTATATAACACTTTTTCTAAAATAAGCAACAGATACATATATATGCTCTTGAGGATGTATGAAAAATTATCTTCCCTGACTTAAAATCTGCATTATTTTTGTCACTCTTGGACTACAACAAAACTGCACATAACAAACATAGCAACAGGTGTTGCTAAAATAATTCAGACCATAACACAATGATAACTTGGCAAAGTTGAATAGTGTCAGTGTCACCTATTTTTTCAGGAAACCTATATTGCATTGACTAACATTTACTCATATATCCTAAACAGAAAAAAGTGATGAAAATGAATATTAAATGAGCAAATAGAAAAAGAGGACCTTAACAAATCACACATATTTTTAATATCTATATGTCAACCCTTAACATGCATTGTTGTGCATGTACACACTCGATTCAAATGAAACCTGGCATGAAAGAAACATAGTCTGCATAGCCTTTCTCCTCCTTAATTGTCATTAAGTTGTGCAAACATCTGAGCAGCCTGTCATGTTGACATTATTTGCAATTCATGCAGGTGAGATAGTCTATCTTGGAGACAACAAACTGTCCTGAGCTAGTGTAAACCCAGATTGAAAAGCGATGATGGGTCAAACCGGTTGATGGTGGTTCTGATTTGCAGAGGTGGGTGTCTCTGGGTGGATGGTTCTGGTTCTCTGTATGAGCTAAAATCTTTCCTCTCCAAAACAGTAATCATAATGCAGTATGAACTCAGATGCAGGCATTCAGGACTGGCTTAAAGCTAAGGCATTGAGTTAATGTCAAGTGACTTTAGGGAGCAGAAATCCTCCGTGAAGCCAGTGGTAGTTGCCCGTCTCTTAATGATCAAATACCAGCCAATGTATTCTTTAATTTAGTGCCCATAAATGTTTTATAAATATAAAGTTACACCTACACCAGATCATGAAATATGTCCTTTGTAGGCAAGGACAGTTTATTTGAAGGGGATCATAGTCAGCAATATATTTTGTTGATTGTCCTAGTGTTCTCCACAACACCGAACTGACATGAAACATAAGGGGGTTATGTTGAAAAGGTATTTCAGAATGAGTCCTGATCTGGTGATTGCATTCCCCCTCTCCTGATAGTGAAAGCTGTTGTTTCAAATTACAGTACGAGTCAATATACCTAATGCTACTAATTCTCTGATTTGGATAAATTGATTTTATATATGTAGTGCATTCCTTCCAACAGTGAAAGTCCAACTACTAACTTCACACTTCCTTGACATGATGTTCTAACATTCCTAGGCAAAAGAAGCATGTGCCGTGTGTGAAAGGATGTGCTACAATGATGTTTACAATTGTTGCTTCATTTACCCACGACGAAGACTATATCAATGCAGAAAGTTCTATGTGGATTGTCATTCACGTTTGTTGACATCAAAAATTCTTAATACACAAACACATGCTTTAAATGCAGATATATACTACAAAAATAAACCTCTTCATCTCCGTTACCTTAATCAATGCACTGATTTGGACATCTTCCTCCAGCTTGACTTTCAAGAGTTATGTTGACTTTAGAATATGTGCATCTTAACGAAAGTTCTCACTCTTCTCTGTAAATCTTTGCTACGTCTTCTGTGAGTGGAACTTGTTTGTGGTTTACATTTAAATGGGACACAAAACAACCTTAGTTTTCACCAAATATTGCACATAACAAAACAGAGGGGCATATTCACGAGGAAGTGGCGGTGAGAGGCGTTAGCCTCCTTGGCTTAACGCCTCTCACCACCACTTCGGAAACGCCAGGCTGCACCCTATTCACAAGAATGTGGTGCAGCCTGGCGTTTCCCCCTGCGACAGCGCTAAGTCTCACGACTTAACGCCAACGCTGGCACCCTTGCACCAGAGTGCAAGGGTGTCTGCGAGCTGTGAGGTTTGTTTCTGTACAGGAAGGTGTCCCACATAAAATAAAGGATCTACTTTGTATCTATTTCAAATTCAACATTCTTCTAATTCAGTACTAGACTGATCTGGCCACCTTCTAATACCATTTGTCTTCACCAAAGCTGAATAAAAGATCAGGAGCCAACCTATGAAAGTAAAATTCTTGTAATGTAACACTAGTAACATTGACATTCACATACTCAGAAATCTTATTTCTACCTGCCTTGTCAGGGCTGGACTTATTGATTATGTGAGAACACTTAAATATAAATGTCAGACCACTATGATTGGTATCCTTAATTATTTTGCTACTCTTATTGTAAAATCTAAAGATCCAAAAGTATCACCACAGTGGTTCTCAGCTAAAGTGAATAATGCAAAAAAGTGATTGAGGGAATCTGGGCAAAGACGTTGCTTCAATGGAGGGGCCTGCTCTGGTATCAGACCTGAATGTAAAAATGAAAATGATTCATATCTAATAGATGAACATTTTAAATCAGATCACCTCTGCATACTAATGTGCCCACAAATCTGTTTGAACTTGTCTATCACTCCTTTCAAGGTACAACCTAATTTCTTCTCTGACTTATCTGTTATATTCTCTCTGGCAATGAACCACATTCAACAGAATTTCCATATAGACCTAATTGAATCCCCAATTGATATTCTAACATTATTTGCTTGATGAAGTTCCTAAATAAAACAACTGTGTGACCTCCCAACATAAATAGTTCAGCATCCTAAACAAATTACTTTGTGGCTACCAATTTGGCTTTAGAGCCAGGCATTGCACATAATCAGCTACTGTGAACATTATTTACACAACTCTTTGGATGTTGGACTATGGTGAGATTTGTTGCCCAGCCTGTGCAATGCCTTTGGTGCTGTGGCCTTGATATGTTTCAAGGCACCCTTGAAGATTATCTTTGTATCAATAGGTATGTTCTGAAGTGCTTCACATCCTATTTCAAAGGGCACACAAAGTAAAGCACGTTGACTAAGACCATCACATCGTCAGTATGTATCGAACCTCAGGTCTCAATCCTGGCACTACCAATCTTCAACCTAAATAGATAACCACTTATATGTCTACTGGGCTACCCCTGCATTTACCAATTTTGCACAGCTGTAGTTTAAACCTCTCCAGAATGTGTTTTGACTCTTGTGACCTGCTTAATCAAAATCCAACTATGTATGTACGGCCTAGTATTTTCCCAGCCCTAACATTTAATAAGCTGAGTTTATTTGGATTGCCACTAAACATTTCCAGCTTTCATTGTCATCAGTCTCCATCCCTCCAACTACTCTCTATCTGGATATTCACATTAGACCATTGCAAGTTGAATACAGTACTGACCGGGCTTACTACAATGTATGAAACCTTTCATTTGTTACTCAGGCATTAATACTGTAGTCCATTTTATTTCCTTTAGAAGGAATGAGATTTCGCTTTTACTAGGTATCCATAAAACTAGGTGGCTGCATTATCCGCAACTCACTCGATTACTTGATCTTGCCATTGGAATCTGAGCACAGTGGTCCGGGATTCACTAAAAATGCCTCCCATTCAATGATGCATTTCATCATAGACACTTCTAAATTCAAGGCACAGGTTTCCTAGCAGATTTCTTCACAGGATGTAGCCCTGAGGAATCTTCCCCATGATCTCTACCACCTCTTAATAATACTCACTTAAAAAAGAACTGAAGGAAATGCTGTGGCTACATTATCTTTACCAACCAAAAGCTGATGGCAGAACATTGAAAAATGACTGACTTCTGAGTTGGAGAAATAACGCATTCACAATTGGGAAGGGATCCTTTGTGAATGTAAAAAAAAACGTATGTTGGGCCAGGGGACCACTGCCAACTCTCAAACAAACTTTAAAAAAGTAAACTTTATTTTTTCTAAATGCAGTCTTGTTTTCTTAAAGGAAAACAGGCTACATCCTTTTAAAAAATAACTTTATTAAAAAGTGATCATTGACATCATGGTCTGTTGACCCTAGCAGGACACCATCCCTGTAATAGCCACCAATTAGAATGAGTCACAATTTGTGATCAACCTCAGTAAAATTCATGAGGTAAGTCAGATTGCGACTCACTTTGAATAAGAATTTTATTAACTGACCTATTATTACAGAGGTCAGATCATACATTTTTTTATTGGTCATGAAAGTACTGATTGTAAATTGCAGCCAGAGTTTTTGAGACCCGTTTTTCGTACCTTGGGGCCTAAGTCTCTTATACATTCTACACTCTTTGATGTTATACTTCCCAAATTAAAAACCTCAATTGAAGCCCATTTATTTACCGACTTAAAGAGATATTGCACCTACCAAGGCAGACCATGTACAGATTTGTCCCTTGACCCTGCCCCTGTTCAGAGACCCAATATCACCTTTTTAGTTCTAAATTATCCACAATTGAGTGAACATGCCCATTATGTCCTCAGTAACTTTCTTTACTTTTCTTAGTTAGTCCTGGTTTCTACTTACCCACTAAGGATTTATCAGTACTCTAGATATGGGCTTGAAAACAATAACCATTTTCTATTTTTCCAGAGTGGTGTTACCTCTCCTTTTCTTGCTCTACTGTTTCTACAAATAATTTGGATCTGTAGTTTATCTAGATATGTCATTGTGCTCGTCCTGAATAATAGCACAGTAAATTTGTATATTTGCCACCTCCTTCAATATCCAAACCGGGATGCCCTCTTACACTTCTTGTATTCTGGTCAGATTGTAAGAAAACTGAATAAAATTAATTTAAAATATTTGACAACTTTCAAATTAATTTGCTTTGCTTACAAATTCTGGCAAGCCATTTTCTAATATCTACAGATACCCAAAAGGGGTTGATATCCACATATCTTTTCACCCATCTTCATTTACTTCCCTATATTGATTTCTACAACATATTACAGTCTACTCTTGAACATTGCTGGAGAGATGTAGAAGTATCAGTGGCATGACAAAGGTATGTTGGGTTAACCACATCTACCAATATTGGAGGTCAACAGGTAATAAAACGCCAATGTATGTAAGAAACATTTCCTCATGGCATTTCCATATGTTTTTAGTGCACCTGGTACTTTCCTGTAGTAATGTCAATGCCTACATTAAAAGGTCATGCTGCAGCCAACTTGCAGTGAAAAGGAAATCCCTTAAGTTTTAAAGAACTACTAATATGAACCACACTCTCGCATTTCTAACATCTCTGCTTTTATTCCCATAAATAAAGATTCAATTCAATTCACTACATCGGATTTAGAAAGCACAGTAACCCTCTTTAGGGCAACTAAGAGCTTTCAAAAATATTCACAGCATGAGTAGAAGTTTGATGATTCTTAGGATTTTCTGGGAGCTCTTGCCATCTTTTAAGAGCCTTATTCGTATTCCACAATTTGGTACCACTATTAAACTAGATATCAATGCTGTAGCTGGAGAATAGCAAGCTATTTTACTTCTTATGTAAGAGATTTTAGAGCATTTACACTTACAATCTGAGTGACACAAAGTTCTCATTAAATAACCATTAAGTTACTTGGTGCTACTCATTGTGTTTCAGATCATTTGCACTACTGAAGCTTTGTTACACTCTTAATAGGTACTCATAATCCATCCCTCACATAGAGATGGAAGGGCTGCATCAATTATGTTTGTAGTGAAATGTAAGAGATTTTGAAAATGAAGCACACAATCTCAAATTTTGCAATTAGCCCTATAGTACACTGTAACACAAAATATACAACCTAATTCAAAGCATAAATCCTAAATGTGCTGAAGCACTGCTTTTTCCAAATGTTGATTTGAGCATATACTTCTTATTGTACACCCTTAAAAATGTTTAAATGTTATTCTATTTCACCCCATAATAATGTGCATGTTAATGGATACTTGGGTCTCTTGCCTGACGACTATGGTCCTCATCCTAGCAATGGGTTAATCTTGATTTGGGCAAAAACTCCTCTTGATCCTTGAACAGGGAGTTCAAGTTGTGTACAAACTTGTTCCAGTTACGTGTTGGCCTACATGATTTTTGCCATTTATTACCTGCTGCAAATTGTGCATGCATATGGCTCATATTTTGAGTTTGTGCACCGTGAAATGGAGGAAAACCTATGAGGTTCGCAGATTATCCCCCATCAAATATTCAAAAATTAGAATGATATGTTTACTGTGCACCCACTAATCACCATAACCAATGGTATGGCAAACGTCAGGTGTACAATTACAGCAACAACTTGGCATCTGCAGTACAATGAGCGTGTAGTGTCACACTGCATACGTCTTACCTTGTTAGTATGTGTGTGATACATGCTTGTGTAAGAAAGAGCTTGTAGCTGTTCTGCTAAGCAAGAGGTAGTCTGATCCCAACTACTTTTTATATAAATAAATAAAATATTTCTGATATTTTTAAAATAAATTAATGCATACTTTGAGATTTACCTCTGATTGTATAGGAGACACTCTATATGTGCAGTTTGGGCTGCCACAGCCCATTTGTGTTGTTCTTTCTAATCAAATTGAACATATTCACAATTTACAAAGTATGAGACACAGTAATGAGCACCTGAAACAGGTGTTCCCTTGCTTGTGGTTCTCTCTATATACACATCATACAACATAAACATAACACCTATTATCATCTAAAATAAGTCTCTCATTTTACCCAAGAACCAATAGACACTGTAAAACTCTTGCACTGCTCTCTACATCCATTGTAAACATGTGGGGCACAAACTCTTACCCACATAACTCTTCATGTGAAATAAGCTAAAAAACAACATTTTCTATTGATATACACAATGCAGACATAATGACTGAGCTGCTCCAAATTTTGTAGATACAAATTAAATGCATTGATGTAATTTGATAATGCTTGTTTTTGGATAAGTGATAAAGGAATTGTAGAAGGAATCCGAGAATAATCCAGATTGCTGAAATCCATTGGACATTCAATGTTAACTTTGTTGCTCACCAAGATACAGTAGATAGACCACCTCATAGCATAGTCATGAGCTTGCATTAGTACCCCACCATTGATCAATTAATTTTATTGTTATTGAAGAATTAAACACAGTTGTGAGTTCTTTGCTGTCCTGCCTCTGACCTGGTGTCCACGTGAGCAAGAGGGAAGGATTCTAAGCATGAGGAAGAAGGGAGTCAGTGAAATACGGAAGGTGGTCATAGTTGATGCAGTGCAAACAATACTGCCTCCTAAAGGCTTCAAGTCATGCCAAAATTGTTCCTACTTCAGCCAAGTGTCCACACAGCTCATGGATTTATTCGGATCTTCATAAACATCTTGTTGATGCTTTTGTCATGATTGCAAGATGTCAAGAAGTATATTTGGCAGCTGTTTAACCCAACATTGTCTAAGGATTAGAAGGACTGCTGTAGAACCATGAAGAAACTATTGTTCATTTAGCCGTTTCCTT
Source organism: Calotriton arnoldi (assembly GCA_963921515.1). Classification (NCBI taxonomy): domain Eukaryota; kingdom Metazoa; phylum Chordata; class Amphibia; order Caudata; family Salamandridae; genus Calotriton; species Calotriton arnoldi. Next base: position 95,340 of record CAWUFW010007886.1, read on the forward strand.
CTCGCTCCTCTTGAGAACCCACTTCATTAAACCAAGCGACAGGAAAGAAACATCCCATTGATTGACAGTAAAACGTCTTCCAGCTCTTTTAGTCTACTATTTTTCACTTAATAAAATTTTTTATTGTCCACCTTTGACCAGTACAGCTGCGCAACACAAGATCAATGCCGGAGTTTCCTCTATTTTCCACCTCCAAGCATCGTCCAGTCCCTTTATTTATCAAGGATCCATTCTATAAAAACAAAAGCAATAGGAGAACACCATTAAAATTATAATCTGCTTTATTTTACTCGGATGTATCACTGACATAGTTATATTATGATCTCAAAAGTTTTAGCAGCTGTTCCTCTTAATGTGTTTTGGGTGTGCCTTTTGACTGTAACATTCTACATGAGGTCCACAAAATGTATGCATTGTGTATCCAAATAAAGAGTACTGCAGAGTGATGGCAAACCAGACATGCATCCTATTCTCATTGTAAATAATTATGTTGCTCATACATCTGGGAAATCTACCACCTATGAAAAGCGAGCCACTATGTGACATTTAATTGACATGTTTTCCAAAGTGTTATTAGGATGACAGTAGACTTTTCCTAAACTAATGGAAGGGAACATTGTTAGAGAGCAGTTGATAGTGGAAAACGGTCAAGTTGATTTAATTTTGGCACTACAAAATTCAATCTGAATTTACAGAAACTGATGTTCGGACTTTATTGGATTCTGGAAGAAATAGCCAAGTCTAACACTGTTAGCTATTGTGAACTTTTCCCCTTTTTTCTAATCTTTTGTGGAATTGCAGTAGAGCTTTATATGTAGCCATAAAAATAATCTGAACGAAATGGAATTGCAAATCAGTTCACTTTCTATTGAAGACTGGTTGTAGACTTTTTATTTTTAAATTGTTTATTAAACAAATGTTCAAAACACCATTATATACATACAGGGTATAGTAGGTCAACAATCGCTAGGGGAGTAATACAGTCGTAAGCAAAGCAGGACTTATTGTTTCTGAGCCCAACGACAAGGGGCTCTGACTGCACCTATTTTAACAATCCTCCGGCCCCATACACTTAACCTCAGTATTTTTTCCAAGGGATACAGATCTTTTCCCATTTTTTCGGGCACCCTCTGCTTTGGTAAACCACTTTCTCTGACCGCTGGCAACAATCTACGTCTTGCTTCCAGGCCCCAACTCTTGGGGGATCGGCAACCCCCCACAACTTTGCAATGTTCCTTTTTGCCACTCCCGAGGCCAACATGAGCCATGCTTTGGTGTGTCTGGGCCAGGTTGACTCCCGACTGGTTGTAGACTTGGCTCTAAGTTCTGAGCATAAAAAAGTGATTTCTCTATGTGACAATCTGGGAGATATATAGGAAGAGGTTGAAATTAATGTTAATGACTTAACCTTGCAAGAGTATTGTTTGAGAGCCGCGCAGAGTGTCTTTTTCTTTCAGATGCATCTCATTAGTATTGTGATTGCACTGATGAATTATAGGTATGTAGGCTATTCCTCCTTGTTATAAATACAGTAAAATGCTCTTATTAATGTGATCCTACAGTAACAATTCCTCATTTATTTTCAGTTTTTGTGACAAATGTCAAGCCTTTATTAATAACATAAATTTAGATGATATGATAATGGCTGAAAAATTGCTCAGAAGTGAAATAAGGGCACTTGATTTTACAATAAAGAGTTAATGCTTAGACTGCAAACTTTAAGAGACTTTGCAATTGTGGACTCCCAGTGCTTAAATTGAGATCAACTCTTTCTTATCTAGTTCAGAACTTTAGTTTGGTAGGGGGGTGGGAAACCCCAATGCACGAAGTCTTACAACAGAGGCTCATAGTAAGGAACAGGGAAAGTGTAAGGAAAGTATGGTGGGCCAGGGTGGACCCGGGGCACGGATTTTTAAGAAAAAGCCTGGGCTAACGTCACGAGATACTGTGGCAGAGTGTCTTGCGGAGAAATCCCCAGAGGGTGCATTTCAGCTTATGCTCCCTCAAAGAGAGAACACAGCTGTGGAACTGGACAGGTAAATGACAGTCACAACTGGACACTCTCCACGGAATTCCCCTATGATACAAGAGCTGGAACTCTCGGTGGGTACATCGGACAATGTGAGTACCCGGTCTACTCAAACTGGTGCAGTTGGTACCTCCTCCCATCCCCTGAATGGATCATCAACAGTGAGTACCTTGCAAAAGACTTGGGGGAAGGCGGGGCTTGAGATGGGAGATGGAGATGGTCAATCTTCAAGAAGGCAAAAGGAGTGATGCAGGGCCTTTAACATGGGACTCACCCATGTGTAATGGCACCATTGCTGGAGTTGTGTCAGCTTACCTACACACTACTGCAATGCGTCATTACTGCATCACCAGATACGCCAGGTATCCTGACGTATCTGGTCAATCCTTGCGACAGGGAGCACCGTAGTGTAAATACGGCACATCCATGGTGTCGCAAGGAAGGTGCAATGAAGAGCGTTGCATCGCTGTTTTCCCCCAGCGATGCACCACTTTTCATAAATGAGGCCCCGAGTTCAAAAGTGAGTGACACAGGCACATCAAGTGAGGCAAGTGAAGAGGATAATTGTAGCCCTGGAGCTAAAGGCATCTGCACGACCTCTAAGAAAAACCCACTTAGAGCAGCAGGAGATAAGACGAGGGAGGAGGCTGGTTTCAAGTGGGATTACTCTGTCATGCCTCAGCTAGGGGGAGTCTAACAGCATCCTGGGAGGCAGCTGGTGATTCAGCTACATTGAATGTTGTCTATAGGGGGATTATGTCCAATAGCGATGAAACACGGGCAGATAGCTGTTGATCTCAGCAAGTCCAACAAAAATTGCAGGGTGCTATCCGAAAGGTGGCTAAGACATGTTTGGACTTTTCTTAAATCTAAATATGTTTAGAAGATGCAGCCAGCATACACAGAGCTATTCACTCCATAATGGCCCCTGATCTCAAAATGACGCACCTTACAACAATTTCCCTAGCCGTCCATACCATACTATACCATACCAATTTGAGAATTAGTGTTGTATTTTATTGCTTCAAAAACATTTATTATTATGAAAAGTATGTTAATAAAACAAAAATATTCCTATTTCAATGAAAATGTCACTAGAGCAGCATGTATACAGCCACCAGATTAGTGGTTTGCAGTGAATTGATACATACCCAATTTGAAAAAAAACACCTAGACATATTATAGACATTATACATGAGATAATTTAAAAATTAACAAGTTTTTCATATGAGGGAGAGAGAAAGGGCCCTACCACTTCTCAGCTAACCCTTCTCTCTCTTTTGCTCTCAACCCTATACATTTTTTAAATATGAGGTGTTTTTTAATGGAGTCTATTTCAAAGAAGTCAGTTTGAAGCACCATAGAGAGCTAATTTCTCTTCGTCTTCTGCCTAGCGTCAATGCTAACTATTGAGTTGTGTCTTCCTTAAATTAACATGAAAATAAAAGGTTGGCTACACCCATGCATGGAGCAAAAAGGCCCTGCCTACTGCCAGCATACCCTATTTAGAGTCTGCCTCGACAAATAGACAGTAACTCTCCTGGGGCACCAACACCTTTTTTGTAATGATGGGCCGACGGCCCCTGCCTGCTTCCCACCAGAAACTATATTGGTGCTGGTGGGAGGTGACTTTTCTTTTTAAGAGGGTCCACCCGGGGCACCCACACACATTAAAAATCATTGGGGGTAGTGCGGGAAGCCCCATATCTCACTGCCCCAGCCGGCTCTGCACTAGCACCCATATCTGGTGCTAGCGGAAGCCAGGTATTTTTTCTTCAAGTGGGTGCCCACTTGGGGCACCCTCAACACCCCTGTTGTTGGGGTCTGTGGGCGTTTCCAAGGCCCCTGCTGGCTCCCTAGCCAGCACTCATTGTGGTGCTGGCATTAACCAGCTCCATTACTTTGTATTGTTCTCTGCTCCCGCCCGGAAAGATGTGTTTCCTGCCTGGGAGAAGGCAAGCAGGATATACCCGCACTCACCCGGGCAGGAATCATCAGAGTCCTCGGGGATGATGTCCCTGGGCACAGCTTTGATAGGGTCCCTGGGCCCAATCTACGGCATGAGAAGGGGGGGGTGCATACCTCCCCTAATTATACAAATGGCCTGGGCATTGGGTCCCCAGGGTCTCATAGAGGCACAGGGTGGGGGGTTGTATGACCCCTTCCCACATTACTACTATTGGCCACAAACTAAAGCTCGGGAGGGGGCCGCATGCCCCTCTCCACATTCATTAACTTATTGACCCCATGGCAAGGGGTCCTCCGGCCTCCAGAAAGTCCAGGTGGGGGCCGCATGCCCCCTCCCATATCAAATACATGTTTTCAAACCCCTGGCCCAGGCCACCCTTGTGGCTAATTTATGAAAAGAGCTGGAATCTAGTGTTTTATTTTTATTTTACCACAGTAATAATTTATTAATTAAATTTAGTACAGTATTTATTAAAAAAAATATATGTGTTTGGCCAATTCTTCTCCAACCAGGCCTAGGGGGCAGGGTATCCCTATTCTGTCACCTTATACGTCTTTTTAAGCTTATTGGACATTGCCCTCTCTTCAGGGTCATCCCCAAAAATGTTGCCTTCACTCTCCTGTTTTCTGACCTATTTTTGTTGACTTTTAGGACGCTGTGCATTTTACCAATACTAACCAGTGCTAAAGTACTTGTGCTCTCTCCTTTAAACATGGTAAAATTGGCTTGCACCCATTTAATTTACTTAGAAGTCCTTAGTGAAACGGTATACCATATACCCAGGGCCTGTAAATTAAATTCTATTAGTGGGCCTGCAGAACTGATTGTGCCATCCACTTAAGTAGTCCTTTAAACATGTCTCAGGCCTGCTATTGCAGCCTGTGTGTCCAGTTTTGAACTGCCATTTCGATCTTATAAAATATACTTTTGGTCAGGACAAATCTTCCTTTTTAATACATATAAGTCACCCCTAGGGCAAGCCCTGGACAGCCCCGAGGGCAGGGGGCAGTGCATTTAAAAAGTTGGGCATGTAGTTTTAGGTTTTACATGTCCTGGTAGTAAAAAACCCTTAAATAAATTTTTCACTACTTCAAGGCCTACCTCTCTGATAGGATAACACTGGCGTTACCTTATTACATTTAATAATATGTAACTTCCAAATGGGACAAAGTAACAAGTTCATGTTTGGTGTCTTTGGAATTATAATGAAAACTCCTCTCTTATGGTGAGGTCGGATTTTAAATTAGAGTTTTGAAAATACCACTTTTAGAAAGTTCGCATTTTCCTCTATTAGCCATTTATTTTTTGCCTGTAGCCTGTCTCTGGGTCACATGAATGGGTGTAGCTGACAGTTGGGCTTTGCGAATTCCTCCTAGACAGCCACACACAATAGAGAGTGTAGGTGTGCCTGGATGGGCCATCACTGGCAGGGTGGAAGGACGGAGCTGGGCCTAGTCCTACTTACACCTCAATAGGCTGTGTCCTGCCTCCTCACAAAGGACTACATACACCCTGTAGTTAGTCTGGAGCCAGGGCAGGGAAGGCAGGAAGCATGTGCACTTCAAGGGGCAGGAAGCATGTGCACATCTAGAAGCTGGTCCCACTTCACAGGAAGGCCCAGGTATAAATATTGAATCTCAGACACCAACACTTCAGTACACTTCTTGAACTGTGGAGATTCTGCCAGAAAGAAGGACTGCTGTGCAGTCAATCTGCTGGACTTCTGCTCTGAAGGACTGCTGCCCTGCTGTGCTGACCTGCTGCCCTCTTGCCTGTGGGAGATGGACTGGACCTGCATCTGTTGAACCGAGGACCCCAGAGTGACTCCAGGAGTTAGTTGGCTGGCCTCCTGACTAGAACCTCAGGGACAGAAGGGTCCAACCACCTTTAACCCAGCACATGTTCTCTGCCATCTGTGAGTTCTACCCTGCCAAGTGGTGCCACTCCTGTTCGGGACCCCAATGCATCTTCTCTGCTGAGCGGCGCAACCCTGAGCAGAACCGACATATCACCTCTGCTGTGAGAATTCTCACAGTGAAAGGAGTCCACATCAACTTCACAGCTCCCATCAAAACCACCACTCTCCGATGCAGGCCCATGCAAATTTCTCATTTGCAGCAGCCTCGATGAGGAAGCAGGACCTGCCACCACTGCTCTGCTACTCCTCCAAACTGATGAATCGCCTTGGCTGCATGACGCATCATCGACGGGGGACCTTGCAATGCTCAGCAAACCAGGATTTAAGGTGCTTTTGTGCAGTAAGCCTAACTGGGTCCCTATAGCCAGCCTTCGCTCCATCACACGACCAGATATCCACAGTTGTTGCTTTGTGCTTTTTGGCTCTATCTTCATTGAAATCTTTAAAATTGCATCTCAGGTTTTACTGATTTGATTTGAGTCATTTTGGCCTTGGTTTATTAATTATACCCTATTTTTCTAATCTGCTGTGGTTAATTTAGGATTTGCCTGTGACTTCGCCCTAGCAATAGTTTCACCGCCTCAACCAGTAACCACACTTCTTACACTGGTGATCAGCTGTAATGATTTAGACTTGAATTTGTGCAGTGCCATACAGTAATTTTGTGTTACACTACCATCCCATAGAAATACTTCAAAATCAATTCGAGCCTTTTTAAATTCTCCCTAGCTTACTGATTAGCTATTTTTCCATTTATTTCAAAACTTTAGTTCTCTACCTCTTTGTCTCATCCCATGAAAATGGAGAGGCTCAATGTGGATAGCCTCAGCTGGGCTGAGCTGCAGAAACTTTGTATGGAGGGGGACTACATGCAAAAAAGAAGGCCACAAAGCTGGATCTTCAGATTGCCAAACCCGCCTATAGGGAAGGCACTAGGACACACTCCCAGCCTGAGGGTTCTGAGGATGAGGGTCCTAATGTGGAGGATCCTGATGAGGGGGACCTTGATTTGGGAATGGAGTATGACCTGGCTGTGTACCCCGAGCAGGAGCTCACATTGTAGGGAGTACCTCTACTAACTAAGAGAGTCTAGTGTGTGGGCACGGATCGGAGTGTCTTCTAGGAACATGTCCCCAGAGAAGTTGGCAGACAGGAAAGCAAAAAGGGTGTTTATCCCCCAAATTTCCATGCTTAAGACAGAGGAAAAGAAGGCTGAGGGAGCTTTGGCAGAAAAGAAACTGCTACTTGAGCATTAGAGGATCCTGAAAGAACTAGAGGTAAAAGCTAAACAAACCACAGAATCCAGCAGCAATGGTGGAAGCTTACCTGTGGTGTCTGTAGCTGACAAGAAGGTCTGCATACCCAAGGACCTGGGGCCCAATTATGTGGTGGGAGATATTGACAAACGGCTGGCTGCAATATGAGATAGCTCTGAGGGTGCACAATATCCCAGGAGAGAGCTGGGGGTGGGGGGGGCTCGTGGAAGTATATGGCTACAGCAGGGAGGGATACACTACTCACACTAGCGGTCGATGACCATACCAAGTATGCCTCCATGAAAGCCATCTTTGTTGCAAAGTTGGGGCTGACCCCTCAGTAGTGGCACTAGGGATTCAGGGACAGACACAAGCTCCACAACCAGACTTGGGTAGGCTTCTGAGATTACTCTAGTAAGGCACTGAATGGCTGGGTGAGGGGCAGCAAAGTAAATGGTCATGATGGGCTGTACAGCCTAATTCTGAGGCAGCACTCGCTCAATATTTGTTTAACAGAGCTTCACCAGCACCTGGTGGATAGTAAGCTGACCGATCCCAGGAACTCTGCCGAGGAGGCAGCTATCTGGGTCAGCACCAGGCTGTCCAAGAAGGCATCTGGGGGGGACTTCCAAAAGGGTGATAAAGGTTCCCACCAGAAGAAAGGAAGGGGAGATAAAAACAAAAATGAGTCCACACCAGGCCCCCAAAATAGTTCACACGGGAAAGGGTCCCATTCCCAACCTGGCCACCAAAACAAAGGTTTTGTGGACAAAAGTACTATTTTCTATGTGCTACGAGTGCTACCAGTGTGGGTACATCAAGAGAGATTCCAGGTGCTCCAAGAGGGCACAGCCCCATAGTGGTGGGCAGTCCCAGGGGTTAACCATTATAGCACTTGGGGAAGAGAGGCCGCTAGTCAGTGTAGGGGGGCAGTTGAGGTTACCTTAGTGCCCCTGGATGATGGAGAGATGTCACCTAACACCCACATGCCTGCCAATACTTCCAAGTATAGGCAATGGGTCACCATCAAAGGGCAGAGGGTGGAGGCTCTGAGAGACACAGGAGCCAGTATGACTACTGTCAGGTGTCATCTGGTATCCTAAGAGCAGGTGATACCCGATATACTTCACCAGGTTGTAGTAGCAAACAACTGTGAAAGCCACTACCCGTTGGCTTTGGTTCCCTTCGAGTGAAGGGGGATTTCAGGTTCTCTTAAGGTAGCTGTCAGCCCTGCATGCATGTGGATTATTTGCTAGAGAATGACTTGAAGCACAATCCCTGGAAGGAAGTGGAGCTCAAGTCGCACCTGGAAATGTTGGGGTTGCCTGAGCGGGTCTGTGTGACCACTTGGACCATGGCTGCTCCAGAGGAAATTCAAGAGAGCCTGGAAGACTGGCCAGGCAGTGGCAAAGAAAGGTATCGGAAGGAGGCAAGAGAAGCTCCTGCAGTGTCGGTGGATCGGGCGCAGGAGGAGGTGGCCCCAGAGCCGACTTGGGAGGGCACTGCCTCTCTAGGTGACCTGCCTGAGCTTGCTGGGTGGCAGGTTGAGGGTGGGCCTATCAGGAAGGGGTTATGCAAGGCCCAGAGAGAGTGCCCAACTCTAGAAGGGCTGAGGTGACAGGGTGAATCCCAGGCAGCTGGTGACACCTCTGGAGATCACCTGAACCACTGGGAGAATAACCTCCTTTATAGTGAGCCTAAGGTGCCAGTGCATGGTGGTTCCCCAGTGTTACTGGGCCTTCCTGCTGGGTCTCACTCATGAGATACCCTTGGCAGGCTATCTGGGGCAGGACAAGACCTTTGACAGGCTTGTGACCCACTATGTATTGGCCCTGGATGAGGACAGCCTCATATGCTTTCTGTAGGGCTTGTCTCCCCTGCCAAGCTAGTTCGAAGAACCCTAAGGCTTCCCTGACTCCCATGCCTGTCCTTGGCACTCCCTTTGAGGGGTTAAGCAGTGACATTGTTGGGCCCTTCGACCCCAAAACTGCCTTTGGCAACAGATTAATCCTGGTTTTGGTGGACTATGCCATAAGGTACAGAGAGGCCATCCCTCTGAGGACCATAACTGCACAAGCAGTGGCTAGGGCCTTGATGGTGGTTTTTACCCGAGTGGGTTTTCCCAAGGAAATGGTATCAGACTGGGGCGTGGTTTTCCCCTGTCTTTTTGCCTCTGCCTCCTGTCTTTTGCTCTGCACTGAATTACGTTTTTGCTTTGGGCACTTTGCCACTGCTAATAAGTTCAAAGTGCAAGTGCTCCCTCTGTAAATTGTGAATATGGATTGGTGTTTCCATGATTGGCTTGTTTTACTGACTACTAAGTCCATAGTACAGGGCACTGTATGTGCCCAGGGCCTGTAAGTCAAATGCTGCTAATGGGTCTGTAGCACTGATTGTGCTACTCACACAAGCACCCTTTCAAAGGGTTCATAGACTGCTACTGCAGTGTCTGTGTGCTGTTTTACTGCCATGTCGACCTGGCAAGTGCACCCACTTGCCAGGCCCTAACCTTCCCTTTTATTACATGTGTAATAAAGGGGAATAAAAGTCACCCCTAAGATAGGCCCAAAGTACCCCGGTGGGCAGAGTGCAGTGTATGAGAAAGGTAGGCCATGTTGTGGTGTTTTTGACATGTCCTGGTAGTGAACGACAGTGTAATTCATTTTTCACTATGGAAAGGCTATCTGTCCCATAGGATAGAATGGGAGTTTATTCATAACATCTTATAAGTATAACTTCACATTGGCACAAGGTAGGAAAAAGGAGCTTAGTATGCCTGAACTCAGAAAATAAAAATGCATCTTTCAGTAAAGATGATTTTTATATTGTGTGTTTGAAAATACCACTTTTAGAAAGTGGGCATTTTCTTGCTTAGCCATCTTGTGTGCTTTTGCTGGTTTGTGGATTGATTGTCTGGCTTTAGAGTGACGAGTGCTGGGGATGTGCATTCTCTTCAGACAGCCACTAGGGGGGTTGAGGTGTGTCCTGCCTTTCCTAAATGAGTCAGGGCTGGGCTGAATAGACCTGGCCTGCATTTAGAGTAGGGGAGGAGATTTCCTTACACCTGAATAGGCCTGGTCTGCCTTACTCAATGCTGTCTCCACCTCCTGCCAGGGAGCTGGACCAGAGAGGACAGAACTTGTTTGGACTAAGCACAGAGCCTTTCTGCCACAAGAGAACAAAGAGAAATGCAGTATACATATTGGGGCCCAGATTCCAGAACTTTAGAGTACTTCTGGACTCAAGAGGAAGGTCTGCCAAGGAGAAGAGCTGGGAAAGCTGAAGGAGAAGTACTGCCCCTTTGCTGTGTGCTGTCTGGGGTTGGCCTGCAGTGTCTGTTTCCGCTAAGGACGGGACTAAGACTTTGCTGTGTGCTGTGAATGCTGTTTGAAGAAGATCTCCGAGGGCTTGAAGTAGAGCTTGCCTCCTGTTCTGCAGTCTCAGGGACACAAAGACACCACCACTTGCTCCCCTGAACTTCCTTGCTGGGAGTTCTGACCTGCCAAGAGGTGCCTGTTCCTGCTGCTGGGAGCTGAGAAACGAGAAGCAACTTAAGAAGCGTGACGCACCCGTTTTTGCTGCAACACCGCAGTCCAGGAAAAATTCCCACGCATCACCACCGTGCCACTGAAGAAAGCGACGCAGCACCAGCCCGCGGATGGAGAAATCGCAGCACACCGAGTCTCGTGCACCAATCTCCAAAGTCTGAGACAACAGCACCGACTCCAACGCAGGCCCTGATGTGCTACTGCAAGAACCAATGCATTGTGGGACCGTGGCTGGAGAGATCATCGCAGCGTCGCTGCTGCTGCCGCATCGAGATCCGACGCATCCCCAAATCCCCACGCATCGCACCGGGGCTCCAAGTCTCCAACAACACCGGGGCCACAGTAAGAAACCGACGCATCACTTCCCCTTGAGCAAGGAACTGACGCATCCCTTTCCCTGAGCGTAAGGGACCGACACATCACCTTCCCTGCGGCTGTTTTTGTTTATGATTTGATGCATCCAAAGTACTTTGTGTTGAAAGTGTTGCATCTATAGTTTGCTATCGTCAGAACTCTTTTTACCTTTTAAAAGTCTTATCTTGATAACTGTATGTTGGAATTTTGTCGTTTTGGTCTTGTTTGGTTTAGATAAAGATTAATTGTTTTTCTAAACTGGTGTGGTGTCCATTTGTAGTGTTTTCACTGTATTACTGTAGATGAGTACAAATGTTTTATACACTGCCTCTGAGATAAGTCTGTCTGCTCGTACCAAGCTACCAAGGGGGTGAGCAGGGGTTGTCTAAGGGCGTAACTCCCTTACCCTGACTAGAAGCAAGGGTCCCTACTTGGACAAAGGTGCAAACCATTGCCAACTTGAGACCCCATTTCTAACAGGCACCAACTGCATTTCTGCATACATGAAGTCCATGTAGAAGGAATGTGGGTTACCTACAGGTCTTCACCCTTTACTGCTCCTAGACTAATAGGCATGTTGAGAGGTTCAACAAGACCCTTTAGGGCATGATTATGGGTGTAGGAGAGTAGGATCTGCTTCACATGGGTACCCCCACTTTTTGCTGATGCCTCACTGTTTTTCGACCTTAGTCTGGCTGGGGCCCTGCTAAACAGAACCCCAGCCTAGCTGCTTCCCCTCTAAAATGGTTTCCATGTGCCTTAGGCACATCTCTGATTGGAATCTGGAGTGCCCTTATAAGTCCCTAGTATATGGTATACTATGTACCCAGGGCATAGGTACCTCAGAGGCCTACCAGGGGCTGCAGCATGTATTGTGCCACCCCTGGAAGGCCATCCAAACTGACACCACAGGTCTGCTACTGCAGCCTGGGTAAGGTGGTGCATGCACCCCTTATTGTGATATAGGCTACCTATATCACTATATACATACACACATATACACCTATAAGTCACTCCTATGGCAGGCCTTATCAATCCTGAAGGCAGAGTGCGTGGTTCCTATGTGAGAGGGCGCCCTGCATGAGCAGGGCCCCTCTGCAGCGTTCGGAGACCCTTCTCTGATGCTGTTTGTAGTGCAGCCTGACCATATACTCTTAAGCGCATTATAACCTCGCGTTAAATGCTAACTTTGGGATGGCTGCACGGAAACATGTCGTGTTTGGTGTCAAACATCTTGGAATACTACCCCCCGCCAGTTCTGGCGGCTGGGGTAGCATTCCACCCTTCTAGAGGGAAAGACATGTACACACCGGTATGCCCGGTACTGACTTTCCAAGCCCTGGCATCACAAAATGGATGCCGCTGCCACAGACACGAGTCTGGCCTCCTGCTGCTGACCGAAACTCCGGCAGGGGAGGCCTGGACAATAGGTTTCCTGTCCCAGGGAGGTGTGACCACCTCCCCAGACAGGATAGTGTGTATTGGGGCTGGGCGGGAGCACTCTCGGGTGCTTTGAAGTCCTGCACTGGGGGCACATTTGGTGTCCCTGTGCATACCCCAGTTCAAACCGGATCAGGGGCTTCCAGCCCCTGCTTTGGCGCGAACTGGACAAAGGGAAAGGGGTGTAGCCACCCCTCTGCCCTGACCCACCCATAGGTGGGACCACAGAGTAAGTCCAACCCCTAAACTTAGTATAAGTATGGGACCCCAGTCCTTAGGACTTTAGATTATCCCTGGATGAAACTCTGACACAGAATCCTGGACCTTCAACGCTCTACTTTAAGATTAGAGGACTGAAGAATCCCCCTTGGGGTCAAGGAGTGACTCCCCTGCTTGGCAGGCACCAAAGAAGCAATTGTCCGGTCTGCATCGCTGAAGCTCCCGTCGGACGCCGAAGTCTTTGCATCACCAGAGGTAGATTTCCAGACTTCCCCGAGGCTGCCCTGAGTCCCCAGCAAAGCTGAGGCCTGTAGCTGTCGTGGGTAACGTGGAACCGTGACCCCTGGACACCGCACACATTTGCAAGTGCATCCTCTTCTGGGTCTCCCACGAAGTCGTGCTTTGGGCTCCGAGTAGCCCCAGCCTCCAGCACCAACTGCACCGAAGATCACTGGCCTCCACTCCACGAGTGTCCTGTGAGCCAGCTCCACGTGCACCATCTCGAGGCTCCTTCGCGGTCGCTAGCCCGTTGGCTAGTAGCCCTTCACGAAGGCCAAACTTTTTCTACTTAGGCTCCCTGATTGCTCCAGGCTTGCCCTCACTTACCCTTGCTGGGTGAGTTCCTCAGACCTTGCTGGTCTGCACAATCGTCAATCTTCATCTTCATTGAGACTTGCCGTTGCCAAGGCTTGTTGGGTCCAATCCAGTCGCCGACACCTCAGCACTCGACAGACATCGTGTACCAGCCCGAATCCTGCTCCTGGTCGCCAACAACGCCTCCTGGACCTTGTGGCTGAAGAGTCAAGACAACCGTCAACCTACCTGAAGCACTCGACATCGGTGGGCATCTGCTCATCGCCTTCCTGGTCACTGGCTAGTGACCCAGACTCTGTCCCCTTTGCTTTCAGGTTCTTCAGATCTCCGATCCAACCTTGGATCCACCCGGACACTTTTCACTTGGTCGCCAGCAGCACTTTGCAGCAGATCGCCATTCAAATCGACGACGAAACCCGACCCCGAAAGGCACCTATGCACCCGGCTTCCCTGGGTGAGGTAACAAGAGTACTCCGGTGCTCCCGTGGGTAGAGACTCTAGAACAACCTAGTTCTCAAAGGGTTTGCTCCAAGTCCTTCTTTAAGTGTCCCTTTTCTTTAAATTCCAAACCGCGACTTTCTCCATAGAAGTTAACGGCGATTCGCGGCTGTGTTACTACACTGCACGCGTCCCCCGTGGGTCCCCTGTGTCACTACCTTGGGTGGTTCCTTGTGGTCCAAGCACTTCTAGAGGCTCTAGGCCTAGTGTATAGCTCAGTCGTGGTTCTTATACCACTTTATTGGTATATGGTTTGGTACGCCCCTAGGGCCCAAACGTGTATTTGTGCTATTACTGTGTTTAAATAACTTATAACTTATGTACTTCGAACTCTAGCCTCATAAAGAGACTAGAGGGGTGTGTTTAGTAATAAATACATATATTTGGAATATATACCTGGTGTGGTGCTCTTTCATTTGGTCACTCAAGAGATTATAGACTGGTAAAACAAGCTGCTTTACATTCCTTCAAGACTTAGCCTGAAGGCTGCTCTCCATAGCTACCACTAGGATAGCTTTCAATAAAGGTTGTCTTTAACCTATCTCCAATAAGGGGTTGTTTGGACTGGTGCAAGGTGCCCACTATAATTAGTGGACAGCATATGCCAGGCCAACTTCTCACAATGGGCCTACTAGAAACAGCGAGGCGGAAGTGGAACATCCTTTTGCCCTGCCTACTCCTTGCTTACTTTGAGGTACCACAGAAAGAAGTAGGGTTCATCTCTTTTAAACTCCTCTATGGTCACCCTGTAAGGGGACCTCTCAGTTTAGTGAAGGAGTGGTGTGAACAAACTCCCAAGAAACACCCTTTTGTTTTAGACCTGTCAGCCTCAGGTGGGTATTCCCCAAACATTTTGCCTTTACACCTCTTATATTTGCTGATCTTGTTTTTGCTGGCCTTAGAACTCTTCACACTTTACCACTGATAACCAGTGCTAAAGTGCTTGTGGTCTCTGCCTAAAACATGGCAGAATTGGCTTATACCCAATTGGCATATTTAATGTACTTGTAAGTCCCTAGTAAGTAGGTATTATGTGTATCCAGGGATTTTAAAACAAGTGCTACTAGTGGGCCTGCAGCACTGATTGTGATACTCACTTAAGTAGCCCTTTAAACATGTTACATGCCTGCCATTGCAGTCTGTGAGTGTAATTTTAAACTACCATTTCAACCTGGCAAAATAAACCTTTTGCCAGCCCCAAGTCTTCCTTTATAATACATATGTCACCCCAAGGACAGGCCAACCGCAGGGTGCAGTGAATTTGAAAGGTTGGACGTGTACTTTTAGATTTTACATGTACTGGTAGTGAAAAACTCCTACGTTTGTTTTTCACTACTGCGAGGCCTACCTTTCCCATAAGATAACATTGGAGTTACCTTATTACATTTCATAATCTGTAACTTCCAAATTGGAACAGGTAACAAGCCCATGCTTGGTGTCTTTGGAATTGTAATGAAAAATCCTCTGTTATGGTGAGGTCAGATTTTAAATTACAAATTTGATAATGCTACTTTCAAAAAGTTGAAATTTTCCTGCGTTAGTCATTTAGTGCCTGCAGTTTGTCTCTGGGTAACATGACTAAATGTAGCTGACAGATGGGCTTTGTGTATTCATCTTAGACAGCCACACACAATACACACAATAGAGAACTTAGATGTGCTTGGATGGACCATCAGTGGTCCTACTTACTCTTCCATAGGCTGAGTCCTGCCTCCACACAAAGATACCCCTTATAGTTAGCCTAGAGCCAGGGCAGGTAAGGTAGGAAGCCTGTGCACTTCAGGGGATAACCTCTAGATGCTTCTCCCACTTCCATCGAAGGCCCAGGTATAAATATTGATCCTCAGACACCAACTCTTCAGTACACTTCTGGACCTATGGAGATTCTGCCATGCAGAAGGACTGCTGTGCTGCCACTCTGCTGGACTGTTGCTCTGAAGCACTGCTGCCCTGCTGTGCTGGCCTGCTGCCTTATTAGCTGGGTCAGAAGGATTTGACCTGCATCTGTTGATCCCAGGACCCCCGAGTGACTCCAAGGGATAGTTGGCTAGCCATGTGACTAGTTCCTCAGGGACATAAGGCTCCAACCACCTTTCACCCAGCCTCTGTACTCTGCCATCTGTGAGTCCTACCATGCCAAATGGTGCCACCCCAGTCTTGAACCCTTGGAAGTGGGCCTAAAGGTGATCTGCCAGCTCATCTGTTGATACAGAAGAACCGACGCATCGCCTCTGCTCTGAGGATGCTCCCACCACAAGGACTCAGCATCGACTTCGAAGCTGCATTGGAACCACCACTGAACAATGCCTCCCTGACGCAGGCCATCGTATCGCAAATCTCTTGTTGGCGGCAGCCTCAATGACAACCAGGTTTTCGCACTCAGTCTCGCAGCTCCTCGGAACCAACACATTTAAGCATTTTCGACCATTTACCGGGCTGCTATCAATTAGTATCTCTTTTTAACTTAAGCATTGTGCACATTATTAATGCACCTCACTTTTTCTAAGCTCACTTTTTGGGATGGGAATGTCCCCTGCATTGCATACATGTGTGCTGGGACCAGGTTTAGGGAATGGTTGTGAAGTCCCATTATGGAAATTTTTGCCAGAACATAAGTATGAAAATAGCGGTATGGTAGTGTGAGCCATTGGAGTGTGTGGACTGTGTGAGTAGCTGCCATCAGAATTAATTTTGAATTGCATTTGCCACTGCACAAGATTGAGGTTAGAGGTAACCTGCCAGACTAGCATTGAGTATTGCTAGCATTTCTGAGGCACCTGCAAAGCAAAAGACTATGAAGTTTGGGAGGATGGGAACAGTGCTCCTTATAGGAGATAGAAAAGATCGTAATGTGAGGTCCTGCTCTGTCACTTCTTGAAGCATTCCCATTAGTCTGGAAGGAGGGCTAGGAGAAGTGTAGACAGCATCACTTTTGCAGGACAGGATTAACCTTTGCGGTAAGGGCCTTATGTTTTTTCTTCCAAAGGAGCTGCTCCAAAAAGTCTACTAGCTGCCTGGTTTCTTTTTACTCTTTTTATGCATGCTCTACTGAGATACTCCCCTTTTCAGCCCCTTAATGACAAAGACTGTATTTAGAGAGAAGGAATACACACAAAAAGGGAATAGCCACAAAAGGATTTCATAACAGAGCATGGGGACTCAACAGTCTAAGGGGCATATTTACAATGCCCCTGCTGTACATTTATGCTGCTGGAGCATCTGGATGATCAGTCTGCCAGCCCATATTTACATATTTCCACGTGTGCTGCATTCTGCAGCACCCATAAAACGAGGAAAACGCCTCTTTTGATTGTGTTTGTGCAGGAAGGTGTCTCTTCCACGGCGCACGGCTGCAGTTTGTGCACCGGCAGAAAGGATAGCAATGCTCCGTATCTTGTAGATACAGCGCCTTCCTGTCCTTTTCTTTTGACATAGGGTAGCACAGCTAGAAGGTTTGTGGTGCGTCCCTACGTCAAAATATTGTAAATATGCCCCTAAGTCTGGAAAAGGAGAATAAGAGGGTGACTGACCCAGTTGGTTCCAAGATTTCCCATTGATAGCTGGAACTCCATCAGGGAAACCTCAAAGTTCCAGGTTGATGCCACTGGCAGGCAGCCCAATAGAGGTTAAGGGACATTACCTGAAGAAGTCTGAAACTGCTTGCTAGAGGAGAGATGTGAGTATGCCTCTGAAAGCAGTCTGCCTGACCCGGTGAGTGAGGAATGCGGAGGCTATCTCTCCATTTGTAAATCTGCATTGCAACCTGGCAGATGTGCTTCCCAGAGGAAGTGGACTGATCTTTACCCAATCAATCTTAACCAGTACTTCTGTCATTGGCACTGTTCAGAGCAGAGAAAAATCACTGCAATTGTAATGCATGCCCTCAGTTACCCCAATGGGCCCTTGTGTTTTCTCCACCCGCTCCATGGGGAAACAACCATTACAACGCAGTCATTACAACGCACTACATTTACAATGCAGTCATTACAACGCAACTGCCTTTACATCGCATGCCATTACAACACAGCCATTACAACGCATGCCACTACAACGCATGCCATTACAACGCATGTCACTACAACGCATGCCATTACAACGCTTTACCCCTACACTATCCAACACTTACCCTACTGTTGCACTCACTGGAGTGGGAATAGTAATTTTTACCCTTACACTATCCAACACTTACCCTACTGTTGCACTCACTGGAGTGGGAATAGTAATTTTTACCTACCCCTACACTATCCAACACTTACCCTACTGTTGCACTCACTGGAGTGGGAATAGTAATTTTTACCCCTACACTATCCAACACTTACCCTACTATTGCCCTAAAAGTATTATGCGTTGTAATGGTATGCGTTGTAGTGGTATGCGTAGTAATGGAATGCGTTGTAAATGTAGTTTCTAAAAATGCGTTGTGATGGCATGCGTTGTAAAATCATGCGTTGTAATGGATGTTGCGATGTAAAAACCGTGTTGTAAAGCATGCGTTGTAAATGTTTGCGTTGTAACGTGTCCTATTCGCTCCATGGCCTGGCAGTTATCAGAATAGTGTCTCAAGTGGAATAAGCAATGTGAACTCACAGAATTCAAGTTTGAAGCCTAGGTGCAAGCTTAGGCAATCCAATAGGTATGCTGAGTCAAGAAAAATGCATGGCTGAATTTTCAATGCCCACCCAAGACCTATTAGGCAGCTGTGTTCCCTTGAAGAATCAATAAATGCCTCCCACAGTAAAATCTGCAACCTATTTTGGTGCTGGAAGGTGCTCCTATGCAACATTAGATTCCCCAGCATTGTGTCATGAGAGGCCCCGAGGGCTAATTCCTAGGACAAACTCCATTCCCACTGTAGACTCCTGTCAACTTGTCATGCAACGTATGGGTGGGTTCGTCACCTTTGTTTAGGTGGTTGTTTTTTTATTAGGGCCTGAACCACAAGGAAAACTACAACCACATCCCCAGTGCTGCCATAGCCTCTGCCAACTCACTGCCCACATCTAGGAAGTGGCGGGATTGTACATGCAGAATCACATCAATGAGCCCTCACAACTGAAATCTCACTACAGCAGACAGGTAAATATCCAAGCACTGAAATTGCTCAAGAGTCCAGGGCTACTCCAAATCATGTGTTCTCTTTCTAAAACCATTGCCTACCAGGGTACAAGTTCAATAGACTGACTGATAGGTCAGAGTCACAGTAATCTGCTTGCACCCTTTTCCATAAACCCACACCTTTAAAATCCTATCTGCATATCAATTTAGGTGTCTCTCCTGTAGCACCATAGTGATACCCTATGTACCTTGCACACATTCTTTATGCATTGTATTATGTAATTGGCATATTAATGCACTTTATTCTTACAAATGTAAATGAACAGGGCTGTACATTCAGTATTAAGAGATTTTGTGTTGAATGTCCGAGTCTGTAACCCTACACCACCTACATGAGTAAGCCTTGGACTGCTCGCTTCTTTGCCCTGTAAGTCAAGCACTAAAGGGAGTACCTAGTGCTCTCTTATCACTGGCCACAGTAAGTCTAGCTATCAGTGGTAAAAGCACTTAACCCCTAGAGTTGAGGCCCAGTAAACCACGAGTTTCCGGGGACAACAAAACACATTCTTTGATGACTTCATTTCATTTTGAAACTACTTATTTCTATAATAAAGGGGGTTAAGTACACAAATAAGAGGAGGATAGAAACAAACCTGTGTGAAATTCCAGCGCTTGTGGAGACTACTTTTCACCTTTTCACAGTCAAGAAGTTGAGGGAACCGGCTCTTTTTGTTGTCTACTAGGCACCGTGTGTCTGGTAGGAGAGTGGTAGATCCAAGAGTGCCCAAATGAAGAAAGCCCTCCTTGGTGTACCTTGAAAGCTGAACAAGAAACAAACATTCATATATTTGATGTTAAATCACTTTTTGATAAACAGTGAGAAAGTAAATTGACCAACGAAAGAAGTGACAAGCAAAAAATAGGAAAAACATAACAATTTCCAAAATGTAAAGTGAAAGGAAAAATAATTTGAAAAAATATGAAAAGGATTAAAGTTAGGGTACAAGAAAAATAAAGGAAAGAGTTTGAATTACAGTAAGAGATAGGGCAAAATCTTCAAGCTATGATTAGGGTAAGGGGCGATTTGTTGAAACAAATTAAGGCTCTTATTTTGTGTGGGTTTGTGGAAAAGGTTAGAAAATAGTCTGGGTAATGGTTAGAGATAGGATTGGGGTTAAGTGTAGGGTTAGGTTTAGGATAAGGGTTAAGCACAGGATTGTGTGAAGGTAAAGGTTTAGTTAGGGGTAATATTAGGGATGGGTAGATGTAGGGTCAGAGTTTGAAAAGGGCAAGGGAAACCCTCTAATCTAGGGATAGTTCAAACAGTAAGGATCATGTTTTGTTGAAGGTAGTGTTGAGGTTAGTATTAGCGTATGAGATCTCACAAAGGTGTTACATTTAACAGTTTGTGAAGTCAATGTAGTTACAGTTGTGGTTGAACGTCAGGTTATACCATTATTGTAGAAGGAAATATGAGCCCCATACGTCTCGTAGCAGTGAAGTATGGCAGGTGACCAGGTTGTAAGTACAAAACCTGGCGGTATGTAGCAGGTAGAACACAATGAAAGGATTAGTATGGATACTCTCCAAGGTAAGAATCTGAAGATAGTAAAGTCTTTGAAGGTAGAAGTTCAATGATAAATGGAAGATGTAACAGGTTTAGGAGACTGACCGACACAGCTATGCTCACTGGGAAAAGGAGGTGGCATTAACCAAGTGCTGTGTAAAATAGGTGAGGCTTCACATCTTTTCTGTAAAGGACATAGTCATCCTCCAGTTGTAGATCCATAGACAATGAGTTCCACAGAGTGGTTCCCTGCACCTGTGAGTGCCAATGACCAAAATCTTGTATATAGTCCTACTTATAAACAGGAGTCCTTTGTTAGAGGAGTTTAAGTTCCTGTGAGGACTTACAGGTTGAACAGTCTGGTGAGGTAGTTGGGTGCACTCAATTTCGAATGCTTCCTTGCTTTGGGATCTTGGCTCAAACTCTTCCTATTGAAGGAACTGCAATTACATGCTACAAAAAGATTATTGTATACAGTAATTATCATGCCTAGTAAAATCGACACCCTCGAAGTTTTCATGTTGAATATCAGCAGGTTACACCTGCCAAAATTTAACAGCGAAAAAGGCAGAGTAAATACTGTGAAATGCAAATTTGGTGTGGAAACCACAAACATCCGTATGGTACCTTATGGAATTTCCCATTGTTAGGGAACAACTTGGAATAGGTGCTCTACTTTGCCCCCAATAAATTTCAATCTGGAAGGATCAGATTTTGATGGGTGATATAAATAGCACACCAACCACTGTGGCACTTGTAATCAGGGTTCATCAGCCAGGTACATCTTGGTTCCAGTGACACAGGGCCCAATTCACAAAGGGCCTCCGCACTCATGGTGGAGGATCCACAGTCGTGATTGGGGGCTGCACTCGTGGCGAGGGTCCTGCAATCAGTAACTGTAGTACGGAGGACCCGCCATTACTACGCCACGAGTATCTTGGCCCTTTGTGAATCAGGCCCATAGTGTGCACAGGACCCAAGTCTGGTCACACCTGTCTCACTTATGGCGACACACTAAAGTATATTGTTTTCTGGAACAGGAGGTTACAGCTGTCCTCCTAGGAAGAAAAACAGTGACCACCTAGCATGGCCTCTAAAAGAGGAACTGCTCTTGGGAGTAATATATTCAAAACCACATCACAGTTGGAGCAGTGATTGCAGAGTAATGTGCTTTAGAAGTACCTGCCTGTTTGGCATGGTGTGGTCGCATACTCCCATTTCTCTATGGGAGCTTGTGCTGCGGCCGTAAACCGGCCGTAGCACAAGCTCCCATAGAGAAATGGGAGTTTCTGTTAATCCCTGCACTGCGTGGCAGGCACATCACGGTGCCTGCCACTCAGTGCAGGGATCAACAGGAGGCCAAATGTGGTGCCTCCTCTGCACCCAACCGGAGGCCGCCGGGAAAAGCGGGCCCTGCTAGGGGCCCCCAAAGTCGCTTTCCAACAGGCTTTCCATGTCGGAAAGCCTGGCATGGAATGCCTGTGGAAAACCGACATCATAATCCCGACGTCGGAAATGTCGTCATTAAGGGATTACGTGCCGGTTCTGACTGGCCGACAGGCTCCTTCAGCCAGTCGGAATCCAGCCGGACTAACCGGCCGGTTTCACTTTTGACCACCGGCATTGTAATGCGATGTGACCTGCGGTGGGACCCTTTCTGACTCATATTGTAATCAGGCCAATAGTATTTAGTTTTGTGGGCATTAAAAGTACTCTACATTTCAAAAGTAAAAGCACTGATTGGGCAATGATTTATTATTGAGTAGCAGTGTATGCTTTATGTAGTGCTGAGTTTCTAACCCATATAACCTTTCTGAATGGGGCCTTGGACTGCTCTATGGTCCCAACCTTCAGAGGCAGGTGCTAAAGAAGAATCGTTGTTTTTCATTTTGGTATTACAGTGGTAGGAGGCCCAGTTACCTGTGGATGAATGACCTTGGGCCCCCTGAATCAGTCAATACAAGTGACTTCAAACGTTTTCCTTCAAATGGAGGATCCACCTGGATTGGATGTATTATATATAGGTGGGAAAGTTGCCAAATACTGGGGTACATAATCCTGTTTTTGATAACCACATCCTATTTATTTATTTATGCATATTTATATAATGCAGACATTACGTAGAGGTGCTAGAGAGCTTTACAGGAGAAATAGTTTGTTACATGGAAGTTACAGATGGTTTAAGATAGACAATACAGGTATAAGTAATTACAAAGGTTGACAGTGCAACACATAGATCATTACATAGAACAGAGTTTATAATAGCCATAAAAATAAAGCTGAAAGCGTTTCTAAAAAATGGGGCAAAAATGGGCTCTGCATTGTAAGTGGAACCACACAGAGTCGAGAGCTCAAACTGCTCTGTATAATTTAACTGCTGTTGAAGGTTTAGGATGGGACCGTGGAAACAGGATTCCCTGGAGACTCAAAACCCTTCCATTGTGGGTGGGACATCGGATCAATGACATAATATTGAAGACAACAATATTGTGTAACAAAAATTTTGTGTCAAAAATTTCGTTTACAAAAATGTTGTTCCCTTATCCTTAAAAGGTAAGTATAAAAATATTGAAAAAAATATTGTTTCACACTAATATTGTTAAAAAACATACGCAAATATTGTTTCCTAATATATATAGTTTAACGTAGTAAACCTTAAATATGTATACCATCAATATAATATTACTGAAATAATACTCACTAATATGTAATACTATATTAAAATGTATACTTATATAAACACAAAGAAATATATATATATGTATATATATATATATATAATTTTATATATAACTTAACATAATTATAAAAAATATATACGGATATAAAAAATGTGTTTCATTATTTACATGTTCTACCATAAAAAGCACATTTAAAAAATATACATATATATATATATATTTTACATGAAACAAAAAATATAAACAATTGAATTCTAAAACATTACCTAAATTACTTAACAAATAAAATGAAAAAAATACATTTATAAAGCATATTATAAAATTTTTAAAGCAAATAAAAATATAAACAAAAGCTATAAAATTAAAATTATAAACAAATATTAAAACATATATTTAAACAATATTAGGAACAGATTTTGAGTCTGAGAATAATATACATACACTATTCACACTCCAGTTTATGCAACAGTAGAGAAATTGTAGAACTTCAGAGCGATTACATATATCATTCTCAATCCAAACAGTACAACAATAGGGAAAGCGTTGGAATTAAGAGGAGAAAAATTTACTATTCCTACTCCAGTCTGTGCAATAGTAGGTAAAGCGTTGGACTTCGGAGGGGTAACATTTCCTATTTCCACTCCAATCTAAGCAACAGTAGGTAAACTACTTCACTTCAAACACATTACATATTTGCTAAACCGTATTAATTTAGAAAAAATATGAAACATGAAACTCTTAATATAAATATTATTAATTAATAAAGTGTAGCTATATATATATATATGTATATATATATATATATATATATATCACCAGCAAACTTTGTCGCGCACTCTGGAGCTGCTTGGTAATTAATTTATTGAAGCTTGTAAATAACAGATCGACAAACGCGTTTCAGTCTCCTGGCCTTCCTCAATGTCAATTCATTTGTCTACCAGTTACAAATTCATCATGTAACAAAAACACCATTGATTGGACAGTTGACTCATCATAAATCAAATAACGGACTCTAGATAGTACTCTCGTACAAAACTAGGTAAGCGAGACGGCCATTTTGTAACGTCATAATTCGACTTGCAGTAACATGAACAATACATATAAAACGTACAATATTTGAATATTATTTTGCCCTGAATGGGCCTACCATCTTCAAATATCTATTAACTTATGCCATTGCTTCCATGGAAATGCGTCATATTTACACAATTAATTCGTTCATCCCGCCCTGGATGGGCCATTTTATAACTGTACTGCCGCATTACTTAATGTTTGAAGGGGAGTGAGGCACAAAATATTTTGATCAATAGCTCAATTTCATGTGTAATAATTGCCTAAATATTATTATTTGATTATGTCATTTCCACCTATTTCATTTTACAAATTCAAATGAGGAGAGTCTCCATCGTTCTTATCATCTCATGTACATGTTTTTAAACGATTTAGTGTTGATCAGTATATCTATTGTAAGATCATGATTGAACTGCCTGTTATGAACTTTTTCACAAATTCCTTTAGCCTACATGAGACCATAATTCCTCTTCACTGTTTAGGCCCCATGGTGTACCGGTCCTTAGATCCACTATGTAGCGAAAGTCTAACTGCCTTAAGGATCTGACCCTATTGCCCCCTCTTTTCTTGTGTGGGACTTGATCTATCCGGAAGAATGTGTGTATAATATATATATATATATATATATATATATATATATATATATATATATATATATATATAGTAAAAACAATATAAAACAATTAACCAATTAACAAAATTGAGAACAAGGGTTCTGTAATTATCACTTAATTAGCTTGCCACTCTATACCTCTACTAGCCTAGCATCCCACACCTAAATATACCTAAAATAAATAAGTATAGCACAATTGTCATAATTGATAATCAATTAAATAACGAATTAACAAGTATTTACTTATTGTTAATTAAGAATTATTTACTTAACAGCCTGCACCTAAAATATAACTAGTATATATAATTTTTACACCATTTATATAATTATTAATCAACTATGTCTTCTATGGGTTGGGGATGTTAACTGTACAACTTGTCAGTTCAGTTCTCAGCGTGTGTGGGCTGGAAGACATTGAGGGTCAGCCCCTGACTCACTTTATTCACTCTCCTCAGGGCAAAGCCCTAAATTTCATTCTTTTGGCCAATGATCTAAGCTTCTTAAACAATCATAGTCACAAGCCTTTTCCGCAGTACCCTACCTTCACTGGTGGTGGTGGGGTCAGCTCTATTGATTTCATGTTAATGTCGAAGAATTTTATTCATTAATTTTATTAATCTTGTACAGGATTTTAAGGTCAAGACAAACTGTGCAAGTAATCACTATCCTCTTATTGACTCTCTTAACCTGAAACCAAATATGGGGCATGGTGATAAATGCTCAATCCATTTTAACCTTAATAAAGGATTTAGGTTGTGTAAATCCGTTAAAATTTGAGGAAGAAACTATTATAAGTAATTATAACCTAATAGATGGATGCTTACAGCTTAATTTGTTCCCGGCAGAACTGATTCGGGCGTTCAAGTTACTTTGCTGTGATGTAGCCCAGAAGCTGACCAGGAAGGTCACCCAAAAGCGACCGCTTGAGGCGGGATGGTTTAATTTAGAATGCTCCAAGGCCCATAAGGAACTAAAAAGTGCCCTATGTACTACCCCCTATGTCAGTGAACTAATTAAAGCTAAGAGGAATAAATATAAAAAGGTGATTGTAGACAGAAAGAAGGAACTGAGGAGTATGACGTGGGAGGACCTGGAGAAAGCAGGCTCTCTCAAAGATTCAATAAGATTTTGGGAAATTATTAATAGCCCATTGTTCACCGAAGAGGTGGCAGATGGACTCGCTGATCTTAGGTGAAACATGGGAAGCCCACTTCTCAGGTATTTTTAATCCCTTAGAAAAGGTGCCAGAGGAGGAACCTGGGGAAATAGCTATTGACTTACCTTTAGGTACACAACTTAGTTTATCCATCACATCTGTCTGAAAGCCCCCGGCCCAGATGGGGTGCCCCTTATTTAAAAATAACCCCAAGCTGTGGGCACCCTTGCTAATGAACGTTTTTAAAGCAGCCATTATTGGCCCACTGCCCTCTTCATAGATGGAAGCAATTATGGTCCCAGTCTCCAAAAAAGGTGCTAGAAGTGATCCGGCATGTTATAGGCCCATTTCATTGATTGATGCCAAAGCTAAGGTTCTTGGCAGGGTCCTTCTTGCATGCTTGGAAGATTGGGCATCCAATAACGGGGTTATGTCCAACACTCAATATGGCTTTAGGAGGGGGCAGGGTACTACTGAACAATGTCTCAATTTATACTTAATCATTAATAAGCATGTTAGGTCCATGAAGAGCTCTAGCCACTTGTCCATCATGGACCTATCCAGCGATAAATTATGGGTCATGATGGATGGCATGGGGGTCGAAATAGCGTTGGTAACCCATCTTCGTAGGCTTCACTCCAGCACCACAGTCACTATAAGATATGAGTGTGAAGGAGAAAGAACCCACCCAATTATTTCAACAGAGGGAGTTAGGCAAGAATGTATCCTAGCCCCCTATCTGCTTTTAATACACACAAATGGGCTGGAGGCTTTCTTATAAAGTAGGGAACTTGATTACCCCAAAATCGGTAATAAATTTGTCCCGCTTTTATCTTATGCAGATGACACGGTTCTACTAGCAAAGACAGCTAGCTATAAGCTTGCAGAAATCTCTTGATGCTTCTACTGATTTTATGACCTCTCTTGATTTGAAAGTTAATTTTATAAAATCATATACAATGGCATGTGGACCAAAAACCACTAAAACAAAAACTTTTATTGTGCAGGGAAAGAAAATAGAAAAGGTTAATAATTTCTCATACTTGGGTAATTTATTCAACAACCAGATGAAATGGGAACCTCTTCCATGTCTTAGAGTGTAGCAGACAAGTAGGGTGGTGGATGCACTATTTTGCTTTGCTTGTAAACTGGGGCACAAGCCTGCAAAGGAACTAATCACCCTTTATAGAGCTAAATGTCTCTCTTTTGCCACGTACGGAGTGGGAGTTTGGGGCTACAATAAAAACCAACAGCTTTTAGTAATTCCAAATAAATGTATTAAAAGATTATTGATGTTACTGAAAAGCGCCCCCACCCTATTCTGCCACACGGAATTGGGTTTAGAATTCATGGAAGACCGGATAGGTAGTGCCCCCTTGTGCTTATGGGCCAAGATTTGGATTGCAGATGACTTAATGTTTTCACGCAATGTTATCAAAGACTGTTTAAAATCAGATAATGTTTTAAAGATTCCCTGGTTTCATTATCTGAGGAGGAAATACCATGCGATAGGTCTTGAACATTTTTTTGAAAACCCTGAAAGAATTCCCCCAAATGCCAAAATTATTATCAAAGAGGCGTACCGTACCAGGGGTAATAGGCATATTTGTCGCCAACATGGCAATATGGGAGAGCCCCGCTTGTTTCCTGCCCTCTACAATTTTATTTAACTTTTTCTGTTAAGTCCCAGTTCCGGTTTTATCTAATAAGGTTCCGCTTATGCACTGTGCACTTTTTTGCTGGCTTTTCCACGTCATGGAGGGTGGTGATCCAGGCTCACACCCTGTCCGTCTGATAACTCTTCCAGACAAAGCACTATGCACTTTGCACTATTTTGCACATTGTATAAATCAGAGACAACTAGATTCCTGCTGCCTTTACTAAGGAATATTCATCCCTGTTCGTATATCGAGGGTTTTTATAGTCATTGGCTACTGCTGAAATCTGCATTTCCAGCAACTAATTACATATGAGGCTCTATTGCGACTAGAAAGCACTGTAAGTAAATCTGTATAAAGATTATTAGGATAATAGCTTATTCCTCAAATTGACCTTCTGCAAAAAGCTTAACATGAAATTGGTGCAGTTTTATAAATTGTTTTAAACTGTTATTGTGAATTGTATATGTTTTGTATTTTATATTCTTGAATCTGTGATACTTTTTATGGTTCTCTGAACTGAAATGAAGTTATTCTTGACTTGACTTGACTATTAATCAATTAAATATTTAATTATACAATAATAATTATATTTTTTTAAATATTACTTAACTTCCCACCCAATAACCCTACAAACCAAGCAAACCAGAACTAAAATATAAATATTACATAATGTACATAATTAATTATTAATTAAATATGACTTAATTACCATCCCACCCTGCACCCCTACAAACCCAGCAGCACACACCTAAAATGTAACTAAAATATATGATTATTCCACAACTTATATAATTATTGTTCAATTAAATAATTAATTATAAATTAATAATTGTTACTTATTATCTAATTATCTTTCCATCCTAAACCCCTACAAACATAACAACTGACGCCTAAAATATAATTAATTACATGAGTATTACATAATATACATAATTAATATCAATCACACACTTAATTAAAAAGAATTAATTAATTATTAATTATTACTTAATTATCTTCCCACCCTACACCCCTACAAACCCAACAACCCACTATGACACTATAAATTACTATTAACAATAAAACTAAAAATTCTAAATCACTTAAAATTGCAAACTATGTTTCAAAAAAATTATTAACAATTATACAAACAATAATAATAAAAAGAATTATTATATGAATTAAAACACATCAAAATTATGAAAAAACGATCTTCTTTACAACTATATTATTGAAAACAATATTATCAACGATATTCTTAATAATGGTATTACTTACCAAAAAAGCGATATTCTTGAGAGTGATAATTCTGCGTCATGATATTTTGCATCGCACTATTTTTTTTCTGATATTTCTGTATCCCCAGATTATAAATGCAATATTTTGTCCAAATACTGGGACATCTGGCTGCATGGAATATCAGCCTGGGTAATAGTGTTTTTATCGAAACAAGTGAATGTTCTTACTCAAGAAAGTTACCTTAGGCATTTTCAGCCAACACAAATTTGTGTTGTTTTAGCTCTGGAGCTTTTTCAATGTTTTGAAAGACTGAATACAAAAAGGAGGGAAGTAATTTATTTGAAATGTATTTCTTAAACCAGGATGGGAAAATCCTGTACGGTTGCCAGGGTAACCTCAAGTAGTAATGACTGGGCCGAGACAATTGACCCAGGAGTAAACCAGCCGCGGCCCGTGCAGGTAAGAGCGGTAGGGCGGTGGGCCGTTTGGGGGGAGATTTCGACAGACGACGATGAGGGAAAATTAATTTTTTATTTAATTTTCCCTCATGGTCGTCTGTCGAATCCCCCCCAACCCGCCCCTACCGCCCCACCGCTCTTACCTGCACGGGCCACGGCTGGAGTAATCAGTTGTTAATGCGTTACTAGGTGCAAACTTGAGGGGCCCCCTGCAAAGTACATAGAGGGCCCCCCCCAGCTGGACCCAGTCAGGTGCTCTCAGGCCGGGGTCCACAGCCGTGCACAGTGCCGGGGTCCCCCTGGAGCTCAGGGGCTAATGTTACACCACTGACTAGGTGACGTTATTGCTGAATAGCTTGCCCTGTAGTTTTATGGTCCAATATAATGAGCCCTGGCACTAAACTTTCTATTTTGTATTACAGCTGAGGTTGTCTTTCTCCAGCTCTTTCCAGTGGTGGGGCAGAGCGGGGGACAATAAGAGTGCAGAACAGAGATCCTGCAGAGAATATAACAAGACAGAATGAAACACCACTAAGCCTACTGCAGTGTTTGTAAAAGGGCATAACAGAAAAGTGCAAAGTGTTGTCACAGGGCAGAACAAATCCACTATAGTCACAGGGCAGAACATAGAAACTGCAGAGACTGCCACATCGCAGAACAGAGACACTACAGAAAGGCATTCACGGGGCAGACCAGAGCTAAAGCAGAGCAAGAAAGACAGGAGTGCGGAGGGAATGCAGAGTTCTGCAATGGGGCAGAACAGAGCTAGATATTGCAAAGCTAGTGATAGGGAAAAACAGAGACGGTAGTGAGTTATGCCACAGGGCAGAATTGTGACACCGCAGAGCCTATCACGTAGCAGAACAGAGGCACAACGGAGCCTGCCGTTTCCTAAACATTACAGAGTTGATCGGAGCACATTCTAGTTCTAGGTACATTTTAATTATATAGAATGTGCACCGATCACCTTTGCAATGCACATATACCTTTATTTAAAGTAAATAAACATAAAAAAACACATCCTTACCTAGACAAGCTTACTGGACTTTAGCTGCCAGAAAACGATGTGTATGCTGGGTACTAGCATTCCAGGTAATCCAAGCACTGCTGTCATGCTGCAGCATAATAGCACTGCCATGATTGGCTGGGTCAGGGAAACACAACACTCCGTCGGAGACTGATGGGGCTGTGTTGAAAGTCTTTCAGCTCCCACATAGGGGCCGATTCCGATCTCGGCCGGTAGTGCTCCGAATCGGATTCGGATTCACCGGATCCGATTCGGAGCCCTGTTTCCCGACCGAATCGTACGCGGGTCCGGCCGAGCGAGTACGATGCAAGCACCCGCGAAATCGCCGACCGACTCGAACGCGGCTTCAACACGCTCCGACCGACTCGCATGGACACGACTCGCACCGCGCTATGGAGACGTTTCCCGGCCGGGTAAGTACGATGCGCGCCGCGAGCAGTCCGACCGACTCGCGCCGTCCGGCTCGAAAAAGCTGTCGGAGCCGGACTTTGGGGGTCCGCGTCGGACACCCCTGTACGCGTAGGCACGCGAGTCGCACACAGGGGGGACACATGGGTCCCCCCTACCTGTGCATGTACGCCACGATGCGCATGGACGCGTACCCGCTGTAGGGGGCGCCCTTGTTCGCCTCGCACCCATTGAGTCAATGGGAGCCCGAGTACGCGTTGTACGACAGGCTCCCATTGACTTCAATGGGGGTCCGACCGACACGAGTCCGATAGCATGCGTGCGCATCGTACTCGTTCGGTCGGACTGCTAGGGTCCGATTCGGTCGGAATTCTCTCCGGGTCCGGCTCGGTCGGAGAGATTTCCGGCCCGAATCGGAATCGGCCCCATAATAGTGTCGATTATCAAAGTGAGAACTGTGCATGTCAGGTTGACCACGGTGAAAACACTGGCAATCTGACATGCGCAGTTCTTTAATTCAGCCTTAGTTAATGCCATCTTGCGCCATAGCCCCGCCCCTACTGGAAGCAAATGCTTCGGTTTCACTTCAGGAGTAGTGGCTCGCAGCAGGGTGGTGAACGCCCCCACGCTTGTATGGATGAGCTGCCCCTGTCTCTTTCCTAGGTAATGTAAATGCCCATTCCAGCCCTGACACGTTCCCTACTTGAGGAGATTAATTTATATTTTACGTGAAATTTTTATTGTGCTCTTGTTGAGACAGCTCGTCAAAGATGCTTTATTATGGAGAGTGTGGCTGAAGACTTTCGGCCTCACTGTGCTTATCATGTCTTTATTCAACACTGTGCACCATACACTCTCTCCTTTACAGGTAATCATTTTTTGTGTACAGAGAAAAGTCGTTCTCCAGCTTTACTATCCTCTAACATAGTTACAGCATGGGCAGTAGCAGAGCAAGTTTCCCTAACATAATAAACAGAACAGAAACAAAAAGCAGCAACATATATTTTCTTGCACTCATAGAACAGAAGAGTTCATGAGGATCTGTTACTGCTAACCATGTGCTGTCTTGGATAAGCCACAGGTATGAAAAGAGTTTTTCACTATCTGCATAGTTTTTGCACTTTTAATTAACAATGCATTTTCCACGTAGGCTTGCACATATATTCTTTACTACAAATAATATATATTCAACATTTAGGGCCAGATGTACGACCGTTTTTTGTTTCCCGTTTGCGATTGCAAAAAAGGGTGTTGTTATGTACAAACACTATTTTGCGAGTCAGTGACTCACATAATAGTGTTTGCGAGTCGCTATTAGGAAGTGGCATGCCAAGGGTATCCCATCCTAATTGTGAGTCAGAAAGGTATGTACCATTGTTTTCCGACTGCATTTGCGGTCACAAAACACTCACAGTTTACCACTTACTTCAAGTAGGTAGTAAACCACTCGCAACCGGGAAGGGGTCCTCAGGGCACCCCTTACCCTTTGTGAATGGATGTGAAAATATTTTTTAAGAGCCTCATGAATATTTATGAGGCAGGTCATTTGCGACCCCATTCGGGATCGTAAACAGTGTCTGAGACACTGTTGTACATTCCATTTTGCGAGTCGCAAACCGTCGCAATTTGCGACTCGCAAAATGGAATGGTGGTACATCTGGCCCTCAATGAATACAAGGCCAAGATAACATTGTTTTTGTATTTTAACTAGATCTGTGCTTACATCTTACTCATTTTATATGTATATCAGCAGAAAGTCTTATATTTTGTGTGCAAGAAATGAAAACATTTGACAGCGAACACAATCATCCACTTATGTTGCCTCCTTCTCCAAAAATGCATTTAAAAGAAGTCTCTGTAAACAGTGAACAGCTGGAATTAATGGTTTTGTCTATGCTTGTCTAATGTTTGTTGTGGCTGAACAGCTCCTCAGCTGCTTCTGCCTCATAGTAGATTATAAGTGCTGCAGTTTATGTTCTATTAAAGGGGTATGCATTTAAGAGTTCAAGGGGCTTATTTACAAGCCCCTTACACTGCTGGTACGTCACTTATTCCCATATTAAAAGTGACGCACCGGCAGCACAAGGGGCGTGTAAATAAATCTCCAAGAATGTGTGCGTGTGTATACATGTATGCATGTGTTTCTATTCTCATGCACATCCATGTGTGCTAACAAACAGCCTAAAACATGACAGATATAGATCACCCGTAGTGATCCCTTGGGTGCTTTCTTTTCTCTCCAACACTACACCACTGCTACTTACCACTTTACCCTGAAATTGTGTTCACTGTATCTTGCACTGGATTGGCACTATCCTTCTTGAGGCATGCCCGTTTACAGAGCTACATCACTGCTGTCTCTAGGATGCCAACAGATAGTATGAATAGATTGTCTGAATCTGCCTAGTGCCTTAAAGCTACATAGGGACATGTTATATCTCCAGCCTCCTCTATTCTGCTCGATTTGACTCTGACAGAGCATGCTTTTACTCTCTGGTGTAGATCAGAAGAAATTAGCACTGATTGGCTAACACCTCTCCAAAGGCTGCCATTTTGAATGAATGACAGCAAATGTTACCATCTGAACAAGGATTACAGTCCCGCGTCCAGAGATTTACTCTGGAGGATTGATTTTACAACGACTCCTAAATAGAACCCCTTACTTGCATTTACTGGCCACATTGTGACCACATGGGCCACATAGAGCAGTAGTTCTAGACATAAGTGACCAGTCCAACGCTACCATCAGTGATAACTTGATATGTGTTTAGCATTGTTTTAAAGATGTAGATATGAGGAAGGCATAGTTTAGCATCCCTCCTAATGCGGCTCCTTTTGACAGCTGCAGGCCTGGGGCTATGGAGGCCAAATAGATTTTCCGCTACTGCAGTATATCAGTATAACAGCGCAGCCTTTGGTATTAAAATACAACAAGGACAAAATCACATGTAAGATATTTAGCACCTAAAATCCAGCTATGTATCACAAATCCTATTTTTAATAGTTTGCAGAATCACTGAGCTTCTCACAGTTATTGCGGGGTCCCACCAAAGCCCGAAAATGCAGCTGAATCTTTCAAGACAGCAAAGGTGACGTAATTTTATTTTTGCATGTTGTCTCGAGAATTGATATTGAAAACTATTGCAATGCAGATATCATTGTATGGAGTTGAGACTAAGGATATCTCCACAGATACAGCTAAATGTGATAATATTGTGAAAAAAGTAGTTTCAATGTCTTTAGACAAATTTGTACTGTACATTATCTATTTATGCAAAAGTATGCTGTGTCCAACATTTGTCCTTCAAGTTTCACTCTACCCTATTTAGATAACTTTACACATTATGAATAATCAGGATTATTTACATAGTGGTTATCCTGATTTTTCCATCATGACTGTGGCCTGGCTCCAACTAATCTATTTTACATTTTGGAGACTCGCCCTATCAATCCAGTATAGTGACTTCAGATTGAAAGTGAGAAGATAATAATAATAATAATAATAATACTGAGAAAATATTAAGGCTCTGATTGTAACAAGCCTGTCCTGAGTTGCTTGCGTTCTGGTTCAGGGAGGACCTGGCCTGGCAGTTCAGGCTGGACTGTTCCCATTGGAGCAGGGTCAAGACTGATTTGGATATGACTGGGTCCAAACTGAGGTGGCACAGTGTGCAAAATAACAAAGTCCTGGGATGTGGACAGAGTAATTGCCAGTGGTTGAAATTAATTGGAGCATTCCATCCATCACTATTTGTATGCCCCTTTCTAGATGGCATCCTCCTTTAAGGGCACTATTCCAGTAACCCTTCTGTTGAGTGAGTTAGCCTCTTTGCTCAAGGCAAATGCAGAATGTCCAGCAGTATTAGCAAACACATCCCTTGCACAGATCCTTAGTCATCACATAGCTGGGCTTATAACTCAACTGAAATTCGGCTTCATATACCCGAAACTCGGCTTCATATACCCGAAGGTGTCTAGGCGCTGATTCATATTGATGGAATGTTAAAATAAACGATGGAGTCACCATTAAAACAGCCAGGTTTTCAATCCTTTCCTGAACTTATATAAATTTGATTCCTTTTTCAAGGTTATAGGGAGGGAATTCCAGAGCTTGGCAGTAGTATGTGTAAAACTTTTACCTCCCCACTTTGCTATCCGTACCCTAGGCACGATCAGATTGCCACAATCCAAAGACTTAAGTGATCTGGCTGGAATATACTGTTTAAAGTATTGTGACAGCTGCAATGGAGCAAGACCATGCAGAGATTTGAAGGCTAAACTCAGGGCCTTAAATTGGATAGGCTAGGCTATGGGCAGCCAGTGTAGTTGTGTGAGAGCCTTGGAGACAGAGTAATAGCGTGTGAGCCCGAGAAGGACTCTGGCAGCTGCATTCTGAGCAGTTTGAAGTTTACGAGTGCTGCGCTTGCTTGCACTGGTGAAAAGAGCATTGCAGTAATCAAGCTTGGATGCAAAAAGTGCAGTTACCACCGTTTTCCTTAGATCAAGGGGAATAAAGGGAAGCACTTTCTTCAGTATTTTAAGAGTAAAAAAGCAGACAGACGAGATATGGTTGATCTGTGTTTCGAAGGATAAGTTGGTATCAAAAAGGACGCCAAGATTTTTCACTTTGTTTGAAGGAACTGGTAAAGGACCCATATGTGTAGGCCACCAGCTGTCTGACCAAACTGAAGATGAGTTCCCAAAGAGCATCACTTCGGTTTTTGACGAGTTTAGTTTTAAACAGTTATCTTGCATCCACTGTCCTACATGGCCAATACAGTCTTGAAATCGAGCAGCAATAGTGGCTGATGCACTGTTGATTGACACAAT
Organism: Calotriton arnoldi; assembly: GCA_963921515.1. Lineage (NCBI taxonomy): Eukaryota > Metazoa > Chordata > Amphibia > Caudata > Salamandridae > Calotriton > Calotriton arnoldi. The sequence goes on from CAWUFW010007886.1 coordinate 130,910, forward strand.
AATCTGCGTGTCATCCGCGTATGACACCAAGGTGAAGCCATAGCTTTTAATTAATTTGGCTAATGGGATGACATACAGATTAAACAAGGTAGGGCTCAATGATGAGCCCTGAGGAACTCCGCAACGAAGGGAAAAAGCAGGAGAAACGAAATCGCCATGAGCCACCACTTGAAATCTGTCTGATGGGAAAGACCTTAGCAGGCAGAGTGCTTTATCCCTGATCCCCAGCGTTGAGAGATGGTCAACCAACACATTGTGGTTGACCGTGTCAAAAGCTGCTGACAAGTCTAATAGGATCAGGGCTGCACTCCCACCGCCATCTAAGGTTTGTCTGAGTTCTTCCGTGGCCGTGATTAGAGCCAATTCGGTGCTGTGATGGGCCCTAAATCCATATTGAGAAGGATCAAGAATGCCACCCTCAGTAATGAAGGTGGATAATTCTTGATTCAAATACCTTTCCGCCATTTTTGCAGGGAACGGCAACCATGAAATTGGTCTATAATTCAGAGGATTGCTGGAATCCAGATCAGATTTTTTTAGAAGTGGTAAAATAGAAGCTTTCTTCCAATTGCTGGGAAAATATCCTGAAGTGATCATAAGATTGAAAATAGGCAGGAGAGAAGTGGCAACGATCTCCGGAGCTAGATGGAAGATTTTCGGTGGGCACGGATCCGCGGGGGAACCTGATTTCACTAACGGAAATTTTTTTATAATCTGATCCAAAGTAACAGTAGAGAAGGAGGAGAGTGTGACCGTCGGAAGGGTGCCAAGATTGGATTGTGACAAAGGACTTAGGCCAGAGCCAAGAGAAGTCTCATCTGGCTGCTTAGCCTGGGGCGTAAAAACATCAAAGATCTGTTTAACTTTTTGCTGAAACAAGTCAGCTAAGGCGTTACAAAATTGTTGACTATTTTCATGGTCTTGAGCATCTGGAAGTTTAGAAAGTTTCTTGACAGTGGAAAATAATAATTTCGAACAGCCGTTGGCTGCTTCAATTTTTTCTTTAAAAAACGGATGACTTAGCCTTCAGAACTAAGGTTTTATAGAATTGAATGGCTGATCTATAGTCTGTTTTGTCTGGGGGTTATCGTCCAGTCTCCATTTTCTCTTGAGTCTATGACAGATTTGTTTTTGTGCTCTTAATGACTCGTTAAATCAGGGTTCAGAAGGCGATTGCCTGGCTGAGCGAATGATGGCCAGTGGGGCTAATTGCTGACCAGTGCATTCCATCCATGAGTGGAAGTTCGACACTGCAAGATCTAGGTCAGAGGAAGTGGATTGGAAGGAATGAGTGAGTACATTACTAAGACGCTCTTCTCTCCTCAGGGAGATGCAGCCTAGCAATCCCCTTTCTCCAGCAGGCAGTTGCTGTTTCCAGACGACTCTCCTTCCAGGGGCAATGTCCAGTTTGTCACCACCTGGTAAGGAAGTCAGAGATCAAGTATCCTACAGTCTCTCTAACTCATATAATCCCCACCCACACTGTGGTTAATAAGAATACAGGCGACTGTATTTCTACCCAGCAATTGTTCTTATTTTTGCAGAGGTGGATCCTGATTCCAGAGATCCATCTCCAGCCCTAAGGCAGCTCCTGACATTTTGTTTATTAGCTCCCGACTGGTAAGGCTAGAGTATTTGTCACTCAAAATCAGTAAGATGAGGGGATGAAGTTGTTTTTTCAATGACCAAGGAATCAGACTAAGACACAAAAGAGCATGAGACCTTCCAACACAACCATTACAGAGAAGAGGAAAGTATGCAGGGAATTTACTTATATTTCAAAGGGGGATCTTCCTCCCTTATACCTTTCACATGAGCCTTGTCCTGTGGAAGGACCTGAGGAATTTTCTACAACCTACACCCTATCTTATAAGCTCTCTCCATCCTCCAGCACAACAGAAATGCTACATGCTCACACATGCAATATGCGTGCAGTCTCCATGCATGTCTTCAGCCCACCCAGAGCCCCTTAGCCCTCACTGTCCACGACATCTGTTCCCATATTTCAAAGTGGGCCCATTATTTTACAGTTCATAGTTTAAATTTAACAGAGCTTACAGTGAGTGAGATTCCTTTAGGGAGCTCATCACAAAGCCAGGTTCAAGCACCAGAGATCAGAAAGTGAATGACTGGGAGTTTTCACTAATCAGAACCAATTTTTTTTACATCTTACATCTGACTAAATATATATTTCTACTGTCAATGGAGCAACATGGACATGCATGTCCTTTGGGAATATTCTTGAAGAAAGCATAATGTCTTCCCTTCACAACTTCACTAAGCTATTTCTCGACACTTTGTGAGGCAGCAGATGGCAGCAGTGGGCACATAACCTGCCTGCCAGGCTGTTTGAGAAGAAGATCCATCAGAGTCAACTTGATCAACCTGAGCTCGAACAAAGTCATTTGAAGTTATCTTATGGCTTACAATTCGAGGCAACTCACATTCATTCATTTTAATCCTCTCCCAAACAAGGGTTATTTCACTACTCGAACCCAGCAATTTGGGAGTGCAAAATCCTACCCTTTCAAACTTTTATGGCCTCATCTCAAACTTGTTAGGTCCTGCCAAATATTCTATTGCCTGCAGAATGTTAGATGATCAAAGCAACAACTTCATTAAAAAACCTTGCCTTAGGTAACAATAGAGTGCAGGACATCCTAATGCTGATTAATCTGGGAAACATGTCTGAAAACCCTTGCACAGCACAAACATAGAAATCAAATATTCTATACTTTCTCCAGTTTCAGAAACACTTCATCAGAGATGTGAAATAAGCACAACTGTCCTATACAGCATCCATTGCAAGGCATCCCACTTCTTTATTCCTAATGCCATATCCCTCATCCCATGTTTCTAATCTATCACTCTCTATCCAGCATTCTTTATCTGGCACTTCTTATCCTTCAGTCTGATCTGTCACTTCTCATACATCTGATCCATCGTTTTTCATATATCTCTCCTCATCATCACTCTTCCCTCATGCCTCCATCATCTACCATCATTTCGTACTACTCATCACTCGCTCCTCAGCCCTCAAGCCTCATCCTTCATTCCTCAGATCTCATCTTCTACCTTATTTCTCATCCCTCACCTCTTACTTCTTATTGTTTATTGTTCATCACTTCTCATTCGTCATCCCTCAATCCTCATGCATTGGTTATTTATTTTTTAATTAAGTTTTTTGAAGTGCAGCATGTCTCCTTATCGTTACATCACAGTTTGTGGATGAGGAGTGGCAAGTACAGCAGTATGGTGCATTAGGAATGTTAGATAACCGAGAGATGGGTGGATCACCATATCAACAATTCTTCTATAAAATCCCCTGAGGTGTGATGTGCTCAATTAAAGTCCATTTTGAATAGCTCATCTTTCAAATGTTTCTTGAACAATATGTAGCTGAATTTGGACCTTATGCTTGCACTGAGGTCAAGGTCCTTAAATATCCAATGATCCTACAGCAGGTTTCAGCTTCTTGAATGGGTGTTGGCTGATCTCTGATTGGGTGTAAGGATCTCTTAGTTTCTGCACGTATACAGTGCTTTTGACCCATCATGCTTTGGTGATGGTGCACAAAACTTGAAATATGATAACGTTGTTGACAGGAAGCCAATAGTGTACATTATAGGAAGGTTTAATATATTCGCTTGAGTAGATCTAATTGCAGTATTCGAGTCATACAAAACTGAGGTCTCAAGTCAGTTCAACTCTGTGGTTTCTAGGGAGGAATGGTGACGATGGCCCAAAGTTACTAAGCTCTTGCGTCTTGGTTGCACTGCTTTTGTGGCACTGCCCTGATGAAAAATCCTTGTTGGGATTTACAAATCCTTGAAAATCAAGATTTGTGTGGCTTTGCGTGGATTTTATTCCATAAGTAATGCACTTGCCTTGCGTCAAGGAGATGTTCTATGGATGGAGCATGGGTGTTCCTGGGCATCAACCAATGGATTTTGACGCAAACCTAGATTTACTAAGGGAAGTAAACTTGGCACCAGGATACCTGCATTGGTGCTAGGCTGCCTGAAGTGCAACAGTTCTATGAGTGTGCAGATGTAAGTCATATCCTTATAGATATGGCACATTTCTGCTTGCTCCCTTTCACACACGTTGCCTTGCTTCTTTGCACTGCATGAAAGGTTAGTAAATCTGCCCCTGTATGTTTATACCGTTTTACTACAGCATTGCCTTGGGGAGTGAATAAGACATCAGCATCAAAGATAATCCATAGGTACCTTAAATTTGGCAAGTTGGGACAAGGGTTTTGAAGCCTTGCAGAACGGTAGAACGATAATGAGATGGAAGTAGGCTCTCTGGTTATTAGAATCTTGGTCTGGACCCCAATAATACACAGGAATTTCCTTGTCATCTAGTAGAACACGTGGCCTGACCAGGACGAGGATGGGTTGCCTTTCGATCTTCCAAGAAGAGGTGAGTCTGAGTGTCATCAGATTACAATTGAAAGTGTACCTGGCTGTTTGAAGAGTTGAACCATTAGCAGATGTTGAACAGAAGGGACCATAAGAAATTTGGTGTGTTGATGATAGAAATAATCTGAGTCTCACTTTTTAGTTCGGCAAGAAATCGGGTTATTGTTTTGAGAGGGTGGAAGTCCCACTCAGGCAAAAAAACGCAATCTTTGTCAGAGTGAACCACAAAAGTTACTAAACTAACCTGTGCTAAACCCTCTGATAGCTTGGCACAAAGTAGTCAGGCTTAACTTAAAGGCAAAGTGTAGGCTATTAATGCAGCACTCAACCAGTAATAAAGTGAAATCACAATACAAGAAAATTTCTGACCCTATTTGGAAGAATAAAGTCAATTTTAATGCATAAGATGGTACCATTATGACAAAAATCCAATCAATATAACCAGAGTTCTAAATGTTTAAAGATTTTAGTCACAATAGTCTGGTCACATGACACCAGGACAAAGTTAAAAGATAAGGCCAACCGCAATGGCGCGCGGGGCAGATACACAAGATGATTGGGCCCAGTCTCAGCTTCACTTCGGAGTTAGACATTTTCTGAAGAAAAGTCCAGGAGAAGGGAGTGTTCAGTGGGGCAAGGCATCAGACTGTGTCCGAGGAGGAGTCATTGTAGCCGGGTTGTGCTGAACGAGGTCTGGGTGAAGCTTTCAACAATGGAGTGGAAAAGCTTTGAATGAGAGAAGCTTGATTTATAGACTGAGGAGGTCATCGTCATCGATGGGGAACCTGTCGCCCTTGAGCCCGGTGAAGATGTTAACCTTCAGACTTAGACAATTTTTTGGGAATTAAAAACCTCCACCATGACGAAACTGCAAGCGGGAGCCAAAGAGGGCTCCACGAGCCCGGATACCATCATTTTGAGGTCCTGCTGGGAATGTAGAGGGAGCTTCTGTGAAGTCAGGCCCACCGGTGATGCACCTTGAGCGGATCTGCTGGCATGTAGGTACCAGTCTTATTTTGATTGTTCTAGCACTTTTTGGTAAGCCTTTTTCAAAGTCCCAACGTTTAGGGTTAGGCAGGAGCAACAGCTCCAACACCACTTCCAAGAGCCCAGGACTTTGGGTGGGATCACTTGGGGGGATAGGACTTACTCCAGCAGAAGCCAAGTACAGTGCTCAAGGTCTCTGGAGCTTGTTATGTCCCATTAGCTCACACAGGAAGCCAGACAACTAGCCCTTAGAGTCATTCTGGTAGTCCTCAGTTCAAGAGCAGGCAAGTCCTTTGAAGGGACAAGAAAGGCCTCATGTAGCAGGGCAGTCATCTGGTAGCAGTTGGGCAGTCCTCTGAGGTACAATGCAGGCCTCAAGCAGAGCAGCAGGGCAGTACTCTGGTAGACAAATGCAGTCATTCTGAGGTCTTCCATAGCTCCAGGAATATACTGGAGTTATTCTGAGGGTCCAATATTTATACCTGATGTCGGTTTTTGAAGTGAAGGAACCTTCTAACCTACCCCCACATCTAGTTCTGGAAAGTTCCTTCCTTCCCCTGTCAAGGCTCCAAGAAGTCTTGGGTGACAAAAGACTAGTGTCAAGTTCATTTGTGTGTGTGCTGGAGGTAGCCCTTTGGAAACAGCTCTGCCCCCAGCAATCCAGGTAGGATGGTCCATCTTGCCAACAACTAATCCCCTTTGTCTCCCTTCTGGGAGGAATACACAAAGCCCAACAGCTAAGCCATTCTGAGTCATGTGATCCAGGACACTGGCAGCAGGCATCTAATGGTTTGGACAAAAAAATACCAACAAAGTGTCATTTTCAGAACTTTGACTTAAAATCTGACTTTACCATTAAAGAGGATTTTAAATTACAATTTGTTTGAGTCCAAACATGATATTTCTACCTGTTCCCAATCAAACGTTAGCACTTATTAAACGCAATAAGGTGACCCAATGTTATCCTATGGGAAAGATAGGGCTTACAGTAGGGGAAAATTAATTTAGGAGTTTTTCACTACCAGGACAAGTAAAACTTAAAAACACATGTCCTACTTTTCAAATACAATGCACCCTGCCCTCTGGGCTTTTTAAGGCCTACTTGGGGGTGACATATATGAGTTAAAAAGAAAGGATTAGGCCTGGCAAAATGTTTATTTTTCCAGGTCAAAATGGCAGTTTGCACTACAGGCTGCAGTGGAAGGCCTGAGATAAGTTTTTAATGCTACTTTATTGGGTGGCAAAATGAGTACTGCAGGCTGACTAATAGCATTTAATTTGCAGGATCTGGGTACCATTACCATATACTGTCATACACTAGGGACTCATACTTAAATATGCCAATAAAGTGTAGGACAATTTGATCATGTTTTAAGAGGAGAACAAAGCAATTTAGCATCGGTTAGCAGGGCCCGCTGAGCAAAAGTACCTTAATCCTGGTCGCAAACACGAGATGCAGGGTGCAGCCAAGCAATGCGTCGGTGTCGATCCCACAGTTGAGGAGATGCATCAGTTTTCTCCACGCATCAATGGTGATGCGCTGGTTTGGAAGACTAAGCTCCGGTTCCGAGATGCGTTGGCTCCGATGCACCGGGTTTCTCTACATAGTCGAGGAGATGCGTCGATCGTCTCTCTACAGTGGCGGTGTTGCAGGGGTTCTGATGCGGTGGTTCCGATGGTGATGCATTGGTTTCAAGTGTGACACGCCCGTTCTGTTCCCGCAACAGCAGCGATGCGTCAAATCTGGATTGGTTCCGCTGGAGTAAGCACCTGGGTCCACTTCCAATGGACCAGGCACAAGAGCAGGCTGAAACACTTTGATATGTCTGAGTCTTTGAAGGACAGGAGGCTAGTCAACTAGCCCTTGGAGTCACTCTGGGTCAAGTGATCAAGGCCCAGTCAGAGATAGCATCAGGGCAGCACGGTAAGGCAGCAGTCTTCCAGAGCAACAGTCCAGCACAGTGGCAGTCTTTAAGCACAGCAGTCTTCTTCTTGGTAGATAATTTCAGGTCCAGAAATGTTTTAAGTTGGTATGATCAGAGGTCAAGTATGTATACCCAGTTTTGCCTTTGAAGTGGGGGTAACTTTAAAGAAGGGTATTTGAAGTGCAGAGAGGTCATTTCTTCCTGCCCTGGCTCCCTACTCACTACAAGGGGGGTATGCAGCCCTTTGTGTGTGGACAGGGCACAGCCTATTCAGGTGTAAATATGAGGCTGTGCCCAGCTCCTCCCTCCTTTCCACCCAGGAAGACTCACAAAGTAACTCCCAGCCTTCCTTTGTGTGTGGTTGTCTGAAGGAAATTCACAAAGTAAACTGTCACCCAGTCCAGCCAGTGATCAGAGTCAGGCAGCAGACACCAAATGGCATAGAGCAGGAAAATGTCCAACTCTAAAAGTGGCATCTTCAGAATGGTAACTGCAAATCCAACTATACCATTAGAGAGGATTACATACCAGAGGCACTACACGTGACCACTCTACCATCTCTCAATTGGGAATTGCAGCTTATTAAATGCAATAAGGAACCCCAATGTTAAACTATGAGAGGGTTAGGCCGCTCATAAGTGAAAACGATTTTGGGAGTGTTTCACTACCAGGACATTTAAAACTTAAAACTTAAAGTACATGTTCTTCCTTTTAGTTACATAGCACCCTGCCCTATGTGCTACCAAGGGCCTACCTTAAGGGTGATTTATATGTAATCAAAGGGGAGTTTAAGGCTTGGCAAGGGGTTTTAAATGCCATGTTGATATGGCAATGTAAAATGCACACACAGGCTGTGCAATGGCAGGCCTGAGACATATTTAAAGGCTACTTGAGTCTGTGGTACAAGCAGTGGTGCACTCCCACTAGTAGTTTTTAATTTACAAACCCTGGGCACATGTAGTGCACTGTACTAGGGACTTAAAGGTAAATTAAATTTGCCAATTGTGGCTACACCAATCAAACCATGATTTAGGAGAGAAGCACATGCACTTAAGCTCTGGTTGGCAGTGGTAAAGTGCTCAGAGTCCTATGGTCAACAAAAAGAATCAGCAAAAATTTGAAGCAAGCAGGCAAAAAGTTTGGGGAAGACCACCCTAAAGGTGTCAGGTCTAACAGTGATGATTGAGCCCCTGTGTCACACGTGTGCTTCATGAGACATCCTGAAAAGGACCGCAATTTGCCAGGCAGTTCACAGTCAGAGACAGCCCCAAAAATATTCAGTTGAACATTTTCTACACTTACTTCATCTGCTTGCAGATGGGTCCAAACTGGTATGGCATGGTGAGCAAAAAAACAATGGATTTAGGCCCAGATCTTTGTACTGGGGTGAATGTATGACATTGTTCTGCATTCTATCCATCAATTGTTGTTTTTGCATTTGTCACCCCGAGTGGGACGGGTATGCCCAGACGTGGGTCCCGTGCTCTCCATGCCACTGGAGTCAAGCTATCCTGGCTGGTGAGGGCTGAAAGCCCGAAAACGGTCCTAGGATGCTTGTTTCCAGTCCAGGGAGGACCTGGCCTGGCAGTTCGGGCTGAACTGTTCCCATTGGGTGCAGTGCCAAGACTGATTTGCATATGGCTGGGTCCAAACTGGAATGGCATGGTGAGCAAAAAAACGATGGATTTAGGCCCAGATCTTTGTACTGGGGTGAATGTATGACATTGTTCTACATTCTGTCCATCAATTATTGTTTTTGCATTTGTCACCCCGAGTGGGATGGGTATGCCCAGACGCGGCTCCCGTGCTCTCCATGCCACTGGAGTCAAGCTATCCTGGCTGATGAGGGCTGAAAGCCCGAAACAGGTCCTAGGATGCTTGTTTCCAGTCCAGGGAGGACCTGGCCTTGCAGTTGGGGCTGTACTGTTCCCATTGGGCGCAGGGTCAAGACTGATTTGCATTTGGCTGGGTCCAAACTGGAATGGCATGGTGAGCAAAAAAACGATGGATTTAGGCCCAGATCTTTGTACTGGGGTAAATGTATGACATTGTTCTGCATTCTGTCCATCAATTGTTGTTTTTGCATTTGTCACCCCGAGTGGGACGGGTATGCCCAGATGTGGGTCCCGTGCTCTACATGTCACTGGAGCCAAGCTATCCTGGCTGATGAGGGCTGAAAGCCTGAAACCGGTCCTAGGATGCTTGTTTCCAGTCCAGGGAGGACCTGGACTGGCAGTTCGGGCTGGACTGTTCCCATTGGGTGCAGGGTCAAGACTGATTTGCATATGGCTGGGTCCAAACTGTAATGGCATGGTGAGCAAAAAAACGATGGATTTAGGCCCAGATCTTTGTACTGGGGTGAATGTATGACATTGTTCTGCATTCTGTCCATCAATTGTTGTTTTTGCATTTGTCACCCCGAGTGGGACGGGTATGCCCAGACCTGGGTCCCGTGCTCTCCATGCCACTGGAGTCAAGCTATCCTGGCTGGTGAGGGCTGAAAGCCCGAAACAGGTCCTAGGATGCTTGTTTCCAGTACAGGGAGGACCAGGCCTGGCAGTTCGGGCTGGACTGTTCCCATTGGGCGCAGTGCCAAGACTGATTTGCATATGGCTGGGTCCAAACTGGAATGGCATGGTGAGCAAAAAAACGATGGATTTAGGCCCAGATCTTTGTACTGGGGTGCATGTATGACATTGTTCTGCATTCTGTCCATCAATTGTTTTTGCATTTGTCACCCCGAGTGGGACGGGTATGCCCAGACGTGGGTCCCGTGCTCTCCATGCCACTGGAGTCAAGCTATCCTGGCTGATGAGTGCTGAAAGCCCGAAACCGGTCCTAGGATGCTTGTTTCCAGTCCAGGGAGGACCTGGCCTGGCAGTTCGGGCTGGACTGTTCCCATTGGGTGCAGGGTCAAGACTGATTTGCATATGGCTGGGTCCAAACTGGAATGGCATCGTGAGCAAAAAAACGATGGATTTAGGCCCAGATTTTTGTACTGGGGTGAATGTTTGACATTGTTCTGCATTCTGTCCATCAATTGTTGTTTTTGCATTTGTCACCCCGAGTGGGACGGGTATGCCCAGACCTGGGTCCCGTGCTCTCCATGCCACTGGAGTCAAGCTATCCTGGCTGGTGAGGGCTGAAAGCCCGAAACCGGTCCTAGGATGCTTGTTTCCAGTAAAGGGAGGACCGGGCCTGGCAGTTCGGGCTGGACTGTTCCCATTGGGCGCAGTGCCAAGACTGATTTGCATATGGCTGGGTCCAAACTGGAATGGCATGGTGAGCAAAAAAACGATGGATTTAGGCCCAGATCTTTGTACTGGGGTGAATGTATGACATTGTTCTGCATTCTGTCCATCAATTGTTTTTGCATTTGTCACCCCGAGTGGGACGGGTATGCCCAGACGTGGGTCCCGTGCTCTCCATGCCGCTGGAGTCAAGCTATCCTGGCTGATGAGGGCTGAAAGCCCGAAACCGGTCCTAGGATGCTTGTTTCCAGTCCAGGAAGGACCTGGCCTTGCAGTTGGGGCTGAACTGTTCCCATTGGGCGCAGGGTCATGACTGATTTGCATATGGCTGGGTCCAAACTGGAATGGCATGGTGAGCAAAAAAACGATGGATTTAGGCCCAGATCTTTGTACTGGGGTGAATGTATGACATTGTTCTGCATTCTGTCCATCAATTGTTGTTTTTGTATTTGTCACCCCGAGTGGGACGGGTATGCCCAGACGTGGGTCCCGTGCTCTCCATGCCACTGGAGTCAAACTATCCTGGCTGATGAGGGTCCTAGGATGCTTGTTTCCAGTCCAGGGAGGACCTGGCCTGGCAGTTCGGGCTGGACTGTTCCCATTGGGCACCGGGTCAATACTGATTTGCATATGGCTGGGTCCAAACTGGAATGGCATGGTGAGCAAAAAAACGATGGATTTAGGCCCAGATCCTTGTACTGGGGTGAATGTATGACATTGTTCTGTCCATCAATTGTTGTTTTTGCATTTGTCACCCCGAGTGGGACGGGTATGCCCAGACCTGGGTCCCGTGCTCTCCATGCCACTGGAGTCAAGCTATCCTGGCTGGTGAGGGATGAAAGCCCGAAACCGGTCCTAGGATGCTTGTTTCCAGTCCAGGGAGGACCGGGCCTGGCAGTTCGGGCTGGACTGTTCCCATTGGGCACAGTGCCAAGACTGATTTGCATATGGCTGGGTCCAAACTGGAATGGCATGGTGAGCAAAAAAACGATGGATTTAGGCCCAGATCTTTGTACTGGGGTGAATGTATGACATTGTTCTGCATTCTGTCCATCAATTGTTTTTGCATTTGTCACCCCGAGTGGGACGGGTATGCCCAGACGTGGGTCCCGTGCTCTCCATGCCGCTGGAGTCAAGCTATCCTGGCTGATGAGGGCTGAAAGCCCGAAACAGGTCCTAGGATGCTTGTTTCCAGTCCAAGGAGGACCTGGCCTTGCAGTTGGGGCTGAACTGTTCCCATTGGGGGCAGGGCAAAGACTGATTTGCATATGGCTAGGTCCAAACTGGAATGGCATGGTGAGCAAAAAAATGATGGATTTAGGCCCAGATCTTTGTACTGGGGTGAATGTATGACATTGTTCTGCATTCTGTCCATCAATTGTTGTTTTTGTATTTGTCACCCCGAGTGGGACGGGTATGCCCAGACGTGGGTCCCGTGCTCTCCATGCCACTGGAGTCAAGCTATCCTGGCTGATGAGGGCTGAAAGCCCGAAACCGGTCCTAGGATGCTTGTTTCCAGTCCAGGGAGGGCCTGGCCTGGCAGTTCGGGCTGGACTGTTCCCATTGGGCGCAGGGACAAGACTGATTTGCATATGGCTGGGCCCAAGTTGGAATGGCATGGTGAGCAAAAAAATGATGGATTTAGGCCCTGATCTTTGTACTGGGATGAATGTATGACATTATTCTGCATTCTGTCCATCAATTGTTGTTTTTGGCATTTGTCACCCCGAGTGGGACGGGTATGCCCAGACGTGGGTCCCGTGCTCTACATGCCACTGGAGTCAAGCTATCCTGGCTGATGAGGGCTGAAAGCCCGAAACAGGTCCTAGGATGCTTGTTTCCAGTCCAGGGAGGACCTGGCCTTGCAGTTCGGGCTGGACTGTTCCCATTGGGCGCAGGGTCAAGACTGATTTGCATATGGCTGGGTCCAAACTGGAATGGCATGGTGAGCAAAAAAACGATGGATTTAGGCCCAGATTTTTGTACTGGGGTGAATGTATGACATTGTTCTGCATTCTGTCCATCAATTGTTGTTTTTGCATTTGTCACCCCGAGTGGGACGAATATGCCCAGACTTGGGTCCCGTGCTCTCCATGCCACTGGAGTCAAGCTATCCTGGCTGATGAGGGCTGAAAGCCCGAAACCGGTCCCTAGGATGCTTGTTTCCAGTCCAGGGAGGACCTGGCCTGGCAGTTTGGGCTGGGCTGTTCCCATTGGGTGCAGGGTCAAGACTGATTTGCATATGGCTGGGTCCAAACTGGAATGGCATGGTGAGCAAAAAACGATGGATTTAGGCCCAGATTTTTGTACTGGGGTGAATGTATGACATTGTTCTGCATTCTGTCCATCAATTGTTGTTTTTGCATTTGTCACCCCGAGTGGGACGAGTATGCCCAGACTTGGGTCCCGTGCTCTCCATGCCACTGGAGTCAAGCTATCCTGGCTGATGAGGGCTGAAAGCCCGAAACCGGTCCTAGGATGCTTGTTTCCAGTCCAGGGAGGACCTGGCCTGGCAGTTTGGGCTGGGCTGTTCCCATTGGGTGCAGGGTCAAGACTGATTTGCATATGGCTGGGTCCAAACTGGAATGGCATGGTGAGCAAAAAAACGATGGATTTAGGCCCAGATCTTTGTACTGGGGTGAATGTATGTTATTGTTCTGCATTCTGTCCATCAATTGTTGTTTTTGCATTTTTCACCCCGAGTGGGACGGGTATGCCCAGACGTGGGTCCTGTGCTCTCCATGCCACTGTAGTCAAGCTATCCTGGCTGATGAGGGCTGAAAGCCCGAAACCGGTCCTAGGATGCTTGTTTCCAGTCCAGGGAGGACCTGGCCTGGCAGTTCAGGCTGGACTGTTCCCATTGGGCGCAGGGTCAAGACTGATTTGCATATGGCTGTATCCAAACTGGAATGGCATGGTGAGCAAAAAAATGATAGATTTAGGCCCAGATCTTTGTACTGGGGTGAATGTATGACATTGTTCTGCATTCTGTCCATCAATTGTTGTTTTTGCATTTATATGAACACTCCAATTAGTTCTTCGAATCTCATAAAACTGAATATTTACTCAAATAAATCACAGAAGCAAACCTATGCCGAGGTAATCTTCTGACTGTTATCAGTAAGTTACAGGGTATTCATTAAACACTCAATTTGGAATTCATTTTAGAGCTTTAAGAATAAGTTTAATGCTGCATGGTTTAACATGTTTAAAGGCAATGTTGCAAGTGTGATTGCTTTGCGACACACAGCTCCGACCATTTCCTCACTCTCTTGGTCTTTCCTTATTGCCTTGTTTTGTATGTATTTGTGTAAAAATGTAATTAACAGTAAGATTCAATTTCACATGTATTTTTACGCATTCAAAAGTAAATATCTGGTAAATGTTGTGTTAGGCTTTTTGTAAGGCAAATGCCTCATTGCATTGTGCTTGAATGAACTTGAATATATGCTGTACATTACATTCCCTAAAGAAAAAAAATTATAAAACGTAAAAATAATTTTGTTAAGTATTTTACAGTGTTTATGCAGAGTAAAGGATACTTACAAAGGTGTTGTTGCACCAGTGTATTAAATATCATGTATTCTGTGATTCTAAATGCAGAGCTTGATTAACACAAGCCGCAGGTATTAAAAAGTCTTATGACTCCCACAGGACACACTACACCAGCTTCTTAATAGATTTCCGTTTTTCAAAGATGCTAAGCATGCTGTTCTCTGGCAATATCCACTTAATCCTGGCTTTATGGTGGAATTTGTTAGTTGCAATGGCTCTGCTCCCTATTTAGAAAAGGCAGGACAAGCAAGCACTGTGACTAAAGAGACTGTGAGTCATTATTCTATTGGAAATATACTTTGCTTTCTTTCTTGCCGCCTCCCTCCATAATCCTTCAATTTTAGGTACTAAACAATGTAGTAGAGTGCAACCTCAGTATTGCCTATCGCTGAGAACGCCTGGGACTGCAGCATGTGCAGTGACGAATCAGTCAGCTTAATGCCCCCATTTTCAGGTGAGATATTACCACAACATGTTTTTTCATGACTATTTCTGGCTGGCTGATTGCCCGTTATGGAACAAGATTAATTATAGACTTGAAAAAAACAGCAAATAAAAACCTTGAATGGTTTAGGTGATGCTGCCAGTAAAGTGCCGATATTTAATACATTTATTTCACGTTTTTGTGCACTCTGTATGTTTGCGCTCGTTGTTTGGTGGAAGATTAATTAAGCAAATAGCACAAAACGCTAGTGCAACCATTGAGGACTACAAACAGGACTTTAAACACTATCCTCTGCCCTCAAGAAAGTTCAATCTTCTTATTTTCAAACCCTCTTTCTCCAACTCCAACCTCAGCGACTTGTGAGCACCATACACATCCTTCATTCTACTCCGCAATCACACATTGTAATGTAATGTTGGGTGAATTTGTAGAGCGCTGCTTATCACCCGTGAGTGTATTCAGGTGATGAGTAGGAGTGCGTAGACGTTTCGTGAGACTGGGTCTGAGTACAGGCAGTCCCTGTGGTCACACAAGAAGACTAATTGAATAGCCAGCAGGCGCGGCCGGTACAGGAAAGAGCGGTGGGCGGTGTGGTGGGGCGGGGGCGGGAAGTCGACATACAATGGGATAGGGAAAATAAATAAATAAAACCACTTACCTTGCACCCGCCGAATAAGTGTTTTTGTTTATTTATTTTATTTTCCCTATCCCGTCGTATGTTGACTTCCACCCTCTCCTCCCACCGCTTTTACCTGTACCAGCTGCGCCTGATAGCCAGGTCTTCAGCTTCTCGTGGAATCACTCATCAGTTCCCACTCATTATCAACCAACCATTTCAGAACAGATGTAATTTGTAACCACATTCAGGAGAAATGTATTCTCCACCTTGTTAATCAGCATCATATTTAGATGCCTTAAATAAAAAGTGAAGACTATGACACCTTGGTCACAGGCATACACTTGACTGCAGCTAGTCCCAATGTGAGTGTAAATGTCGCACAAGACATTAAAGATATTTTACGTAAATGTCACAAAAGATATCTAACTGCATTACACTATCACACAGTGCACAGATATTTCCAAAATAAAAAAACTAGAACAATGCATTTTGAAACTATATAACAGCTGAAGTGTAATTTCAGGCCAGGCATCTTCCAAAGCAGTGGTAATCAGTTGTAAATCTCAACACTTTTTGTGGACACAAACGTTCTGTAGCGATGTACCCAAAACCTCGCACTAGTTTGCATCAACCCAGGTTGGTTCCTACCCACCTCCCACCAGGTTGCTTCCACCCCTGCTTCCACCACCAACACAGGTCCAACAGAAAAGACTACTTCACATCGCTTCTCTCTCTACTTGATAAATACAGTTTCACGTTATCATTCTGCCACTGTCAACTCCCATCAATATGCCGTCCTCTGTTGTTCATTGTTCCACTGACTGCATTTTATAAATCTATGCAAGAGAACATATATATCACATCTCTACTTCCGTGCAGCATACCATTCACAAATGATGAAGGATAGAATTTCTCCATCTGTAAAAGTCCATGTGGATTGGTCAGCTCAAATAATGCCTATTGTACCATCACTTTGCAACGTGAAGACTCTTGATTTGGATTATATACCTATGTTCATGACAATCATTCTAGTTTATGATCATAAAGGGACCAATGGCGCATCTTTCCAGATGCATTCATATCATCACTATCATTAAGTTCTCTCTCTCACACTAGCAATGGAGTTAAAATCACAGTGTAGCTGGCTGGATAATCAGCTTACCGTGTCTTCTCAATAGAGTTTCTTTAACTAGATCAACATTGTACTCTCTTAAACAGTTAAAGTCTTTTCTCCAACCTTTGGAAATCAGACTAGTTGTTCATGCTCTTGTGGTTTCTCAGTTTCTCACATTGATTATGGCCAAAATCCAACCCTGAGCCCATAAAACGAGCTCTTCAGTCAGCAGCCAGGTTGGTTTCTGGTACAAAGGTTTTTACTGTATCACTCCTTTAGTAAGAGGCCTACATTAGCTCCCCTGGAGGCAAGGGTTGCATTGAAAGCTGCCTAAATTATTCTCAAAGTACTCCATGAAAACCAACGAAACTACCAGCACAACTCACTGAACATTTCTGGTGGTCAGAGAAGTCTGAGGATCAAAAACACTGTGCGACTAGAATCAAACACAATCTTATGTCATTGTGTTGCTAACCAGTCTTCCTCTGGGGCTGGTCCAACCCTATGTAATTTGCTTCCAGAACACATCAGCTGTGCTAAAGACTTGCTTTCATTCTTGAGAAAATCATAACACTTCTCCTTCGGCTATATCTGAATGCTTAAGTTTCCTACACTTAAACATGTTCCTCTGTCATCAATAATTTTTTGCCTATTCACTTATGATGCTCCAGCAAATAATATATGTATCATTTTATACCTTACTGTTGATTCCAAATCTTCCTCTCCTTCACAAGTCAAATAAATTACAAATATGCTTTTCAATGAACAAAATGCTAAATGTTACTTTCCTTTACTAATACTCACCTCCTATCCCTCACTTCATCCATCATAGTGTCATTACTCTTTGTCCACTCAACATCTATGTACTGAAAACCGCTCATTCGCCTCTCATCCCTTTTTTCAGAGTTTAAGACCTTTAGAAATCTTCGGATTCTATTTCTTCCCCCGTCAGCCCTCTGCCGATTTTCACCTAGTTATTTTACCCCCCCTCTATTCTCTTCATGTCTCCAAGTGGTACTCAAATTCTTCAGTAAAAATTAATTCTGATCCAGAGACCCTGTCTTAGTCCTTATGAGAAAGTGCCGCTTTTTGCATGGTCACTCCCCATTTTTTAGTGGACTGATGCTGCTGTTTTGACTATGTCCACTGGGACACTGCTAACCAAGCCCCAGTGCATATGGTATGACCCCTAATATATGGGCATATAATTGGCATATTTAATTTTCCTATAAGGTCATAGTATATACACCACAGCATGGAAAGGTAAATGTCACAGATGGACTACAGCAGTACTGTGCTACGCAATAGTGTGACAAGTAAAACATGGCTCCATGCCTGCCTCTGTAGCCTGGCTGCTGCAGCTTTAAAACATGCAGCCTGGCCTGTCAAAATGACTCTTTTTGACAGGAGAAAACATCCTTTTTAAATTTAAATATTAATAATTTGCCCCTATGTAGGACATGTAGAAAATTTAAAGTTATCATATCCTTACAGTGACTAGCACCCACCCAAAAGCAGTTTTCACTCTAGCCAGGCTGGCTGGCCAATGGAGAAACACTAGGAAGGAAACTTAATAATAATTCTGCAGTTTTGGGCTAAAGGCAACGTAAAACAATGATTGCATGACTATTTTAATATTTATTAAAATCCCAAATTAATGGTGAAGTTAGATTTTTGATAAATATTAAAGAAAATGAGCTTTTAGAAAGCTACCTTTTCCCTGCCTGAAGCTCTTTGGGACTAACTTACGTTAGCCCTTCAACTGTCACCCAGCTGGTGAATAGCTCTCATGAGTTGTGAATTCCGCTCCCAGAGCAGAGACAATGGCCTGGGTGTGGGGAGATGTTTTTGTTCTCCTGACAGGAAGACCATTTGGGTTGTGCCTGTGAACTAAATATGCTTCAAAGGGGTCTCTTCCATCACAAGCAGATGTCAGATGACACTTGACCCGACCCCTTCCTTTGTCTTCCCAGGCAGTCACCAGACCCAGTGGGGGGAAAGCTGCCACCAGAACTAACTACTTGAGTGACTCCGGAGGAGGGGTAGCTAATTGCCCTGATTATACTTCAGGGGGGCACACAGGCTCTGCTCAAGGAGAGAGGGAGTTTCCCATCTGGGATGTAATAAGTGAGGGGCACTGTGGGAGTGTATGCAGTAGGGCCTACAGACACTGCTGCAAAAGTGGGTATGGTTACTTCTGGGAACTTTTGCCTTGCTGGTTAGCGAAGGGCCAGGGTCACCGCCACTCACAAAGTAGTGCCAGGCATAAATGTGGAACCCCAAGACACATTCTACAGAACATACTGGACCTGTGGAAGAACAGAAGAAGAACTGCACATGCTGTTTTAGACCCATGAGGAGATGTCACATTTATACCCAGGACAAAGAAGTAGACTCCAAGGGTCACTTGGGTGACCTCCTGTGTAAACTACAGCACCACAACACCTGCAAGAGGCTTTTTTCCTGAAGTACCCAGCTGACTAGTGGCATCTGGACCTGACCTGAAACATACTGGTGGCCTCTGCTGGATTGAGTCTTGACCCACAAGTCCTGTTACAGAGTTCCTGGGATCCTTGGCTGTGTCTCACGGAACTTCTCCTGTCATCTCTGAAAATTGGGACTTAGAAAATGTTTGGACGTCAAGTCCTCTGGAAGACTGGGATAAACCTGCCAAGCCGATCAGCTCAAGGTGTGGCTTTGCTGGGCTGAAGTAACAGCTTTCCCCGACTCGAAGCTTCTCCACAACAGCTAATCCATTTCAGCAGGACCTTGGTGAAAAGGTATCCACCCTCATGCAGCTCTTGTCGCAGATAGTCCACAGCTTTGCCCCACGGGAGGCTTTTGAGCTCCAAAGAAGAGACTGAGGGAGTAATTTATATGTTGACTATAAGTATACTCTGCAGTAACGGTAATGGAGCATGTTTACAACCAACATAATGGTGCCCCCACAGAATTTAGATATGGCCAGATCTAGGTTTATTAACGATGGAGACTACTCCGTCTCTTTCATGATTAAATCCTTCCGAGGAGCCCTGTGGAGTAAGGGCCCTCGGAGGCAGATGTCTAATTCTGCCCAGCTAATTTAGATGGGTGGAATTTGAGGTCAGTTTCCACTGCCCGTCACCAAAAAAACCCTGGCGGTAATGGGCAGTAAAAACTGCTACATGCTCCCCTTGTCATAGGAGAGGAATCTTATGGCGAGGGAAGCATTTTCTTTTATATCTTCAAAATGAAAATCCCACTTTGGGATTTTCTTTTTGAAAATAAAAAATAAAACAGTTTGTTGCAGGGCTCCGCCATGTTGACAGAGCCCTGCACCAAACTGCAAAAAGCATTGACAGGAACAGCTGTGACGGCGGATCCTGCCAATGCTTTCAGAAATGACTGCCTGCTTAGTGGTCATTTTTAAATCTGGTGGACTGTACCTCCATCAGGGCAAGAGAGTAATTAGCTTCATCATCCTGGTAGAGAAAAGGTCCATCTGCTAGATTATAAATCTGGCCCTAAATTCGAAGTTAAAATCCTGACTGGGCGAATGTGCCAAAAGTATGTGGCGGGCAAAAGGACAGCCCATGGGCATGCAATTCTACGTTTCCAGCTTTGAGCTTTTCCTGCCAAAACCAATTGCTTTACCAGGAAGTTGTCCATCACTTATCCAATGTTGTGGAGCCCTCCATGGATATGGCCTGCTCCCTTGGCCTACTGAAGGGTTTTGACTCCCAAATTTGAGTATAAGTTGCAAGGTAAAACCTCCGACCTGGTTGAACCTTGTTGGTGTACCCAACCTGCGCTCCATCGCAATCAGCCTCAAATCACTCCTAGGTCCTGGTCTACCATGACTATTTGACCTACATTGGGTCTTAGTGCTTTGAAGCTATTTTTCCTTAAATCTGCTAAAAATCGATTTTCTGGTTCCCCTTATAGGATTTTTGTTGTTTTAGTGTCATTCCATTCATTAAAGTATACTCTATTTTGATAAACTGGAGTGGGATTTTTATTTTGTTGTGTATTTGACTTTTTACTTTTTTTGGTACTTTTAAATTCTTTGCACATATTCTCTAAGTTAAGCCTGCCTACTTTGTGCCATTCTTACCGGGGGCTGAGCTCAGGTTTAAATTACTGAACTGAACTGAAGTAAATAAATACAGGAAGGAGAAGACCTGGTTTTCTCTTCCTTGATCAGTCTTGTAGGGAAAATCATTCAAGACAGTGGTGATGATAGGTTTAGCCCCTCGCAGCAGCTAGAACCCAGATAGAATTCTCTAGGTTTCTCAACCTAGATGACTGCTTTCAAGAAGTACTTCCAACTGTAAGGCACTTTCCAAAACCTTAGCTTGAGGCTTTGCTGATACCGGGTTACTAGCCTATATCATGAAAATAGCAGTAGGGCAAACCTCAGTGCTAAGCATGAACAGTTGCTGGTGGAGGTGATAGCATTGAATGAAATAGAGGTAAAGGAGGTAAATGCAGTATTGCTTTTCCTGAACCCCTGAGACCCTGCCTCTCGATTATGTTAGTAGTAAGAGAAGGACAGTAGTGTTCTGCTGGTCTGATTACGATCTCACCATTGATTGATAACATTAACCTTGCAATTATAATTTGGTGCAAAGTTGTGGCTGAATGGCTGGGAAGAGATTGAAGCAAAACAGAGCAATACTAGATATTGAGAGCATTCCAGTATCTGAAATTGCATTTTAGAATTTTAGAATTTTCATCAAGGCCTCTCGAGTAGGAGACATTTTTCTTATGGTCAACCAAATTTCTATTGTGGTTTTAAAAATAAAGCCATTGATTGTACTTTCACTATTACAGTGCTGCCTTCTGTTGTGCTCTAGTTCTAATTTTAGGGTTTAGCCTGGACTATATGCGGTGACAGAAAATGCCAACTTGGAGGTTTTTGATAGGGAAAATCAGGCTGCTTTGTTAAATTTCACAGTCAGCCAGATATTGAAACTAAAAAGCTTTTTCTGCTCTGATCCACCATTAGGGAAGTTGCAAGAAAGAAATGGTGGGAATCCTCCAGCCCTCTAGGGTCGTGTAGGTTGGAGGTCTTGTGTACCAGCAACTGTTTTAAGGTGATAGTAGAGAGTAAAATGAACCACAAAATGTTTGGACTACATACATGTCCTACATACAGGAACTATAATAAAGTAATGACTGTATGGTCTTAATCATGGTTATGGCACAACACTATATGATGAATCCCTATATACTCGACATTGGTCAAGAAAATGCTGGTTGATGCAAGTTGAGCTCATCAGCCCACAGTTGCATGTCAGAATATCGTATACAGAAATATGATGTGGCATAAATATTGTAACCTTAACAACGTTTACTAAAATAATATTTAATTGGGCATAGATTTTCTATTATTAGCTCCAATAAAATAATATTTTCATAGATGATATTTAGGACACAATGTGTACATCAGACAGTAGCCTAACAATTACATTCTGCTACCACACCTCAGCCCATACCTCAGTATCGGTATTAAGAAGGGACGCCCAGAGGCGTAGCTTCAAGGTGGCTTGTTTGGGGTGTTACACCCTCCTAATAAATGTATTTTGTAATAAATAGTTGAGTATAGGTGCTTTCAGTCGGGTATGGTCTGGTGTTTTCACCAGGGATTTTTACACACAAAGACAAAAATGTACACAAGCTCCTCCCTCTCTCTGCTTGGAAAGACTTCAAAAATGTTGGTTATTTCACAAAATAATGTGCTTTCTCTCACTTAGTACCCCTACCGATCTGGTTACAGATCCTGGGTGCATAGATGGAAAAGGCCTGTTGTCTCGTTTTTTTTCTGTTTTACACTTCTTAGTCTTCTGTTTGATGGTGCCCTGGCTGTGGGTGTGGCGACAACCACCAAAGATGGTGAGAGTGTCTGCCCGATAAACAGAAATGCTGTTATGAAAGCTTTGTAAATGATGCAGCTGGGATGCAGCTGGTATTGAAGATGATGTGGGCCGGCATGGGGAGCCAATAGAATTCAATCAGGATGGGGGAGATGTGATCAACAATTTGATTACAAGATGGGTTATTAAAGAGCTGGATGTAATAGCCCCAGTAAGAAACATGAGATACCAATGCTATAAGGGATCAGCAATTTGAAATTAAAAATAGCTTGGAGAAGATACTATAAAGTTTAGAGCAAAGTAGCCTATTTGAAGATGCTTAGGAATTATTAAAAATAAAACAGATTACAGCAGCAAAAGAGGAATACCTTAGAGGGCGAATTCAGGCCATGTGCACTTCCACTAGGAACATTTCCAAGAGAGTAAATTCATTTTTTAATCCCATCTACTTAAAGCTCCATGTCTCTGATGCAAAAAATAAATAAGATCTGTTGTTCATTTGATACCTTTTTCATTCACCCAACTAATTCACAAAACACAATTTAAGAATTAAGAAGTTACTCTCTATGATAGGGAGAAAACACATATGAACAATTTATCTCTAGAGACTCTATTAGAGATATTGCTCTTGGTCAAATCTGTTTTTAATAACATATTTTATTGCCATTTCAAGCATGTTAATTTTAACAATGCACTGTCCAGGAAAGCAAAACATACGAATACAGTTAATTACAGTCAGTTCTGTGTCCACGTCCCTCTCAAATAGTATGATAGTAACACAACAAATGGGGGGTATAGCGAGTTGCTCTACCCAACTGTTGCATTCAGCCCACTCCTCGACTGCTTCGGTCACCTCCAGTTCCTTTCTCTCCCTGACTGCGCCACCCTCCAGGCTTGTTTATTTTGTTCTTTAAGTCTGCTCTTCACCAGTCAGTGTGTGGCTCAAGTAAGACCCCACGATAACAGGCCCAGCCCCCCTAGATCCTCCCATGCTTCTAGGGACAACCCCTTACTGCGTCGATTGACTTTTCCAGAACCATGCCTTTCATTCCTCTAGTGGTGGGGCTGCCACTGACATCCATTGTCTGGCTATGTCTCTCTTTGCTACCACTAGTCCAGTCCATAATAGGGCTCTTTTGTACCTGTTGCCCTCAATGCCATCTGAAATGTGCAACAGTATGAGTTTAGGGTCTTGGGACAGTGGCCATCCCAGGACTCCCGCCCAATAGGAGGTAAGCAGCCCCAGACTGTGTGTAGATAGTCAAGCAGCAGAGACACAACTGTAAGGCGATCACGCCTATGTGCCATAGTCTGGAGCATGTGAGTTAAACTCTATGTATATATTAGAATTATATATGATGGAATTGAGCAGCTATAGCTATTTCTCTGGAAGAGCTAAGGGCTTCCCGCCAATCATCATTGTCTATCTGCTGAAGGTTTCTCATCCAGGTGATCAGTAAGTCGGGGAAAGATTCCAGTGTGTATATGACCAGTGATTTCTATATAAAGGGCAGTTTGTGTCTGATAGGATTGAGTAACACCTGAGCCTTCATGTGTCTAGACTCCGGAAGCTCCTTCAGACTAGTAATGTAGGGCAAGAGTGCGTTCCTGATCTGCAGATATCCAAAAGATTTAATTTTGGGAAGCTCATATTCTGTCTGCAGGGTCGAGAAAGACTTGACAGTCGTTCCTGTCATAATGTCTCACAGAGTGGAAATGCCGGTTAGGTCCCACTCTCTGAACCCCGCCAGGTCTGTCATCATAGCTGGGTTTCCTCCATAAGGTGCTTATTCCAACCCAGCTCACGTAATGCGTTTCACCAGATCTGGTATACTATGCTCTTGGTCAAATATGGATCCTCTTGTGAACAATTCCCAGCTAAAATATGGCATTTGGCTTCTGGCAAACTAGAACCCCTGCAAACTAAGTTATACAAGAAATTGCTTAACCAAACCTCAGTTCTGTTAGCCTAAAAGCAGGCAATTATCTCCTCCATTATAAATATAACCCTCAGGGAACCCAAAGGACTTCGCTAACTTTAGGCCAGTCTCCCTACTTCCGATACCTATCAAAATATTGGAAAAACATGTCAATCACATACTATCTTCTTTCCTGCAATAGCATACCATAATAGACCCAGCTCAATCAGAGTTTAGATCCACGTTCAGCACTGAATCTGCTGTAGTATCAATGGTAGACATCTACAAAATCTTTGAGCCCCAACCCACTGCCCCCGACATCCTCAGCCTCATCACTGCCACAGCAGTAAACCTCGACCACCTGACAACCACCTGGGACCAGTTCACCACTCAAAATGTCACTGCTATCAGGATCTTCATCCACTCTGGATCTCCTATGGACCCCTGTCACCATCACATCTTCAACCTTGGAAGCAAGTCGATCAGTAACAAACTCAACACTATCTTGAATGCATCCATCGCCACAGCCACCTTCCCCGATGAATGCAGGCACGCAGTAGTCAAATCTCTTCTCAAGAAACCATCTGCCTTCCACAGGAAACTCAAGAACTTCCATCCCGCCTCTCTGCTCCTGTTTCCTTCAAAGGTCTTTGAAAAAGCCATCAACCGCCAACTCATGGAACACCTGGAGAACAACAACCTTGTGGACATCTCCCAGTCTGGATTCCACACCAACCACAGCACCAAAGCTGCCCTCATCACTGCCATCAATGACATCAGAGCCCTCCTTGATTGTAGAGAAACAGCAGTCCTGATTCTCCTCGACCTCTCATCAGCATTTAACACCGTATCCCACCACACCCTCATCAAGAGACTCCACCACATCGGAATTCAAGGAGATGCCCTCAGAAGGATGGCCACCTTCCTCACAGGAAGAACTCAGAGAATCCACCTTCCTCCCTTCACCTCCGAACACAAGAGCCTCATCTGTGGAATCCCTCAAGGCTCATCCCTCAGCCCCACACTATTTAACACCTACATGACCCCCCCTGGACAATATCATCAGAAACCATGGACTAAACATCATATTCTACGCCGACGACACCCAGCTCATCCTCTCACTATCAGATGAGCCCTCCACCTCAAGGGCCAACTTCCACAGGTGTATGACGAGCATCGCTGATTGGATGAAAGACAACTGCCTGAAAGTCAACACTGACAAAACGGAAGTACTGATATTTGGGAACAACACCTCCCTGTGGAACGACTCCAGGTGGGCCTCCGAGGCAGGACACTCACCCTCATCGACAGACCATGCCGCCAACCTAGGCATCATGCTAGACAGCAAGCTCACTGTGAAAAACCAGATCAACGCAGTCTCGGCCACATGCTACCTCACTCTTGGCATGCTCCACAAGATCTTCAAGTGGCTCCCGGTCAAAACCAGACGTACCATCACCCAAGCCCTAGTCACTAGCTGGTTGGACTATGGCAATGCATTCCAAACAGGAATCCCCTCTCACCTCCTGAAGAGACTACAGGTCATACAGAACTCTGTGGCAAGACTCATATTCGACCTCCCCTAGCGGATCCAAATCACCCCCACCTTTGAAGGCTTCAGTGCTTCCCCATTCAGAAGAGATGTCACTTCAAGATACTCATCCACACTTACAAAGCCCTGCACAACCAAGCACCGGCATGCATCAACCACTGCCTGAACTTCCACTGACCCTCCAGACACCTGCATTCTGCCTTTCTTCACCTCGCCCACACCCCTCAAATATGTCGACGCTTCAGAGGAGGTCATTCCTTCTCCTATCTTGCAGCCAGGACCTGGAAAGACCTCCGGACCTCACCCTCGTTGATGGAATTCAGGAAAGACTCAAGACCTGGCTTTTCCACTTAGCCTCCGCAGCAAAATCCTAAGCATCTGGATACTCTCTCAGGTGAGCAGCCGTGCTATACAAGTTATGTTTGACTTGATTTGATTTGAGTAGACGAAATCAGGTGGATCCTGGATGAAGGTGGGAGTACAGCCCTAACCTTCTTAGATCTATCAACCACCTTCAACGCCAACTCTCATGAAGTGCTTTTAGCTAGCTTCGGTAAGATTGGGGTCGGTAAGTGAGCTCCAAGATGGCTGGGTTCATACAACCAAAATCACACTTATTGACTGCAAATCGATTCAGCAATGTCTGAAGTAGGAGTGGGCTGAACTCTTGGAGTTTTACTCCACATAATTCTATGGAGTTACCTAAAAACTCCACAAGATTCCGCTGAGTTCCGTGAGCATCACAATTCGGGTATGTTGTGTGCTCACACTGATTTTTAGCACCAAGAACTTGTCCCGCACTGTAAAATCAGCATGAACATCACCATGTGACATGCCAGAGGACGCTGCTTCTTTCTGCCACTCAAGTAGATTTTCTACTTGTGTGGCAGCTTTCGAAATGCGAGCTGCAACTTCCTCAATGTGAGCGGTAGCAACCTCCCGAATTGAGAAATATCGCCGAGACGCGGTGTAGCACTAACTTTTTCTCGCTCGCCAACTTAACATTAGCGAGCCGCACGTGAGAAAAACTCTGCCATGTGGGGGTTGGCAGAATTTTTGCCAAACTCAGTGCTCCAAGCGGAGTGTGGAGTAGGCAAAACTCCGCGAACTCTCCAGGCAGAGCAGAGTTTACCGCTCACTCCTAGTCTGAAGTCTTCCCATTGAAGCATGGCATTCCCCGAGCATCCTCAGTTAGTCAGACCCTTTTTAGGGCTCACCTAGTGGTGCAGCGCATGCGCTGCTCGCTTTGCGAGGCATGCAGTATACACTATAGCGGGGGAAGCTCCGCCCACTTTCCACGCATCTTTTTCATTGGCTTAAATCGTAAATGCTGCATTCTGATTCGTTTTCGGCTTGATAGTCCCTCCTCCTGACGGCCATGTCGTCATTTTTCTCCTTCCAGGGCTATTGGCCCCTTTACTTTAAAAACTCTTTTGTTCCCCTGCCTTCCCCCGTTCCCTCCTGCAGTCCGTGACTTCTCTGCCCACCACAACCCCCCCTCCACTCCCGTTCGTGCCTTTTTGGACGCCCGCACTTTTGTTTACAATGCAGTAGGTCTCACGTAAATACGAGTCCTATTGCATTTTTAAATGCTTGTTTTCTCCTGGGATTGGATGGCTGAATTCGCACTCTATTTTGCCTGACCTGTCCAGAACACATGCGCAATACAGACGGCTATCTTACGCATGCATCCAGCAGCCGCCATAGATTTCCATTCACTCTCGCGCACCCCTCCGTAGCGGCCGCCGCTATTAATGGCCTTTTGATTGTGGCGCCTATGGGCGCGATGCCTGTGTCTTTGTCACCCGCCTGTCTTGGGCCGCAGTAAATGGCAGCTCTTTGTACTCCAGGCATTCCTGCGGATAGTTTATGTTGTGAATCACCCCGTTCACAGGCAGGTCTCGGAAGGTGAGAGTGGCAGCTCGTTCCCGGGGTTTGCTTGCTGTATGCTCTCGGTGTGTTTGTGTGCCTTTAGTTTTTGAAACATTTTGCTCTCCGCTTCCCAGCAGAGGAGCAGGACGCGCGTACTCGCTGGACCGGACGCGTGGACTCGCGGGACCGGACGCGTGGACTCGCGGGACCGGACGCGGTGGCGCTTCACCTGGGCGCAGGCTGGTAAGGTCTCTTGTGGCGTGGCGTGGGTGGCTGTACTCTTTGAACATGCAATAGAAACGGGAGAGGCTGCACGGATCGCATGGCACCAGTGTCACGTCTCTGTTGCATGAAAAAAGAAACTGCATGTGTGTGAATTCTATTAATCTGCGTTACACTGGTCTAGGAAAAAGTGTAGTGAAGCACGACCACTTGGCAACATTGTAAAAGTACTCATTTGTGACAAAGTTCTCCACACACTGTTTTAAAAATAAGTTTACCAGATGTCAACGAGTACATTATGCTCCAATCCTGTGCTTTTATTTAACAACCTAGTGCATTATGGGTGTTGTATTCTTGTTTTTTTGCCGCTGCACCTATTGAACTAAGCATACACCTCAAAAGTGCGATTTGTAAACTGGAAGCCAAAGCTGGAATGCGGTGTCCCTTATTACATGGCTGCGTCTGAGGGTTCCGTTGACTAACGCGTAATTCTGTGTGACTGCTCCCCCATCACATGTTCACAGTCCATGCGGCCTTTCACATGCCTGAGATGGTTAAAATAAGTACCATATAACTATATGCAATAAACATCTGTAAGTTAGTACCAAGAACCTTCCGGTTGAATGTGCGCTAGCAAGGACACATGCTATGTTATTTCATGCTATGGTCTAATGTTATGGGGTCCTCTGTAGTAACTTTAGAGCCTGGCTCGGATACAGCCGCAAAAGCAGCCATAGTGGATGAGGTCTGAGGCTGGAATGAAAGCTTCTGAAAGTGAGAAAGGCGCTCCGTCCTGGTTGAAAATAGCGGGGTCCCCTTCCTGTTCCGAGTGAATAAACATGCTGTAAAATGAAACCCCTTCTACCACAATATACTCGTCTGAATTTGAAACTGCCATTGACTTCACAAACGCCAATGGACGACTACAATCACACAATTTATCAAAGTGAGGAAGCCAGGATTAATCCTAGATTTCCTTTTTTTTATATTATGAAGTTCAGCCACTATATGTTTATCATTTGTTCCCCTTTTTAACTCCAAAGGTAAATGCTTTATTTTTAGTATCTCTTAGCTCTTGAGGTTAAAGCATGGTGGCAGGCAGAAGACACTCAAGGGTCCAAAAAGTTTTCCACTTAAGCAAGTTAGGCCTCTGGCTTCAGCCTTGAGTAGCTTGGCCACTCCTACTCAACATTTGTAATCAACAGCAGTACCATATATGCATCATAATCTGAAAATCATAGCCAGCACCACCCCCCCCCGCGGCAGCGGCAAAAGGCAAGGACCGGCACGAGCGGCAGGGTGCCTAGCTACGCCACTGAGGACAGGCCACAACAGATCCCAATGTACACCTAATAACAAACTGTGGTGCTGCACCCTTTTACTGCCTAGTGCACAGTACAAGAGATAATGTTGCTGTTCCCACAAGAATGTGCTGCATAGCTAAATACTTATAATGTTCCAAAGGCGAGACCGAATGCATTGCAAATGCTTGTTAATATACATGTGTCTCCACTTACTTAGCTAAAAACGTCTAGAAGGTACAAACGACATGGGTCTGTTACAAAGGACAGTTCTGGCTTCAAATAGTGCATCTCTGCTACTGAAAAGTAGATGTACCTAAATGGTTTGAAACAGAACTCTGATAAAATGGAAGTATTGATTTTTGGCCCTAAAAAGTATCCTGGTATGACAACTGGTGGCCCAGGGATCTTGGTTCTCTATCTACTCCTCGTATGGGGTGAGAAATCTGGGAGACCAGTTTGATGAGATACTCACCTGCATAGACCAAGTAAACAAAGCTGTGTTCACTGAATATTTCTGTCTCAAAGCATTGAAGAAAACCTTTGCAGTCTTGTCTCAAGAAGATAGCCTCTATGTAGGCATGACAGAATGCTATGTCCCTACAGGACCTCAAAGAAATTGATTCCCTCCTACCGTTTTGAAAAGATTTGAAAGGCTCCTTTTTGATTAATTAGTGCTAGAGATATGTGCATTAGAGTCTGATTGATGTTAGCACCATGATGCCCTTTCTGGGTAACAGGTGCACTCTAAAAGTGACTTTAACATAACAGAACACCCTGGTGTCCCTTGGGCTAGGTCTCTGATGTATAAATATTCCCAATAAAATAAATAAATATGTCACTGGCACCCATGGTTTTAACAGTTATTCCATCATTATGCAACATGCGGGTAAAAGACAATAGATAATTAATTTCTGCAGTGAATACACAACCCTTTTTCTTTTGTCACGTCTTGTCCATGCTTTTCTTATGAGGGTGAGATGCCAAGTTCACACTTTTTATGCATCACATTTCTTGACAGATTAAAGGCACAGCCATGCCTAGCAAATGAGGACTACAAGGTAGGCCACTGCACTGTTACACATCTACTCTTTCTAGTAGGTGGTACACAAAGTCACACTTTGTCTACCAGGGAAGGGTCAAGTTTAGTGGCAGCTGCCACCGAGTAGCACGGGTGGGTGGGGGCGATTGAAAAATAAATTAAACTGTGCCTTACCTTGCTGCCGGATCGCAGGACCGCCGCCTCACGTTGTCCTCAGAAGCTGGAAGCAACCGGGCACACAGGCTCCCCTGAGCCAATCACAAAGCTGCAATGCAGCATAGTGATTGGTCTGAGCGACGTGGATTGGCGCTCAGACGGGGACAGGGAGCCTGTGCATGTTCCTCACCAGGCTGTGTAATGCAGCCTGGTGGGGAACATGCAAAGTGCGCTGGCAATCCATCATGCTCATTAAAGTGCCTACCATTCCTCCCCTTGCTGGCTGTAAGGACAGCCAAGCCCTGCCCCGCGCCACAAAGCTGCATGCCAAAGGGAAAATAAAATCATAATAACGTAGTGTTATTATCATTTTATTTTTCCTTTTTCCACTGCAAAAAATGCAGTGTTTAAGAACTTAAAACAGTTTACACATCTGTACGTTATAGAATAATAATGGTTTATTAGGGCATGCAACTGGATGCTTGGGGTGTTCTGGTCAAGCAGCACACTGAGTCTAGCTGAAATCTACGTTTGGCGTCTAATCAGAGTTACTGGTGAAATCAGGATAACAAGATTTGCGGTATCTCCATAGATCAGAAGTATTACATGGAAATGGTATAGAGTCTAAATATCGAATTTTAAATATCGATATGACAAAATATCGAGTTTTAAATATCGAGTGGACAGAAAATCGACTGTCAAAAATATAGTGGTACAGAATATCGAAATGCAGGTAAGAAATATCGATTGTCATAATATCGAAGTTAGTAATACTGTCAGTCATAATATCGTTGTTAAAAATATCGATTTTTTTTTAGTGTTGTAAATGTTAGTATATGTGATAAAAGTATATATTATTTTTGTAATGTATGTTTGAATTTTTTAAAAATAATGAATTTTATGTTAAATTATTGTTGCGTATTTTAGTTCTGTAGTGGGTTGTGGGTTTATAGGGGAATAGGGTTTGAAGTAATTTAATTATAATATATTAATTAAGATTTTTTTTGTATTAATTAATTATATTTTAATTAATTTTTGCGTAATTTTATTCTGTAGCGGGTTGTGGGTTTATAGGGGAATCGGGTGGGAAGTAATTTAATTTAAATTAATTAATTAATAAATTAATTAATTAATATTTTTGCATTTAATAATTTATATTGTTAATTGAGTTAATTAATCGATTATTAATTAATTATACATTTATTAATAATAATTAATAATTTATTGGTAAATATGCTAATTGTGTTAAAAAAAGGTAATAGTTAGTTATTAATTTGATATTTGATAGTTGTTATTAATAATTAATTTGTTAATATGTTAATTGTGTACTTTTTTTAGGAGTGGGTTCATTGTTGATAGGGGAGTAGGGTGGGAAGTAATTTAGGGGCCCATTACGATGGCGGGCGGAAGCACAACCGCCGTGCTGGCGGATGCAAAAACCACCAGTTACCGCCGGCACGCAGCAGTCCACACGCCCGCCCAATTATGATGCGAAAAGCAGGCCAAACACCGCCGGCAAGCCAGCAACACTGTCCGCCATCAAAGTGCGCCCGCACACGTAGCGGCGCAGCACAACTGACACACACCGTCCGACGAAACACGTCCCGCCCGGCGCATAAATTACGATGCCGCAAACAAACGGCTCCCACGGCAAAGAGACACCGCACGTGAAAGAGAGGCGGAAACACGGACGCAGAGCACGGACAACGAAGAAGCGGCACCCGGGCATGAATCCAGCACTGCAGGCCCTTCCCATGCTTCTGCTGATGCACCACCAAGGACGCAACGTACCGCGGAGACGCAGGTAGGCACACACACAACAAGTGCACGCAAACAGCGCACACAGTGCAAGGGCGGAAAAGCGGACAACCCCCCACCAGCGCGTGCACACTACACATCCACCATTGCATCCACATATGACACACAGGCCAAATCCTAACATCGCAGAACACATGTGTACACACCACCTGGGACTAGGAACCAACCACCCCGTCACGGCCCCAAAGCGCCGATGACGCCGCCACACATGCGCACAACGCAGAGGCCAACCGCAGCGCCATGCATGCGTCGCACACAGACACAGGGACACAACCAAGCAGCACACACATCAGCCCCACCCCGAACGCACATGACACGTGACAGGCCGGCCACAGACATGTCCCCAACGCCCAATTCACGGACAACACCCAACGCCACACAACCGATGCACACATGTCAGTGAAGTCACGCAACAGCAGGACACACCCCAGTGTAACAAACATGGCGAAGCACACAGCGGCGGCAACACCAACTAGGAGAAGCAGGGCCCCTTCGGGAAGAGGAACGCCAGTACCACACTGAAAAACCCATACCACCCTGCACATATGAACAAGACACATGAAACGGAACACCAAAGAGCCCGGGGACCGACAACAGGTGGCCCAAGAATTACATCCACACACAAGGCCCAACGCAGAGCGGAAAGGCAGCCTGCCGCCCACACAGGGAGAGCAGACAGCACTGAATGACCTTCCATTTCAACACCGAAACCACAGCCCTACGACAGAAGCCGGTGAATACAGCCATTGTCCAAGAATAGACCAACACAGGCATGCCGAGGAGACCGACCACACGGCAGATAGCGCATATCACAGAAGCACACAACGGACGGGGAAGAAAGAAGAAAACACTCCCCCATGTCGGCCACATGCAAGTTAATTGGAAGGAGTCACACAGCACTGACCTTGAACTGTCTGAGAAGCATGTGGGAAGAGGGCCCGTGTCCTCCAAACAAGCCAACAGAACACAAGTCCTGTCTCCCCACGACTACACAGAGCTCACAGCAACCCCGGAGCGTGCACATTGCAGACTGCACACACAGCCGGAGCACGCCACCTCTACGAACCGCTGCAAAATGGCAACCGCAACACACCTACCCAACTACGCCGAACAGCTCAAGCTGTACCAAACCAACACGATACATACATTGGGATGCGATCTCCTGTCCCTGCTGAACGTAAGTTACCGACTGACTTACCGCATCACATTGTTCAGCTGCGTCATGCCCGTCTTCTACTGTCGGAGGTGTCCCTACCAGCATCCCGTCGAGATATGCCTCTCCAACCCGGCATGTCTGAAGGCGGACCTGCTACCACTACTCCTCCCTCTGGACGCACACGACAGGGCCTGCTCTGCCTATGGGGGCATGGCGTATGTGGCCAACATCGCACGCGCACTGAAATGGAACCACTGTGCCTCCACACGACGGATCATCGAGAACAGCTACATCGAATGTCACCCAGCATGCCCCATCATGGTCCTCCAAGGGACAACCTACGAACAACACCTTGACAGCCACCATCCGCTTCATTGGCTGGCAAACATGGACACCACCAATGACATGGAAGCCCTGCTGGACGGCATCGCATACCTGACAACCTGTAAATACGTCGGACCACAACGCAGGTTCCCCGAGTGACCTATGAAGTACAACCCCGCACCCATGCTCAGCTTCCGCACGGACTGGCCAGTCACCACCACAACAGCCATACCAAACGACCGGCAACTGTAACCACACCATCAACGACATCGCCATGACATCGGATATGACCGGGACATGCACACTGTTCCCCATCACATCCAGGAACACCGCATGCATCGTGGGAGGCAGTGGCATGGGCTCTGTGCATCGCACCCACATGGACGGAACTGCACGAACAACCAGGACACGACATGGATCCAGCGCACATGGACACACACACCGCTCAGTGGACATGAATAGGTCGCCTGGAGTCTGTGGGTGCTGCACCCCTCCCACCCCCGCCCCGGGAATCCCATACCAGGACCTTTGCATGGACGATAAGTGCATACAACAACAACACGACCCCAGTGACTGTGACATGTCCAGTAACCACCACAGTGCAACAACAAGTGGCACGCCGCTGCATGCACGCAAGCACATGCCCTGATGTCATCTCACATGCACGCGTGCATGAGGAACAACCGCAGCAAACCTGTCACATGGAACTGAGATGGACTGTGCCCATGATGCCGAGCGGTCTGGTAGGCTACATGTATACCGTCTGTGTCAAAGTCCGCAGCTCCGCAGCTATACGTAAATGTACATTAGCACAGCCTTGGCCAAGCAGATGTAACCCCACACCCTATCCCATTTGTAATCATGCTCAGTATATCCTCAACATGTATTCCGCTGCCAGTAGTGTCCACTATACTGCATCACAGAGGACAGAAGACTCAATATAATGTTTGAAACCAAAACTGTCTCCGCTGACTCATTTCACAAGTACGAATGAGAGAGGATGAGAGTATGTGAAGTACACGGCAGTCGTGACATGACCATGTAGTCCACTGGTATTGGATGTCAACGCAAATGAGTAGCACAACTGTGGAAGACACACATGTGTCGTGGTGAAGTCGTATGGACGCAGTGCTCAGGTGGGTGGGTGTGACGGGTAGATGCGCACATGCCAAGTTGGAGCACGCCGTGTCGGGAGGGGTCATGAACAGTACACCACCGCTTCCCTGGGCATTGTGAGAGGACACCTGTCGGGGGGAGTGAACACGTGTGTGCACAGCAGCCGGGCACACGTACAAAGCGGTACCAGGCGCACCTCAGCCCACCCTCTGTGGACAAGCTGGATCCTGTTGTGCGCCCGCCATGCCCCTTGACAAGGCACACACAGCCCCAGTCGACCAGGTGTAACCCCAACATAGTCAATCCGCACAGGCGATACAGGGCACGGGATGGCAGTGGAGCATGGTGTGTGAGAGGTCTCCTCGCGCTCCTCCTGGTCATATCACGCAGGCAATAGAACCTCAACGTCTAGCATGGCACAAGTCACATGGAAGTGTAGGGGGACGCACCACAGCACGAGCAGCACTGACGTCACGGGAGGTGGCTCGCACCATCCCATCCATTGCCCATCATACCAACCACGACACATGCCATTGCGACTAAGTGCAAGCGCGTGCACCACCACCCCCGAGCCCTCCCCAGAGAGGCCAAAGAGTGAATGTGTGGGCCAACAGCCACAGACGGACGCGGCCTGGACGCAAGGGCAGCCACAGCCACTGGGTGTCGCAGGTGGCGGATCCGGAAGGCGAAGACTGTGATGCATAGTCCATGCAGGCCGGGTCTCCATTTGGGGCACCACGCAGGTGGACGGCGTCCCGCCACACATCATACCCTGAGACAGCCCACTCGTGCAACTGGACCCACACATTCACTCCTTGCCCTCTCTGGTGCGAGCTTGGGGCTGCCTGTGCAAGCGCTAGCCTCGCAGGTGAGCATGCATATTGGGGGGCGAGGGGAGGACATGAGGGCTGGGGCGAAGATGACTGTATCACTGTCAGTTAGTACAAGGGATGACCCAGATGTGGAAAGGAAGAGACGTGTCCCGTGTGTACTGCAACTAGTCGCCAATCCAACTACCCCCCATGTCCGGAATGTAAGCCCGCACCTAGGCCCGCCCATCCGCCACATCGAACATACCACCAGCACGACAACCTTCCCATTCGAAACACTGACTGGGGGTGGCGACCAGTGAACAATCATGTGTAGCCTACCCACGCGTACATGTGGGCCCTCCATGATCCATGTCACCTGCGGCAAAGACATGACATGCGCAATGAGGGAAGTGAGGAGAGCTGTCCGCCCCACGCGCAGAAGGTGCATCAGCTCCACAGACCCAGCAGCGAGTCCAGCACTGGTCACATGTGCAGGGGCAGCTGTGCCTGGTGTGAAGGCACATGCATATAGACAGCACATCGACCAATGTGTAGTCTGCCCACATCCACAGTCCATCATCATGCGGACATAGGAATTGAACACAGGGCAACACATCTTAGTTGGTGCACCCACCGTGACCAACAATGCGCAATCATCGACGTACCCGCCCTGTGCATGGCCCCCCACCCAACGGAGGCACATCCAGTGCCACCATCCCACACACACAAGCCTTCCACGGAACATGCTGTGTCCAATGGTCAGTACAGAGTCAGCGCCCATCTGGTGGATCCTGAACAGGAGACACATGCACACACATGCCAGCTCCCACTATGTACGTCTGCCACCTGGCACGTGCAATGTAACCTCTCACCTGTGACTGCAAGCACACAGCCGTCTTGGCATGGGGCTGTCAATGTGGACACCAGTCAATGTTTCGGGAGCTGTGATCCGTACAGTGCTGTACATAGGGTGCAGTGCTGACACCTACTACTGTCTCATATCCCCTCGTGCCACAGGTCCCACTTGTATTGGCCGCTCAGCCCGTGCCCACATCGTCGTCGTCGTGTGCCATACTCATCCAGCCTCGGAAGCAGTTCCATGCTCAGCAGACACTCATGTTGCCGTGGCGTTGCCGCTTGACGAATATGCAGTCAGTCCCCATCAGCACGCCCCGCAAGTCATTGGGGCCTAGATCCCCATGTGCACATGGCAGTGGTATGTCTCACTTGCCATTGCCATTGTTGGGAGACCTGTGTAAGTGTATTGTGGCCGTGCCGTCCCAGCTTGACAGCTGGGCTGTGGCTCATGTGCTTGCTCAGTCATGTCAGTGATGTGTATGCGAAATTGCTATGTGCCGTGTTGCTTTGACATGTGTCCTCTGCCATTTAACCCAGGCGGAGACCGAACATTGACCGCCCATACCAATTGCTGGCGGACATGGACGATACAGAGGTAATCAGGAAGTTTCGGCTGGACAGGCCAACTCTGCATCGACTGTGTGCCATGTTAGAGCCCCATCTCCGTCCCCGCAGGGTGTATCCGACTGCTGTCACCCCCACGGCTAAGGTGATGGCCGCCATGCATTTCTTCGCCACTGGGTCATTCCAGCACACAGTGGGCAGTGGAGGAGGGATGTCCCAGCCCATGTTCAGCAAGGTGCTGAGGGATGTACTGGCAGCCATGATGCTGTACCGGAACAGGTACATCCGCTTCCCCAGGGCTCGTGAATTGGCGGCAGTGAAGGGTGCATTCTATGCCCTTGGCAGAATCCCACACGTCGTGGGAGCCATTGACTGCACTCATGTTGGCCTTGTTCCACCACAGGCCACTGAGCACCTGTACCGCAACAGGAAGCACACGCACTCCCTGAATGTGCAAGTGGTGTGCCTTGCGGACATGGTGATCACCCACGTGTGTGCAAAGTTTCCAGGCTCGGCCCATGACGCACACATAATGCGCAACAGCATCTTGCCACGACTGATGGCCAATCTGCAACAGGATCGTGCCTGTATTGTCGGTGAGTATGTGGAGTGGTGTAGCGTGCTGGTTGTGCGATGCTGTCCCCTGTCCAGTTGGAATAGCTACGGTTCTCTGTGTCCCTCACACCCAGGTGACTCTGCGTATCCGAATGGGGCATGGCTGCTCAGTCCATTGAGGAATCCTCGCACCCCAGCAGACGATCGATACAATGAGGCACATGGGAGGACCAGACGTGTGGTCGAGCGTACCTTTGGCCTCCTCAAGTCCAGGTTCAGGTGCCTGGACCGCACCGAGGGTGCACTGGCGTACTCCCCACAGAAGGTGTGCCAGATAGTGGTGGCGTGCTGCATGCTGCACAATCTGGCCATTCGGAAGCAGATCCCCCTCATTGTGGATGACGGAGATCAACCAGGGCCCCAGCCCGCAGACCAGGACAGCTCGAGTGAGGTGGACAGCGGAGAGGAGGAAGCTGGGAATGTGCGCCAGCAGCTCATCGCCCGCTACTTCACTTGACGGTGAGTGTCCATGTACGACGGATGATGTGTCTGTATCTGTGCAGGTGGGTGTGTGCTGTGTCAGGGTGGCCGTATGTTCACTGCGTGCAGTGTGTCAACGCTCCATGGCCAGGGTAGTATGCCACTGTTGGTGACTGTGGCATTGTGCCCTATTGCTCTGTGCGATGTGTGTACATTGCTTGTAGTTGTTGACATGTACTGTGTGATGGGTGTGTGACACACTCATTGAATGTGCTCCTGTTCTGTCTCCCACCCCTAGGTCCCTACAGGCCCCTCCGGATTCCATTGCCATGCCACGCATCAGGTGCCCTTCCGCCCAAGGTGGCCGTTGTATTCCGTACAAATAAAACACAGGGCACAAACAGCAGTTAGTGAATAAGGTGCATTTATTACGAACTGTGACATGTGATTGTGTGTAAGGTGATAACAAAAGTGGTGCGTGCAGTGACAATGAGCTGTCGGTCATGGCTGCGTGATGATCAGGGTGTACCCACTGGTTCTATGTCCATAGTCCAACACACACATGCCATCCAGCTGGCTGTGTGGAGTGGGATCGTAGAGCAAGTCAATGCAGTGGCTGGTCAAGGAAGGCTGGCGGAAGGCTGGCTGGCTGCCTCACTTGCGACTGGAGCGTGCGAAGTCCTCCCGGGAGATCTGTTTCCTCTTCGGACGGCCCCTTCCACGTTTGGGAGGGGGTGTGTGGTGGCGACCTGCTGGTGGTGGGTGAGGTGTGCTCACTGGCTGTGGACGCAGGGGAAGTGGACACTGCTGGCCGACCCTGCGCCCTAGCAGGTGGTGGCGGAGGTGGTGTTGCTGGCCTTGCCTGTGACCCCACCGCCACCACCAGCTGGCCCATGAGGTCCACGAGTTGGTCCATACGGGACACGAATTGGCCCATATGGGCGTCCATGGACCTCAGCACCCCCAGCACCTCCCGCGTGTCAGTGGCAGACCTGGCCCATTGTCCTTGGGCCTCTTCATAGGCCCCAAGGACTCTGGCCATTTGAGGCAGGGCATGGCTCCCAGGGAGGCTGGCGTTTCCCTGACCCTGCTCCTCCTACCAGTCCTGCTGCCACCGGCCTGCCCACTAGCCACATTGCACACCACGGTCCTCGCTGTGGCTCCCAGGGTGGATCCAGTCGGCCGGGCCACCACCTGCGCTGGGGCTGGTGCCAGCGAAGACGTGGTGGTGGTGGAGGCGGTGGTGGTCGGTGCGGCGATGGTGGCGGTTGCGGCAGTGGTAGTGGCCGCAATGACCGTGGGTGTGGCCACAACGACAGTGGCAGCAGGGGACTGGGACTGTTCAGCATCCCTGGATGATGGGTTGGTGGGTAGGAGGGGTCCTGGGGAGCGGCTGGGCCCTGCCACGCCAGATGGGCCAGCTTGGTGGTCCGTGTCCGAAGAGGTGGACAGATCCTCCAGATCCGTGTGTCCTCGTTGGGGGCTTGTAGGCTGGCTGTGCTGGCTGCTGTCTCCATCCCCAGCGTCCAGCAGTTCGTCACCTGTGGAGAAAATGAGATTTGTTATTGTGTTGCACCTGGCGAAGTATGTATTAGTCGTCTGACATTGGCAGTTCGTGCAATCTCGTACATGGGTTTCCCGGAGGCGAGTGTGTGGCTGTGGCATCTGTAGTTGTGTGTGCTAGGCAATGGGACTGTGTGCTGTGCACATGTGGCATGGGACGGATTGGCCATGCCGATGGGTGTGTTGCTTTGCCCCTACTCATTGTGACTCTGGTGTATGCGGGCTCCTGGCCCATCCTGGGTCTGGTTTGTACTTTGCTTTTGGGGTTCATATGGAACGCTTAGGAACGCATATGGCAACATGGGGGCCATGCCCCAGATTCGCATTTGGGAGGGGATATGCTTTTGGGGTTCAAATGGAACGCTTAGGAACGCATATGGCAACATGGGGGCCATGCCCCAGATTCGCATTTGGGAGGGGATATGCTTTTGGGGTTCAAATGGAACGCTTAGGAACGCATATGGCAACATGGGGGCCATGCCCCAGATTCGCATTTGGGAGGGGATATGCTTTTGGGGTTCAAATGGAACGCTTAGGAACGCATATGGCAACATGGGGGCCATGCCCCAGATTCGCATTTGGGAGGGGATATGCTTTTGGGGTTCAAATGGAACGCTTAGGAACGCATATGGCAACATGGGGGCCATGCCCCAGATTCGCATTTGGGAGGGGATATGCTTTTGGGGTTCAAATGGAACGCTTAGGAACGCATATGGCAACATGGGGGCCATGCCCCAGATTCGCATTTGGGAGGGGATATGCTTTTGGGGTACATGCTGTGAGCCATGGGTGCCGAACGTGACATGTGTTGTGGCAGCATGACAGTGCATGGTCTGAGGTGTGTGCATGCCTGACATGCCCTGCATATTTGCTGTCTGTTGTGGTTACTGGACATGGCATTGGACGCATCGTTATGAGTGAGTGATAGTTGTGTGCCAGCCAAC
This sequence comes from Calotriton arnoldi, assembly GCA_963921515.1. Taxonomy (NCBI): domain Eukaryota; kingdom Metazoa; phylum Chordata; class Amphibia; order Caudata; family Salamandridae; genus Calotriton; species Calotriton arnoldi. The sequence continues at coordinate 171,342 of CAWUFW010007886.1, forward strand.
GTATTGCAGTTGTCCCATCTCCTTGGTGTGCGTGCTGCCCTGTGCCATGTGCATCACTGCAGTGCTCGGGGGGGTGTGGCCCATGTTGTGTGTTGTTGCTCACAGTGTGTCGTGCGCTTAATTGACTTCTGGCACATGGTTGGTCATGGGCATGTGTCTTAGCGTGACTGCTGTATGTGTGGCAGCTGTGCGGATGACATGCCTTTCATGTGACTGGGGCTGACGGATGGGATGGATGGTATGTTGTATGTGCATGGTGTGTCTGTGAGTTTGATGGGTTCAGTGGTGTTCGTGTGCATTTCTGTTGTTCCGCTCTGTTGCGTCTAGTGTTGTTTGTCTTACATAGGCGTAGTTGTGGGGTGTGGGGTTGACAGGCAGTGGGGGCTACATGGACAGGACTTCAATGGTGTTTCGGTTGTGTGTGATGAGTTGCACAGTGGCTGCCGTGTGGGACTATATTCAGTGTGGCTTGTGCATGCAGACGTGGCTCCTTGGGTGTTGCTATGTCTGTGATGGGTCATGTGGGGTGTGAGTCTGCTGTTCATGTCCGTGTGCACATTGTTCACTTGTTCGTGACGGTGGGCGGTGCTGCGTGTTCGTGTGCTACGTGACATGTCCCATGTGTTGGTGGTGTTATGGTCCTCATGCCTCCAGTAATCCAGCCCTGTCCAGTTTCCCACCTGCAAGTTGTTCGTGCGTGCACTGTACTGGATGCCACATGGCTCTAAGCGGGGGTGCTCCATGTTGCAGGTCTGTGGGGGTGGGGGTGTAGTGGGTCGTGGGGGTGGCTGTACACCCACTGACACCGATTGCTGTGGACCGTGATGTCTGCCTTTCGGCTGTCGTTGTGCACTGCGGTGGCTGACACGTGGCTGTGGGGTGTGGGGGATGCTCCTCCTTGCTGTGCTGTGGGACTGGGGCCTGGTGTGTGTTGTACTTGGGCTGTCCACCGTCCCACCCACTGCACTTTGTGTTCCTGCCACTTACCTGTTACTTGTCGGTTAGTACAGCTGTGGCGGACACATGGGTGTGGTGGGTGCTCGTTGTGGCGCTTCTGGCATATTTGGGGACCTGTTGGTGGTTACGTGGCTGGCTTAGTGTACACATGTCCCCACGCATCTTACAGTTGTTCGGTTTGGCCTGTGTGTGGTAGTGTCTGTTGCATGTGCGTGTGTTGTGTTGTGTATTGTGTGCTGGACATGGGGGTGTTTGTCCCTGGGAGCTGTGGCATGGTAGTTGCGCATGTGAGTACATAGCGGTGTGCTAGTATACATTAGTTTGTACTTACCAGCCTCCACTCCCCCTGCTAATCCGGCGAGGATCTCCGGATGGATTACGACTCGCACCTTCTCCTCCCACGCTTTGAAGGTCTTAAAGAGCGCGGGATTCCCTCCGCCAGTGACGGCAGCCAGCTCTCTGTTTTTGCCCTCCTTCTTCTTGACCAGGCTCTTTACGTCATTCCAACGTTTGTTAATTTCTCCTCTGTTCCTGGGCAGGGTCCCGACTGCATTGACCTGGTCTACGATCCGGTTCCACATTCTGTTTCTGGTGGCTAGTGGTGTGTGCTGGACCATGTTCCCATAGATTTGTGGGTACACCTTGATGATCTCGTCGACCATGACCGTCAGCTCCATGGGCGTGAACTTGGGCATCCTTTGTGGTGCCATGGTGTTTGTGGTGCTGGTGCGGTGTGTGTTGTGTAATGTGCAGGGGGTTTGTGGTGCCGGTGTTTGGTGGTGGTGGTGGTGGTTGTGATGTGTGCGTTTCTGTGGTGTGCTGCTGTCCTTGCTGTGTCACTGTGTCCTCTCCTCTCCTCTCTGGTTTGCAATGTAGCAAGGGGTTGTGGTCTGTGGGAGTGCTGCTTTTGTACTCACCTATGTGGGTGTGTCCTCATGGTCTGTTGTTTTCAGGTGTGTTGTGTCTGGGGTTCTGGCCTTTGTATTTTTTGTTTGTCCGGGGGGGTGTTTTCGGGATGTGTACTGTGCTTGTGTATTTGTGCGTGCCTTGCTGTGTGGACTTGTTGGCCATGTTGTGTGCTATTGGTTTTGTGTGCGGATGGTTTCTGTGCAGGTACGTGGGCGCCATGGCTTCTGCCGTGTCGATTCTCATCGGCGTTGTTTGCGCTGGCGGGCGGTATATTTGTTGTTTTTCCGCGCTCATGGCGGTGCGATCGTAATTTCACGTGCGGTGTGTCGGCCGTGTGGGCGGGCGGTTTTGTGTTGTCGTGCGTGTTTCCGTCCGTGGCGGGCGGTTTGACTCCGACTCGGACGATGGCGGGCGGTATTTTGTGTGATTTTCCGCCGATGGCGGTTTTCGGTTTGTGTACTCATAATGGTGTGGTCGGTGTTCAGGCGGTGTGTGCGGGCGGATTTTTGCCGCTTCCATGCCTGGCGGATTTATTTACGCCGGGTATCGTAATGTGCCCCTTAATTTTTATTAAAAGTTTTAATATTTTTTATATAATTTTTTTAAGTTATTTTATAGTGTTAATTGTGTGAATTAATTTAGATTTGATGGGAATTAATTTTATCGTTAATTGTTATTAGTTAATTAATTAATTGATAATTAATTATGTTAATTTATTAATTTTTTACAATATTGGTGGTGATGTTTATAGGGGAATATGGTGGGAGGTAAAAAAAAATTTAAATTAATTAATTGTTAATGAATGTTAATTATACTGCAGGAGTGGGAATACTAAATTAATCCCCTACGCTATCCAACACTTTCCCTACACTTTCCCTACACTTTCCCTACTTTTATACTTGGTGGAGTGGGAATAGTAAATTATTCACACCCGCTATCCAACACTTTCCCTACTGTTGCACTCGCTGGAGTGGGAACAGAAATTTTTACCCACCTGCTATCCAACACTTTCCCTACTGTTGCACTCGGTGGAGTGGGAATAGTAATTTTTACTAACCCGCTATCCAACACTTTCCCTACTGTTACACTCGTTGGAGTGGGAATAGTAATTTTTACCCTCCCACTATCCAACACTTTCCCTACTGTTGCACTCACTGGAGTGGGAATAGTAATTTTTACCCTCCCGCTATCCAACACTTTCCCTACTGTTGCACTCACTGGAGTGGGAATAGTAAATTTTTCCCACACGCTATCCAACACTTTCCCTACTGTTGCACTTGCTGGAGTGGGAATAGTTATTTTTACCCACCCGCTATCCAACAATTTCCCTGCTGTTGCACTCACTGGAGTGGGAATAGTAATTTTTACACTCCCGCTATCCAACACTTTCCCTACTGTTGCACTCGCTGGAGTGGGAATAGTAATTTTTACCCACCCGCTATCCAACAGTTTTCCTACTGTTACACTCATTGGAGTGGGAATAGTACATTTTACCCTCCCGCTATCCAACTTTTTCCCTACTGTTGCACTCACTGGAGTGGGAATAGTAATTTTTACCTTCCCGCTATCCAACGCTTTCCCTACTGTTGCACTCACTGGAGTGGGAATAGTAAATTATTCCCACACGCTATCCAACACTTTCCCTACTGTTGCACTTGCTGGAGTGGGAATAGTAATTTTACCCATCCGCTATCCAACAATTTCCCTACTGTTGCACTCACTGGAGTGGGAATAGTAATTTTTACACTCCCGCTATCCAACGCTTTCCCGATTGTTACATTAGGTGGTGTGGGAATAGTACATTATTCCCATTCGCTATCCAACACTTTCGCTACTGTTGCACTCTCTGGAGTGGGAATAGTAATTTTTACCCACCCGCTATCCAACACTTTCCCTACTGTTGCACTCGCTGGAGTGGGAATAGTAATTTTTACCCACCCGCTATCCAACACTTTCCCTACTGTTACACTTGTTGGAGTGGGAATAGTAATTTTTACCCTCCCGCTATCCAACACTTTCCCTACTGTTGCAATCACTGGAGTGGGAATAGTAATTTTACCCTCCCGCTATCCAACACTTTCACTACTGTTGCAATCACTGGAGTGGGAATAGTAATTTTTACCTTCCCGCTATCCAACGCTTTCACTACTGTTACACTTGTTGGAGCGGGAATAGTAATTTTATCCCCTACGCTATGCAATGTTTTCTCTACTGTTATAATTAATGTTGTGTGAAATATTATTTTAAAAAAAATTTATAATTTAATTCATTATATAGAAAATTAATTTGTATATTTATATTACAGGTTTATTTAGATATATATGTAATTATAATTTAAATTATGTTTTTAACATTTTATAATTAAATTTTATAATTATGTATTAATATTATTAAGTTAATATATATATATATAAAAAAAATTATTATGCATGTTTAATATTTTTCTACATTACATGTATTATTTATTAATTTTAACATTTTTTAAATAATTCTAACTGTTTTATTTAATTATATTTATAATTTAATTAATTTTATATTATTTTTAAGACATTAAAAAAAATCGATATTTTTGTATAACTGATATTTATATCGCCCTATCAGCAAACTGTCTCTAACAGCAGTTAGAGACAGTTTGTGGCATTAGCGCCCGTTTTTTTACCGCTTTGCATGTCAGCGATATTTATCGCTAATGATATGCAAAGTGGGCGTTCCCGACGAACAAACCTGGGAAACACTCGCTAACAGGCCTATTGCCTATTAGCAAGGTGGCCATGGCCCCAGTTAGCGACGTGAAAAGTCGCGCTAACCGGGGTCATCGCCATTTATTTAACACCTGCAATTAGCAGGTGTTAGCCATACCTAACATGGGGGGTGGATTATGCTGATACGACCACAAGGTCGTATCAGCAAGGTGTTCTCCTTCTCCATGCAACATCGCTGGTTTTTCAGCGATGTTGGCCCATTTCCCCCGCTATTGCTGGAATATTCATCGCCATAGCGCTAATCGTTGCTAATACAGCGTTAGCGTGGCGATATATTCCAGCGATAGCCGGCGATAAAAAAAATCACGCTAAGCAGGGTTAGCGATGATTATCGCCTCTTCTTGCTAATATGCCCCTATATTTTTAACAACGATATTTTGGTTTCGAAATTTTGGTACTTTCCTTTAGGGAGATAGGAAATCGATATTTTGACCATCGATATTTTGGCAACGATATTCTGGTACCTAGGTGAAGAAAATGCAAAAGCACACAGGAATCGGTGCGGAAACCCCAATTTTGGCATGTTATTTTCCTTACTTGGCTTATGAAGTATATTAGTAAATAGTGCACAGTTCTTATAACCTTGATTTTAGACTAAAGCTTCCGAATCCGGCCACTTATTAAAAATGCAATGAAGGACATTCTAGAGGTAACAAGTTTCGCTCGCATAACTAGTGGCCAAATATCTCAGACTGTAGCACTTGAGATAGTTCATCAATTCTATCATATTGTGGGTACACTGTGCATATAAGCGCCTCGAAATGACTGATTGACACATTTTGCATTTCACAATGATAATCCAAATGGCAAAGCTACACTAACGGGCTCTGGCACAGCTAAAAAATGAAATACGTAAGAAAGCCTCTTCTAGACAATAAAAAACGAAGAGTAGAAACAGCAGACTGCGAGTTATGGCTTTGGTTCTGGAGAAGTTTTATTCTTCTTTGTCAAATACCACCCCAGAGTGTAATATCACAGACACGAGATGAATCTAAGATATTAATTTCCTCCAAGCTTGCAGACTGAGGAATTTTGCAGCACTGGAGACATCTAAAGGGTCAACCATTGAGAAACTAAAGGTCAAGGGGCTAGAACATGAAGGAAGGGCTGGCTAAGGGGAAAATGCGGCTCAGTCATAAACTTAACATAAAGCCGCTCCGTGACACGGGAATACTTGATCCCAGAGCCACAATAAGTCTTTGGTTGTACTTCAGAACAGCCATTTTAAATCGATAAATCCCAAAAGGCAGGTACGAAAAGCTTAGCGTTGCAGCGCCTTTCCCTCCAGCATAGCCCATTTAACGACGTGCACAAGAAAAGACCTTTTTTCAGGGCACCCTGTTGTTACAGCAATGATGCCCTTGCTTGCAGCGGCTGACTGGGAGAGTTTGCCAATGAGAATAGTGGTGGAACGCAATTCAGTGTACATACACTTGCGTGCCATTTCTGCATGTTATATGACAATCATATTAATCCTTATGCACTGTATTAACCAAATAACAGTAGCATTTAATTCTAGTGGGAGCCACGGATATATCCGAAATGTAATCAATGTCGTTTACTCATGCTAACTCTACTTGTCTGAAAGCCCATGGGGGCTTATTTATGAGCCTTTGCGTCACTTTTACGCTGCCGGTGCGTCACTTTTTGTGACGCACCAGCAGTGTAAAAAATGCGCCATCGTGCGTCATATTTACAAAGTGACGCATCTAGGTAGATGCGTCACTTTGTAAACCCCTGCGCCACATTATACCTGCGCCAGGTATAATGTATGCAGGGGGCGTTCCGACGCAAGAAAGGGTCGTAGAAGTGACGCAGTAAAATCTATAAGATTTCACTGCGCCATTTCTTGATCCTAATGCGTCAATATCTTACGCCTGCCTCATGGCAGGCGTAAGACTGACGTAGGCCCTTTCACATGGGGCTTGCCCCATGTGAAAGGACACATTGCTGGAGTTGCGTCACTTTTGTGACACACTCCAGCAATGCGTCATTTTGCGCCTACAGATACGTCAGAAATACTGACGTATCTGTAACTCCTTGCGACATGATGCGTCATACTGTAAATATGACGCATCATTGGTGTCGCAAGGAGGGCGCAATGAAAAGTGACGCATCGCTGTTTTCACGCAGCGATGCATCACTTTTCTTTTATTTCAAATGATCTTTATTCATTTATATGAAAGGAAGGAGAAGATCATCAAATAGAAACTGGTGACTTGGCGATGCGTCACTTTTCATAAAAAAGCCCCCATGTTTCCTACATTCGGTCGAACTTGTAACTAGGCCCGAGTTGCATGTATATCACGTTTGTTCTGCAAGTCTCATGTTTTTCTCCTCCGCAGGTGTCTTATCGCCATAGGCATCCGCTAAAATAGGTTTGCTGTTTACTGAATTAGGTTGATATGTAGCTGAAATAATTAGAAGTTGTCTTCGGGCATGGAGACTGAGACGGTGGGAGAGATCCTCCTCTGTCAGGCAGAACGGACCGAAGTTACATCCAAGGTCAACAGATGTGTACCCTATTGTACAGCGCTAGGAAACGAGGGCGTTTTCCTGCTCCCAGAAAATAATCCCACTTGATTTTTCCATTTGGTAGAACTGATATGTAGAAGCCTTTTAGAATCTTTTTTTCACATTTTAATTTTGGGTTTTCTTAGAATAATTTGGCAGGCCCTGTCTTGACTTCACTGAGAGAATACCTCTTCTCAGCTTCTTTCTAGGATTTCCCCTTGGCACTTTATTTAGAATAGGGAAGCCCCTTCATGGAACCTGCCTTCATGATATTTTGTCTGCTCAATGTTGTTCTATTTTGCATTTTCTTCGTTATCATATAAAAATTCAGATTGCATGGTCATATTAATATGTAAGCTTTTACAGTATATTTGCTTCAATTTTGAAATAAAACTTAAGGTTTTGGTAACATGCTCTATGCAGTTTTTTCTGTGGCACCACATTGGTTTCACTTCAATAGAAATGTATTTCTGATGTTTACTCCTTCTTTACACTTCTAGTTAACAAGCGAAGGTCTATATGACCAGTGGGCAATTCTTTTTGATGAATACACCAAGAGGTTGAGATTCAAGGACCCCGCTCCATCACTAGCATAGGGCTCAGAGCACCACATATTTTCTATGTTTTGGAGGCTTCTCTGAAACAGAATGATGTGCACTTATTCATATATGCAGATATCTGCGATGAAAATACTGGACACAAAAAGACATATACATATTACAAATATGTGACATTTGGGTTGCAATGAATGCTTTACAAGGTTAAAAGAAGAGGGGGACACTGTGCTCAAGTTGAGGCGGTGGTTGCAGGTGAATCTGATAGCTACTCTTTTTTGGGGACCAGGACTTATTTTTCATCATCAGTTTTTGACCCAGGACAAGAGAGTGTAAGCCGACAAAGTGGAAAGGAGGAGGAAGGAAAAGACAAAAAAAATGACAAAGAAAGCTGGGATGAGAAAGAACCTGCAAGATTGAGATAAAAGTGCATGGACAGTAGGGTGGTGGATGAACAGGCATTGATGTGAAATAAAGACTAGACAGCATTGGTACTCGGCACAACAACATTCACCAGCGGCATCAGTGGGCTTCTGAGAAACATTTTGAGCCCCAAGACTAGACAGCATTGGTACTCGGCATAATATAACATTTGGCAGCGGCACCAGTGGGCTTTTGAGGAAAAGTTTGAGCCCGAGACTTATTCTTTTACAAATTAAGCATTGGGGCATGGCCTGACAAGCATAACTAAGAACAATTTGTAAGAGGTGTGGTATCATCAACTAAGGACAGGTCCTAATACATGTTGCCTAGAATCTGGCTTCTACTATGAGGCAGGGTTGTGGATATAAACCAGGCACATCTGACATTACATTTACACCTGAAGGCAGCTCTCTGTGGCTGCTGGGAGTCCAGAAGGCTTTTCATTGGCAGGTCTATCATTTTGGAAATGACCACAAATTGAAAAGATATCCTTCTCAAACTGTAAGCTGAACACTGGGTGAACTGGCAGACACTTTTGGCTGTCACAGGAGATGACAGCCTGGACCTGTTTACCAGGTCCCGGGGCTTTACAGCACTCTAGCTCGGGACAACTGGGCAGTAGGTGAATAAGCTGATTGTTAAAAAAGAAGGTAACAAGACCTGGCATTAAAGTCTAAAGAAGAGCAGAGGGCAGTTCATTGGCATCAGTCGGATCACTTGAGGGCCCTCTGTGGTACACTGTAACAATTCAAAATGTTCAACAATTCTTTTCTAATACAAAAAGCACAAACAGTCTAAGCTTTAATCTACTTGCAATTATTTATTTATTAGGAACTTATTTATAGTGCAGCATGTGAACTTTCAGTTTTTTTGAGAGGACCGGATGGGGATTACATAGAGATTAGTCAAAGGAAAAGGCAGTATAAGGGGAGAAAGTATCCCATTATGTAAGGTAGATGCCCACCACGTATATTCTGTGATTTGTGCCCCTGGTAAGCTAGTGGATTCATTACATGGAGAATCTGTACATTTAAACTTTCAGAAGTTTCCTGAAATGCATCTGGGCCAGTTCTGGGCTCAACGAAGGGATGAGGGCATTCCACAGTCTTGGTCCTTGTACTCTTACGGATCTTCTTCCATACTTCATCTGCCTGAACAAGCACTGGGGAATGGTATCAGTGTCTAGCTTGAGTGTGTGAGGGCGTTTTCCTTAGCTTTGTTGTAATACTGATTGAATTTGGTCATGAATCAGTAGAGTAAAAGGACAGCTTCCTTTTTTTTCAGAGCTGGTGGTAATGCAGGAGCTGTATGGCATGGTAGAAGTGACTTTGTGCAGGGTATGACTGAAAGGCAAAGCGTGTACTAATAATACAAATTTGTAAATTGTTATAATTGAATTCAGGGATTGTAAATCTGATCCAGATTATAATTCTGTAACAGGGTTCTGTTTGGCACCTGGTTCTGGAAAAACAAAGAGGGCCACACATCAGAGCTGTGATGTGTCTACAGAGATCTGTCAGTTATCACAAATTGAATAACAGGTGACTGCAGTACAGGAATAGGGTGTATAGAATAAGAATTAACATTTTACTCCAAAGCAAGAGTACACATCTTTTTTAAACCCTGGACTTTCTTTTACAAAGTTTTACTTCTAAGAGTGGCCATCAGCAAGTGGACAAGAAGGAAGACCCAGAGGAGATTCAAGAAGCATAGGGTCAAGAAGCAGGCGCCACCAGGAGAATAAGAAAATGGCATCAGGGGGATCAAGAGGACTAGGGCCAGGAGGACTAAGAGCAGAATAGCCAGGACAAGCTGGAAGAGGAGGACCAGAAGGACCAGGTAAAATTACACCTGAAGAACAGAACCAGGAGGATCCTGTGGGGATAGAGGAAGCATGGATAAGTAGAAGGGCCACCAGGAGGACAACAAATTGGCCATCAGCGGGATCAGGAGGACAGGGGTCAGGAGCACTAAGACTAAGAGGCCAAAGACTGGAACAAGGATAACTGGGAGGGTCAAGAACTATAGGGATAAGACAACTACAACCATGAACTGGAGGAATGGAATCACTGGAATACTGAGAGATGGTGGTTTATTAGTCGGGATGGATTGTGTCCATCGTGAGTAATAAGGTCACTATCATGTTCTTAGACCTGTCATCCTTAGTGTGGCCTTCCCCCAATTTTTTGCCTGCTTACGTCCACTTTTTGCTGTATCTTTCTGTTGGCCTTACGACTCTGAGCACTTTACCGCTGCTAATCAGTGCTAAACTGCATGGGCTTCTCCCCTAAACATGATGACATTGGTGTATACCTGATTGGCATATTTAGTTTACTTGTAAGTCCCTTGTAAAGGTGTATACTGCCCAGGGCCTGTAATTTAAATGCTACTAGTGGCGGCAGCACTGATTATGCCACCCACACAAGTAGCCTTTCAAACCTGCCTCAGGCCTGGCATTGCCGTGCCTGTGTTTTTCAGTTTACTGCCACTTTGACTTGACATTTAAAACCACTTGCCAAGCCTTAAACTTTCCTTTTATTATACATACGTCACCTCTAAGGTAGGCCCTAGGTGGCCCTAATGCAAGGGTGCTGTGTAAGTAAAAGGTAGGACATGTACTTTTAAGTTTCACATGTCCTGGTAGTGACAAACAGCCACATTTGTTTTTCACTACTGTGAGGCCTACTCCTCTCATAGGCTAGAATTGGGTATTCCTTAAAACACTTTTAAGCTGCAAGCTCAGAGGTCCTATAACAGGGTGCCCGTACAGAAGCTCAAAGGGGCTGAAGCCCACTCCCTTCTGTGGTACCTCCCTGTAGGCAAACAACAGGCTTGGTAAGCGGATGTCCCACTTAATCCTCAGGGCCTCAGATAGGCCCCTAATCATGCCTTTCAGGGTCTTATTAAATCTCTCAGCAAGCCCATTGATTTGTGGATGGTAAGAAGTGGAGAACTTGTAGGTTACCCCACACTCCTTCCACATTGACTGCATGTATGCAGACATGAAGTTTGTTTCCCTGTCAGACACAACTTCCTTGGGAAACCCATGCGGGTAGAAAGCCCCAAACCGGGGCTTTGCCACTTCAGGTGCAGTCATGGTCCTCAGAGGGGTTGCTTCTGGGTACCAACTGGCATGATCCACAAGAACCAGGATGAACCTGTTGCCTGAAGCAGTCTGGGGATCCAGAGGCTGTACAATGTTGTTGCCCACACTCGCAAAGCATGTGCCAATGACTGGCAGTGGGTTAAGGGGGGCTTTAAGCCTTTGCCCTGTCTTCCCACTAGCCTAGCAGGTTTCACAGGTCCTGTAGAATGCATCTGGGGATGTCCTGATCTTGGACCAAAAAAATGTGGGTCAAGCCTTGCAAAGTTCTTGTCTTGTCCCAATTGTCCTGCCCGAGGAATCTCGTGAGCCAGCTCCAGTAAGATAGCCCTGTAGCATTTGGGGTCCACCAGGGCCCTTGCTGTCCATGCACAGGAGCCTTAGGCTAGCTGTAAAGGAGTTTGTCCTCTCAGTCAATGTGATAACTCCCAGATATATCACCTGCTGCTTGGGCTTTAGCCTGTTTCCTTATGCCCTCAAGGGTTGGACACTCCCTTTGTGCCCTACAGAACTCCTTCTTGGTGGGTCCTCCTTCTACATGCAATCCAGCAACTGTAGGCAGGTCACCAAGGGAAGCAGTACCCTCCTCAGTGGGCTCTGGGGCATCCACAGCAGTTGCTGGGAAGACACTCAGGGGCTGGTTTACCACACCCTCTGCCCTTCCAGCTGGCAGGGCCATTGTTTCAGGCTCCAGCCCTTTTTGATTGCCATCTTGGGCAGCCATGGAGCTTGTTGTTGCACAAATCTAATCAGGTAACCCCAACCTTTCTACATGAGCCTTGAGCTCCACTTCATTCCAGATAGTGTGCTCAAGGTCATTACCCAACAAACAGTTAACAGGCATGGCAGGGCAGGTCTCACAGCAACGTTCAGAAGACCTGTGACACCCCCCCCCCCCCACACTCAAAGGGAGAAAGAGCAACTGTGTAATGTTCTCTCTGTTGTCAGCCACAACATGGTAGAATTATTAGGAATGTCCTGCTCTGGGGCCACCAGCTGACTCCTTACCATAGTCATGCTGGCTCCTGTATTCCTCAGAGCCTCAACACCTTACCCATCGATGGTGACTCATTTCCTATACTTAGGGGCCGATTCCGATTCGGGCCGGAAATCTCCCCGACCGAGCCGGACCCGGAGAGATTTCCGACCGAATCGGACCCTAGCAGCCCGACCGAACGAGTACGATGCGCACGTATGCTATCGGACTCGATTCGGTCGGACTCCCATTGAAGTCAATGGGAGCCAGTCGTACGACGCGTACACGGGCTCCCATTGACTCAATGGGCACGACGCAAACAAGGGCGCCCCTACAGCGTGTTCGCGTCGATGCGGGTCGCGCCGTACATGCACGTGTAGGGGGGACCCATGGGTCCCCCCTGTGTGCGACTCGTACGCCTACGCTTCCAGGGGGGTCCGACATGGACCCCCAAAGTGCGGCTCCGACAGCTCCTTGGAGCCGGACTGCGCGAGTCGGTCGGAGCGGTCGAGGTGCGCATCGTACTTACCCGGCCGGGGAACGTCTCCATTGCGCGGTGCGAGTCGTCCCCGTGCGAGTCGGTCGGAGCGGTCGGGTCCTGCGAACGAGTCGGTCGGAGATTTTGCGAGCGCACGCATCGTACTCGCTCGCCCGGACGCACGTACGAATCGGTCGGGAAATAGGGCTCCAAATCGGATCCGGTTAAGCCGAATCCGATTCGGTGCCCTACCGGCCGAGATCGGAATCGACCCCTTAGTAGTATTAGAAGGTACATGGATCTTAGGTACCATCTCACTGTCACCCTAGGACACTAGGGTAACCCCACGAAACTCACCCCCGTTAACTGGGACAAACTCCTCCCCCAGCACTACACAAGCTACCACTGGATTATTTTCTCCAGTGGGAGGTGGTGCTCTTTTTGTACACTTGGGATCCCCCTTGTAGTGTCCATACTTGTAGCACTCATAGCACTTGATGGACTTGGGCTGCTGACCTTTGTCAGGGTAGTTTGTCTTCTAGTGGCCAGATTTGGAATGTAAACTAGACCCTTTACCCTGTGAGTTGTTTTGGGGGCCTTTAGAGAACTCTGTGTTTTTATCTCCCCCCTCCTTCTGGGGGGAACCCTGACCACCCTTTTGGGAGCCCTCCCCAGATGCCTTCTTGGACACTCTGGTGCTGACCCAGATATACACCTCCTCAGCAAGTTTCCTGGGATCAGTTAACTTGCTATCCACCAGGTTTTGGCGTAACTCTGGACAACAAATATCAAGAATGTGATCCTTCAAAATCTAGTTCCACAGCCCTGAATAGTCATCAACCTTGCTGCCCCTTACCCAGCCCTTCAGTGCCTTGCTAGCATAATCCAAGAACTCCACTAATGTTTGTCATGAGCTCTTGTGGCTGCCCGTGAATCTGACCCTATACTTCTCAGGGGTCAGTTCAAACTTACTTACTAGCATGGCCTTCATTGCAGTGTAGCATGTCTGGTTCTCTACCGCTAGTGTAAGGAGTGTGTCCATCCCCACCATGGGCATATACCACCACAAACCACCACCCCAGAACTCCCCTGGGACCTTGTGCACTCTCAGAGCCACTTCATAGACTGCAAGCTATTTGTCTATGTCATCCCTCACCACACAACTTTGCATCAAATCCTTTGGGATTCTGACCCTGGACTCAGCAGTGGACACTGGAGGTATGCTGCCACAGTTGCTGTTGCTGGAGCTCTCTCTCAGGTCTCTGATGTCCAGCTCTCTTGAGCTGAGCTCATGGGCCATTTTTCTTTCTTCCATGACTGATCCTTCTCTAATTTAGCAAGGGCCTGCTCTTTGTTTAATTTGACAAGATCAAAGTTTAGTTTCCTCTCCTCCCTCCTGCCTGACAGGTTCCTTGATGGCACACTGCTGCCTGGTCTGCTGTGGACTTTCAGTCCTGGGTGGATGGTACGCCCCACATCAGCAGGCCTCAAGACAAGACCTCTATCTTGGTACTGCTCCTATCCTTCCTCCTCAGACTCTGAGCCCTCCACCTCATCCACTTCTCCTTCCAGGTTGATAGCTGCCCATGCTCTTAAGGCTTTTTGAAGCTCTGCCTACTTGGCACTTTCCTTATGGGACACCTTTCTCTCCTGGCAGAAGTCCTTAAGCTGGGCCACTGTGTATGCCTCCAGGCTGGCCAGCTCGAATTTCATAGTGCCACATAGGACCACAGATATTGTAGAGAAACTCATTTTGGAAAAATCAAAGATGTCAATTAGGGAGAATTTAAAATGGTTCAAATTGGTCTTAAGTATAGAGTTGTAGTGAACACTGAATTATTGCACAATCACAAGTCCTATCCTCACCGCTGTGCACCAATGCTAGAATTTATGTTGCGCAATTGACTTCTAAGCACAGTTTTTAGATGTAATCTTTAAATAATTCATATCTCTACTTCTGTTTATTGGATTTTTGTCTATGATTCTAAACCTGTGTGGAGTCTTTTTGTGGGGTTTTCATTGTGTTACTGTGTGTGTTGCACAAATACTTTGCACATTGCCTCTTTAGATAAGCCTGCCTGCTTTGTGCCAAGATACCAAAGGATACCTGATTGGGCAAGTTGCATACCTCTGCCAACTAGGGACCCAATTTCTAACACTTGTTAAGTCCAGTTAAAGGCTTCCGTAATTTAAACCGGAATTTAACCCTGGTAGTCATGGCCCAGAGCAGTCAGACTTAATTTAGTGAAAATATGTAAAGCATTCAGAAGTACTAAAACAGTTAAAAGGTCAAACACAACACAGTAAAAATGCCACTCAAATTTATAAAAATAGAAAAGAACATAATAAGCAAAATGACACCAAGGACCTCAGAAAGCACTTAGAGACTCACATGGTGTCAGGAAGTGGGCAACAGCATTGTCCAGTGCAGGTCCAGATGCAACTAGTCAGATGGGATTCTGCAAAGGAATATCCTCTTCAGCTTCTTTATGTTCCCGGAGCCAACCAACGGATCAGCCTTTTGATTCTGGGAGATCTTTCTGTCTTTTAATTTCAAATGAAAAGGGGTCCACCCTCCTCAGGTCCTTCTCACAGGTCACAGAAGCCAAGTGCAGCAGGTTCAGTCTGCCTTGTATCCTTTCGCAAGTCCACCAGTGTTATGGGGTGCCATATTTATGCCCCTAGTTAGTTGTTCGGGATGACTCCTGAGCACTCCCTAACTATTGAGGTAAAAGGTCCTGGGGGCAACCCTACCCTCTCTTCCAATAGTTCCTGTTTGCCTAACTACAAAAAGGCCAGAAAATGCCATGTGCCAGGCAGTTTCAAGATTGCAAAAGACTTCGGCCTTACTAGACTTGGGCTCTGAGGGCTGGGTGTGTGTCCTAGGTGTCCTCCCACATCTAACTAAAATCCAGTTTTACGCAGGCACTATACCACAGAAAACACATTAAAGTCAGACTATTGCATGCTCCCAGGAGGAATTTCACACCTCTTTTATACCTCTTCCCAGGCTGTGCACAACCTCTGAGAAGCTGGAGAGTTAATGGTAAGGTAAGGTAAATTTTTATTTGCATGATTAACAAAAATCTTACAATTACTACATTCTTAAAAGAAAACACACCAATTTAAAATACAGACCAATAATTTTAAAATTTCTAAAAGTCTAAAATAGATTCTTAAATAAACATAAACACAATTTATAGACATTACATCAGACCGTCATCTTTCCAGAACTTAATATAAATAGTATCAGTTAATATTTCTATAATTTATGTGTGATATCATAAAAATAGTCCTAAATTTTGTCCTTAATTATTTTAGACTTCCAGATTTCCTGAGCGCAACTCACAAGTATCCAACTTCTTTTTAACAAGTATTAAAAATTTAGTAAAATTGGCGTTCATTTTAATATCCGTTGGTCTAAAACAAACTACCATGGCATGTCTGCAGGTACGAACACCTCTGTCAATGAAGCAGTTTTTCAAATATCGTTTTCTTTCCGCCATCATTACTGCACATATACAAACAAAATGCAAAATACTTTCGTCCCATGTGTTGCATAGTCTGCACATAGTTGGCTCAGATATTCTCAACCAGGGCACTACATGTTTTAAGCCAGGTAAGTTGCCGAATCGTGCTTTCATAAAAGTATTTTTAGTTTGTACAGACCATGGTATTTCTAAATATAGTTGAACCTTAAGACTTGTATATTCCTGGACCAACATCCATGCGTGGGATCTCTTAATGAACAGTTCTTTGTCTTTTAAAAGGGACAAATGTTTAACTGATTTGTTAATTATTTTCTTAAAACTTTGTACTGTTAAAGACATTTCCCAGATCTCAGCAATTGACAATTTTTCAAGAGCTTTTTGCAGATATTTATAAAAGGACAGTTTTTCATTTTGTTGCATTTCTTTCCACAAAAATGTGCACATTGGGTTATTGATATTAGTTTTGATTTGTCTCCAGGTCTTAACATACTGACCCATTCTTGCAAATTGTTGATTACAAAACCAAATTCCAGCCTTATCTGAGCAGGTGATACATTAAGTGGAAGCCGAAACAGATTTTTAAATGTATTTTTAATAGCATTATTTAATAATGCAGAATCCAAACCACGGAGTATTTCACTTCCATATGTAAGGCTCGGGAGCAATTTCGCTTTTATTACTTTTATTAAAGGGGTATAAATTGGGCCTCCCAAGGAGCTATAAAGTAGGCGAAAAGCCGCTTGTAGACTATTGGCTTTTTTCTTCATCTCCATTTTATGGTATGAAAAGAAACCTTTCTCGTCAAACAGTATCCCAAGATATTTATAACATTGAACTTTTTCTAGCTCCCGCTTTTGGTGGTACCATTTGTATTGACTGCCCTTCCATTTCTTGGTACTGACTTCCATTACTTTTGTTTTTGTTTCGTTTATAGTCATTTTGTTCTCAATTGAATACATTGATGTTTTGTTTATTAAACGCTGCAGCCCTATCCTTGTTTGGCTTAACAGGACAACGTCATCAGCATATAATAAGTTCGATATTTGTTTCTCAGCCAGCTTTGGTGAATCTGCTAACTCATTGTTCATTGCAAGGGTAAAGTCTGATAAAAATAGATTAAATAAATATGGAGCTAAAACACACCCTTGCTTTAGGCCTTGCGTTGTTTTAATTTTCCTCGAAAGCTTTGAGCCATTCCCTAGCCGGACTCTTGTCCAAGTATCGGTATATAACAATTGTATTGCATTTAAAAGGCTGGAGCTAATGCCATAACGATCCAGTTTCCTCCATAAAATCTGCCTATTCACGCAGTCAAAGGCAGCTTTAAAATCAACGAAACATAAGTATAATGGCAGTTTTTTTGTTTTATATTTTTCCATTAAAATTCCCAGTGTTAACACATTTGTTGTTGTACCTTGACCTTGTACAAAACCCAATTGGTTCGGTGGAATTAAATGGTTTTCATTAGCCCAATCAATTAACTCCTTAACTAGGGCTGATGCAAATAGTTTGGCTTCAATATCTTGGAGCGTAATTAATCTGTAATTGGATGGGAGGGACCAGTCCCCACTTTTATATATAGGAGAAATTATAGATCCCTTCCATGACTCGGGGACTGTTCTTGATTGGAGAGCGTGATTAAATACTGGTGTTAAATAGCTCGACCAATATGATGCTTTCTCCTTATACAACACAGCGGGAATCCCATCTGGGCCTGGGGCACCATTGGATCTCTGATTCTTTATTAATTTACATATTTGGTTTTCAGTTATCTCTATTGAGTTATTATTCTTTTCTCCTCCTATTCCGTTTATAGCCCAATCAGTAGAATTCATAGCCATGTTAGGAGTAGGATTCAGATGCATATCTATAAACGATACCCATTCAGTTTCAATTACTGTTGATGAAGTAGATTTCCTACTAGATCTACTCAGTTTATTTACTAGAATCCAGAAGTCTCTTGAATTACTCCTTTTGCAAGCATATAGAGCTTTGGACCACAACAATTGCTTTTCTTGCATTTTGTCCTTCCAGAGCATTTTCCTTACTTCTGTATTTATCCTTTTATGTTTTGCTCTGTAAATTAAATTAACTGGGAACTTTTTTACCAATCTCAGGATTCTGTTACGTTCTTTTTTTAATTGATGGCTTTCAAACGAGATTTTCACCAATAAACATGCTGGTTTTTTCATCCACTGACCTTTATTAGCATATTTTTGAGATTGACTGGTAATTAAGTCCTTTATGAAGAGAGACCATTTTTCGACAGCATTCGAATAATCTCCTTCAAAGTGAAAATCAACAATTGCCTGCGCAGTTTTTGTAATAGAATCTTTGATGCTATCTGACCAATAAAGTTTCTTATAATTTACTGTCGCTATTTCTCCCGGAAGTATCGTATAGTTTTCAAATCTTAGGCCATTTAGGTTTAACTCAATTATTTGTTGATCGTGGTCGCTTATATCTGTTCCCTCTATCTGATAAGACAACATTTTATGAAATAGATTCAACGATGCTATGGTATAGTCTATGCTATGAAAAGTCCATGCAGGTGGCGAATCTTGAGGAAATCGCTCATTTAGCACTCTTAGACCTATGGTTTCTAATTCTTTTACAAGAGTCTTGCCGATTTTTTCATTCTTTTGTTCCCTCATACCCATTGTTGATGAAAAACTTGGAATTGACCATAAGTAATTTTGCCGTTGTATTTCAACATCTCTGATGTAAGACCATAGCATATTCATATTATAATCTCCGGTAATAATAATCTCAGGTTGGGTGTCATTGTCCAGTTGCTGCAATATCATAATTATCAAATTGTTCGCCATTGTTCTACGTGATTTAACATCGGGGTGAATATATACGTTGATTACTACAAGAGATTTAATTATACTTTGTTCCTTGTATCGTATCTTGACAATTAGATAATCCTTTTGACTTTGGGCGTCCATTTCACTTTCCATTTTTAGATCAGTTGATATAAAAATAGCCAAACCCCCACAAGGTCTGCCATAGTTACTTGTTCTCTTAGCTAATGAGTAATAGCCCTTATACCCTTCCAATCTAAAAGGAACTAAAGACCAAGTCTCTTGTAAACAAATGATTTGAAAACAGCACAAAGTAGCTAGTTGGTTGTTCTGAATCTTTGCTTGAACCCCATTTATATTCCACGAACATAGTCTGACCCTTTCATTCATGATTGTTGGCCCCCTTAAATGAACTTCAGTTACTAGATGTCAATCCTGCCTGACATTATGGAGAGCTTCTGTTAGCCAACCTAATTTGACAGTGTCAAATAGTGGGTCTCCTTTTTTTTCCTCTAATGATCTTAAAAGATGCCCGTTAGTCATACCTATGGAGTTTTTTAATATTGAGTATTTCTTATTATTATCGGTTCTCATTTGATTATGATTTTGTAATTTTGATGAAAAAGGGCTAGGATAGGAAGGTTGAAGGGGAGTTGTTATTTTTATTCCCCAGTCCTGAAAGAGATTATGTTCTTGCATAATAAGGCTGGTGGCAGTAGAAGATGTCCAAGTTACTAATGTCGATTCTCGATTATTATTCTTGATTGTGAGAAATTCAATTGATTCTATGTCGGTACATTTAATTTTCTTCAGTGAGGGTACTGCATTACACAATTTTAATATGTTTCCACGATTCAAAATATCATTATTACCCCTAGATTTATATTCCAGCGTAAAGATTACCTGCACCACTCCTTCTTTTTGATCTGGGTTATTTAATTTAATTTGTTGCAGGCTATTTTGGCCTTGAGCATGCTCAATTAACCTTCCATTATGATTACTAACAGTTTGAGACCATGATTGTTGATGTTTATGTAACTGCTTCATTTCGGTTCCCAGATCTTGTGGTAATTTAATATCCTTCCAGGTTTTTAACAAATCTCTATTCGTTTCATCCCCTCTGGTACTCTCACTCTTTGCTCTATTTGTCTCCAATTGCGATGGCTTAATTTCCACCTGTTTATTATTTTCCTCCACTTGCAGTATTTCTAATGACTGATTTTTCCCATTCTCTATCATTTTTATACTATCAGCTTGCTTATTTAAGCATTTATTTTTCATAACAGCTTGTACCTCCGATATATCCTTATTAAATAGAGGGTAAAAGGGTTTTATTGGAGACATTTGTTTACCCTCACCTTCGCAATATGATATTTGGTCATGATTGTTTCCAGTGTTCAATCTCACTATATCTGATGCATTTGTATTTTTTATACTTTTAGAGACTTTATTTCTTGCTTTCCGTTGTTTTTTTCTCTGTCTTTTTGATAAATGAACTTCCGGAGCTGCGTCTGTCATTGTTGATTGTGTCGAGCATAAGTTTATCACTTCTTGATCTTTTGTTTTATCAACTATTTTTTCTTTAACAACAACAGTATTGTCTTTACATTTTATTGTATCTTTAGAGGGGCAGTCAGTCTTAATGGGTTGAATTCCCACATTAGAAAAATTCCCTTTTACATCTTCAATTATTGTTTTTAAAATATCCGGAATGGTAGCCAGTTTGTTAATTAGTGGGGCACAACTACACTCTGCATAAGTAGATATTGGCTGAGATTGTGCCCTTACTATTAAATTATTTAGCGTTGTTATCTTCTGCTCAATCCCGGCAACAGAGGATGCCATAGCGCTCAAGAGATCTATTTGGACCTCCATTTTGTTGGACTGATATGTTAAAGCTTCCAGAGTTAATTGCGAGGTTTTGAAGAATAAGTCCCAAATTGCTCCCGCGTTCCCACTTCCTGGTACCTGAGTACCTGGGCTAAGGTGTTGCCCATTTATAAATGATAGATCATTATACTCCTCTTTTTGTGGTCCTTGAATTAATGTCACAAGAATTGTGGACTACTATTCAAAACGTCTTTTTGATACGGAGTACTCCAACGCTGCAGAGTTTCTGGGTTGCTGTTATATTCGTCCTTATTAATTTGAAATCCGTTATTTTGATTAAGTTTCGGGTGGACCAGTTTTTGAGCGGAATTTATTTTAGACAGATTAAGATCCGATTTCGGTGGGGTAATGTTTCCCTTATAATTTTCACCCCCCCATTTAGTTCATTTAAAGCTTCTTGCTCAGGTTGATTTATTTGGCCCAAATTAGATGGTTCCCCTATACTGTTAGCTTTTCTGATTTTTACTTGCACTTCTATTGGCATTGGCTGCCTAGTTGGTAGTAATTGCTGAGTATCTCCCATCGTTGGACTCGTGCATTTTGGGTCCTCTTGTTGTGAACGACCAGTAAGTGGAAAAGTTAACATCTCTAGGTCCGTTATTTGACCCCAATGGTTGACTTGGTCCTTAGTTGAATTTGGCATTCGTTCGACTTCAACTTCAGACTCAAGGTGGCCTGGCTCACTTACTCCTTGTTTAGGGGAGATAATATTTGTTCTACTCAGTGGTTTAATTGGAGTTTGAAGATCACATGAGTTAGTTAGCAATGTTAGCATAGCACCAGTTGGATCTTTCATAAAGTCAAACTTTGACGGCGACTTTCCCAGTTTCCCAAATGTATGGATCTTAGATGATTTAAAGGACTGTATGTCACCTGCCTGTTTTATTTTAAACGTATCTAATATTAGTGTTTGTTGTATTTTTCTTTTCCTTTTGATAAGAGGGAAAGGTGGCCGCTCCTTTCCTGACCTCATAATACACCCTCTAAGATGAAGGAGACTTGCCTCTTTCAGGAAATCAGACGGGCCAGTAACAAGACCAACGGGTTCTTTGAAAGAGCAAAAACACCTCCAAGAAAAACACCCCCAAGGCACACCTCAGTCCAAAGTCCGCCGGTACTGCTGGTTACTTATTGAATAAATTAATGAATCAATTAATTGATTAATGTCCAGACTCCGGGTAGGGCTGTAATCTAGGCATGCAGAGTAATACAGGGGTCGAGGGATGCTTCAAAAGGGTCAAAGTCTAATGTCACTTACCCCTTTGCATAATTTCTCAGATTTAAAAAATATATATATATTTTATTACTGACTTATTACAGACTCCAGTGGCTTACTGTCCGATCAACCTTATCTGCTCGCCACACGCCACACACCTCTTGCCACTTGTCACTCACCACTCACTGTTCATTGCTTGTTCGCTGCCATTCATCGCTGTCAAGAATACAAGGGAGAATGCTGGCAATCCTTCAGGAGCAAGAGCGGGATCAAGAGCCAGTGACACCACAGACGGCAGATGTAGGCACTTCCCTCCGCTCCTCGGCTCTGCTTTGCTCAAGGCTTGATGTCTGCGTAAACCCAGGCGGCAGGCCAAGGCTCCTCTGTCCCCTGCAGCAGCCACCGCACCGCACCAACAGCACCGCAGGCCAAGGCACCTCTGACCCTTGCAGCGGCCGCCGCACCAGCAGCACCGCAGCAAATCTGCAAATCTGCAAGACTGAGAGCGCCCATATAACGGGACGCGGGTGAAGCGGGAGAAACCTTCGGGAGCGGGGGGCGGGAGCGGGAACCGGTCACAAAACAAACCCGGGCAGTCGATTCAGGCTCCGCTCCGCTTGCTGCTCAACTCCTCGGCTCCTCAACTCTGCTCGATACGCTCGATACGCTCTGTGCTCTCTCATGCATAGGAGAGTTAATGGAAATTAGCTGCCAGGAACTTCAGGCTGGGAAAATGTAACTTTCTAAAACATATTTTTCATCAATATTCAATACAATTCTGACTTCACTATTGAATTGGATTTTTAAAACTATTACAAATAGTGGTTCAATTATTTTTCTAGCTGATCCCATTCCTGAGATACAGTGTTAGTATTTTAATCTGCACTCTGATTTTCTACAAAGGGCAGGTAGGCCTGTCACAGTGAAATTAATTTTTATGTCTTGTCACTGTGGGGACACAGTAACATTAAATGTTCTACATGTCCCTCTTTTAAATACCAAGCACCTCAATTGTGGGCTACAAGGCCTGCATAGGGATTATTTACTAACGTTCAAAAGGGAGATTTTTACTTGTCAAAAAGGGTAATCTTAACACATCATATTGGAGGCTTTTATACTGTGGTAGGTCTGAAGCCTTGTGTTCCCTTATAACACTAGTGGATGGCACAATACATGCCATGATCCACAGATGACTTTTAACTTTTTATGCCATGGATGTATATACAATGGCCTTATAGGAAAAGTTAAATACGCCTATCAGGTATTAGCCAATTTCAACACACTGTACAGGCCAGAGCACATACACTCGGAACTAGACAGGAGTGCCCTATTGTTCAGAGTTTAAAAGATAGCAATAAAATTCAGCAAAATCCATGTGACCCTGCATAAAGGGTAATTTTCTCACAAAGTTCTCAATCATTGCCAGGACAATATGAAGGAGACAGTAAAGTTATTGAAGTGGAGGGTCAGGTAGAGGAGGGGGAGGTGGAGGTGGAGGACAAAAAGGGGTAGTAGGACTAGATGAAGATAGAGGACAACTTGAAGGAATTCAAGGCGGAGGGCCAGGAAGACAAGTGGCAACATCTGTTAACTACAGCACTAAGAAATGCCAGATGTGCAGTATAAGGTGCTGTATAAAAAAGAAATTCTTATTATTATTAATATTATTTAGACATCTCAAAGATATGAAGAAAAGCATTTCAAATTAGATTAGAGTAATGGAACATGCTTTACCTCAGTACAACTCAAAGTTAGCTGATCTTTTAGATCACCAGCCTGCAAAACTCTCTCGAACTGTCTGCAGTGCACCAGCCCCATTCAGTGGAGGCAGAGGCAAGAAGAGGGAGGGGTAGAAAAATAATGCATTCCAAAGAAATAGGACTGGCCTTTTGGGATCATTACTTCATATGTGCTTTAGGTTATAAGCTGTGAAAAATAAGGTGATCTGTAGACCTCCTTGATCTGATACAATAATCTGACTCTGAAAATGTGCATTCTTTACAGAAGATCTGAATATATGGGCCGATGATCAATCTAATACTTGATGCATAAGAAATCAGAAATGAAATAGTGAGCTTTCTTCATCTGTCATAGCATCAAACTCGTGTTCATTGCCACATCTTGGAACCCCAGTTGTCACTGAGCCCAAAACGGATCCTACAGCTCGATATCTCATACTATCGGCACCTGGCTCGGTTGGACCAAGCCAGCATCAGCCTCTTCATTGAAGGCCAGCTTGAAGTCATATCTGATGGTAATGTAGGTTGGTCTTTATCAACCAGGTACCAGAATAATTTAATCCCTAAAATCTTCACAAAAGCATGCCTGGCACCATGATATCCCAAATCTTAAATACCCTATGGACTCCTTGAACACCTGCAAAGAAAGTCCCAAATACCTTTGACCATTACCTCAAAACTAAACCTGAAATGCCAAAGCAGGGAATTCCAACAGTGAACTTTTTCAACTCTACAAAAATCTGGTGGTCCCAAAAATTGCACTGTCTGTGACAACCCCTTTCAGAGAGCTCCAAGATGCTACGCCCCCAATATTTCTCATAGTACACCAGCTGACAAAGATGCTGTTACTGTTACATAGGGTATAGGCTACTAAAAAGGGGTGGGTGGTTGCCACTCTCCGATGATGTAATGTCAGGTAATGTCAGGAGGGGATGTAGAGGCAGGTGATTTAATATCATACACCCGTCTGTAACAATGCGATATCTTTAACCAGAACCATAATTGTACCAGAGTTATGACTTCAGACCTCCTCATCCTGGCAGTGCTATTCTAAACACCTGCCTTCACCATTCTCCTGCAGGTTTGCTGTTGTTTAAGAGCTTCAACATCCTCAGTTGTGAGGTGTTCCAAAAAAGAAGTTTCCTTTTGTACTAAAATTATAAGCTGCACACTTATATCACACTGCTGTTTATCTTTACTAGTACGCATTCAGGATGGGTGTTACTCACTTAATTTGTTGTCATGTAACTATGCAAAATGATGTGAGATTGTACAGAATCACGTGATGGTTGTAACCCAGAAGTTAGCGCTATTTTTTACTGATAAATGCAGCCTTGCATCCAAAATGGACCGAGGGTACATTTTGCACTACTAAAATAGTGCAAAATGCAACAGAATACAAACAGCAGCAGACAGCAGCTGTTCGCTAAGTTCATTTGTCCTGTGCTGTTGCTGTAGGATTTTTGTGACAAATTACTCATACGTGTAGGAAATTCATCCTTTTTGCCCTGATCACCCCAATTTTGTGACTGAAACTGGGGGTTACTGACTCTGAATGTGCCCTGGGCTCTGCCAACCTGGCCCAGGGCCAGTGCTCTGTTTAAAAGGTATATGGTAATTGGTGTAATTACAATTGGTTCAGACAACCTACCTGTAAGTTCCTACTATATGGGAGGACATGAAGGTTTAGAGACTCCAGTGGCTTTAATGCACTTAAGTATGCACTGCTGTGGTGCCTGGTGTCCTATTAAAGCCAGCCCAGCCTTGGAGACTGGTTTTAAAAAAAACTGTCCAAATTTGACTTTGGAATTAAAAGTACTTCCAAAGTCTAAAACTACCTTTACATACATATAAATCACCCCTATGGTCTGCCCTAGGTGCCCCCAGTGGCAAAGTTATTTTTCCCCATTGTAGTGCTGCTAGCCCCATAACCTAACATGGGAAGGCTTTATTAAACTTTAATTAAGTCTAACTGTAGGCAGTAGTGAGCTAGAAAAATAATTCAAAGTATCAAAATAATAGTTAAAATAAATCCAACAACTTGCCAAGGTTTGATTTATTATAACTATTGCAGGAGAGAAGCTTTAGAACTTACTTTCCTGAAGTTACCTAAAGCAGCCCTGTAGCAGCCTCTTCTGATTGGCCAGGCTTTGCCAACCTGAGCCAAGATGCTCCCTGATTAGGTGTGAAGAGGCCTGGGGCTGAAACAATACCGCCATTTGGTGGGAGGAGAACAGGAAGGGGGTTGGGGCGATAAACTGGTCTTCCAAGGGAGAATCCCAAATACCACAGGACCCAGGCCAGCCCACATTTCCTTGACCCCCAATCAGATGGGAACCCTTCTGATTAGATTAGAAGAGGGGCTGGAAGGGGATTGTAGGAAAACATTAGCCACACCTGTGGTTGAGTTAGCAGGTCTGAACTCCAGGGCAGATTTTCTCCAATTTGATTTTTGCTGCGATTTGCATTCTGGGACAAAAATATGCCACACTTCCCAGGAAGTTGTCATGGCAGAGGGTGGCAACTTGAACCCCCATTGGTTGGGGTGTCCCCCTCCTGCCAGCCCAGAATAGGGAATAAATATAGGAGAGCTGCAAGAGCACCTCAGATCCCCTGCCTAAAAACATCTGGAGAAGGACTGCCCTCCTTGGACTGCAAAAGAGAGGATTGGCCTCAGAAGGACTGCACCTGCTGCACTCTAGAGGCTCCACAAAAGAAGGACTTTGCATGTCTTGAAGGATAAGGATCGAACTCCCTGAGCAGCAAAACGTAGAAAAGTGCTGGAAGAAGTCACCTGCAACAGCCACTTCAAAGAACAACTCCAGCTGACCAGCTTCACCTAGATTTTACTTGGATTGACCAGCTGCATTGTGGGAGTTGGTGTCCCAGACCCCAAGAGGCAACCCAGAGCTCTGAACCCTTGGATGGTGCTGTGGACTCTTTGTGACCCTTAAGGAACCTTTCAGAGGAAGAGTTGAAAGTCTGGGACATTTTTGGCAACTTTTGCGAAAAAAGCTCCATAAGAAGACTGGCATCGATTACAAGTGTCAAGCCGGCGATGTTGAACGGTGACTCGGCCTGATTGCACATGTTTGCCTCACTGAAAGCTCCAGAACTCCTCACCGTTGACGACGAAGACAAAGACTTAATTTTGCATTAAAGGAGTAACGCAAAATTACCAAAATTACTCCAATTAATCCGGCATAGTCTATCCCCGAATGCTGCCAAAAATTGTCTGGCGGAAGTTTTTAAATGGTTAGCGTGGGCCCAACTCAAATGCAACGAGGAGAAATCCGAGGTGCTCCTTTTCGGATCCTTTCCCCCGCATTTTAGAGAGGACATCTGGCCTGTGGGTTACCCCATGCCTAAATCTATGGGGAGCCCGGCAAAAAACTTGGGGGTCTGGTTCAGTGAGGACCTCAGATTTCTGCCGCAGATCAATAAATTAGCCGGTGTGTGCTTTGGCACACTGAAACTCTTAAAGAGATTTCTGCCCCTAGTGCCTAAAGCGGCCAAAGAAATGGTGACCCGTGCTCTCATTCTCTCACGTTTAGACTACGCCAATGCTCTTTACATCGGTCTTCCTGCATATCAGTTAAAAAAGCTGCAGATTGTCCAGAACGCGACTGCTAGAGCATTACTGGGTATTCCTGGCAGGTCCAGCACTAGGCAGACTCTACGGGACTTGCACTGGCTCCCTGTTGATCAACGTGTTTTGTTTAAGGCTCTCACGCTTGCCCACGGTGCTCTCTACAAGGCGGGCCTCTGTATCTCAGGAGACGCTTTGAGTTCTATGTGCCGCCCAGACATTTACGCTCCACAGGACAATGCCTTGCGGTTATACCCAGATACTGCCTTGTTAGAATGGGAGGTAGCTCCCTCTCTGTCAGAGCAGCCAAGGCTTGGAATGCCCTGCCCTTTGAGCTTCGGAACATCGGCGACCTTAGGCTGTTCAAAAAGCAGTTAAAAACCTGGCTATTCAAGTAACCATCTAGCCTGGTCGGCGCCCCTCTGTCACCTTCATTTGGCTTCCGCGCCGGGACACTTCCGAGTATCCGTGCGCGTTATAAATGGAGATTAACATAACATAACATAGTCAAAATTTCGCACAGGTCTAGTACACATCTCGCCAGAAACTATTCTCATATTGATCTAGAAATCCTGCATCACAGAAATACTGATCAACACAGTATGGATGCTTCTAGGAGGTACTTCGCTCTATAAAATGCCAGCCACAGACTTTCATGTACATTAACCAAATCGACCAACATTTTTAAAAAAGCGTCAGCTTTAACAGCCCTTAGATAAGCACCAAAATAATATGTTTGTAGTGATGTGAGTAACAGACCACTGCTACTCACGACTAGCGCATTGTGCTTACCCGGTGCTGGAAATTTTGCCTTTTGTGTGGCAGTATTTTCAGCAGAAGGGAGCTGCTGGTGGAAAGCAGTCCTATGACAGTTGTTCTACTATTGGTAATCACAGCTTGTGAGAAACTCGGTTAATGGTTGAGGGGGTGACAACCCTTCTCAAGTAACAACCACAATCCTTGTCAGGGGATGCCACAAAAGTCACTAAATTATCCTGGGCTTAACCCTCTGGCAGCTTGCCACAAAATAGTTAGGCTTAACATATAGGTAATGTGTAAGGTATTTATGCAGCACACAAACCGTAATAGAGTGAAATCACAACACAAGAAAAATCCCACATCAATTTAGAACAATAGAGGACATTTTAATAAACAAAATAATATGATACCAGAATACCAATCAGTAAAACCGGAGATATGCAAGTAGATATAGCACCTAAAAGCACAAGGTGCCACTCACATTTATCTCTGGTCATGGTAGAACGAGGGGAATTCAAAACTTCAGGCCAAACATGATGGAGAGGTTAGTCTTGCTGAAAGACTACCTTCTCAAAGTCCGGCGAGAGGCTTCAGTTTGTGTGGGAGGAGGCCGCGAGGAGCAAGGTGAGTGTCATGGATGGTCGCCACTGTAGAACGAAATGTATACCTGGCGTCACGGATGGAAGGCAGTGTAGCGAGAAGATCCAGTAGGGCATCGCGGACTCTCGTTGGTGGAATTTCGCATTGGCGGTCATCGCGAGCTGTCGTTGCTGTAGCATGAAGTGTAGAACTCAAATTGCCGGTCTTCACTGGCAGTTGCTGTAGCGCAAAGAGTCAGGTTCACCTTAGCTTCGCATTCGCGGTTGAGCCCGTTCGCATGTCTGTCATCACGAACAGGCCCATTCACAGACCAAAGAGCCCAAAACTTCAGGATTTCACCCTTCTTTGCAGAAAAGTGCACTCTGATGCCAGCCAAGAGGCTAGGACCAGGGAGGTACCTCCTGGGAATCAGGAACTCACTCCAGCAGAGGCCAACAGGGCTCAGGTAAGTCCAGTTGCAGGTCTGGTAAACTAGGCAGTTGCAGGGCAGGTCTCTGAAGCTTGTTATGTGCCTGGAGGAGGCACAGGAGGCCAGCCAGCTATCCCATCGAGTCCCTCTGGAGGAAGGAAGACCTGGCTTTGTTTCACTGTCTAGGAGGAATACACAAAGGTAAACTACGAAACTATTCAAAGTCATATGACCCCATACATAGGCACCAAATGATTATGACAAGAAAATGCAAACTTTCTAAAAGTATATTAGCAGGTAAAGGTGCCTACAAGGGCTTTTCTTCCTTACGCTTCATCAAGCATTCATAAACAGTCAATGGTTGTAAGCTTTATCTAGTAACTTACATCAAGCTATTCCAGAAATTAAATTAAATTATTTCAACTGTTACATAAATATACATCAACACATAGGGGTCATTCATTATATGAATTTACCATCCTGAAGATGGTCTAACAGATATCTTCACTACCTAGACCGAAATGTCGACAATCACACCTACTTTCTTTGTGAATTATCTTCCATAGGATTTGTTTTCCTGTTTAATCAGTTACAATTTCCTTGTGTATATATTGTTTGATAGGTGTCCGCATTAGTGACAATGAGATGTGTATAACAACGAATTACCTATGAATCTCTGTCACTATGTGTTGATGTATATTTATGTAACAGTTTTTTTGTACCCTCTAAAAAGTGTTTTCATTATAAATCTATGCTTCAAAAAGCTTACACCCGTGTGGAATAATCTGTGCTGGATTTGTTCAAGTTGAAATAATTTAATTTAATTTCTGGAATAGCTTGATGTAAGTTACTAGATAGAGCTTACAACCATTGACTGTTTATGAATGCTTGATTAAGCGTAAGGAAGAAAATCCCTTGTAGGCACCTTTACCTGCTAATATACTGATTGCCCAAGCCTCCAAGGGTATATTGGGTTCCCCTGTAGTATGGATTGTGGGTCCATTGTTGACATCTGCTAAGTTAGCATGAGCTTTGCTGCCATGAGGCTGCTTTTGCGCACGACACTGCATGCATAGATTTCGCAAGACTCTGTTTGTGCTCTTTCACATGAGAACTGTCTGCTTTTCGCGTTCTCTGCTGTGCTCTGAGGTTTAGTCTGCACACGATGTACAAGGTCGATCAACAATGCCCCTTGTTATTCTGTTCTAATCAGTCCCTCGCACCTAGACATAACATGACACACAGCTGCACTACTGACAATCGTATGCTTTAATATTGCAAGCTAAACATGTGGTGCAGGCACTTGGAGAGATTCCTTTCCAGAGATTCCTTGTCCTGAGATGTAAACCTTTCATCTAGGCCTTGAGGTATGGGGTCTGCTGACAAAGCCCAGAGGTCTTCTTTTTTATAATAAACTATTTCTTACCACGGGGAGGGTGGTTAGGTATTGTAGACCTTTTCCACTGTCTTTACAAAATGATATCCCCGTTTATGTTCTATGGAATTGTGACAATGCTGACTATATTGTGTTTATGCATTTTGCTGCTAGTAATGGCACGTGTACTGTACCATAGAGCGCGTTAGTTGAAATAAACATTTTTAGCTATACCGTGACTCTGATTACTCGCATTGTGGACAAGTATGAGTGAGTGAGCGAAAGAGTTGTCTGGCTCCTGCGATTCCTGAGAGAGTCGGGAGTGTCGTGTTCTGGGTTGTCTAATCAGTGGTAGCTTCGCTGTTAGTCGGAGAACGAATGAGACACTATAGCTAGTCGGCTTGGGATTTTGGGTACTAATGTGGTAGGCTGGTACACCCCTATTCACTGAGGTCCCGTTTTCCTGCGCATAGTTCTGTATGTGTGCAGAATCCCTGCAACATGGCGCCGCCAACGTTTGGTCTGGTTCTTATCTGCGAGACGCTTGATTAGTGCTTGTGCTTGTCCATAATCCCCTCACCTCTGTTTCCTGAGACAGTTGTGACGGTGATTGATGTTTTTATAGGTTCTTTCAAGCTTGAAGTTTTTAAAGGTTTCTCTTTCTTATATAACCCTTTATTGTGCTGCCGCGCATTAGGCTGTTATTCTTTCTTATCGGTTTTGTCGGTCCCGATTGCGGCCGCTAATAGGGCAGCACTCACGGCTTATTTGACTCAGTATGGAGTCCCTAATGCTGGTGTTGCGCTGATTTTTGTAGTAGAAGCAGATGCGGCTTACCGCTTTGATGTGTTTTATTCTTGGGTCACCTTTCCGGCGGTGGATGGAATAGATAACTTGTTTCGCAAATATACGCCTACGGCCCTTATTAATGCTTATCAGCCCTATCGGGCTCTTGAGGTTACGCTTACAGCTTGGCAACACCAAATTTGGTTTAATGGCGCCCTTCCTCACCCAATAACGCCGGTATGTTTAGGTCCTTTATCGATAGATGGGGCCACGTGGCCCGTTTTGGCTGGGTATACCCCTCACCCGCGTTATTTGACAACAGCGACGCTTGCAGAACTGCGCGTGTTACATACGGCTTTGATACGTGTGCATAGGGCTGTTATACAGTCCATGCCGCGCAACTTTCAGGTGGGACCACCTGGAGTTGCTGCGCAACCTGCGGGACCTGGTGGTGTGACCATCAGTCCCGTTATGGTAAATTCAGTAATGGGCAAGCGTCCACAGAATAAGGATGAATTACCTTATTGGCTTGCTGATAAATTTGGCCAAATTGAGGCTGTTTTTCCGAACACATCTCCTGTGGAGAAACACAGGATATTGACTATTAGTTTGCCAAAGGACTTACTTCCCGAGTTGGCTGATTGTAACACCTGGGGTAAGGTGTTTGCAGCGGTATATTCGAAGTGTTTCGGCACTCCTTCCATGACCGTACTCCCTTCCGTGATTAAACGTGTTCAGGATGAACATGGAGCCGAGGCGGCTGTAGAGTTGGGAATGAGACTGGTGGGGGTGTTCGACGTGGTTGCAGATATGATCCTTGCAAATGTCAAAGGCGATGCGGTAAGCTTTCAAGTGGCAAATTGCTTGGAGGCTGTGCCTGATGCAGACAAACCACGCAAATTACCAAAAAATATTGCAAAGGCTTATAAGACCATAGGCCGCAATAGTTTGGGAGTTAAGCCTTTTACTCAAACGCAAACTCAATCTCAAAATCAACAAAAGGCCCAGACTGATAAAGATGGACGTCCATTCTTTCCTAAAAAGAACTGGAAAAATAAAAAACAGGGGCAGCAACAACAGAGGCAGGGTTCGCGTGCTGGTTCACTGACACCTGACACTTCTGAGCATACTTATGACTTGCGCGACCGCGCGAAAATTAAGTCTCCTGATAGGTTTCAAGTCCCTGATCAATGTTCTCCTCGTTCTTTACAGGACACAGCTGGCTCTCAAGTCGGTGGTGGAGATCGCCAGGATCGTGGCAAGAGTCATCCTGCACCACAGGGACGTGATCAGCCTCGTCAATTTGACGTCAAGGGGAAATAAAAGGAGCAACCATGCTTCCGTCCCCCGTTTCCAAAGAAAAAGGTTGCCGCTTTGACAGCGAGATATGTCTCAGACGGTGAGAACCCGACTACTGGATTGGACTTGGGCGGTGACTTTGCTCGACAGCGCAGCGGAAGTTACCATAGTGCGAGAGGCACTGCGTCCTTGTCTGGAGGCGACAGCAACTGAAACTTTCATTACAGTAGAAACTGCTGACACCCGGGTTGCCCCCCCCGGATCGGCTGTATAATATAGTTTTTCAAATTGAAGGTCACATTGAACGTGTGGTCACAGGGATTTTTTGGGAGAATCTGACCGTTTCCTATGACATTTTGTTAGCAGGTGCAGATTGGCCCCCACCTTTTGTACTGGCCGCATCAAGGGGGAGGACGTGATTCGTCCCCAAGGAGCATGCAGAGGCTTTTGCAGCTGAGTGGGCTTTGGCCCTGGCGCCGGCAGTGTACCGTAATCAAGTGGGCTGGGATAAAGATTCTCCGCCACGTGACATTCCATTGCGGTCTATGCCTCAACCTCAACCCCAATATCCCATCCGGCGGGAAGCCAAAGGTCCCGTTTCTGATGTTCTAACTGAGTTGGAGTATCAAGGAGTGATTGAGACATGTGTGTCACCGATGAATAATCCTCTTTTACTGTCTCCAAACCCGATGGGTCTTATAGCATAGTTTTTGATTACCGGCATTTGAACTCTCATTGTCGTACTTGTGCGGTACAGAATACCCATAGCTCTGCTCTTGTGGACAGTATAGTTCGTAAAAAATACAAAACAACACGACATTTCCAATGGCTTTTACAGTCATAACCTGGCCCCTGAATGTAGTCAATGGACCGCATTCATGGCCGGTGGAAAACAGAAAAAATTTCGGCGTTTACCTATGGGGTATAAGAATAGCCCCGGGGTTTTCGCCGCGCGTGTTGTCTCTTTGTTAGACAGCATAGACCCGGATGCGTACTCGTATGTTGATGATATTTATCTCACAGATGACGAATTATGGCCGCATCTATGCCGTGTTGACTGCATCATCCTTCAGTTTGCGGATTACGGATACAAATTTAATCTTGCTAAATCACACATCACTTGCTATGCGGTGCTGTTTTTGGGCTATGAGCTCAATAATGAAGGTCGGGGCTTAGCACCCCACTTTTCAGAGAAATGCGCACACTTGCAATCTCCAACTACCCTGAAAAAACTTCAGTCTTTGCTGGGATTTTTGAATTTCAGGAGGTCTTACATTCCCGAGTATGCCCAGCGTATCAAGCCTACCTTTTCAAAAGCCAGCTGGCTTCCGGAACATTCTGCTATTCTGCAATCTTTGCAGTCTGATCTGCTTGAATCTAAGTACTTGTTGACACGTGATAACCACACAAACCTGGTGATACGAATCGTGCCAGGTGTAATGGGTTTCACTTACTTGACATACAATGAAGGCGACACTGTCGAAAAGGTTTTGACAGCTGTGCAAATGATGGTCCTAAAGGAACGCGCACTGGCACAAGGGAAACGCATTTTAGTGGTTACAGCTTTCCCTGCTTTGGAAGCAGTAACAAAGGCGAGTGTACCAAACTCTAAAGCATTACATCCCCGTTGGATACAATGGGCTACTTCTTTGACGTCTCCGGATGTCACGTTTATCTTTGACCCCTCTCTTCAGACACAGGAGTTCTTGCAGTATGAACACGTTCATCCACCTCCTCTGTCTTTGCTTCCCTTAGAGGAGTACACATGTATCATCTGCACCGATGGTTCGGCGCAACCGGCCACTGGTTCTAAACATGCTTATTCAGCGGCTTGCGCTATTGTGGCTGGTGGAATGGTGAATGGAGAATTCAAGTCTAGTATAGTGCACACACAGGCGCTAGGGGACTGTACCGCCCAATTGGCCGAGCTGCGCGCTTTGGTTCTTGCTCTCGAGTTTGCAGATCTGAGTGTTTCTACACTCATTGTGTGGGATTCTTACTACTGTGTTCAGTCTTTCAATGACAACTTATTCTTTTGGTCTCAAAACGATTATCGAGATTCTAAAGGCAGCACAATTAAGCATAAAACGCTTTGGGTTCGAGTGGCGGATCTTAAACAACGTCTGCCACTCACACATGTTATACATACTCTTGGCCATCAGCGTGTGGGAGCACACGCTCTTGGGAATTGTTTGGCTGATGAAGCAGCCAAATCTGCAGTAGCCACGTGTTCCGTAGCAGCCGTTACAAGGTCCATGACTAAAATTGATAATGACATTTTGGCAGCTATTGCTGTAACTGCGGAGGGCTCTAATTATCCACAGGGTTTCCCTTCAAAGTATTCTTATTAGTTAACTCCTGAAAAAGTTCCTTTTGCTAGAATACCCTACGTTGGAGATCGGCTGATTTCCAACGCGGACCGCAGACACACTTTGATCAAGACCGCACACGAAGGTATGGCTTTGGCCCATGCTGGAGTGTCCGCAATGGTTTCTATCTTGCAGCAACGTTATTGGTGGCGTGGTTTATATAAACAGACCCGTACTTATGTGCTTTCGTGTGACATTTGTCAACAAATCAAGCCTTCTACGGTAACACGTCCGCCACACACACAGCTTTGCATTGCGAATCGCCCCTTTGCCTGTGTTTATCTTAATCACTGTGGTCCTTTTACTTCAGATACTGCATTTAAATACATTTTGGTTGCAGTTGATTCGTGCACTAGATTCCTTTGTGTTTGGCCACAACGCAGTGCTAACGCTCGAAATGTCATCAGGGATTTGCGTGTCTTTGTAGGGATTTTTGCCTGTGGCACCTTTCATTCAGACCAAGGTCCTGCGTTCGCCTCTAAGGCATACAGGGATGCGATGAAGTCTTTGGGGGTGCTGGTGCAGTTTTCGTCTCCATACAGGCCTGAGGGCAATTCAATTGTGGAGCAAATGAACCGTGACTTAAAGCAATCCTTGACAGCTAGAGTCTTAGGTACTGGCAGGAACTGGCTGACACACTTGTATGGGGTTCAACGTGCACTTAATAATCTCCCTAGAAGACCCCTGGGTGGGCGGACCCCATGCGAGATGCTCTTTGGCATCAAAATGTTTGTGCCAGACCTTGATGGTCTAGACGTTGCGGCGGCAGCCGCGACCTTTGACGTAGATAATCATTCTACTATGTTACAGGACCTACAAGAGACCCGTGCCCGTCTTGCTACTGAACATTTGCCTTCGGCAACAGACGCTGCACTGCTGATTCCGGTGGCCAGATGGCTTCCAAAAGTTGGTGATGTGGTCCGAGAGAAGTTGGAGAACAAAAAAGAATTTGGTCCCTCTTATCGTGCACCGGTTCCAGTGCGTGGCTTGAAGGGCACTCGTACAGTCATTTTACCACCACTTCCTGGTCACAAGGACAACAGATACATCTCCATTGACAATGTCAAGCTACAACATCTGGCCGATTCTGAATAGTGTGACGCCTACTGTTTCATGCCCCACAGTTTTGAGAAATCCTGGGGTTAGCGCATCTTTCAGCTCACCTAATGACACTGTCATCGAGATGGACCCTGTTGTTGACCATTTATCTGTCCCTCCTGCTCCCTCCTGCAACGAGGACGTTGAGTATGCTTATCCCACAAGTGAGTCTTTGCATGGCTTGCCTGAAGGCTCGTTACACCATGACAATTTTTCTTTTGACTCGTCTTTCACCACTTCAATTGGCCCTACCAAATTGTCTATTTTTGTTTCCTGGTTTAAACAGACTTATTTGGTCCCTCCCTGGACATACATCTGGTTAATACTGATCACGATTTTTCTCTTTATGTCAATTGGGTTTGTGACTGTGTTTTTTCTACTCATCAATGGTCACTATTTACCTGAACGCTCTGCTGTGAACTTGGTTGATGGTATTCTGGCCCCTCACTCATCTTCCCACATCATGAAGCGTGACCAAACTCTTGTTAACATTTCAGCATTTCCAATTGCGGATGGCATCATCTGGGATAAAGTGGATTATCAGGTCCATGGTCCGACGGAAATTATTAACGTTCCATACGTATTTCGCGTCTGCATGGGTGATGTGGTAACGAAGGACATACGCTCAGACAACTGGGATGTGCATGCAATACAATCATTGTTTTCTGATTTGAAATATTATGCTGCTCTTAATGCTGAAGATTTATATTTAAATTCTGCCAATTATGCCGATTTATTCTGTTATCAACATTATGGACATCATTTCTTACATAAACTAACACATTACGTCCAGTTGTCAATTATACACAGTGGGAACATTGCCCTGCACCATTAAAAGGTAGTCCGAAAACTCTGAGAGATAAATTCACATATTTTACAGACTTTGATAGGTCAACACCCGAGTCGTATTATTTTAAATTAAATATTCCATCAACTCCCAAAGTAATGTTGACCCATACGAAATTAATTTATTCAAATTCTTTCAGACATGATCTGTCTGTCAAGGGTTATGTTCACTGGAAGACCACCGTTGATTTGAAATCGATCTGGGGTTCTAGGTCCTGGCAGGTGGAGGCACTGAAGCCTTACATCGTGCCTGCCTCATCCCAACACAAATTTAGCTTTTAAATGATACAATTTACCAGACAACTTGCTTTGGTTTGGCAACTGCAAAAAAGTTAAATGCTCCTGACATTCCTTCCTTAGCTGAGTATAATAATTGGCGCATATACACGAATTATACCATTGAAGCCTTAAAATCTTTATTTCAAAATAACACTTTTGAGGTGTCTGAATTGGATCCTTTAGGTTGGCTAGTTTGGCAGACGAGTTTGAATGCCTGCCAACTTCGTTTTCATAATGCCAATTCGAGTTATATGCAAGACAGACCCGACCCAAGATTTCCAAATACACATTCGGTAACAACCTATTCAGTTGGAAAATTATGTCAACAGTGGTTGCAGCTCTCTACACTATCGTCCGTTAAACAACATTTATCGTTGTTGTCCAACAACATTAATTTGGCCGACTTTGTCTTGGGGCCCAGGGTTCCTAGAACAAAGAGATTCTATTACGCAGCTTACAATGAAATATGGAAACTTTTACAGATTGAAGCGGCGTCACGTCTGTGGGAAATTGACCAGGCGAACTTAGAGAAGGTTCTAGCTGATGTCAATAATAGTATCCCGCATTTACACATTGGATGATATTGTTTCTTCTGTTGTTGATATTGTGGAAGAAGATGTGTCTCTGTTATATCATGGTCAAAATCAATTGCGTTCTGTCATGCAATTCGCATGGACTTTGCAAACTCTAAAAATGGGAAAGGTACCATGGGATTATTTGAATGCGACTGCTTTGTTTTTGCCATTTAATTTAACTGACAAACAGCAGTTCATGTCCATGAAAGATGCAACTTACACTCTTCTACACATAGAAAAAAAAGACCCTTTCCCCTTTTCTGTAGCGGAGACGGACACTGCTGTTTGGCTAATTCATGGGGTCATATCTTTGCCTTTCTCGCTGTTCCAATTCAGCTCCTGTATGAAACATTACCCGTTAGGCCGCTTTGAACCCCTGGGTAGCGCTTTTCTGCATGAGCTGTGGTCTTTGCCTTTTACCTGCCGATGTTTGCGGGAAGAAACTGAAGTATACCTTACAGGGGAGGACTGTGATTCTACTGTGGGTCATTCCCTTGTTTGCAAAAATATCAAGTTGCACGGCGCATGTAATATGTCAGCTCTGAACCTTGCATGTGTTTTAAAAGGTAATCCGGTTCCCGCAATGGTTCCCGCGTTCGCTCTGCTTACTAACGGTGGTTATCTTATTCTAAATAACCAAGAATGCTGCGGCTTGCTGGCTGGCATGCCATACATAGTAACGGTTTCACATCGTGTGATTTGTTGTAAAAATTTGCTTTTTCCTCCCCGCGCGTGGGCAGCTCGATAGCTCAATTTGGCCTTCCATACCAACTTTGAGGGCAGATTTCAGCAAGTTTAGCAGATTAAAGGCGCTTTTAACACAACAAGAGGTCGCCCTTACTTCCGCACGAGAAACCTTCAACCTGCAGGTGGCTAGCGCTGCTAGTAAAATTCAAACACTTTTAACAACTAATCTCCCACTGCATTTTGGGGAGCTAATACACCGCATATTTAATGTGTCTGACACAAGTGGCCTTGCTCATTTTTTTAAAGCTGTCGGCTCTGGCCTTGTGACTTCTTTTCAGACAATATTTGGTGTTATGCCTGCATTCATTCATTCTATCTTTTCCAGCGTCTTTGGTGGCTTCCCTTTAATGCTGGTGTTAGCTGCTGGAATCCTGCTTCTACTGTGTCTGCTGCGCAATGGCTGCTCCTCTTTTGGTACTGCACAGACAAGATCGGCTGCGATTGCTCCGTGACTGTATGCATGAATGCTTCGGTGCACTACCACTGGCAGCTCTCAGTGTGTCTTATGGGTTGTCCTTCCGCTTTCCATACTTCACTTGCGTGCAACCTGTTTTTTCATGTCTACAATGTCCGTTTACATGGGCATTGGATTTGTGCCTCTACAATTCGTCATGTCCGGACCCGGATTTCGACCAGCTGATGGGTCCCTTAGTGGCCCATGAGCGGGACTGTTCTGGGGTTGGCTTTATGGCGCTTGCGGCTACACTTGGTATTTTGGCTCAATGCGATGTCTGTGAGGCTGCGCAGAATCTCCTACTTCAAAGTTACATCGAATATCACGCAAGTTGTCTGGAAATGCTAATGGAGGCACCCGCATATGAGGAGCACACCTGTTCGTTCACGTTGATGAACTGGATGGCGTCCCATTTTTCTACCAACTGCAATGATTTCCTTCTGGAGGGTATTGCATTTTATTGCTCCTACACTCTGATGGATTAAATTCACCAGTCCTTGGATTTCTAAGGCCCGTTAAACGAGCATATTTTTTTTTTCCTAATTGGTTTTTTCTTTGAATCACACTTTAGAACTCGGCTCACACTTTTTGAACTCTCTTTTCGTATGATGTCTACATGCGAAGACCTTAACAGGGGGAGGGTGTAGTATGGATTGTGGGTCCATTGTTGACATCTGCTAAGTTAGCATGAGCTTCGCTGCCATGAGTCTGTTTTTGCGCACGACACTGCATGCATAGATTTCGCAAGACTCTGTTTGTGCTCTTTCACATGAGAACTGTCTGCTTTTCGCGTTCTCTGCTGAGCTCTGAGGTTTAGTCTGCACACGACGTACAAGGTCGATCAACAATGCCCCTTCTTATTCTGTTCTGGTCAGTCCCTCGCACCTAGACATAACATGACACACAGCTGCACTACTGGCAATCGTATGCTTTAATATTGCATGCTAAACATGTGGTGCAGGCACTTGGAGAGATTCCTTTCCGGAGAGAAGAGCTGTGCTTGTCCTGAGATGTAAACCTTTCATCTAGGCCTTGAGGTATGGGGTCTGCTGACAAAGCCCAGAGGTCTTCTTTTTTATAATAAACTATTTCTTACCACGTGGAGGGTGGTTAGGTATTGTAGACCTTTTCCACTGTCTTTACAAAATGATATCCCCGTTTATGTTCTATGGAATTGTGACAATGCTGACTATATTGTGTTTATGCATTTTGCTGCTAGTAATGGCACGTGTACTGTACCATAGAGCGCGTTAGTTGAAATAAACATTTTTAACTATACAATGACTCTGATTACTCGCATTGTGGACAAGTATGAGTGAGTGAGCGAAAGAGTTGTCTGGCTCCCGCGATTCCTGAGAGAGTCGGGAGTGTCGTGTTCTGGGTTGTCTAATCATTGGTAGCTTAGCTGTTAGTCGGAGAACGAATGAGACACTATAACTAGTCGGTTTGGGATTTTGGGTACTAATGTGGTAGGTTGGTACACCCCTATTCACTGAGGTCCCGTTTTCCTGCGCATAGTTCTGTATATGTGCAGAATCCCTGCAACACCCCCACTCCTCCATTCACAACTTTCTAAAAGTTGCGTTCAGAGCCCTTTCAAAGGACCATGGGGAACTCAGGTTACTGGGCTCAACCATGGAGAATGAGGCCTTTTACTCCTAATGTCCCAGGGCCCAACCTACCATAGATCCTGAGCAACTGAACCAAGTACCCTTCCTGCACTTGACTCTCAGTGGAAGCTATGGTAGAGCAGCCCAAGGCTCCCCGGTGTTGAGAGGGGGGGTTGAAATTGTGTTCTACAGGTTAGTGAACATGACTCATTACTCACAGCGCACAGCAGTGTCAAAAAGTTGATGTCCAGTCAAATACATCAAAGTCCCCTTCCTCCAGAAAAGTCCACTTTAACCCTACCCCGATTCCACAAGATAGCAGATAGAATAGACACACGAGCATGGGAATGGGGGGGAGCATAAGCACATTTGGGGATTTAGTAGAAACGGGAAAATGTCATACATTTCAAAGCTTTGTAGAGTAATACCTAATACACACTGGACAATTCTTGTCTTTCAGGCTGTGTTAATCAAATGAATGCAGAAAACAGTGGGGAACAAATATCGAGGCTCCTGAGACACAGAAAAGTATTGCACACATTACTGGCCATGGTAATTTCCACAAAACAGTAACAATATACAAAGCTGTAACTGACATGACAAATATTAAACTAATGGCACAGACAGTTGGTTATATAGACTGAAAATGTAGATGAGGAACTAATTGAAAAATAATGGCACAGGATATTAGAATACCCTTAAACTCTAACCAGGAATGGGGGGTTCAAATTCCAGCAGCGGCTCCTGCATTATGGCGGAGGAACGTTGCCCCCCTGCTGCCAGCGCAGCAGGCACACACATTAATAGAATGGTGATAAATACCATTTTATTAATGTGTTTGAGGCTCGTGCTGTTCCAGCGCGTTGGCAGGGGGCGGGGCTGATCAGTGCGATTGCACTTGTAATGCAGCACCCTGCC
This sequence comes from Calotriton arnoldi, assembly GCA_963921515.1. Lineage (NCBI taxonomy): Eukaryota > Metazoa > Chordata > Amphibia > Caudata > Salamandridae > Calotriton > Calotriton arnoldi. The sequence goes on from CAWUFW010007886.1 coordinate 212,874, forward strand.
AGTGCGCAGGTCAGATTGGCTGGCTATCTACGGCCGACCAATCTGACCCTGCGCACCTCAGAGCCTGCAATCCCAAGGCTGAAAAACAGCCAAGGGATTGCAGCCGCAGGCCCCCAGTCTCAAAATGAGAGCTGGGTTAGCCTGCTCCAGCCAATCCTGGAGATTGGCTGGTTTTGCGTTGTCCTCGGGCAGAAGTCCTTTCCCTTTCCGCCTGAGTCAGCCGAATAGAGACAGGAGGGAGACCGCATCCAGAGCCTCCGGCAGCAAGGATACGCAAATGAGCAATGGGGTGGCAGGTAAGTTCTTTGTATTTTTTTTATGTGTGTTGTCTATTTTAACCCCCTCCTCCCCACCTCCACGTCGTACCCTCCGCCTTGTCACTCCGACCCCACACCAGCCGCTACTGTCAAAATCTTGCACATGCAATGGATTACATCGCACATATTTAATGCCTAACAAGTTCCCCAGGATGTCCACAGTGGCATCAGAGAGGCATCCCAAGTGCCTAGCGAGCGGAGAGTGCTGGACTCTTACATATGTTTAGTGCCTGGACAAATTACATAAGTAACTGACCTTGAATTAGAATTGAAAAAAAGAGACGGCTAGGGGTGCCAAATGGCACACAATAGTGCTGAGGGACAACATCCACTGCATATCAAACCCACCCTCTGGTGATTGACACGCATTGGACTCAAGCCCACAGCCTCTTGGTAGGAGAAACCCACTGGTGCAAAAGGACTTCCTCGAGCAGGAGGGAGAGGACAGGTAGAAGAGAGGTGAGAGAGAGGCGGACGAGGAGTGGGGAAGGAAAGAACCAGATGAAGGAGAAGGATATGCTGTCCAATGGAGTGCATAAGTAGAAATGAAGCAAAAAAAGAAATTGTTCCATGACGTCAACAATGGAAGTATATACCTTAACCAATGAAAATCAAGGTTAAATAAGAAATGCGGCAAGGGCCGGGCAAACACAAGAGTAGGCAGGGGAAGTCATCAAATAAAACGCAAGGAAATGAGATAGACAAGGAAGTCCTCCGGTTTCAGTTTTGAGCACGGGGTTGACCCAAAGCCCATTCTATTTATTATTGTATAATACTGTCTGCGACACATATCCGAAGCTGTATGTAGTGAGACCGCAAAAAAGGGCTCAGGGAAAAATATGTGCTGGCATTGCCAAGATGTACTCAGAGTATGTCCAGCTGCTAGCCATTTTGAGATTATTGTTGTTGAGGTCTTTGTTTACCTCACAGTTTCGTAGCGGAAAGGTGCAGAACACAAGTCAGATTTCTAAAACTTTAGCTAAATGCCTGCTTGTGTCGCTGGTGGTTATTTTAATGTAATTAATCCTCTTTTTAGGAAACCATAAATCTGGCAAATTCGAATGGAAAGAAGAGAAAGAAAAATGACGTTTTGCTAAGCTTGACTGCGAAATGGAAAACACATTATCCAGAAGACAAACACTTAAATTCAGAGCAAGGCGGGAGAAAGGAAAACTCCATTACATTTAATGACCACAAAGAAAGCTGGAAGCCCAAGCCATCCATTTTAGGACCAGGTGACCTGACTAAATCAGATTAATTCCCCTGAGCTCAGAATTATGCATAGTGAAGCTTGATAGTTCTGCCGGAACACTCGGAGCATTTCAGGCATTGAAGAATGAGTCATGCACCTTCTCCACAGGAAATAGAACGCAAATGGGCACTTAATAGGCTATCACTTAGAGCTAAGATGTGAGGGGAGCAAATGATGAAACATCTTTATGTGTGCCAGCTAATAGCGTGTTAAACAAAAGTGAAGTTTATAAACAGGCACCTAAGAGAAATGGCTGTTGGCTAATGCATCATTTGCAGGATCTGATAAAAGCAGGTTTGGCACTCATTTCAGGGTGACAAGAACTGCCTGTTTATCTCACAACAAATAACTTCCTCATGCACACTTAGATTCATTTTGCTTTTGAAATAGATGATTTTCGGGAAAAAAACAGCTGTTAGAAAATAGGTTCATTGCTTTGTCCTAATGAATAGTCACAATTTTAAAGAAACCCCAAACTGTATTTCTCAGAGTTTCATTTTTGTTACTCTGACGTAATTTGTACCATAATTGCAAACAGTCTGACAGGCTCTGAGAAAAGCGAAACACGTGTCAGAGATTGCTCTATTCCAGGTAGGCAGTAATGATATTCATAAGCAGACTTGGTGTGCCCTTCCACTACTCAACCAACTTGACTTCTGGTTCAACGATATCCACAGGTCTAGGTGAACCTTTATTTAAAGGATGCAATAGCCATATCCTACCTAGAAGGCATGCTTCATCATCGGGCAAGCTCCTCACTGGGTGGGCGCTGCAATACCCAGCGCACTCCCAGAAACTGGAACTAATTGATGGAGATCCTTTTCTCCTCTTGACCTGGTACTAGCTTGTGCTCAGGTAACTACCCTGGTTGGGTGATTGTGAGAGTAGTGGTAGAGATGGCAACAGAGGAGTTAAATTTACTACCGGCACTCCATTAACAGTATTTATTCCTGTCGAGTGTTCGTGCCAAGATTAAAACACATGAATGAACCAATCAGGCATAAGAATGAGCCCTTGTGTATGTTCAGTAGGGTCAACATATTACATGCCATAAGTTCCCAAATGGTTTAGGCATTTCATCAGGACCATGAATAGACCCTTGTCTACTCAATAAGGAAGGTTCCAAATAGGAAAACTCAAATGTGATATTCAAAGAAAAACTTTTTTTACATCATAATAATGGTACCCCTCGACAGATTCGGTATGATCATACAGGAACTCATGAATCTTGGTGGGATTTGCACTGCATCTCCCCCAGTTAACTGCGTGAGGAGCCATCACTCCGAGCTTTTCCCTAAGGGGCCTTCTTACCTGACCAAATCAGTGGAGGGGAACCGTTGTTATTAGATAAAACAATGTTTTTCTTTGATTAGTACAAATGAGTTTTCCTTGTCTTTTATAAACTCAGGTACAGATAGCTTCTACACGTGCATACATATATACACAACTGCAGACACACATTTTCAAAAACCATCACAGTGCTGGGTGTATTTTGAATGCACAGGGAGATGTATGGTGGGCACAGAAGAGGAAGACCACTGGGGACAGATGTTGATGTTCAGTTGAGGTTATACCACTAAGTGGAGTACATAGTCAAAAGCAAATCTCAGCGAGGTTTAAAGTTGCCCCAGGTGAGGCATGAACACTAGTTTTCCACAGTGAAATGTCTGTTGCATAAACCACCCGAACCTAGGTTTACTAATCTTTCACACAACGCACTGCAGCAAGGCAACTTACTGTGTTGCTTGAAAGGGAGAGAGCAGAAATGCACCAATATCTAATAAACCATGGCACACTTCTGCTTTCTCATAGCACTTGCACACATCAGGCAGCCTACCACCAAATCAGCCACCCTTGTGCCATGGTGCAAGGGTGCCTGTGTTACAGGCAGGATTGTTTTTGTACAGAAAGGGATGCCTTCCTGCATAAAAACTATCCTGAGAGGCCTTGTTCTCTTTCTATACATGCTGGAGAATACATCACACATAGAAAGAGGAAGTAACAAGGAGAAATAAAGATATTTCTCCTTATTAGGCCTCTCTCGGGTAGGTGCACTATTTTGGCGCAAACCCAAGTTTACTGCTGTTAATAAATTTAGGTTTGCAGTGTAACACAAGGCAGTGTAAGGTGCTCCATTGCATTACTCTGGGGCTGAAAAGTGATGGAAAGTCACTCAAATGTAGAATTGACTGGCTTTGTGAATGTCACTTTAACACTTGTGTTGCCTTGCGTTGACTTGCTTGACATACACACATAGCTAGCTTCAAAAAGCCCCTTCATCATATATGACTTCTCTGGCGAGTCCTGGGATCCTGGCAAGCAGAATTTGGAATGCTGTCATTTTAGGCCTTTAATTATATTGGTAAAAATAGTGCTAGAATTCTCAGGATGCAACACCTCTTGCTATAAGGCCAGATGTGTTGACGGTGTCACAAATGCCATGGGCAACGTTTCAGCTAGGCACGTGGGAGGATGACTAGAAAATGAAGATAAAATATTAGATTTCCCTGTATGACGAGAGAAGATTTTACTCCTTAGAAGCAAAATATTAGGGGAAGGGAAGAGAGGAGAAGAATTGTGAGGATCGAATGTCAAAATAGCTCGGCTCTCTTTGTGAAACAAGGCCAAGAGCAGAAAAGCTGTGTGTGATTTGGGTCTAGCAGACTTTGACAGATTAACAAAATCCCTACGAAAGCACATACAGGCACAAAGAAAGAAAATAGCACGTGCCAACAAATGAATAATGGCAAATGCCAACCCAAGCATGCACCCAGGCTTCATCAGAACCTTCAGCAGGTGCACCAAAGAAAGTGTGTCCACAAAGCTGTATCAAACATGAAATGCATTCGGAAGAAATGGAGAACATATGACATATATGTGTATGTATATGTATATATAAATAAAATAGAAAGAGGAAAAGTTATCCAACCTGAGGGCCCCAGCCATGGCAGGGGTACACTATGGCAGTGTGGTTCTCCTGGGGACCCTGATCCAGGCAAACGTCTTTTGCTTTATTGTTCCGCAGCTGTGAAAATAAGTCTGCATGATTAGTGTGCAATGAAACAATATCAGCAGAAATTGAAATAACACAGCTTACATTTGGGAATGTAGATTGTTCCATTTATAATCAATATTTTAATAGACTTCACAAACATTAGGGGTTATCCACACATAGGCCCAGTCCCCACCCACTTACCTTGGATTGATCCTTCAACCCGTCTAGGCCACTCTGGACCCGGCCTTGTGCCTCGAGGCTCCCGTCTCACTCTCTCTGCAGCCATCTCTCACCTCTCTCTCTCACTCACTCTCTCTCTGCCACATTCTGTCATGCCTGTTCTCTGCTCTCTTCCACTTTTGTGCCCTCTCTCTGAGTGCCGTTCCCTCTTTTTTGCCTTTTTTGGTGTTTTCTGCTCTCTTTCACTACTTTCCTCCACTTTTGGTTCCTTTGCTTTTGGTGCCTTTTCTCACTTCTGTGCCTCTTTTTGAGTTTCTGCTCTCTTTTACCACTTTCTTCCACTTTGTGCCCCTCTCTTTTTTGGTGCATTTCTCGCTTTCTGACCTTATGCCATTTTTGTGCTGTCTACTCTTTGTGCTTTTTGCTGTTTTGTGCCTCCGTTCTTTTTGTTCAATTTTTCCAATTCTTTCCCCTGTTTCAGGCCCCCTCCCCAGTTTCTGGCCCCTCTGCTCCCATCCTCCCACTTTCCGTGCTTTTTTTCCCCTACTCTTGCATTCTCTGCTCCTTACCAGCTCCTTCTGTGTCGCCTTCCAATCTCTTCTTCCTGCTTCGTGCTAATTCTAGTCCTGTCCGCAGCCCCTCCAGGTTTCTCCCTCCTTCCCAGGACCTATTTAATGGCTGCCACTGCAGGGGGCACGCCAAAGGCACGTCTGTCTGCGCCTGTCCATGCCTGGACTGTGCCCAGCCCCACAAACCCTGGTATGATCAGACCTCACTGCTACACCGCAGCAATCCTACGTTTGCTCGACCCGCTGCTGCTGCATTGCACACCATAGTAGGACCAGTCACCTGCAACCACTGCCTCTTCACCTTCAGCAGCACACCCACACATGCCCCCTTCACACCAACACCTTCACTGCCCACTTGGGCAAATTCCTCACACCACACCATACCAGCAGCTCAACAACCACTTACATGCATGCTTCTCAACACTCACTCGCTCAGCAAGCACACCACCGAAATATGGGATCTCTTCAGCAACAGCGATGTGCAGACTCACTCGCACTGACTGAAAACAACAGACGAAGAAGAACCAATAAACAAGCCAGCTGGTTTACAGACAACCTACAGGAATTTAAATGCTACTGCAAACAGCTAGAAAGAAAATGGAGATCCAACCACAATGCTGAAACCTAAAACACTGTTAGAAATACATTCTAATCAAACAAGACTTGCATAAACGTATTAGAACTTCACTTTAGATTGCATTTGGTACACTGCTAAGAGACTACATAAATAAATCACACGTAGGAAAAATGTGTTTCCTTACAACGTATAAGAAGATTAATGTGAAGTGAAAAAAAATGCAGTAGGGTATCATTTTCAATGTGCTTCTGTAACTAGGCCCAAACCATATTTTCTTTCGACTCTTGTTCATGGCTAAATAGACATTTCTTTAAAATATTTTGCCTAGCACCAGCATCCTACTAAAGAATGTGCTGACTTTAAGATAGTATTCTTTTGCTTCATCACACCACATTAGCTCACCCTGCTTTGACATGAATTTGCTGTTGCTTATAATGAATAGACTGTTAGAATAAAGAATAAATTAGATATATAATGTGTATTCTTAACCAGCTTAACCAGGACACTGCCTTTACATTTGACTTGCCCATTGTCTTCACAACGGGATATTGGTAGCCGCTAACAGCTGAGGTATGAAGGTTCTCATGAGTACTTTCTCCCATGGATCTAAAAGTGTAAAATTAGTTTAACTATGAACCAGCATGAATGTTTACAGTGGGAATCAGGAGGAGAAGCAACGGAAGGTGGCGACACCATTGGACAATTGGTTTCCATTGGCTGAAGATGATCTAGACCTATTCATTTTTTATACATTATTTGTGTATTTCATTTTATAATAGTGGGTTCCCATCTAGAGAGGGGGCATTATTATTTTCTCTATTCTCATTCAGACCTCTGTCCTTATTACTGAAAGCTACTGCTGACAGTGATTTTACCCTGCTTTACCCTAACTCTTCGTGCAGAGATTTTCTTCTTGTATTTGATCAAGACTACTGCTGCAATTATTCTTCTCTGACCTTATTTTAACAGTTGCTACTGCAGCTGTTGGGAACTCAACTGAGTTTTCCAGAACGACTCTTTATGGGAAGTTCAATACTTCAACTATGCTCCGAGAATCTTGTTCTTTTCCAGAAGAAACTTTTCATGGGTTTCCATAGTGTAGGTTAGGCTCTTTAGATAAATAGGGACCGATTCCTTTATGAAACAGTTTGTTGATTTATGCTGTCAGTAATCAAGCCTTTTCTCGATATTTCTGTAAATGGACTAATCTGAATAAAAACGAAAAACCATACTAATCCTATAAAGATAAATAAAGGTTTTAGAAACGTATTCAACTTCTTGTCATTGACTGATAATTATAAAACCTGATAAATGACTTGTACTTTTATTTTAGCTCCATTCCAAAATGGTGGCAAAGGTCTGTCGACCTGACGACGAAGCACCACAGGATTTCCAGTTGTAAGTTTGGGGTGATTGACTTAAGACTCGATTGTGACCAATACTTGGGGGCTAACACCACCTACAAGGCTACACTCCGTCGCGACCACTGGATCACTGACATAATATCAATGCATACAATATCAAAACACAAAAAATATCGGAAAATAAATATTGTTAACAAAAATATTGCCTTCCTATACTTAACTAATAAATCCACAAATATCAAGAACACAAATATCTTTGATAAAAATATCAATTGCTATATATATCGGAAACACAAATGTCCGAAACAAAAATATTGTTATCTTTAAATAAACATATAACATGTCAATGATATTGATTCACACAATAGCACCCACAATAACATCACCAAAGTAATAGATTATCATTAATGAATACAAAAAACCCACTTTTTATAAAACAATTATTTAAAATAATCATTAAACATTTTATACACATGCTTACATTAAAAATAAATATATTACATCTCCAAAATATTTATAATTCACCCCAATAAAATATATACCTAAATCTATAACAATATAACCCCCAAAAATTATATACATGAACTACAAACATATATACAACAATATAAATAGTATATCTATCTATCTATCAATTTATCTATCTATATTGACTCTCAGAACACAGTCACGATGTCAGTCAAATGTCTTTATTCATAATCCCATGAATAAAAATGTCTGACTGACATCATGACTGTGCCCTGAGTGTGTGCCAACAGTTTGGTATATTGCAAAAATGTATATACATATATATATATATATATATACACATATATAATTATACATGAAACACTATAAATAAAACCTAAATTAGAATTTTCCATAAGACATAACTGATGAACAAAATTCAAACTAAAAGTAAACTAACCAATAACTTTAACCAGTAAAATCAGGCAAACAATTAATTCAACAATATAAAGTGAACACTCATTTTGCCAGCTAAGTACTTCAAAAACGACAAACGCTACAAGACAAGGAAACATCTAGATTCTCTGACCAGACCCTCGAAGAAGAAATATATACATCTCGACAACTGCCTTGTCAATTAAGTACAACTTATATTTAAAGTAAAACTTACTTGCAAATAAAATGTTAAATGTAAAATGGCACATAATTCACATAACACTCTCCAATTTCTATGTGTTAAATGTACTCCATAAAAGAAAATACTACAACTTCAAAAATTGCTAACCTGCCGGAAAAAACACATATCACAAAGCAGAAGAAAATATAACTACATAAGTATACAATAATTATTGTAACTCATAAACTCACCTCAAAAATGGGTAACAATATACCTTACTACTTCAATGTCTACAAACTACCAACAAATATGCTCTTTTGTTCTTCCAATAGAAAAGAAAGCACCTGCTTGACATTACAACACACCCAAAGGGAAAGCTAGAAAACAGTGTGAAACATCTAATAAGAAGATATATGTAGGAATACATATTAGATGTAGTTGAAAACTGTTATATATAAATAACAAACTTATAAACTTTAAAATATTGTATTCATTTATATTATTACACTCCTTTCAGATACATGATTGAGAGAGCAAAATACATAAATCCCAGAAAGGAAACCAGGTACTAAGTCAGATGGGCTCCAGCTACAACCTACAAAGTACAGCAACAGAAAATGTAAATTGGAAATGTAGCAAATATTATTTTAATGCATGCTATGGTAGGGCCACTAAACAAGTTGATGTTGTCAATAATATAAGGGAACATAACCACCCTCCAAATGTGACAGAATTAGAAGTTAGGGAAGTACTGCAGGATATAAAAGTGAGGCAAGCACTAGATCAGAGGTACCCACAACCAAAATCCTAAAAGATATACTTCCATAAGTCCCTGAACACATCACAGGCCAACTACCACCTATACCCACTTTAAGCCATTTAATTGCATGAAGTAAAAGGCCACGAGCAATACTTCTTCTGCTCCTAGAAGATACCTAAACATAGAAATACCTGAAGGTTTAAAAATTACACATAATAAGGAACCTTTCCTGTTACATGGCAACTTAAACATTGATAAACGAATCCTACTATTTTCCCCAGCAGATAACTGGCTAAAACTAAGCCACTGTCAAACCTGGATGAGGGATGGGACCTGCCAACTGTGTCCCAAACCACACACTCAGATATACACCACACATGGTGAATATCAAAACACAAATACCACTTTTATATATGCCTTACTACCAATTAAACGAAGCAGCACTTACTACGAACCCATAAACCACATTAAACATAAAACAAATAACTACTAGTGATAAAAATACCTATAGACTTTGAACAAGCCATGATTCAAATCATTTAAAAATGTACCCCCACACAGCCATAAATGGCTATTACTCTCATTTCAACCATAGCATATGGAGACACCTTCAACAATCTGCACTTAGGGTTCTGATTATAAGTCTGGCGGTACGAGGACCACCAGACTGAGGGTGGTGCTGCGGTGGCCGTCCAGCCACTGCAGCACCAGTGGTCCAACCGCCCCATTATAGGTTAGGCAGTTGGACGACCATGGGACTGCTGCCGCTGTCAGGGAACCGCCATTCCCTGGAGGTGGTGTGGTGGTCAGAGGATGCAATGTGCTTGGCAGGACAGCCGCGGTCCAAGCAAGCATATTAGGAGTTACCTCTCCACTGGCAGTGACATGGAGACTCCTACTCCATGTCAACCCAGGTGGAGACGAAACAAAGGGGGCCCTAGAAGGCCCCCTGTGCCTCGTCCGCTTGTGCATGCACACGGGGGGCATAACATGTGCCCTCCTGTGTGCTTAGCACAACAGTTCCTGCAAAACATGGACTTTGTAGTCCATCCCGTACAGGAACCTTGTGAGGCGTTCCCATTGCGGCGTCTTTTTTAAAGGCACCGCAGCCTTTAAAAGAGGCACCGCACTGGGAACACCACGCTGCCCGCCCGCCAGACTACAATTAACTCGTAATCTGGGGGCACAGTGGTGGAGGATCACTCGCCCTCGCACCACCAAAACTCGTAATGGGGCCCTAAATATAGAATATGCTACAAACAGCCAATTTGTCTTTGAAATTAAAAAAACAATAGCACTAGCCTATGCCCCTGTTTTAGAAGTAGCTAACCACTACAATTTACCAGTGGAAAACTCTTTCTACCAACAAAATAAAGACAAACAAAGCCCCCTAATAGATTATATCAAATACACTTGGTTTGACAGACTGCATTGCTCTGGACACAGATGCAGACACAAATTTCAAATACAATGGTGGAATGTTTGTGACAGCACCTTGGCATATGAAGTCAAAACACACAACGCAGAGGAAGGATAGCACATTGCCTTCAAATCCACACTAGGCAGAACCCAACCTAAACTCTAAATTTACAGAAGCATTACAAAAAGATCAAAACTACCAACAACTATGAATGGACCAATTTTTTAACCAAATTGCACCTAAACTTAGCAAACAAACCAAACAAAATGTATGACATGGTACAATATAAAGTTAAAGTTTCATAAATAACAAAGGAATCTATTACTTAGAAAGAATAGAAAAAACATATTTTAAAATAAATCAAAACCTACAAAAGTGCCACAAACCTGTGACAAAATGTAAACCAACATGACAAATCATTATTTATATAAATAATAAGCATAATATTATTACATCAGCCTAAGCATTAAATACAACTCTAATGTTGAATAAGCCTGAGATAATAAAATAATGTATACATTATTTACATGAAAAATCTAACCCTCACCATTCAAAAAGTTCAAGGAACAAACTCAGTCCATCACACAAAATAAATACAAAACATAAACCACACATTTCCAAATAACAATAGCATAATATTTACAGAAACAACAAAACATAATATTTCGCACCCAAAACAAATAAAACAAATATGACTTACTGTTCTGTAGCTGCATATCTTCCTCTGTGTACTGGTAGTCAAAAATCATAATCCACCAAAAACTGGATTTTTTTTTTAAAGCCCAAACAAATTTAAAAAATAAAATGAATCAAATAGAGATGCCTCGAAGCAATCCAAAGTGTATTGGAACCATAAAAAACCCCAAAAAGTGCTTAAAAAAACAGAACGCTCCTGGATACCCGAAAAATTGGAAATTAAAAATCTTGGTTTATAATAAACCAAAAGTGACCTCCTTTAAAAAGAAACATGTGACTCCCAATGCCCATAGGACACTTCCGTACACAAAAACCTGCAAAGTAAACAAGAAACAAGAAAATCCACCCGCAAAACACATTACATTCCCACAAATACATGCACATTACACTTAATCATCATAAAACAACATAACACAATATAACATAACGTAACGATACATGACTAAAACAGTATATGAAAACCCAAATTATACACTAGTGAAAAGCACTACTATTAATACAACTAAAAGTGCAAAAATCCCACAAACAACACTATAGCTAACCTCTAGACCTCACCCTTCAAAGCCTCCCTACCTTCAAAACCATTAAAAAGACATTTAAAACAAACTGGAGCACCTTACTGTGACCTGCATCCCAGACAATAGACCAAAATGACACAGAGTAAAAAAATGGCTGCTACATTAAATTTAAAAAAAAGACTATGGGCTTCATTTGGATAGCGGTCGGTCGGACCGCCACCCACTATCACGGTGGTTAGGAGACCGCCCGACAAGCAGTCAGTAGTCCGACCACCACATTAGGATAGGACCGCCTTGCTGGCAGCTAAAAACTGCTCTTTTACATGGCGGCTTGTGCTGCAGCCCAGGAAAAGGGCCGCAGCGCAAGCCGCAGTGTAAAGGAGGACTTTGTGCACATCCATGCACCATGTGCCATTCACCATGTGGTGGATGGCACACAGTGCATGTAGGTGCGTGGGGGCACTATATGTGCCCTCAGGGCCAAATTGCAGTGGCCCACGAGGGACGGGGTCCTGTTTAGGGCCCCCAAAGTCCCTTTCTGACAGCCTTTTCATGTCATAATTCCGAAGGTGGTGCCTGCCTCTGCACCGCCTCCATTTGGGATAACGATTCCGACCGCTGCTCCGTTGGAATTACTGATCCTAGCGAGGCGGTGGTCAGTCCCCCGACAGACAAGCATCCGACGGCCAGAGCAGTAGTGTGACGGTCAGGCCGAAGGGCTGTCGGCGGTGGGACCGCCACCAATGTGCTGTCAGTGGCAGTCCCATCACCATCGTAATCAGGCCCTTAGTTCTCATAGAAATGAATGGGAAATAATGTCAAAATGTTAATGTATTTAAAAATGTAAACAATTATTAATTATCTAAAACATGGCAAAAATGTCAGAATTTTTTTAAATAATTGTGAAGTATAAATTAAATAATAGTATGGAATGTGTATAGTTATTTAATATATACTGAAAAAACTTATGTTAAAATGATGTTAAAAATATGTATAAAACTATTTAAAATATTTTTAAATATGATTTACATTTTTGATTTAATGATAAAAATATATAAGAAATGTTTTATTGACATGTATACGTACATTTATTTTAAAATTGAAATATATATTTTGAAAAATGTAAAAAGTATACATTAAATAAACTTTGAAAAAATAAATAAAATTTTAAAAATGTGTTACATGTCTTCATTCTATGAGAAAATATACAATTAATAATATTTTTTACAAACATACAACTAATTACTTTTTTATTATATTTCTAAACACCACCAAAATTAATGAAATAACATAAACTATTACTACTACATACAAACACATTTTGAACAAATAACGTAACACTAAAATTGTCAAATTAAATAATCACACTCCAGTATAAACCATTTTTAAGAAAGTGTTGGACACTAAAGAAGAAACATTTACTATTCCCTCTCCAATCACATCCAATTTGAGGAAGTTGTTGGACACTAGAGGGGTGACATTTAATATTTCCATTCCAATCTATACCAATTAGGGGAAGGGGCTGGAGATTAAGGGGGTGGCATTTACTATTCCCACTACACTCTATCCCTATCTAGGGAAGGTGTTGGACAATAAAGGGGTGACATTTACTATTCCCAAATGTTAGACATGTCATCTTTAGGGTGGTCTTCCCCCAAACATTTTGCTGCTTACCTCCTGTTTTTGCTGATTCTTTGTGTTGGACTTAGGACTCTGAGCACTTTACCACTGTTGACCACTTCAAAAGTGTATGTGCTTCTCCCCTAAACATGATAACATTGGTGTATACACAATTGGAATATTTAGTTTACTTATATGTCCCTTGTAAAGTGATTTACCATATGCCCAGGGCCTATAACTTAAATGCTACTAGTGGTCCTGCAGCATTGATTGTACCACCCACACTAGTAGCCTTTCAAACCTGCCTCAGGCCTGACATTGCAGGGCCTGTGTGTGCAGTTTACTGCCACTTCCACATGGCATTTACTACTACTTGCCAAGCCTGAAACTCATGTTTTATTACACATAAGTCACCCCTAAGGTAGGCCCTAGGTAGCCCAGAGGGCAGGGTGCTGTGTAAGTAAAAGGACATTCACTGTTACGTTTTTCATGCCTTAGAAGTGACAAAACAACTAAATTCTTTTTTCATTACTGTGAAGCTTACTCCTCTCATGGGTTAACATTGGGAGTTCCTTAATACCCTTTCAAGCTGTAATTCCTCATTACAAAGGGCTAGCTGCTTCATGTTTTATATCTTTGGAATGGTATTGGTAAATCCTTTTTACTGGTAAAGATGTATTTAACATTACTATTTTAATAATGCCACTTTTAGAAATTGGGCATTTCTTTGCTCTTACTGCTCTGTGTGCCTGCAGCCTGTCTCCAATACATGTCTGCGGTGGGAGACAGCTACACTTTGTGCATTCCCTCTAGACAGCCACAAACAAAGGAAGGTAGGGGGTAACTGCATACTTATCTGCATTATGATGGCTCTACCTGAGCAGGAAGGGAGGGGGGATCAAACACTTACACCTGAATAGGCAGTGTCCTGTTCTCTCACAAAGGGCTGATTATCCCCTACTGATAGTCTGGAGCCAGGGCTGCGAAGAAAGGACCTGTGTGCACTTCAAAGATACTTCTTTGAAGTCACCCTCACTTCAAAGGCACATTTGGCTATAAGCACTGGGTGTCTGACCCCGCCAAATCAGACACCCTGCACCTACAACTGGACTGTGTCAAGAGAACTGCCGTGCTGCATCAAGGACTGACACTCAGCTGAACTACTGATCTGGAAGGCCTGCTTTTCTCTAGTGCTGCCCTGCTGCCTGCTGCTCTCTGACCCTGCTGAGGAGAGATGGACTCTGACTAGCAACTGAAGTGATCTCAAAGGGCTTGTTGGCTTGCATCTTGTTGCCTGAGACTCAGGGCTTTCAAAGTCTCTCTCCCTGCTCCTGGAAGTGGACGTAGATACTTGCATCAGAGAAATCAATGCATTCTCCTGTCTGCGTGTAACAGAGCCAGTGCAACGACCCTGTTGCGGGAGTAGAACCTGGTGCATCATATTCAGAATCACTGCATCACGTCTGGAACCATCACTTCAGAACCAACGCAACACTGCCACTGTATGGAGAAGATCCACTTATCGTCCCTCCAGCGTGGGTTAGCCCAGTGCATTGTCCTCTGAACCATCGCACTCAGAAACAGCACTTCGCTCCACAGATCCAACGCATCGCCGCTGCTGGATGGAGAATATTGACACGTCACCTCGACTGCTGGCCCCAGCGACACATCGCTCTTCTGCACCCCGCATCTCGCTGTTGTGACCAGGATCAAGGTACTCTGTTCACCAGGCCTGAGTGGCTCTTGTCCCGCGCCTGCACTCCATCATGTTTGGCCTCAACTGTTGACTTTGCTCCTGTCCAGCGTGACCAGATAACCCCCATAGGCGCTTATTGCTTCTACGTGCTAGAACTCTTTTTATTCTTTAAAAGTCCATATGGCAACTTCTACTTATTGGATTTTTGTCGTTTTGCTCTTGATTTATTTATAAGATTATAGTCTATTTTTCTAAAACAGTGTGGAGTCTTTTTGTGGGGTTTTCATTGGGTTACTATGTGTTGCACAAATACATTACACATTGCCTCTTTAGATGAGCCTACTGACTACTCTGTGCCAGGATACCAGAGGGTGAGCACAGGTTATCTTTTAGTGTGTATCTATCTTACCCTGACTAGATTGACGATCCCTACTTGGACAGGCTGCATACCTCTGCCAACTAGAAACCCCATTTCTAACACCACACCAATCTAAACCATTTTAGTGAAGGTATTGGGCACTAGAGGAGTGACATTTACTATTCCCACTTCAATCTATACTGATTTGTGGAAGGTGTTGGACACTAAAAGGTCAACATTTACTATTCTCACTCCAATGTATACCAATTTGGAGAAGGTGTTGGACATTAGAGAGGCGACATTTACTAATCCCACTCCAACCAACTCCAATTTGGGGAAAGTGTTGCACACTAAACAGTGAAATCTACTATTCCCACTCCAATCTAAGCTAATTTGTGGAAGGTGTTGGACACTAAAGGGGTAACATTTACTATTTTCATTGCAACCTGAACCAATTTGGGAAAGGTGTAGAGCACTATAGGGGTGATATTTACTATTCTCACTTCAATCTATACCAATTTGGGGAAGGTGTTGGACTCTAAAGGGATGACATTTACTATTCAACTCCAATCTATACCAATTTGGGGGAAGTTGTTGGACACCAAAGGAGTGACATTTACTATTCCCACTCCAATCTAAACAAATTTTTGGGAAGTTGGTGGACACGAAATAGGTGACATTTACTATTTTCAAAACATTTTTAAAAAAAATCTGCAAGGCACTACACACTAAAAAATGTATATTCACATCAATACTCCATAGCCATACAGAAATTGTCTACTATAAAACACATTAGAAATTGCTTCAAAAACACACTTACCTAAACTACAAAACTAAATATTTGCAATTAAACATTTAAAATAATAGATTATACTTATAACTATTAATAATGAATCTATTTGTAAAAATATTAAGTACTATTCCTAAAATTTGAAAAATAAAAAACAGAGTAATATTATGCTGTAAAATTAACAATAGAACATTTTATTTAAAAACTGTTAAATGTATTTCGTTTAAAAGAAATGTTTTAATTTTTTAAAATATTTTTTCAACAGCAAAACTTTTTGAAATATTGATCACATTGAAAATCAGATTTCCTCCTTACCCCCAATTTTTTTTTTTCGGGGGCACATCACCGCATCATCAACACCTCTATGAAACCTGCCACCTTCCTAGAAGTCTGGAAACATGCAGCAGTCAACATTCCTCTCAAAAATCCTTTAGCTGACCCCAGTGAGCTTAGCAACTTCTGACCCATCTCTTTGCTCCCTGCCAAAGATGATAGAAAAGATCATCAACGACCAATTCACCAACCACCTCGAACTCCAAGAGCTACTCGACCACTTCCAATCAGGTTTTTGGACCAACCACAGCACAGAATAAGCACTCTTCATGGCCACTGATGAAATCCCCAAAATATTGGACTGTGGAGAAACAGCAGCCCTCATCATAGTTGACATCTCTGCTTCCTTCGATACAGTCTCCTACCACAACCTTGTCAGAAGGTTGCACAACAAAGGTGTCCGAGGACTGGCCCTCAACTGGATTTTCTCCTTCCTCACAGGAACAGCACAGCAAGTCATACCACCAGTCTACACATTGGAACCCAAGAATCTGATCTACAGAGTTCCTCAAAGTTTATCGCTCAGCCCAACCCTGTTCAACATCTACACAACACAACTCACCAAAATCATCAAACCACATGGCATCTCCATCATATCCTATGCTGATGACACTGAACTCATCCTATCTCAAAATGTCCACCGCCCCCGGAACCAACTCTTACTACTGCATGATTGGTGTCGCAGTCTGGATGAGAGCCAACTGGCTGAAACTGAACTCTGACAAGATGAACGTGCTGATCTACAGGAACCTTTGTAGCCAACAGAGTTCGGAACCACACCAACCAACTATGCAAGAAACCCGAGAATCATCCTAGACGATAATCTCAACATGACATGGGAACAGTCCAGCCTGAACAGCCAAGCCGGGTCCTCTCTGGACCGGAAACAAGCATCCTGGTACCGGTTTCGGGGTAACACCCCTCATCAGCCGGGCTAGCTTGAATCCAGTGGCACAGCTCGACAGACAGTAGTGGCTGATACTGGTGCATAAGACTGCTAGAGCAAGCTTGAGATAGGAAGAAAGTTAATAAATACATACCAAAGAGCAAAGGAAATTCTAGCCTGTGTTGGGAAGGCAACCTTACCATGAACATGGAAAGAAAATAAAGGAAATTCCTAGAGGGAGTTTACATATATCAGTACATCTGGGTGAAATGGTGGCCAAATTCGGAGAAGGTATAAAAAAATCTGCCTCGTAAACAATGTCTGCGAGGTCAAAAGATGAACTCATCTCTTAGGACTGGGACGAGGAAGACAAACGAGGAGGTAATAGAGACATATACCTGAGATATGAGGAGCTCCCAACTCATCAGGGACAAACTCGGCTAACTACAGGGACATATTTTTTGGCACAGGCTTCCTGTCACTGCCTTTTCTCTGGAACCTTGTATTTTTTACCTCAGGGGTAAAACTCTGATACCACATCTTAAGTTGCTGAAAAGTAGATTGTTGTGTGTTCCACTAAAGGTAATTACTAATGAAGGTTTTTTAACCAACCATTACCATTTTGCAGATGTGGTAATCTATAGTAGCAACGCCACCAACATCAACATTTGACACAATGATAGCCTCTGCATACCGGTAATACAAGCAGGAAATAATCACAACAGGAGTACTCTGACAGCTTCACCCATTAATGCCTCCCAAGCACTGTCAGACCCATCATTTATTTACTAAGATGATTCGGGTATACAAAGGGCTTAAAACAGATGAAATTATGTGACATTACCTCCCCATAAGCAACAGTGTTATTGTATCTTCTCATCTCCGGATACACGTTGTCCAGATACCATTCAAAGTTTTTGCACTTTAGGCTTTTCCTCAGTGCTCTTCTTTCAGAGACATCACCAATATCAATTCCCGGATTCTGAAAGAAAAAGACAAAATAATGCACATGCTACTTCACAAAGTAAACTGTATACCATGTCCATGCCCTTGTAGAGCGTATTTTTCGTAATTTTTTGTTTGTTTTTCTCAGTAGTCCTGTTTCGTTTTGTCTTTACTCTATTTCACACTTGGGCCCTCATTACAATGTCGGGCGGACACCGTTGCGGAATCGGGTCCGACTGACCTCCGGTCGGCAGTCCTGAACGCATTATTAGGATGCGACCGCACATGGTGTGGTCGCACACTTTAATTTCTCTATGGGAACTTGTGCTACGGCCGTAAACCGGCCGTAGCACAATCTCCCTTAGAGAAATGGGTGTTTTTGTTAAACCCTGAACCGCGTGGCAGGCCATGAGGTGCCTGCCATACAGTGCAGGGATTAACCCAGCCTCCAACCGGAGGCCACTATGGCAAGGAGGCCCTGTTAGGGGCCCCCGAAGTCGCTTTCTGACAGGCTTTTCATGTCAGAAAGCCTGTCGGAAACTGACATCATAATCCCCACGGTGTAAATGCTGTACATAGGGGATTCTGAGAGGCCTCCGACCAGCCTGTTTCAAATCCAACAGCCTTCATCAGAATAAGGCTGTCGGATTTGAAACCAACTATGTAAGTTGGAAAGCCTCCGACCTGAGGTTGGAGGCTTTCCGACTTACATCGTAATAGGGCCCTTGGTGTGAATGGCTTCAAAACTAGTTCACTAAAATTGTGTGTTCACTGAAATTCACTGTTGACTGAAATTGTGACAGCTAAACTTCGACAGCTCAAAAGTGCTATCCCAAAGGACAAATCATGATAAAATTAGGATCTGCAGAACTGTATAGGCACATATGGGATTTAAATACGTTTAGGCAATGGAAACATAGCTGTGTTCTGCACCTACACTTGTCGAAATTTAGAGACAAAACAGCTGACAAAGTGTGCACAGGGAGTATTTACACATTGCAAAATAGTTTTCACGTGGACTAAGAAGTACTCTGAGTTCTCTTTTGATGGGGGGTCGGTACTCCCCAGTGAAACTGATAGAGACGTTTGAGGTCTAAACACTCCACAGCCACCTTGGCATTTTACATCACTTTCTTGTGTTGTTATTACAGATACCTTTGCAAGGGTGATTGAGTCCTGAGTACTTCTAATGAAATACTGCTTTCAGAGACATTTTAAGGATTTTAGGGGGCCCGGGCCAAACGTACTTTGGGGGCGACTGTTTGGAATAGCTCTGAATTTATGACCCGATATCTGCGCTGTCGTTCCCTTTTTAGGTTGAGCCTAGAGTAGCGCGCAAGCGCTGCTTCTGGCGAAGCATTATGTAGGGGGTTTTCAAAGCTGACCAGAAGCTCGTGCGTCATGGCCTTTTTCGGGCGGTTACCCGCGCGGCCGACATCTGTTTCCCATTATCGTGCCCAGACGCGGGCGCGATAATTGGAAACACATGCCGGGAAAAGGCCATGACGCACGAGCGTCTGGTCAGCTGAGCAGGCTGCCGCGCTCGCTCGCCCCGCTCCTCCATTGTTGTCCTTGTTTTTTTAGCTGTTTCTAATGCCCCTCAAATCCTCTATCCAGTGTATACTATCATTTCTGACCCCAGCATGCCCACGCCAATTGCACTGAAGCATGTCCTCTTCCCTGTCATCGCGTCTCCGGCAGCCCAGCTACCTTCCTCGCCAGCTAGCCCTCCCATTCTTCTGTTCAGCGTACCCCGATCCTCTCAGCGTGCCCTTCGCTCCTGCCTCCATCCAACTTGCCCTTTCCACTGCCTCTCCATAGCCATGCCCTCTACTCGTGTCTCCTTTGCTTGCCGGCTCTCCCTCAGTCATTCTGCCTTGCCTTCGCGTCCGTAGCAAGCATGTCCTATCCGGTCTCATACAGCTTGTCCTCGTCTCGCCGAGTACCCAGAAATGCCCACTCCCGTTTGCATCATACACTCCCGAATTTGCCCCTCTCCCTGACACCCTTGTTCTCCGCTGTGCCTTTCTGTAACATGCCATTTCCACGCGACTGAACAGAATCGTTTTGACTGAAATGACTCTCCTACACTTCACTCAAACTTCGGCCGGTCTCCGTTCACCCCTCTCTCCATCATGCGCCCTTTCGTCCCCCGGTGTCTCAGTTGGTGCCCTCTCCCTTCTCTGCGTCTACAGGCAGCACACCATTTCAACTATTCTCTCCCAAACCATACTCTCTTAGTTCCGGGTTCTCATGGAAGTCTGGGCCTGTGTGCTTTTTTGTCCACTTTCCCTGGCTTTTTAATTGCACGCCTCCCGCCCGCCCCCAAGCACTAGTTGCACCCCCATCCCGGAGCTCTGCTCACCTTCTGCCGGAGGTGGACACCTTGCGGATGAGCTTCTGAGGGGCTCCGGGCTCGGACTCCGGGTCACTGTCCGAGGAATCCTCCGGCGGCAACGCCGCCATCCTGCAGCTGTGTCCGGGGTTGCGTGGCCCGGCAAGGGGCGACGCCTGCCGGGGAGCTGGAACTACTACAGCCCGGTGATCCGAGGCCTGCTTGCGAACTTGCCCCCTCTGCCGGTTGACTGGCGCTATTGCAGACTGACATTCGAGGATTACAGGATGGGGGAAGTAGCGGCCTCGTGTGGGGAATATCGCTTACTGCAGCCAGTGACTCCAGTACTATATTCTTATTTTTTTATTAGGTCTCGTCCTGAACCAGCGCTTGCGCTGGTCTCTGGCGAGACCTATAGTAGTGGGGTTTTAAAAGTGCAACCACAGCTTTGTGTGGCATGGCATACAGTGTGCGATTACGCGCACATGCACGAGCAAAGGGCCATCTGGCATTCCTCTCGCTCGGCCAAGCGTGCGCGCCTCGCTTCAATGCCCCTCCCTCTCCCCCACCACAGAAACGTCTGCCATGCTTCTGTTGTGACCCTTTTGATGCACGGCATTGGAGGAAAACTTGGGCATTTTGTTGTTTTTTTCACGTTGTAAGTTTTAACAGACACTTCGAGACTGTTCTTGGCATGATGTCAACCTGCGCCTCTTTCAACTTCAAAAAGTTATTTGGTAGCTTTGCAAGGAAAGTTATATCATCAAAGGAATCTGCAAATATACCTTGGCACAGGCGCTTGGTGGTAGCCACAATACACATATCTGCACCACCACTCCACCACTCAGCAACACAACAGCACCACTCCACCACCTCAGCACCACTCCACCACCTCAGCACCACTCCACCACCTCAGCACCACTCCACCACCTCCGCACCCCTCCACCACTACTCCACCACCTCAGCATCACAACACCAACACTCCACCACCTCAGCACCACTCCACCACCACTCCACCACCTCAGCATCACTCCACCACCACTCCACCACCTCAGCATCACAACACCACCACTCCACCACCTCAGCATCACAACACCACCACTCCACCACCTCAGCATCACAACACCACCACCTCAGCATCACAACACCACCACTCCACCATCACTCCACCACCACTCCACCACCTCAGCATCACTCCACCACCACTCCACCACTACTCCTCCACCTCAGCATCACTCCACCACCACTCCACCACCTCAGCATCACAACACCACCACTCCACCATCACTCCACCACCACTCCACCACCTCAGCATCACAACACCACCACCGCAGCATCACAACACCACCACTCCACCACCTCAGCATCACAACACCACCACCTCAGCATCACAACACCACCACCTCAGCACCACTCCACCACCACTCCTCCACCTCAGCATCACTCCACCACTACTCCACCACCTCAGCATCACACCACCACTCCACCATCACTCCACCACCACTCCACCACCTCAGCATCACAACACCACCACTCCACCACCACTCCACCACCTCAGCATCACAGCACCACCACTCCACCACCTCAGCATCACTCCACCACCTCAGCATCACAACACCACCACTCCACCACCACTCCACCACCTCAGCATCACAACACCACCACCTCAGCATCACAACACCACCACCTCAGCACCACTCCACCACCACTTCACCACCACTCCACCATCACTCCACCATCACTCCACCACCACTCCACCACAACACCACTCCACCATCACTCCACCACCACCTCAGCATCACAACACCACCACTCCTCCACCACCACTCCACCACCATCACAACTCCACCACCACTCCACCACCATTAAACACATTGGCAAAGTCAATAGCTCTGCCTAAACACTTATAAGGCCCCAAAGGCGAGACCTATTGGCTATGCCAATGCTTGTTGACCAAGTCACTGACAGTGCACAGGCACACTTGTCCAAATTCTCAATGTGTTTACATCTAGTATTCAGGGATAATGATGTGTGTTTTCAATAATCTCTGTGACACCTTCTCATTTCTCAAATATGAGGTCCTGTTTCGAGCTAATAGAAACTTTTTTATGGATGCTGCATGAAACAAACACATTTCTCTGCAAAATGTCTGTAATACACTCAAACACATCATCCACGTTAACAGTAAATTGAAGGAATACAGTACTTAAAAAATGTTTAAGAATTATTACAAAGTTTTAGGGCAAGACTCTTTGCAGACTGAGCTGGCTCTTTTAGGGAGGGGCCTGAAAGGCCGGGGCCCTCGGCCAGTGCCCACTTTGCCCAAGCCTTAAAGCGTCTCTGACTACTTCATGGATATCTATCTGTGAACACATTGTTGTACTAGGGTGTACTTGGAACGCCTAGAACGTCTAACAATCTATCGCAACAAACATACACATATGGTCATAGCTCCATCTAAATGTGGCCCGCGCACACACTGCACCCGTCACTTCTAGCATTGTCACCCTTTATTGACTCATGTGTTCAACCTCAGATGCAGCCATCTTAAACTTTTCCCAATGTATGGCTTACCTCAACTACAGATACTCAGAATCAAGGTCCCAAATGTTCTGTCGTTAATGTGTCATGTGTTCAACCTCAGAAGCAGCCATCTTAAACTTTTCCCAATGTATGGCTTACCTCAACTACAGATACTCAGAATCAAGGTCCCAAATGTTCAGTCGTTAATTTCTTTGGTGTTATTTGGGCCTATGAGTTGTTGCAGGAGAAGCATTTAGTCACAATCCCTCTTAACCTTTCATAAGTGATGGCTCTTGTGAAACATCTCAAGACCCATGCCAAGGTCAGATGCAAACACGTCAGAAAAAAAACCCGCGCACCCAATTAACACGAACAAATTCCCAAGGCTGTTTTAATGCAAGCAAGAAGCAGACAACATGCAAGGTGAAAATCACAGGCTAATGAGAAACAATAAAAAAAAGCAAAAGGTATCAAGATCATTATCATACTGTATCTTACCATGAAGTAATGAAGAAACCTATTATCAACACATTTTCTCTGCCACTTCCTAACACTTTGACAAATGCTTCTGAGGGAGCTTAATGAAGGCATAATGTGCCGAAGCAGAAGTTCTTAAGATGTTGTGAATAAAAGAGATCATTTTCAAAGAGGTATGATTTAGATTAATTTATGTTCTCATTTAATTTATGTAAGAAATAACATTAGAGCACAAATGCAGTCATTAAACTGTGCCCTTTGTTACAGGTGGCTGCTTTCTTAATGTTTTCTCAATTTTCTGCAAAGTTCATTAGGCACAGCAGGAAAGCAATTTCACATTAGAAAGCACTGATTCTCTAATATCGGGACCTATTCACAAAAGGGATGCAGAGTAAGAACTGTTTCCAGTGCTTTCCATGCCTTTAGGAATTGGCCATAGAACATCTAAAATGGGGTTTTAGGATCCAGTTTGCACAGTAATTGACAGCACAGTGCCCTCTTTGCACTTTTACTAATTGGAGGTTGGTTGTTTCCTGGATAGTTCAGGGTACGTGAAAGAGTACTCCAGTAGCACTGTTTCATGTACTGATAAATGCTTTTGTGAACGCGCCCTTAATGCTTAGATTTAAGTATTTCTTGGGATTTGCAGAATATCACGAGTGTACAATGTGAATCTTACACATATTAGAGGTGTGCAGGCAAACTCATGGTCCAGTATGCTTACTGGGGTTACAGATTCAGTTGTGCAAGATGAATATAAAGCTATGAAACCCACATCGAGTATCTTAGCGTCTAACTGGTTGAATCATGGTTACATGACATCATTTCCTATTACGTTCCTAGAGCACAGACCACTTTTTAGAATGTAGGGGGGGGGGGTAGCTCACTCAAACACTGGAGTTTGAAGGCGGCAGCCATTTTTATCATCACCAGAAGATATTCGGTTCACTGGGGAGTTCTTGTGTCTGAAAAATATTGCTCTGGTAAATGTTTAAAGGCATCAGGAACATTGTATGTGACCTTATGACCACGAGTCCAAACAAAAATAATGAAAGCCCAAATCCAGTGAGACATCATCGCCATCGCACTCCAAAATGAAGCGAGTGGCATCTGCTGACAGACGTGTTTCTGAGGTTGCTGAAGACTTTTTCTTTTCATTTCTTTTTTAATTCTAAAAACTTTCCACCCATCCTTTCACTTCTAGCGTAAAGTGAGATTAACCTTAAAAACAACACATGCCTTCCATTTGCACTCACATCGACGAGTTGACTGTAGACTCAATGTAAAATACATTTAAAATGCGTGCTGTATCTATTTTTCTTCCTATGCGTTTAAAAATTAAACATGACACGCATCATTTGTCTTTTATTCTATGTTTATTTAACACAAACTATGCATTTTCCCATACCCATTAAGTGACGTAGATTTAGGTGTGGTTTGGGGTGTGACACCCCCTAAATAAATGAATTCTTGGCTTCGTAGTTGGGTCTGGGGGCCTTGAGTCGGGTCTGCTATGTCAGTGTCAGTTATTCTCATCATCCACCAAGAATGAAAGACAAAATAGTCACCTTTGATGTAAAACAGAAGAGAGAGAAGGAGATATACATCTGGAGGCTGAATTTTAACATGGGAAACCAGATAACCTGGAATCAATGCCGGCTTCTCTACTGGTCCAAAGTGTGTGATTCTAGGCAAACAGTGTATTTCACAGAGCCTCTTTTTTCATTATTAACACATATGAGAGCACTTTTGCATATATGAGGTCAGGATATGCACTGTACAAGCACATCCTATATTTGATTTAATAGACAATAATGTTGTTCCACCTATAATTAGAATCTAGGCCATGTTTTGGGTTTACATGACTACTGACTCGCCTCTCCATTCACTAATGGCATTGTCATTGGGGGCAAGCTATTAATGTTTCTAAGTTCGTGTTTAAAAACTATCACTTTTAACAAATGTCTGTCTATGCAGTGAAATAATCTGATGTACTATGGCAAAATACTACTGCATGTTAAAGAAATACACTTTTTTGAATTTTGAAAAAAATATCATATTTTTACTTTATGTGACAACACCCAAATGCATTCTAGGCTTGGTAGTTGTGTCTAGGGGCTCTGAGCTTGGTCTGCTATGTTTGTGTTGGTTTTTCTTATCCTTCTGATTTCACTTCTCACAGCTTTTAACTTGCTCATTTTTTGGAGAGAAAATGTGAATATATTAGTGACTGGCTTACCAGAAAAACTAGTAAAAGTACACCTATAGAAGTCCTCTTTAAATGGGTACAAATGTACTACTTTTTGGAATTCACAAACATTGGTAGTAGTATGCTTGGAAAGCTTCCCAAGACTCAGGTTTCCAGTATACTACTGGCAATCAAACACCCAAAATGCATGCAAATAGTCTAACCAGCAGCAATCGCTCGAGTAGCATTCCAACCTACCATTTTTCACCCACTACACCACTCTAGGGAAAGGCCCACCTAATGCAAATCAGTACCGAACCTGTTCCTCATGGAAACAGTCCATCCCAAACATTGGCCCTCTCATCCCTCTACCCTGCAGCCCACTGCTTTTTAGTAGGGACATTTGAGATTCACCCTGTACGAATCTCACTGACTAAATTATGCCCCTGTCCCTTTTCATAACACCATACAAAGGGCAATTTATTTTAGCTTGAAAAAACACTTCAATTTTGGGTATCATGTGGGTGGTGCTCATGAAGCTATCTGCCTCAGCCTCGGTTGGTGTCCACAGCCGTACATTGTGTACTTGAACTGTAGTCTATATGATATGACATATAAATGTGATGTAGAATCATAGGCAAAAGAGAAGGTGGACTTTTTGCATTACCACATATAATAGATTTTATTAGCAACAATAAAGTACACAACTTTTAATTGATGCAGCCCATTAAAATATATGATAATCGGGTATATGCTCACAAATATAATACAGTGCCAAAATCATGAAGTAGAGCACACAATAATTCACACTGTAGAATATTTTTCAAACATCCCTTAGGTATTCTCTGTTCATCCTGCTAGATCAGAACCTTGTGATAAATTCCAAAGTAGGCGATCAATTCCATTTTTTCTACCTTTCTGATATGGAGCAAGTATGAGAGTTATTCAATTATTCTCAGAATTAGTGAGTGTGCCCCTAAATTTGCTATCTAATAATTCATGTTTTAGTAAGTGAGTGAAGGAAGTTTCACCGGAGAAGCACAAGCACTTGAGAATCAAACAGTCTTTTTATGCAAATCACTATGCATAAAAAACTCAGACGATACAAAAAAAACACCAATTCTGAGCAAAACCACATTAGAAGATCCCACATAGAAATGCCAATTAATCAATCAATCAGGGATTTGTAGAGCGCACTACTCACCCATGAGGGTCTAAAGGCGCTGGGGGGTGAGAGGGTTTGGGCAGCTCCGGTCATCTAAAAAGCCAGGTCTTGGGGCTCTTCCTGAATCTGGTCGTCCGAAAAGCCAGGTCTTGAGGCATTTCCTGAATGCTTGAAGTGTGGGACTTCGTCTGATGCTGAGAGGGAGTTTGTTCCAGGCCTTGGCCGCGATGTAGGAGAAGGATCTGCCTCCCGTTCTGGTTCTGTGGATGCAGGGGATTTCGGCCAAGGCCAGGTCAGCGGATTGGAGGTTTCTCTTGGGGGTGTAGAAGGAGACTCTTTCATTGAGGTATTTGGGTCCGGTGTTGTGGAGGGCTTTGTAGGCATGTGTGAGTAGCTTGAAGGCCACTCTTTTTTCGACGGGGAGCCAGTGGAGGTCTCGTAGGTGCTGGGTGATGTGATCTTGTTGTGGGATGCTGAGGACGAGTCTGGCTGTGGCATTCTGGACGGTCTGGAGTTTGTGGAGTAGCGATTTGTTGATTCCGGCGTAGAGGGCGTTCCCATAGTCCAGCCTGCTGGTGATGAGTGCGTGGGTGACGGGTTTCCTGAATTCGGGGGGGGGGATCCATTTGAAGGTTTTGCGGAGTGTGCGGAGGGTGTTGAAGCATGCAGAGGATACGTCATTGATCTGTTGGGTCATGGTGAGGGAGGAGTCGATTATGATGCCGAGGTTGCGGGCGTGGTCCGTGGGTGTGGGAGGGTTGCCGAGGGCACTGATATGGTGAACACAGGAACATATTCTTAGGCAGCATTCCCTGTAGAAGCTGTAGGCCAAGTACAGACAAATAAGTAAAAAGTACTGGATCCATCTTTGATTGGATCCAAGCACAAGTGTGTGAACCCAGACACATGATATTGGCAAACCACAGGTGCTTAGTGCCAAGCTGGATTGATGCATCCAGGTCCACTTAATATCTAGAATGTCTTTATAGGAAAGTGTATCTAATAACTTGTGGCATATAGCCAAACTTTAAAATAATAGGAGCAACCAAGAACCTTTCAGTTCTATTTTTCTCATCTTTTTTTTTTTTTTTTTAGTGGCAAGATGAGAGTGAGGAAAGGAGCGAGCATAGTTGGATCAGATTATTGGAGAGTCTCCCCTCCTCCTGAATGAAATTTTGTGTTACTCACGGTTGTCTCTACTACTACATAGGAGGAGAGGTGTGGCGCAGCGGCCAGGGTGGCTGACTCCGGAGCACGGGGCTCACAGTTCGATCCCCAGTGCCGGCAGCAGCTCAGCCCAGCACCATGTTACTCTGGGCAGTAGCTCACTTAATCTTCCTGACGGCCCCCAGCGCCTTGAGACCCTTAGGGGTGATAAGTTTGCGCTTTACAAATACCGGGTATATAAATACTGGGTTACATCACATGAATTAAGATTGTTACTGCTGTGCTCGGCTCACTTCCTTTCTGCTGTGGCCCCCTGCCCCTTTCTGGGGTTAACTTGAATATTTTCAATTGGGTGCAAACGTGGGTTGCATATTGAAGATGTATAGTGCCTTATGAAATTAATCGAAGTGTTGGATCTGATCTAATAAATAAACCACTTTTCAAATCTGCCTCTCCCATAGAAATCTTATGAAAAGTTTGCCATTAAAGGGTCCCAAAACTAAAATCATGTGAATGGTAAACAGCAGCAGCAGGCAATTGACTCAAAATCTGCTTCATGCTATTTTTTGCTCTGCAACAAAATCCAGAGCGATCAAATGAAACTGTATCACCCACTCCAACCGCTACATCGGCTCCATTGCTCACCATGCACTATCATAGACCTTGGATCCTCGGACCAGATTACAACAAATGGTGGTAGGTTAGAGCTCACAATGAACAAAGCAGATATTGTTATGGAAAGTGTGACAGGTGCCAATACAATAGGGATCTCGAGTCTGAAGATCAAGGAGCGATAGACATATTGGCCCTTATTATGACTATGGTGGTCCATTGGACCACCGTAGTCGCAGTGGCGGTCTAACGACGCCGCACTGTGGGACCGCCCGCAGTATTACAACTGGGGTAGTCGAACCGCCACCAGACCGTCATTGGGGTCCTTGATTGGGGATCAAGGACCCCAATGGGCCGGTGGTCTTTCCCTGGGAACAATATTCTGGCGGTGCCGCAGCCGGCACCGCAGAGCATATCTTGAGTTGGTTCACCGCCACCCTTTTCATGGCGGTGCGACCACCATGAAAAAGGTGGCAGAGGGGCAACAAAGGTGCCACTCCAGGGCCTGGGGGTGCAATCAAGGGGGCACATGTTGTGCCCCCCTATATTTTTGTACCTCAGTTCCTGCACTTTGCGGCATGCACCACATGGTGCATGCCACACCGTGCAGGAACTTGCAGACTTGACAGCACTGTCACTGCAGCGGTCTGCATGCAAGGATCTCCAATGAGCCTTACAGACTGCCGCCGTTGCAGCGCCGCCTTGCCACCACCCACCACAAATTACAATAGAAATCTAGTGGGCAGTGTGGGCATGGCTTTGGTGGTTCTCCCGCAGGGCGACCTGCGGGAGGACCGCCAAAGTCATAATAAGGCCCATTGTCTGCACTTTTGAAAATATTGCCTATTTGCTCCAGTATGTTACCAAGTAATGGCTTGGTCACTAATGATTCCAATCAGGCTATGAGTTCTAAGATTAGTGTTGATAACCCATCGGGACTAAGTGTGCAATGTACAGCTTCTAGTATCATTGCTAGCCCAATAGATCCTAGTCCTTCTTCAAGGGCTAATCTTGAGAACACAACAATGGATGACACCTTTGAAAAGCAATTTGAATATCTGTTTAATGCCAGAGACTGAAACTGGATCTCAGCCATGTCTGTTAGTAACATTAGGTGAAACAGGCACACAAGCTTATAGTTCTTCAGCAATTAACATGGAAATTCATAGTCCAGTCGCTATGCAGTTGAGGGAGCCTGTTGCTTTCGTATTTCTCAGCGGGGGGAGAAATGGATGTTTCCAGCCCCTTGTTGCATCTACTTAGTGAGGTTCTTTGTGAGATTAAGTGCATGAGACAGCAACAGATGGATCTGGCCAATGAAATTAAACAGCGTTTGGGTAAAGTCGAGGCTCAAATGGTTCAATTTGCTGACTGCTGTGAAAAACTGAAGCAACAAATTTCAGGCTGTGATAAGTTTGATACTGTCTCTACAGATCACACAGTTTAAGAAAGAGATCAGGACCGTTTATGAAAAGCAGGAGTAATTGGAAAACTACTCAAGGCAGTCAAATTTGAGGATTGTTGGGGTATCAGAAAGAAAAGAGGACAGTGTGGGGCAGATAGCATTAGCTGAACCCTTGATTAGATTGCATGTCCTCCCAGAACTCTCTCAGGATCTGACGATAGTGCGGGCACATAGAGTGCCTTCACATATTCTACCTAATGCTAAGTACCTTTACGCTATATTAATCAATTTCTCAGATTATAGGATTGAAGAAAAGGTCCTGGCTAAAGTTATCAAAGAAAATACCTTTTTTTACAGTACAAAATGAATTTACTT
This sequence comes from Calotriton arnoldi, assembly GCA_963921515.1. Classification (NCBI taxonomy): domain Eukaryota; kingdom Metazoa; phylum Chordata; class Amphibia; order Caudata; family Salamandridae; genus Calotriton; species Calotriton arnoldi. Next base: position 243,460 of record CAWUFW010007886.1, read on the forward strand.
TTCAGTTGTTTTCAGATATGACGGTTGAAACAGTGCATCAGTGCAGGGAATTTAAGAATATGATTTAATTGTCCACTCCTTGGACCAGATAACAAGAAGTGGTGGTAAGTTAGAACTCTCAACGAACAAAGCAGATATTGGTATGGAATCTGCTATGAAAAGTGTGACAGGCAACAATAGCGATCACAAGTCTGAAGATCAAGGAGCGATAGACATATGTCCGCACTTTTGAAAGTATTGCCTATTTGTTCCAGTATTGTTACAAATGGGGGTCTCTAGTTGGCAGAGGTAGGTACCTTTGTCCAAATAGGTACCCTTGCTTCTAGTCAGGGTAAGGGGGATACACACTTTAGATAACCCCTGCTCACCCCCTTGGTAGCTTGGCACGAGCAGACAGGCTTTTCCCAAAGGCAATGTGTAAAGTATTTGTACCAACACTCACAGTAACACAGTGAAAACACCACAAATGGACACCACACCAGTTTAGAAAATTAAAATATCTTTATCTAAACTAAACAAGACCAAAATGACAAAAATCCAACATACACAGTTAAAAATATGACTTTCAAAAGGTTTCAAGAACTTGTACCATAGAAAACTATGGGTGCGTGACTTTTCACCAAAGTACCTGTAGATGCGTCAAAGCTCACCAGCCAAACAGCTGCAGCGTCAGAAAACAAAGAGATGTGACACTCCTGAGACCTTGGGGAGGCAATGCGACAGTCCCGCTGCACGCAGAGGAAGGGTTGCGTCGAATCCAGTCTGTACGGGAAGTGATGCGTCGATTCTTCGGTGCGGTTCTGGTCCTCGGGTGATGCGTCGGAAGAACTTGCCGCACAGGTACGATGCGTGGAAATCCAGGATGTGCCAGCGATCGATGCGACGGCGTCGAGCGGCGCTGCGTCGGTCCTCTTCAGCCGCGATCCCTCGATGCGTCGATTCTTGCGGTCCTTTGAGTTTCTTCTTTCTTCCAGCTCCCAAACAGCAGCAACAACCTCCAGAGGCCTTAAACTGTCACAGGCACCTCAAGGCAGGTCAATACTCACAATAGCAGAGTTCAGGGGAGCTGGGGGTGAAGTCTTTGTGTCCCTGAGACTTCTGAACAGGAGGCCAGCTCACTTCGGGCCCTTGGAGATCTCCTTCAAGCTGGGGCCACAGCACACAGCAAAGTTCTTCTCTTTTCCTTGGCAGAAACAGCAACTGCAGGCCAACCTCAGACACACAGCAAGGGCAGTACTTCTCCTCAGTCTCTCCAGCTCTTCTCCTTGGCAAAGGTTCCACTTGAATTCCAGGAATGATCTAAAGTTCAGGGCTTTAGGTCTAATACTTATACCCCAAAATGTCTTTGTTCTCTTTGTGCAAGGGGCTCTGAGCCCAGTTCAAACCAGTTCTGGGGGCACTCTGCAAGTGCACATCAACATCCATTGTCAGTGTGAGCCTTGGCTCCAGACACATCACAGGGGGGTGGAGCCAGCATTGTGGAAGGCAGGCACAGCCCTATTCAGGTACAGGTGCTACTCCTCCCACCACTCCAAATGCAGTACGGGCCTATACAGCCTAGTGCTGACTCATCCAGACACCTGGAGTCACTGCACCTCCCCAGCCCCTGCCACTCCAAAGCCAGACAGTCAATCCACAAACAGGCAGAGGCACACAGGATGGTTGAACAAGAAAATAGCCACTTTCTAAAAGTGGTATTTTCAAACACACAATTTAAAAACCATCTTTACTAAAAGATGTGTTATTAAATCCTGAGTTCAGGGATACCAAACTCCATTTTTCCATCTTACCCCTATGGGAAGATATGTTTGTAAAATGTTACAAAGCATTCCCCATTCTGTCCTATGGGGCAAGATAGCCTTTCAATAGTGAAAAACGAAATTGGTAGTATTTCACTATCAGGACATGTTACACACATCAGTACATGTCCTACCTTTCACATACACTGCACCCTGCCCAGGAGGGTACCTTGGGCCTACCATAGGGGTGTCATATGTGTAAGAAAAGGGAAGGGTAGGGCCTGGCAAGTGGGTGCACTTGCCAAGTCGACATGGCAGTTAACAAACTGCGCACAGGCACTACGGTGGCAGGCCTGAGACCTCTTTTTAGGGCTACTCATGTGGGTGGCACAATCAGTGCTGCAAGCCCACTAGTAGCATTTGATTTACCAGCCCTCACACACTCAGTGCACTTTACTAGGGACTTACTGGTAAATCAAATATGCCAATCATGGATAACCAATCACAATAACAATTTACACAGAGAGCATATGCACTTTAGCACTGATCAGCAGTGGTAAAGTGCCCAGAGTCCTATAGCCAACAAACACAGGTCAGGAAAAAATAGGAGGAAGAAGCAAAAAGTTTGGGGATAACCCTGCAAAAAGGGCCATTTCCAACAAGTATGTTACCAAGTAATGACTGGGTCGCTAATGGTTCCAATCAGGCTATGAGTTCTAAGATTAGTGTTAATAATGCTCTGGGGCTAAGCAAGCAATGTACTGCATCTGGTATCATTGCTAGCCCATTCTTTAATCAATGGGCAATTTCGAGGATACAACAAGGGAGGACACCTTTGAATCAAACTCGAATATATGTTTAATGCCGGAGATGAGACCAGATCTCAGCCATGTCTAATGGTAACATTAGGTACAACAGGCCAGTTGGTATGCAGTTGAATAAGCCAGCTGCTTTAGAATTTCTTAGCGGGGTGAGATATGGATGTCTACAGCCCCTTTTTGCATCTGCTTAGTGAGGTTTTTGAGACAACAACAGATGGATCTGGGCAATAAAATGAAACAGCGTTTGAGTAAAATCAAGAATCAAATGGTTCCATTTGCTGACTGATGTGAACTACTGGAACAACAAATTCCAGGCTGTGAGGATAAGGTTGAGGCGGTCTCTACAGACTGCACAGTTTGAGAATGAGATAAGGTACTTTTACAAAAAGCAGGAGCAACGGAGAAACTACTCAAGGTGGTCAAATTTGAGGATTGTTGGGGTACCAAAAAGAAAATAGGATAGTAAGGGGCCGATCACATTTTCCTGTATGAGTTTCAATGTCTACTGTTTTTCTTGTATTTTTGTGGTTGGGTTCTTCGTTGGTCTACAAGCTTTGTGCCAGTGTCTTAATGTCAATTTTAATGATCCTTTGTCCCAATTCATCAACTTTCTGCATACAGCCAGACATTTTTCCAACAAAATGTACACAAAATCACCACTGTGTAGTTTTAGTTAAATCAGAGTTTCCACAAGAATGCTTTATTTTTTTTACCAGTAACTTTGGTACTGTTTGAAGAATGCATGAAATTTCCAAAGCAAAGTTCATCCGCCTCTGCTACTTGATAGTCAGTGATTAACATGTCATGAATATTATAGTGAGGTCATAAGCATGGGAGCAAGTTAGAGTTAAGTTAGCCCAGTAAAATGTTAACTGTTTTTTTTTTTTTAGTTATTTTTTTTTTAAATGTTAGTTCTTATGTCATTTCAGGACCTAACTATAATGTCACTTTAGTTTTTATGGTATGTTAAGTTTATTTGTAAAGTGCACCATCACCCACGAGTGCATTCTGGCACTATGCAGGTGTGTGTGCCCAGCCCTGCCTATGTAGGTTGGCTAATTGAAACGCCAGGTATGAAGCTTCTTGCAGAATTCAAGAAGAGAGGAGGAGGCTTTGATATGGAGTAGGAGGCCATTCCAAATTTTAGGAACGATGTAAGAGAACACCTGTCCTCCTGATCCAGTTCTGTATATGCTTGGGATGTGTACAAGTACAAGTAGGAGTATTGCCAAGCAGAAGTGTCTAGGTGGGTGCTGGAAGGAGATGCGACTGTTCAGGCATGTGAAGCCTGAGTTACGAACTGTCTTGAATGTGTGTGGGAGGAGTTTGAATTGAGTATATTTGTGTATCGGGAGACTTTGAGGTGTTGATTGTTGTGTGATGTGAAGTTTGTGTTGGAGGTTGAGGAAGAGTCTGGCTGCCGAGTTCTGGGTGGTCTGTAGTCTTCTAGTGAGTTGATAGGTGATCCTGGTGTAGACGTTATTCCCATAATCCAACTTTCTGGTGACTAGGGTGTTAGTAACAGTTTTTCTAGTGTTGCTTGGGAGTCATTTGAAGATCTTCCTCAGCATCTTCAGTATGTTGCGATGGCATTGATTTATGCAGACATGTTAATTATTTTTTTTAAATATATTTATTATCAATTTCATATCCAAGTGCATGATACAAAACATGAGACTCATTTTATCCTAATATAAAACCCCGAGCCCACCCACTCCGGCTACACAACTAAATAACATCTATTTGGCAATGGTACAGATGATATTTCATTAACTTTCACACAAGGTGAGATTCAAAGAAAAAGAAAGAAGAGGCCCTTAGTGGCGAAAATACCTAAATCCTAACTAACACCTAATTAAAGCGCGTCGTGCATAATATCCCTAATGCCCTGCTTCTATCCAGTCCAGTAGTGGTCCCCATTTCCTAAGGCCCTTCCTTTTAATACGGATCCCTTTCCTTGAAAAAATTGCTTTTTCTAAACTACATGTTGCCAATACCCTAGTTAGCCATTGTTGAAACACAGGTGGATTATTATCTAGCCATGCCGAGACTATACATATTCGAAAAATGGTCATGGCAATAAAAACCAACACTCTCCCTCTCAACAGCCTATCAACATCAGAAACACCCAGAAGAATCACAGCAGGAGTCAGAGACACCTGAATATTTAATTTGGTACTAAAAAATTCTGCGATCTGAGTTTTAATCAATGTTAGCGACTGGCAGGTAGCAAAGATATGTATATCAGCCCCCCTAAGCTGACATCTGGGGCATCGCGAGCCTTTACTATCACCCCATTTGATAATCCTACTAGGAGTGTAATATAGGTTGAAGCAGGCTTTACAGTACTGTACATGTAGTTTAGAGGATACAAACGTCGTCTGAGCCAAAGAAAAGGATTCCTGGAAACAAGATTCTGGGATGGCCAGTAGTTCTTGCCATCTCAAGGAATGCTTGTCCATGTCATCCTTCATCCGTTTATTAAGAAGGGAGTAGATAACACCAATTGGAGGTTTGCGCCCCACTGTCAGAGCGTCAGTCAGATTGCACCTTTGGAATCCGATCAGACCGCCTCCTTTGCGTTTAAAAAAATCCCTGACCTGTAAGTACTTGAAAAAGTCTTTATGGCTGATGTTGAATTCACTCCTAATCTCTTGATATGATTTTATACCCATGGGGGAAAAGAAGAGGCCCACCTTATTTAGGCCAGTTCTAACCCAGCGTAAGGTGTGCTGATCCCCGAAGATATCGGGCAGATATTTATTATCGTTCAGGGGGTGTAAAAATGTAGCCTGCCCAGTCTCGTTAGTTTACGAATCGTTGACCAGATTTTAAAAGAGTTCAATAAAGTCTTAAAGAGGACCCTCTCAAAGTAGTTCAGCTCAATTTGCCTCCATATATTCCCCCAGACCCCTTCACCTACCAGTAGTTCAAACGGAGAGGGGAAGTACCCAGCTCCTATTTGCAGGGATGGTTTCTCCTGTAGAAGGGGCCCCATATTCTGCAAGCTGGTAGCCCAATAATACAGTTTTAAATTCGGAAGCCCCCACCCACCTCTGTCTTTGGGAAGGGTTAAATATTTTAGAGCTCTCCTTGGTTTGGCGTATGACCAGACAAATCGGGAGATCATTTCATCTAGTTTTTTAAACCAAAGGTTTCAAACTTCTAAGGGAATAGCATGAAAAAGATTAAGTATTTTTGGGAAAAAAATCATTTTAATAACGTTACAGCGGCCGGTCAGGGATAGGTGTAAGTTATTTAACTTATATAGATCTTTTTTAGATTTTTCAATCAAGGGCTCGAGATTATCCTTAATGATAAGATCCAGATCGGGCCCAATGGTAACTCCTAGATATACAGCGCTGGTAGATACCCATGGGTCGTGTAGGGAAATCTGATTGTTAAGCAATATTACCGTTTTTTCCCTATTCAGTGAATAGCCCAAGATGCGTCCGAACTCTGCTGCCTCTTTCTCTATCTCAACAAGAGCTGTAGCGGGTTCTGGCGTAACTAGTGCGATATCGTCAGCATAGGCAAGTGTTTTTGTGTCCCAGCCGTTGAAAGCCGAGGGGGGGATCCTAGCATTAAACTCGAGTCTGCGTATAAAAGGATCTATGTAAAGGGCAAATAGGAGTGGGGAGCATGTGCACCCCTGCCTGGCCCCTCTTGAGATCTCGAAAGAATCCGATAGTTCCCCTGTGACAAACACCCTGGCCTCTGGTTTAACATATAGAGCCTTAAGAGCTTGCCAGAACTCGGGTCCTATATTCACCCTCTCTAGCACATTCCACAGTAATGCCAGGAGACCCTATCAAAAGCTTTCTCTGCATCCAGCAGAATCAAAGCCATAGGGTCTCCCGCCACCTGGGCTGCATCGAACAGTGTAATTACACGTCTAATGTGGTCCGTAGTGCTTCTCCCGGGTATGAACCCATGTTGCCGCCCGGAGACTACCTTGCTGATGATTGGGGATAGTCAGGAGGCTAGAATCTTTGAATATATTTTGGACTCCCCATTAATCAGTGTGATCGCTCTATAGGACCCGAGTTCGGTTACAGATTTATTCTTTTTTGAGAAAACCACAATCTTTGCCTGCGACCAAGAGGGTGGGGGCCTGTTTCCCTCAAAGATCTGCGTAAACAGCCCAGTTAGACGATCCCTCAGTTCCGGCGCGAATACTCTATAAAATTCTACGGGTATACCATCTACCCCAGCTGCTTTCCCTGTTACAAAGAAGAGATAGCAATGAGAATCTCTTCCCAAGGAGGACTCCCCTCTAAACCCAGTTGTCCTTCTTTACCAAATCTGGGGGACTGTATTAAGTCTAGATAATTGATGATATCATCATTGTCCCCCTTGCCAGTTTCTAGATATAATTCCTGATAGAATCTTTTAAATGCGGACCTGATTCCTACCGGATCAGAGATCTTACCCTGTACTGGATCCCGAATTTTCCTGACTTCACTCAGACCACATTTTTTTGTCTGGTTCTGATAGCAAGAGTACGACCAACTTGTTCGCAGCATTCATAGGCTTGCTCCCTGTAGACTGTGAATTTGTCAGCTATCTTTGCTGATGTGATATCATTGATAGCTGTTTTTGCTAACAGAACCCCCATCTGGGCCTCTTGTATATTTACCCCCAGTTGTGTGGCACTTATTACTTCCCTCTCTTCAAGGGTAAGTATGGCATATAGCTCCCGCATTTTTTGTTTCTCTTTTTTCACCCTAGTCAATGTGAATTGTAGGGATTCTCCACGAATTCCCGCTTTCACAGCATCCCAAACGATCTCCAATGACGTGCTGCCTATAGTCTCTTTGAGGAATAGTGATAGCCAACTCCTCATATGATTAAGAGATTCATTGTTAACTAATAGTGCACGTTCACAACTGCAATCATTGCCCTTTTTGCGGAGCCCCCCCTTTGAAATCACAAGAAAAAGAGGATTATGGTCGGACATGACCCGGGGGTAGATTTCAATATCACACTCTAGGCTTATGGACTGTGAGACAAAAAAATAATCTAGTCGTGCATGCGACTGGTGTGGAGAGGAAAAGAAGGTATATCCCTGTTCAGTTGGTCTCTTCAGTTGCCAGACATCCATCAGGATGTGATCCTTACAGAGGCCTTTGAGAGATTGGAATACCCTTGGTTTCCCTCCATAGTACTTATACTGCTCCTCACATGACCAACTTGTGGGTAGGTTGATGTTTAGGTCTCCACATAAGATAATAGGAGAGGGCCAAGATACCAACCCGATGGTCAGCCAGTCAAACAGGCCTGCATCATCTAGAATTGACCCATACACAGAGCACAAGGCGAAACTGCACTCAGCAGAGCGAAATTCTGAAATAACCCACCTCCCCAGTCTGTCTGTACGCGTTTGTGAGAAAAACTGAATAAGGTCCCCTTTGGCCATAATTTCCACCCCACAGGTCCGAGTGCTTTGGAGAGTGCCACCAACCAGGCTGAACCCCCAGGGTGTCTAACAGTGATACCTGACTCCCCTCAATGTGGGTCTCCTGGAGGCATATTATGTCTGCCGCCAGAACTTGTACTTCCAAGGCTACTTTAGCCCGCTTTTTCTTATCATTCAGCCTGCAGATATTTACTCAGGCAATTCTCAACTTACTCATCTCCCCTGAACTCTAGGCTTCTTTTAAGCACTTTGGGGCATACTTACAAGCCCCTCGCGCCACTTTTGCGCCGCCGTTGCGTCACGCAAGTGACGCAGCGGCGACGCAAACCATGCACCGCGTTGCGCTATATTTACAACATGACGCATCTAGGGAGATGCGCACGTAGTAAACCCCTGCGCCACATGAAACCTGCATCAGGTTTCATGTGGGCGTACCGGCGCGCGGGGGGGGTGTTCCGGCGCAGGTACGCCTCGGAAAAGTGACGTAGTGAAATCTACAAGATTTCACGCAGTCACCTTTCCGACGCTAGTGCGCCAAATCCTTACGCCTGCTTCAAGCAGGCGTAAGGATTGACGCACCATGTTAGGGATAGGGAAGGTTGGAACAGTGCTGGAGTTGCGTCGCGCTTGCGACACGACTTCAGCACTGCACCAACCTTCCGCCGGCAGATGCGTCACGCATCTGCTTATCCTTGCGCCACGATGCGCCGCATTGTAAATGCGGCGCATCGGACGTGGCGCAAACGTAAACTTGCGTGACGCATTTTCCCTGGCGCATCCCTGCTGATATGCAGGGATGCGCCAGGGAACGTAAATATGCCGCTTTGATTCTACCATATTGACACTGGCCACCCAATAGGGGCCCCTTCCACTGACATCCATCTCCTCCTCCAATGAAACTGTACCCTTTATCCTCCTGTGTAGCCCCCACCCAACCCCACCACCAGTGCCCCCCCATAATCCTCTCCCTCCTCCCCCCACCAACTGAGCAATCAGGCTAAGCGCCTGAGTGATGGCACCTGTGAAAGCAAGCATCCCCGGACACTCCCCTCCCGTTACCCCCCTCCACAAATAAACTTAGAGGTTTTAACCGGGACCCCCCATTGCGGTTAATGTACACAAGTACTCGTCTAGGCTTTAATCTCCAATGACAATTCCACCCAAGAATTTGGAAGCCTGTTACCTAATATATAAGCAAGCAGGGAGGAGCAGATACCTCATGAGAGCAATAACCTATACTCTAGCTGCACAACCCCCACTAATCTCCTTCAGATATTCCTGGGCCACAATCTCAGATGTAAAGCTACGGGTATGCCCTTTGTAGATCACTTTCAGACAAGCAGGGTTCCGAAGGTATACCTCAGCCCCGACCTTCTGAAATGGGGCAAACAATTGCTGCAGCCGCCAACGCCTCTCCACTGTGGCATGAGCAAAATCTGGTCTAACAAAAAATGATACCCCCGCCAAAGTCCTTTTTCGCGTTGAGGCGGGTTTGCTCAAATATCTCTTGGCACAGCAAGAAGTTTCCGAAGTAGACCAAGATCGCCCTAGGTCTTTCTACTTTGTTAGGCCGGGGTTTCTTTAGCATTAAGGGAAACCTGTGGGCGCGTTGGATTTCCGCCTCCCTGTCCCACTTTGTTTTTTCCGGAAAAGCGCTCTTGAACAAGGATACAATGTAGGCTCTGGTATCCGAGCCTTCAGTTCCCTCGGGTACTCCCAAAACACTGAGGTTGTTGCGCCTCTGTCTATTTTCCTGATCCTCAAGCTTCCAGAGGACATCGGCCATAGTAGCTTCACGTGAGGACTCCTGGAGCTTTAAGGCGTTGACTTCTGTTTCCAGGTGCTCAGTCCGTACCTCAACCATTGTGATTCTACCCGCAATGTCTGAGCAATTTTTTTTTTGTTGATATTTTTGATAGTCCCATGCAATTTTTTTGTGGGCAGCCTAGCCCGCCGATTCGAATGCCTGGCTTCTTCCTGGACCTGCTTAATCGTCTGAAGGATTACTGCGAGTGATCCCTCCATGGTTGGAGGTTGTAGGGGCGTGCCTGACACTGCCCCCTTAAGATCTTTTGGAATTCCTTCGTGTTCCTCTCCCGAGAAGACCAGCTGAGTAGCGGAATAGTCCCAGTGCATATTTCCCATCGAAGTATCTTTACTACTGGCATTCGAGACCTCGCCGCCAGCTCTCCTTTTCTTGCTCTTCTTTTTCTTCCCCTGCATACCCTTCCCGGCAACCTTACGTTGGGTTAGGCAGGTCGTCTGTAAGTGAGTAGAATTTCTCCCCAATATCGGGAGACTTAGATAAGCACATTGGGAACGGCTCCTTAATAGCCCCACACTGACCCAGTATGGCCTCCAAGGCAGTCGGCGTGGCATCGGTAACATGGGTCTCCTGGTGGGCAAATGTCACAGGTTGGTTGGTATGCTGGGCTTCAGGGTGGACATCCCTCAGCTGTGCCTGTATAAGCATATCGCAATCCGGACCCTCGTCGTTAGGCAGGCGCAGCCCGTGGTAGGAGTGCCGGTCGGGCGGTGACGTGGGGCGGGGGAGGGGCAGGGTGGGGGGTAGTAAACTACGGATTAAGGCCGAATAAAGGTAAGTAAACATTTAAATAAATCAAACAAATTTCGTTGTGAGCGCTGCATCGCATTTAGGCCCTAAGGGCATGTATGTGCGCCACATGGCACTTTGAAAAATGCAGAAAAGTGCATTTTTCTAGGAAATCGCAAATTACCACAAAGTTGGTGGTAATTTGCGATTCCTTAAGGCAAAATCGCAACTTTTGTGTGCTTCCAGAATTGCATTTGAGGAATCGCAATTTGCGATTCCTTAAATGCATTTGCAAAATAGGGAATCGCAAATTTTGCGATTCCCCATTTTGCGATGGCCTTTTGGGATGATACATCCCTAAAGGCTTTTTCCCGTTCGCGAACGGGAAAAAGACTTGATACGTCTGGCCCTTAGTTCTTCAGGGACTGCACTTAGGGGCCAGGACTCACTCCAGCAGATGCCATCAGCAGGGTCCACTTCCGGTCCAGTTGCTACTAGTCAGCTGGTCATGCCAGAACAAAGGGCCTCTTGTAACTAGTTCTGTCAAAGTAGCCACACAGGAGGTCAACCAACTGCCCCTTGGAGTGCTCATCTCAGTCCTGAGTACCCATACCAACAGGTCCAGTCTTCTGCCTATCTGCGGGCCCAGATGTGTTCTGATGAGCTTTGGGAGCAGTGCCACTTTTGTAGGATTCATTAGCCAATGGGTGTTGTGATTCCAGGACACTCCCTCATCAATGAGGAAAATGTTACTGGGGAATCCTTTCCACTCTTGCAACACATCCTATTTACCTTACTACAAAGTATCCCAGAGTGCACTATTCTTAATAAAATCAAACATGACTGCACCCTTCTGTACTTGGAATCGGCTGGTGTCTAGCTAGGGATATGTCTAGTAAAATGAACAACCCCTTCTCCTAAAATACACCAAGCTGGTTCTGGGACCAGCCCCTCTTCTCACTGGACTGGTGCCAAGCTTGCTACTTTTGGTTCATGGGACAAAGGCTTCTCTTCCACTGGTCACCCTTTATATTTAACTGTGAACGAGCAGGCCTTTCAAGTTAATTAAGTTTCAGAACATTCCTGGTTTGCCCTTCCTGAGCTGAGATGAGTTACATACCTCAGATCCTGGTCTACCTGCCAAAAGATGTAAATGATTGCTTCCACTCTGGGAGCATTTTTCACAACTCATTAAGGGGAAGGACTGACAAGGGCCAGCTGTTGGCAGCCTAATGCTAATTATCCTAGTGGCAGACAAAGTTTAACTTTTTAGAACTTACTTTTCATCAATATTTATAAAAAATCTGGATTCATCAGTGAATTTGAAACATTATCATATCCCGAACCAGAGTTAGCAAAAATAGTATTTTATCTAAACGTTATTTTTTCTCATAAGAATAACTAGTGCCCTTCACAGTGAAAATAGCTTTTGGGGGATAGTCACTGTAGGTACATGCCAACACTACATTCTTACATGTACCACTTTTGCAAACTAGTCATCCTACTTATTTTGACAGGTTCATTTGCAGGTTTAACAGCTACAGCAGTCAGGCTGCACAGGTCAGCATGAAGCATGTCATCTTTGTCAGCCTATTGGATGGCATATGATCCAGCGTTTTCTGGGCCCACACCTTATTTTAGCATTTACCTTCTATCTCTGTGCTCAGTCATTTACTCTTGATTCTCCGATGGACCTTTTTTATCGCACTGAAGGGTAGGGGTTGTTAGAGTGCTCACTCTTCATCCATTCAATTAACAGTGCAACAAAAATGGCTACACAGTGAGGACCAGGAATTGGTAGCCAAGTTCAAGAGTGTTTATTAGAAATTAGTAATTGGATTCAAATAAATAACTCTCAAGACCAAGCTATAGAAATGCAACAGGGAGACCAAGTCTCCTGAAGAAATTAAGACGAATCAATATGAAATATACAAGAAGATCTGAGAGTGTGGGGCACACTCGCAACATCAATACCTGATGATTAGAAAAAAATCTCAAATGGTCCCTTTTGTACATTAGCAATCTAAACAACCCAGGCACAGAACAAAAGAATAAAATGGTTTAGTTAGTTACGAGAGTCTCAGAAATTGAAGAGTTCCATGTCGGAATTAAAGATAAGGCAAATTGGACTGAGCAAGACAAGTCTTAGCATAACAGAAGTTTGGTCAAGAGTGTTAAGTGGAAATGGGATGTGTCAGCCTAAGCCACACTTAAGACAAAATCCAAAGAAATCAGTGAAGTCTGAACCTCAACAAAGTCTATTCAAGGGGCAGTTGGGAATCATAGAAGGGGTCTGCAAGGAGTTCTGTGAGAATTCTGAATGAAGCTACAGAAGGGTTCGTCCAGATATCAGCAGAGGAAGGTTCAGCAAAGCCCCAGGAAGAAAATCAGGAAACTGGCTGCTTTCCCCAGCTGTTGATAGGTTATAGTCCATGATATCCACAGGTGACGCCAACTTAGGCGCATCATCATAAGCAGCTCATTGTCCGTAGTAGCCATACGTTGCAGGCTGCAACAGTAGAGGAAAATCCCACACTGGACATGGGAACAGCACATTTTTCACACACTCACATCAACGTTGAATAGTCCTTTGTTTAGAATTCAGTTCTTGTGTGCTTGTCAAAATTCCTTTTTCAAGAAATGTATCTATTCTAAACAAGCAATGCATGAGAACGCCTGAAAGAATGTCAAGTCAGCAGAAAGAACAGTACAATGGCTTTATGAAATACAGCAAGAAGAAATACATGCCTTTAGAGTAAATGCTCGTTTTAGGCATTAAATCATTAGTGCACATTTAATATGAGTGTGCACCTTTAATCATATACGAGAATAAGTAATTTAGTACTTTTAGTCCACGTTTCATTAGCGGATTGTGAATAATGATATTACACAATAATAAGTATGACTGAGAACTACATTTGAAAGAACATACATGTAACATTATTGCACACATTGATAAACGTTTGTCGTTTGACCTATGTTAGGATCCTACACATATAAGGATAGTTGGGAGCTAATAACGATATCCCTAACAGTTACGCAAACAATATAGCACACGCTTAGGAATCTTGAGTAACGGTTCAGAAGTAAAGTGAAGAGGATAGTTTGAAATAACTACACTTTACTAACATTTATTCGTGCAATATAGCACACATTATAATTCAAAAACCTTTTTTAGAAATTTAGAAGTTTCAATGTCAAAAGAAAACATAAATCAGCACTGTAATTGCAGTTCTTGACATAAGCGGCGCAATGGGCAAGCGAGAGGAGGAGAGGAAATGCAGAAGTGCATAAACAATCTCAATGTACTGCGAACGTCTCAATATGAACATGCAATGTCACAGTAACACTCAGGGGGTACATGCTAGTAATGTCACACATAAATGGGAGCATCTCTAGCATAGAGCAGGCAAATACATCTCTTTCTGTCTTCATCAGAGTCCTCTGCAATAGACAGTAAATAGCTCCTGAGCGGCTGCCAAATATCCTTGGGTCGAGAAGTGATAGGCTGCAAAGACGCATATATCTCGGAAGTGGTGTCACAGTAAGATAGGTCTTTTAGCCATGCCGCTCTTGAAGGGGAAACTAAGGCGCCTCAGTGTAGTGAAATGTGTCTCTTGGAGTGCAATAATGCAATGGCACTGAAGCGTCGGATGACCTGGGGCAATGGTTTGACATACCCCAACAAGGCCATTAGCAGATCGGGCGCAAGTGACTGACCGACCAATAATGATAATGTAGAATAGACATCCGACCAAAAAGTCGCTAAAGCGCCACATGTCCATGTCAAGTGGAAAAAGTCAGCATGATCCTTATGGCATTTAGGACAGCACTGAGATCTGGCAGGGTCAAACTTAGCCAGTGCGGCAGGAGTGGTGTAGGCAAGGTGCAGATATTTGTAATGTAGTATCTTCTGTCGATGGTTACAGTAAATTAGCTTGGTCTGCGTACAGTATTAGTACCATTGTATTTGAAAAAGGAGTACCCAAATCCCGTTCCCACGTGGCTCTAGCTTTCTCTACACCAGTGGGCCTCACCTGCAGAGATGCATGACATGATTTAGAGCCTAGGTGGCTATTATCAAGAGTCGTGATGACCAGCGAGAGCAGAAGGGTAAGTGAGGAACGCGTCACGAAGCATGCAATGCAGACGGTGGAATGTAAAGGTCTCCAAAGGCATGGTTCGCTCTTCACGAGCCAGTGCATTGATGGGGAATTAGGGTGGTACCAATAAAAAGCATATGGGCCTGTGCAACACAGAAATATATCTAGAAATCAGAGACCCCAAGGCCACTGTGCTCATAAGGGAGTGTGAGGACCTGCCTGCGGATACGAGGTCTAGATCGACCCAGTGAGACAAAGAAGTTGTTAGTTAACGAGATGGGAATGTTCAAGAAAAGATTAAAAAAAATGGGGTAAAACCTCCATTTTGATAATGGTTATTCTACCGGACATGCCCAGGGGGAGCCGAATCAATCTTTCCACCTGAGACTCAAGTTTGCTCAGAGCAAGACCATAATTACTCCGTATCACCTCAGCATAGTTTTGATGGATGTGGATACCTAAATATTTGACAGAGTTCACAAGTTACGGTGGTCTCTGTAAACAGGAAAATTTCGGATTTACTCCAATTGATTCGGAGGCCTGAAAAGTCACCAAAATGCTGCACTTCATGGATAATATGGGTTACAATTGACAGCGGGATCACGAACAAAAAGCAGTATGTCGTCCGCGTAAAGTGAGGCTAGCAGTGGCCCATGCATGCATGGCCCATGGATTCTGAAAACCCTGTGTAAATGCCTTTCCTGGAGGTAGTGGACCAAAGGATCCATCGCGATTATGGACAACAGTGGGGACAGGGGGAATCCCTGCCAAGTGCCTTGTGACAAGAGAAAATGGTCCGTGAACATGCCATTAAGTTGCAGGTGGGACACTGGTTCATGATATAGTAAGCGAATCAAGGAGCGAAAGCCATTGAGGATGCCCAGATTGGATAGGGTGGCATGTAGAAAAGGCCATTCGAGTGATTCTCATGCCTTTTCGGCATCTAACAACACCACCGCCGAAGGAACTAAGGGGGAAATCTGGTTTAGTGTGGCAAAATGGTGCATACATTTATGGAGGTGGAGCGATGTGCTATAAAATCTGACTGCATTGGGGAAATAATACGATTCATCACCAAAGAAAGACGAGTGTCCAATATCTTAGCTAAACTTTTCTTGTCATGATTAATGAGAGAAAGAGGCCTGTAAGATGAGCAAAGAGTTTGGGGGCATGTTTGACTTGAGTAAAAGAGTGATCACAGCCTCCCACATCATGGATGGGAGAGCATCACTTTCGAGCGCCTCAGTGTACACCTCCAAGAGGTGGGGAGCTAGAAGGTGTTTCAATGTTTTGTAGCAGTCACCCGTAAATCCATCTAGCCCGGGGCTTTAGTGGCTCCCAAAGCACTGATGGCCTACGAGATTTCCTCTCATGCAAAAGGGGACGCTAGGAATTGCTTGTGGCTAGTCTCAAGCCAGACCATAGCAATGTCTGATAGGTAATCAACCAGCGCATTGCTGTCTTCCCGGGGACAGGCAGTGTAAAGCGTTTTATAGTAGCACGTGAACTCTATCAGGATGGCCCACCGTCAGTGATCTCTGCACCGTCAGGCCGCGTTAGTCACGTAGGTGGGCTAGAAGGAGCATCTGAGCAAGTGTGCCTGGATGTTCCCCCTCACTGTACTTACGAGCCCTGGCGTACTTCTAGAGGTATTTAACGTCCCGTAGTGCGAGCTCATGGAACTCATGTAGGAATTTCAACCTGTCACAATGAAGGCGAGGAGGTGCAGTGTTGACTGCAGCAGAATCTAAAGAGTGAAGTGTATTCTCAACCTTAGTGAGGTCCTGCCGTATGCTATGAAGAATGCCAGCATGTACAAATGCACCTGATAAAGGCCTCCCAGAGAACAGAGTGCTTATCAACTGTGCCAGCATTAGTGGAGAAGTATTCGTGATGGCTTCATGTACTTTAGCCCGAAAGGCCGTGTCGATCAATGCATCTGTAGGAAAATGCCATTGGCGAAACAAAGAGGTATGTGCAGGTATTGCTAGTGTAAGAACCACTGGAGCATGGTCGGAGAGTGTGTGGGGGAAGGGGGTAATCATGTGCAGCCACAGGAGAGCAGTGCGAGACAAATACCAATGGTCTATGTGGGTCCAGCCTTTATGCGAATAAAAGTGTATTTGCACTGGCAAGGGTACTTATGATGTCAGGCATTGCTGAGGTGAAACAAATCGAGCAGGTCTGATAGCGTCTGGTGCGATCTAAGTTTAGTGATGGGTATGGAGCCAGTAGAGTCAAGGGTGGGCAGCAAGTTAATATTGAAGTCATTGCCCATCATTACGTGCTCAGCTCGGTAGGAGAAATCCGGGAAGTTGGTGTTTGGGATATACAAATTTATGAGGAAGATCGGGTGGCCCAATAATCCACTGTACACAATAAGATAGCGACCAGATGGGTCAGCAATGTGGCTGAGCAGGTGAAAAGGGACCAACCTGTGTATTAGGATACAGACCCCATGTGCATAGGAGCTGTAGAACAAAAAATATCAGTGGGGACCCAAGAAGCGGCATAAGTACAATCAGACCGTGGCGCCAGGTGGGTCTCTTGAAGGAAGGCGACCTGAATAGCGTAGATAAGCTAAGACTTGTCTGCCCTTTCTAGGATTGTTCAATCCCCTAATGTTCCATGGCATGCAAGAAAGGTGGAACGACAGGTCCCTGTTACTTAATGAGGGTCTACTATGTAATGAAAAGAGGAAATCAATTCAAACACATCCCCACCAACCCTCCAACCATAGCGTCATAATGCATAATTAAGAGAGCACGCCTGGGAGGAGCTTGGCCAAGCTAGTGTCCTGTCGGACAGCTCACGATTTTGGTCCATAGTTAACAGTCCTCTTTTCTCAGACATGCCAAATTTAAGTAAGGACTGTATAATACCGGCAGAGAAGTGGGTCCAGCATTTTGGTAATATCTATAGTGGCTCCAATTTAGCAGAAATAGTGGGATATGTAGCTCCCGGATTAAACAGTGCCCCCTTCATTTTAACATAGAAGAAGTCTACAAAGCTATTTTATCGACATCGGGGGAAAGGCTCCTGGCCCTGACGGGATACCGGCAGACCTTTACAAGGCAGACCCCAAAGTTTGGGCCAGGATCCTAACACATGTTTTTAATGCTGCCTGTGCTTATGGTTTCCCCCGTCATGGGCAAAGGCAGTAATTGTCCCCATTTTTAAAAGGGCCTCCGTGACGATCCGGCTTGTTATAGGCCTATTTCGCTCTTAGATTCTGCGTCTAAAATTATGGGCAAGGTAGTCCTGGATCGTCTTACAGTCTGGCTTGATCATTTTAATGTTATTTCTGATCTCCAATATGGATTCAGACAGAGAAAGGGGACAATAGACCAATGCCTGAATCTCCATTTGGTGATCGGGAAGTATACCATCGCTAAGGGAGGTGTCTTGCATCTGGCCTTTATGGATCTAACCTCAGCTTTTGACCTTGTCAATAGGTCTAAGCTGTGGTTGGTCCTTCGTGATATAGGGCTAGAGGCTGAATTGATTTCCTTCCTGCATACTGCACATGTTAATACCACGGCTGCGGTACGGTTTAATGAAGATGGCAGTTTGACAGATTCTTGGCCAGTAGGAAGGGGGTCCGGCAGGGGTGCATTTTGGCCCCCTGCTATTTACCCTATACATCAACAAACTGGGGGATATTTTAACATCATGCTGTAAGGATACGCCAAGGGCCGGTGCCAAATTGATTCCCGCATTGTTGTATGCCGATGATGCGGTTTTATTGTCCAGAACTGCAAGGGGTCTGCAACAACTTTTAAATTGTTTTATAGATTTTATGAATTCACTAGATTTGATAACGAATTTTAAGAAATCTCATGCAATGACGATTGGTTCGCGTAAGGCTGCCAAGGCCAAATTTTATTGTAATGGTGATGAATTAACTAAAGTATCCACTTTTCCATATCTTGGGGTACTTTTTGATGATCAAGGTACATGGGGAGCACAACGAACACTTAAAAAGAATATTTTGGCAAGAGCAACGGGGGCCACTATGGATTTTGCAAAAAGATTAGGGTCAAAACCCCTGCCCGCACTCTTGAAAGTTTATACTGCAAAATGCATTCCTATGGCCACGTATGGATGCGATATCTGGGGCTATAAAGATGTAAAGGAAATACAAGTGGCAGAGAATAACTTTATGCGCAAACTCCTTGGGGTCCCTGTAGCCACCCCTGTTTACTGCCTGCATGAAGAGCTGGGGATGGGATATATTGCAGACCAGATCGCAGTTTCCCCCTGCTACGATGGCTTAGAATCTGGACTCAACCCCCTCCGAATTTAAATCAACTTATAATCTCGGACTGTATGGCGCTAGAGAGAGCCCAGCATATCCCTTGGCTTAAATATATAAAGGAAGAAACAAAATGTCTAGGGTGCCCAGATTTGTTTTTGACCCCAAAGCCTTTGGGCAAGACTGCGATTATAAATTTTAAACGGCAGTTTGTGGATAGGCGGAAATGCCTTAGGGAGGAGGCTGAGCTAGGCAAGCCTTCGGTGAGAAGGTATGTCACTCTGAGCCTAGGCCCGCAATTGCAACCATATTTATCTTATGTTAATAAACCATTCCATCGTTTTGTTTTAACAAGATTTCGTTTAAATATGGTTCCTTGGTTGCTGGCATTCCCGAGAGGATATTCAAAATCTGAATTGTTAAAACCCTGTCCCTGTGATAACTTCTCGGAACAGGATACCTTGCACCAAATGTTTTTTTGTAGCTACTATGAGTCCCTGCGTAGGCAGCATATCCTCCCTTTACTTAGAGAATGCCAGTTTGTCCAAGTGAGGCCAGCCCTGCTTTATTTACAAATGCTGGCATCACCCATGGTTTGCCTCGGGGTCGCAAGTTTTTTAACTGGGGCCATTAGACATAGGAACAGACTACTTCCGTAATTGAAATCTTGTGCTGTCTGTTGGTTCAATTGTGTTTTCTCCTTCCTGATTATTATTTTTAAACGTGATATTAAATAAGATTTTGGTCTATTGCTTAAGCACAGTGCACTTTATATGATATTGGCTCTTTTTATGAATGTTTTTAGATGTGAATATTGTGATTGATATGTGGGATTATTTTATTGCTATGTATTTGGCTGGAATGTGTATCTTCTTTTAATAATATTGTAAGCTTTTATGACTCTTGGCTGTCGAATAAAGTATTTCTGACTGACTGACTGACTGCATGAGTAGTGCTGAACAAACAAACTAAACAACAATAAACATTTCCACCCACCCACCCCAGCTATGAAGGTAACTGGAGAACTCCCAAATCACCTACAAAAAACATTAACCCAGACGTGATGGTGTACACTAAGTAGGGGTGACAACGCCCTGAGAAGCAAGCCCGGTCAATCATACAATAAGTGTCCAAGTAAAATACCACATGCAATTCGTAATGAGTCCAATACAAAGTATTTAGGATAGCAAGTGCGAGTATAGTAGTGCAGGGTAACGTCTGCAGTGTGAAGAGGACATTAGTGAAAAAATTACATAGAGGCCCAAGCATAGAAATGTGGAGCAGTAAACACAGCGGGGTACACTCAGTACCTCAAGTGCCCTGGCTGCTAGTAGAGTTGGAGGGTGGGACGATTTTGGAATTAGCAGCTGGGGAGGATCTACCGGAGGTGTGAGTTTTACAGAAGCACAAGGCCTCCTCAGGAGTGTTAAAAACATGGTGTCAGCCATTTGTTTCGACACGAAGCTGCGCCGAGTAGAGCATTCTGTACTTTAGGCCTAATTTCTGAAGATAGCATTTAGCATACACAAACTTTCACCTAGCCTCTTGTACCATAGGAGTGTAATCCGGGTACAGTGAAATTGTGGAGCCTTGATATTGTAATTTACCTTTGTCTCTTGCCAGCTATAGTGCAGTGTTGCGGTCCCAAAAGTTAAGAAGTCGGGTAATAATCTGCCTCGGGCTCACACCTGATTTCAGGCAGGGACCGAGTGTGCGATGTGCTTACTCTACTACAAAGGTGTCTGTGAATGATTGCTGGTCAAAGAGGTCAGACAGAAAATGTTTCACGAAAGTGTCCATACGGCCAGTGTTTGTAGACTACGGAAAGCCCGCTATGCGAATGTTGCTGCGATGGGACCTAGCTTCCAAGTCCTCATTTTTTTAGCTTCCAGCAATGGTTTTCAGGATGCGCTCAACACGTTCAAGGCGTTTTGTTGTACTGTGTGGTCGTCTTCCACTTGTTATATCTTGCACTCTGTACCCTCAATTCTGACACCGTGGCATTCCAGTCGCTCATTCATCGTATCCAAACGATGTGCAAGGGAATTAAACCTGGAGTCAATAGCTTTGAATCCGGCACAGAGTTCAGACATGATGGCTGCTGTGCCGTCTAGACGTGGCTCATCAGTTGCCTGGTCAGGGGGATCCTCCAAGCCCGAAGGTGAGCGTGGGCGTTGAGGCGTCTTGGTGGCTTCAAAATTTAGCTGCTTCGGTTTAGGGTCGCCACCGCCTATCCTAGTAGGGGAGCAGGGCACGGCCCTGCCGGTCGGTCCAACAACAGCAAGAAATAAGAGATGCAGTAATGGCCGGATAAGTAGGCAGGCGAGAGCTCGTTACAGCGTAAACAATGCAGGCAAAGGAAGCAGCTCTGTGGCTGGCAGCAGCTGTTGTGGAGAGAGGAATCGGTGTGCCACCATAAAAGGAACTCAAATCACTGCATGTACGTCCCAGGCACCAGCTTTCGCAGTCAGCCCTGAAGCGTATATCCGAATACTGTGCTGACTCGAGCAGGTAACTAGTGCCCGAAGATGAGGAGAGAGAAACCCCTGCCAATCTCCCACAGAAATGGCACAAGAAAGTGGTGGGCCCGCACTAGCAAGAGGACCAGGCTCACAGTAACGCTGGAAGGGAGGCCGCATTAATGCAAGTAAAGCACGAGGGCCTCACGTACCCGATCCATGCAGGCCGCGCACACCCATAGTGATGCAAATAGAGGCAGGAGCGGCTTGAATGCAAATAGCTGTCCTACCACCACTGAAGGTCACAACAGGCAGCATCCACTCCAGGCTCGGCCCAGAAACGCAGCTGGGCACTCAGAGCGCAGTAACAGCAATCCAGTCCTCGAATCACCTCTCACAGAACAGTCCTGCCCTCACGCTCACCTGCCAGCCCTATCCCGGTGGGGCCTCCGAGGACCCCATCAGGCAAGGACTGGCAACAAACCCGGGAAGGCAAAGAATGAACTGCTGGGCTCAAGAAGAGGCGGGTTTGGGTCCGGGAGCGCGTACAGCGGGCCCGGGTGGCAAAAGTGGAGTAGCAAGGTTATCGAGGCATTTGGCTAAAATAAACGGGCATAGCTCTCCGGAGCATTAGAGCCACGTAGCCATCTTGGTTGGTGGCTTGGCACGCCCATTCATAAATCTTTTAGTTGTAATGAAGCTTATACATTTTGTATTACATGTCAATCACTTTATCAATCCCACCAAATGATTATTTCTAGATCATTTACATTAAAACATATCTTTTATTTAGTGAAGACAGTTCCTAAGTTAAACATCAGAATTACCTATTTCGACATTAGTAAGCATTCTATGTGTCAAACTGTATATTATACAGTAAAGACTCTCAGCAATAGCATTCTCAAATGCAACGTGTGCATAAATCATGGTGGCACATAGGAATCTTGTGCAAAGTGCACGTTCATTTTGTGTGTCAGATATTGTTCTCATTAGACTTCAGTGATGTGTAAAGAGTGGGCAACTTTTCACTGCACCACATAACATGTGCTGCAGTACACAGGTTTCATTTAGCTTTCCATGCCATTGGTGTGTTTTCCTACACCGTATACTCTGGCCTTACTGGAAAGCTAACTATGCCGATTATGAGTTAGCCAATTCTGCCATGTGTTAGAGGTCAGAGTACATATACCAGGACTGGACAGTAGTAGCAGTGTGCAGAGTTAAAAAAAAAAACAACAGGAGCAGTCCACACAAAATGGGGTGTCAAAGCCAAAAAGGGTACTTACTGACAACTCTAAAAAGCCAATTGTAAATAAACAACAACATGCTGATATTCTTAGCGTGTGCAGCTCTAAGAAGATCAAGCGACTGGATACATTAAAAGATCCTTGAATGATCTAGGTCTAGGTAATAATTGGTTAAGAGCCCTCCTCTAATAAGTCCATAGCAGCTATTGTTATTAAATCAGAGCTGCCCTCTGGAATGAATAATTGGGCCATATGGGTAGCTATAGTAGGTCCTTTCTCCACCACAAAAGCAAGCCTGAGGCAGAGGAATTTTTAAAAACTATCCCCCTTGCAGTTGCACGCTCACTCTTCTTGCAATTTAGGTATGGCAATCTGCTCATTGATGTGTTTACTTCAACATGGGCTTCTTCACAGACCAGGTCCACTCTGTGACAGTCATGTAGGCTTATTGATGAGACCAAAGAGCACTTACTATTTTTTTGCCCCAAAAATATTCCACACCAAGAGCAAGGTGGTTTGTGCCTATGTGTCATCGTTTAGGATTGACAATCACACAGATGCTTTCAGAATGTGCAAATGTGACTCTCTGAGTGTGATAGTGGTTGCCATATATACATTTTTGCTGCTTGGTTTATCAGACTTAAGGCTACTGCCCCCTCACAACAATCAGCTCCAACTTAGGGCTCGCGTGTACATCTAATCTGACAAAATTATTTTATTGGCTGTGTTGTCCTATTTACACTTTGATGAGTGAGAGCACTGATCCCTTTTATTATTTTTTTTTAATGATTTTAATTGATGGTTTTATTGCTTTGTATTGACTCATTTACAATTGAAGGGTTTTAATCTTGTATTGATTGCATGTATTCGTTTTAAATTATTTTTCGATAAACTATTATGAATTATTATGCCTGATCCCAGTTGTCTCTGTAAAATTTGTAAGGGTAATGTGATATGTAATGTCATATGTAAGATGATTTACATCATTTGTAATTGTATCTGCTTCAGTAAGGGGGATGTCATGACATTGTTTAGTGTATGAGAAATAGGGCCTGATTTAAAGTTTAGCGGACGTAATTTAATATGTCAGGGTGACGGAGTAAAGTACTCCATCGCCCTGAAGGTGTACCCGCCCACTGAATTTAGAGATGTCTGCCGGCCTAGCAGACATCTCTTGCATCAGCAGGAGAAGCAGTCACAGCACTTCCTGTCAATACATTGAAAGCATGATGAACTGCTCTGTTAACACGTCAGAGCCATTCAGCAAGCATTCAATATATTTTTTATTTTCCTAAACAAAATCCCAAAAGCAGTTTTTCCCATGGTGTGGGGGGTAATTAAATGGTTTTCACTGTCCCTTACTGCCAGTTTTTACCTGGTGGGGACAACTGGCCATTTGACCACCCACTCTAAATCGGGCAGGTGGTCAAATGGCAAAACCTCTGACGGTCCTTACTCTGTCGGGCCATTGGAGATGTATGTCAGCAGTGGAGATCAGGTAATATCTGCCACTGACATATTTCTGTTCCACACGACAAATGAGGCAGGCGAAGCTTCAGGCTGGTGGAGAGGGTACTACATTGATTGTGACAGAGTACCCTCTCCACCAAACTCTAAATCAGGCCGATGGTTTGAATGTGCAAGTTATAGATTAGGTGGTTTCAGTGTTTTTTGGTTCTAGCTTGTAACTATAACTGCCCTTCAACTTATATATATATATATATATATATACCTTTTTCCTCATTCTCTCTTTTTTCTCTCTCCCCCTGCGTAGTGTAATTGTGAGAAACAGGACAGGTTTTCTAACAGAGCTATGATGAAATGAGACCATATCAATTTGTCACCTGGGTCCATAGGAGAGAAGTCTTCTTAATCCTGATGGAAAAGATTGCAGTATTGTGTCTTTTTGGGCAATATGTTGGTTTCTTGGAATTTTGGTACTGATAGAGCGCAATGGTGCTCTTTATTTGTAGGGGTGCATTATAATCATGAGCAGTTGGCACCTACATTGATTCGCTTGCCGGATTAACATGTGATAGTAGAATGTGTACGGTAATAATATGAAATGTGATGTGCTAGGTATATTTTCCACCTAAACGTGAACAGTTTAGCGTTGCAGTATATGTGTGTTTAACTGAAAACATTAACATGTAAAAACTGTGCTAGATATTTGCACTTATTTAGACATTTGATGTGCCCATGTGACGTGTTGATTTAGAAACGCTCAGTGCAAGAGTGCATTTATATGTGAATTCATAAGGCCTATATGCTATTCTCTTATGTTGGCCAATTCCTGTGGGCCTGAAATGTATTCTCCCTGATGTGCTCGTATTATAGACTTTATAGTTGAATTTCATGTGCATGTTAGATTTGTTCTTTTCTCACGTTTCTGTTGCAGGTGAAGAAACCCGTCTTTGCTAGTTAGAATAACGCTTTTGTTTTAGGAGTTAGGCTCAGAGGAGGAAAGAATACATTTACCCGAAAAGCGCTGATAGCATGAGACGGTGTTCTTTCTCACTGGCGAAGGCCTAGGAATCAAGGTCATCGAGCCAGGAGCTGGGAGTATCAAAACTTAATGTAAAATCACCTATGAGGAGTGCCCAGCTGGATGAGGTGAACGGAAAATGACCAGTGGGCGTGATCGGAGATTTTGGTGTTTGAATTAGGAACAGTGCCGGTGGTTTAGTCAGGAGAGGAGAGGAGATCGATGGTGAGGAAGGAGTATCTTAGAACAAGCTCTGTAGCCTTTGGCTACTTGACCCATACAACGTGAGTGTACTTCTTAGGAAGTCTTCACACGCTGACACCTTTTTCCTGACTTGCCTGGGAAATGCTAAGTAGGGATGTCACGTAAAGCTAATGGTTTTTACTTACGAACCCCCAATGAAGTCTGATCTTGACGTGGGGGCACTTATTGCCTGTGTTCTTGTGTTGGAATTCGTTATTCTCTACATGCTCCAACGCATTTAACTTTGCTCGTAGGTTTGGCTTTGTATTAGTTTCGATGTATTTTTACAACCTCGTCTTGAGGTGTTTGCATGTCCAGTTATTTTTGGCTTTGTAATAAACCCTCTAAATTTAGAACCTGGAGTCTGTGATTCTTCAGAGTCATAACGTATTGGGGTTTGATCTGATATGAAAAATTGTTTCTTCCCTCCACACTTCCAGGCAGACACCAACAGTCCATCCGCTGGGGGTTCCACAGTAAATGAGAGAAGAGAACCCAGCCCATTCAGTACAATTCTCTTTTTAATGTGTGTCAAGCTTTACATTTTTACCTATATATGACTCCCATGGTTTATTTTTTGCACATTGCACTTTGATGAATGTAAGATGCTGCTATGTCTTGCACTTTCTTTCCCCCCAAAACTTTTGTTGGAAATATGTGGCACCTAGCACTTTATTGATTTCCGATGTCGGTAAGTCATATGCTGACATTGGAATACAATAATATTTGGTGCAATATGTTCTATTATTTACGAGCCTTGTGCAATATAGGATGATAGAGAATTGGTCCAGAGAATCCGTGACTACTTTCGTACTCTCCCTGTGATAGAGATATGTATAACCTCTTTTGCTTATTTTTGTACTAATGCACTTTAATAAGGTCTTAGGATATTTATATACATATTTTACTTCCTTATCATCTTAAAAGATAGAACATTTAATTATACAGCACTTTTTTTTAACTATATCGGCCAATTGTGGCCCACAGTGGGTGCAGTAATTAATTACTATATGAGCGATGTGCAATAATATATCATTGAGAAGTGGTTATTGAGTTTCGTGCTACACATAAGTTAAAACCAGCTTACTGGGGAATAAGTATAATGCACTTTATTAAATTTCAAGAGCAGCTAATCTGTGGAGCAATATGTAGTTCAATCTGGGTAATGTGCAATGTCTCTAGTATGGGAAGTGAAATTTAAGGTTTAAACAAGGTCTAAGCACCAAGCACTAAGGCACTTTATAAATTTCAAGAGTAGCTTTTCCACAAATTGGCAACACACAACAAAAAATTTCTTTGCCTGTAAATACATGGAAATAATTTGACGCTGTGTGGAATTCAAAATTTAAAATGTGATAGTAATTGGGGTATGAATATTCATGCATTTAGAATTGTGAGGAGAACATTGTAAATACTAAAAAAAAATTGAGAAATTTATTTTGAAAAAATGGGAAAAATTGATAAAGTTAAAAAATTATGAAAGAGCTGCAGGGACCAGACTGATTCCTATTGCTCTTTATAGAAATTGGTACTTCACCATTCTTTTTCTCTTTTTTCTCTCTTCTCTTTTCTCTTTTCTCATTTTTCATCTCTATTAGTTTTTATTCTTTCTCTTTTGATTTGACTTGCATAAAAATATGATAGAGATGATTTAATACAAATATGATATAGGTGCAATTTTCTGCATGAATTGATTGCCGCTTTTACTTATGTGGATAGGTTTCTGAGTTACAATGATTGAACATATGTAACTGGCTTGTGTCTCATCTATGTAAATAACGTTTTTTTTTAGGTATGGGTAGGGGCTTCTGCCCCTTTAAAAAGGACACTCTACACTATCTCTCTATGGCCCTGTCAAAGATTATGGCTGAAACGCGTAGGCCATTTCACCTTGGTGCTGCTTATGTTTAAATAAATTATAGCTATCTAAAAATTACCCTCTTGGTGGTGCCGTGTCCTTCTGTGCGTGACGGAGTGGAGGCTGTGTGAGGAGCTCCGACCACTGCTTGAAAGGACCTTTATGTATATATATATATGTCAAAACTATACCCTTTCAGGCATAGAGTGACGCATAAATTATGCAAAAAGAACTTTGGGTAGTTCTCAAGTTTAGGTGGAAAGCAGCTCCTGTATAGAGCACCCTCAACACCAGCAACACTCTAGATCTGCTCACCTCAAATTTCTGCTTTTCTATCAAACTCTTTAAGCATAGAATTAGCACAGTGCCATCCACGCCGAGATAGAGAGGGACAAAGTCTTTTGCCATTTCTACAGCAAAGTCTTTAAGCCTAGGACTGGCACAGTGATATCCATGCCGAGCTGTAAAATTAAAAAAGACTTTTACCACTCCAGGCACAGTATTACAACTTTGAATTGGTAATATACCAAACAAGCCAACCTGAGATGAATAAAAGCAACCCCTGACACGTGCTTGGCTCTCATTAGAGCTCTTCAGAGAGGTATAGCTTTGTCCAGACACAAGGGAGCACCCAGTATAAGTCAAAACAATACCCTTTCAGGGCATATAATGACGCGAGTCAGCGGTTGCTGTTGAGTGCATCTTTGTCTGTGGGCAAGTTGCTAGGAATATATATATATATATATATATATATATATATATATATATATATATATATATTGCCTCCAAAGTGATCCTTTCCGATTCGGCGTGCTCCGCAGAGGGTGCTCTGCATGGGGGCCGGATCCTGGCCCTGATTCAATTTTGTATTACAAAGGACGCGGCACTCCAGAGCTGGCTTTTGCTCAATTTAATCTTAATACAACACTCCAACCAACGCGTTTCAGCCCTCCCACGGCTTTTCTCACGGTTAGTGAGTCCTTCTTTAGTTACACTATTTATACCCACTTTAGCCTTGATGCGGCATTGTGGGAAATGTAGTGTTTTCAAAACATTTAAAAAAAAACTTTATACATATTATTTACACAGAAGACCAAGCACATTTTGTCAGGTATTTACATCGTGTCATTAACATGTTACGTAATCCATTTGTTTGCGTTTCTTCCGCTTTCTGCTGTTACAAGCTGCTTCTATTCGCCTTCATTATGAATATTGCATTTACTGGTATAGTACCCGTTCATCCATTGTTAATGCATTATTGACCTCATACACAATTTATAGTCACAAACAATATTATTAATGCTTAAGTGCCCTTGATTAGTGTAAGCCATGGATCCATCTTATCCATATCTCATATATGGTATAGTACCCAAGTGTAAGAAATGCATTTTCAGAGTGTGACCTCACAGTTTAATTCAATTCATAATTTTGCAGTGCTAAAGTTCATTCAAGATGTACATAAAGTTCCTCATCATTATTGATGCCTCTGGGGGTCTTAGTCCTGAGTCTTATGATAAAATGTGACTCCATTTGGCGCAGTCTTTTGATTCTTTCTCCTCCCCGCTCTCCTTGAGGTATCATTTATATTCCATAATAGTTCATTGCTCTCCAATCTCCTTTTTGGCATTTAGCCATGTGCTTAGCTGTAGCATATGTCATGTCCCCATTCTTCACTGCACGAATGTGCTCGAGAATGCGTTTTTTAAGCATACAAGTTGTGCTGCCAATATACTTCATTCCACAGTTGCACTCTATTATATAGATGACAAACCTGGATGTGCAGGAGATATTCTGATCAATGATAATCATATTTCCATTTGGTTCCATGATTGTTGCCACATTTTTGCCTATTTTGCAGGCCTTGCATAGGTTACATTTTCTGAAGCCCTTCTGCTGGTCTGTTAGCCAATTTGTTCGTTGCCCTTCTTGAAAGTGGCTTTTGACAAGCAAATCCTTCAGGGATTTAGTTTTTCTGTAGGTGACTACCGGTTTTGACCCCAAGATTTTCCCTATGTCTGGGTCTCCTGAGATTAGATGCCAATATTCTTTGAATTTGTTAATGATTCTTCCACTTTCTTTGCTGTATGTGGTAACAAATCTGGGTGCCCCTTGTTCTTTATTATCATTATTTTTTGTTTTTGGGATTAATGTTTCCTCTCTCGGTTTTTTATCAATTCTTCTCTTGCATTTTTTCAATGTTGTTTCGTTATATCCTCTCATCCTGAGTCTGCTCATTGTTTCCTGAATTTTTTCCTCTGCATCCTCTTTTTTTGAGCAGTTCCTTTTCGTGTGCATGAATTCCCCATAGGGGATACTTTCCATCAATGGTTTTGGGTGAAAGCTTGTCCCATGTAGGATGCTGTTAGTTGCGATCTTTTTTCTAAAAAGTGTGGAGTGTATCTGTTCATTTTCTATAAAGATTTTAGTATCTAAGAAATCAATTTCTTTCTTGCTTGTGGTACATGTGAATGACAGGCCCACTTGGTTAGTATTTAGTTTCAGATAGTACTCCTGAAAATCCTGTTCTGTGCCATTCCATAAAAGAAACAAATCGTCAATGTAGCAGACCCATAAAATGATCCGCTCTAAGTCGTCTTGATTGTCTA
This sequence comes from Calotriton arnoldi, assembly GCA_963921515.1. Classification (NCBI taxonomy): domain Eukaryota; kingdom Metazoa; phylum Chordata; class Amphibia; order Caudata; family Salamandridae; genus Calotriton; species Calotriton arnoldi. The sequence continues at coordinate 273,249 of CAWUFW010007886.1, forward strand.
CACTCCATGCTATGGTTCTCTCCCACCACCCCATTGTGATGTTTGCATAATTTGGGGAAAAGGAAATGCCCATGGCAGTGCCACATTGCTGTTTGAAGAGCTCTTTATTGAAGAAGAAGATGTTATTCGTGAGACAGATCTCTATCATTTTTAAGAGCATTTGGGTATGTTTGAGTTCCGTGATGTTTCGCTGCTTTAGGAAGTAATTACATGCTTCCAGCCCCACTTCATGCCTGATGGACGTGTATAAGGACACCACGTCTATTGTTACTAGGAGATATTGCTGGCTCCAAGTTATTTCAGTTATAATTCTTAGGAAATCTCCCGTATCTCTTAAGTATGAGCTCATACTTTGTGCAATCGGTGCAAGGAATTTATCTACATATTGCGATAAATTTTCGGAAAGTGAATCACACGAGGAGACAATGGGTCTCCCGGGTGGATGTTGAAGTGTCTTATGTATTTTAGGTAAAAAATATATTGTTGGTATTACTGGGAAGTCTTTGCTAAGAAATTTCGGGGCATATTAGCAAGACCGGCGATAAAATTATCGCCGTTTTAGCGGCAGGCTTGCTAAAACGGCGATAATTGGGTAATATTCGTTATAGAATTCCAATAGAAGCCCAGGTTAGATGTGCAGGACATCTAATCTGGGCTTCTATTGGAATTCCATAACGCATATTAGCAAGCCCATTATCGCCGGTCTTGCTAATATGCCCCTTCATTTTGTCATCGCTGATGAGATTGTTATCGTACCATTGCTGCAAGTGTAGATTTAAATCCATTGTCATCTTATTTATAGGATTATTTTTAATTCTACAATAGTTGGTAATGTCATTTAATTGCCGCAGTGCCTCTTTAATGTAATCCCTTGTGTCCATCAACACGATATTTCCCCCTTTATTGGCGGGTTTTATTGTAATCTCTTTGTTTTCCACTAGCTTTTTAATGGCTTCCCGTTCTTTGTTAGTTAAATTCTCTTTTAGACTTAAATTCCTTGTTTTGGGCATTCTTTCTAGTTCTTCAATTATGGCATCCGAGAATAGATCAATTTTATTTCCAGGAGACAAAGCAGGACAGTATTTTGATTTCTTTTTTAATCCACTTTCAGGTCTTTTAACCGTTTCTATATTTAAATGTTCAAGTATTTGTTCCTCTGTCATCTGCTCGTCATCCAAGTCATATAATAAATCAAACATATTTTTTAGGTCAGGCATTTGATCTATCGTGATCACTGGATCGTTTAAGTTTTCTTGACATGTATCTTCGCTTTGCTTGATTACTTGTTTATTGGCATGTATTTTGGCCAGTTTAAGCTTCCGAATGTACTTGTATAGATCAATTCTGACCTGTGTGTAGTTGAAATGAGATTCTGGGCAGAACGATAGCCCTTTGTTCAGTAATGATGTTTCCTCTTGTGTTAGTTGGTACTTTGAGAGGTTCACAATTAAATTCACATTGTCTACTTCCGGTTGCGCAATGGATTTTGCCTTTTTTCATTTGCCACTTCTTGTTTTTCTTGTGCCTGCGAGATGTTTCCTGTTCCTCTTCCTCGACCTCGGTTCGTAGCTCTTCCTCGACCCCCTCCTCTTGTTAGGGTCTTGTCTAAATTCAATAATCGCATCTCCTCTAAAAAAGTGGCCTTGGATGTTTCACTTGCGGCACTCGGTGTCTCCCCTTCACTGACGTCAGATTCACTTGTACTCTCCATTGTTGACTTTAATTGTTGCATTGGATACTTTTTCTTCAGTGTATCGAACCGTCTGGCAAATGTTAGAATCCTGCCTTGTGAGTAGTCCTGCTCGTCTCGTTTAAATTTTCTTTGTTTGCGTTCCTGGATTTCCATTTCATATTTTTCTAGTCTGGTATCCATTTATTTTCGTAGTTTGGAGACTTCCTCTTTATTTGTCTGATTCTTGATGGTTTCTTCCATTAAAACTGCGCCAAATGGAGTCACGTTTTATCATAAGACTCAGGACTAAGACCCCCAGAGGCATCAATAATGATGAGGAACTTTATGTACATCTTGAATGAACTTTAGCACTGCAAAATTATGAATTGAATTGAACTGTGAGGTCATACTCTGAAAATGCATTTCTTACACTTGGGTACTATGCCATATATGATATATGGATAAGATGGATCCATGGCTTACACTAATCAAGGGCACTTAAGCATTAATAATATTCTTTGTGACTATAAATTGTGTATGAGGTCAATAATGCATTAACAATGGATGAACGGGTACCATACCAGTAAATGCAATATTCATAATGAAGGCGAATAGAAGCAGCTTGTAACAGCAGAATGCGGAAGAAACGCAAACAAATGGATAACGTAACATGTTAATGACACGATGTAAATACCTGACAAAATGCGCTTGGTCTTCTGTGTGTATAATATGTGTAAAGTTTTTTTAAAAATGTTTTGAAAACACTACATTTCCCACAATGCCGCATCAAGGCTAAAGTGGGTATAAATAGTGTAACTAAAGAAGGACTCACTAACCTTTGACTCTTTGTCAGTGAAATTGCTCTCCCACCCTCGCAGCTCCACCATTGAGTGAGGCCTCCCCCTGGCCCCTGCACTCTCTAGTGTGGGTGTTCGAGGCCCTCCTCCACCCGCAGGTTCACCTGCGCCTCATCCCTGGTGGTCCAGTGGACCTCTGTCACCCTCTTCTCGCTCCGCTTTCCGCTCCGTTTTTCACTCGTTTTTCACTCGTTTTCACCCTTTCCTCAATCTATTTTTCTGCACTTTTTCTGCTTTCTGCACTTTCCTGCATTTCTGCTTGTTTCTCTGTTTTCCACTTTATTCCTCCTTTCCCGCCCGTTTTCCCCCGCCACTGCTGCCCCCGCGGCCCCTCCCCCACAGCACGACCAGCGCAACCAATCAAGCTCCCCTCCCCGCTCCCGCCTCCCAGCTGTCCAGCCCTCCCCGACCCCTACTTAATGGCGGCCACTGCGGGGACAGGCGAGCAAGACCACTGACTCTTTGTCAGTGAAATTGCTCTCCCACCCTCGCACCTCCACCTTTGAGTGAGGCCTCCCCCAGCCCCTGCACTCTCTAGTGTGGGTGTTCGAGGCCCTCCTCCACCAGCAGGTTCACCTGTGCCTCATCCCTGGTGGTCCAGTGGACCTCTGTCACCCTTTTCTCGCTCCGCTTTCCGCTCCGTTTTTCACTCGTTTTTCACTCGTTTTCACCTGCTTTCCTCAATCTATTTTTCTGCACTTTTTCTGCTTTCTGCACTTTCCTGCATTTCTGCTTGTTTCTCTGTTTTCCCCTTTATTCCTCCTTTCCCGCCCAGTTTCCCCCGCCGCTGCTGCCCCCGCGTCCCCTCCCCCCCAGCATGACCAGCGCGACCAATCCAGCTCCCCTCCCCGCTCCCGCCTCCCAGCTGTCCAGCCCTCCCCGACCCCTACTTAATGGCGGCCGCGCCGCTGGCATGCCAAAGGCAAGCCCGTCTGCACCCGTCCGCGACCCGACCGAGAACAGCGCCAGGAACCCTGGACCTCCGCCCCGGCAACGATACGACCCAGCAGCACTCCACGCACTCAACCCAGGCCGCAACAACAACTGCAAGATAGCATCACCAGCCGACGCCCACGGACCCTTCAGCTGTCACGCTGCCGGCACACCTGCAGCACTGCCAAGAACACAGATCCAGCACAACTAGCCCACAAGAACACAACCGAACCAAAGACCCTGCAATGCATCCTCCTCAACGTCCGATACCTCCACAAACACGCCACCAAAATCTGGGACCTCCTCGACAGCACCACCCCGGACGTAGCGTTCTTCACCGAAACCTGGACCAACACCACCTCGGGACCGGACATCGCCATCGCCATCCCCCAAGGATACAAGATCTCCAGGAAGGACCACCCCACCCGCCCGGGAGGAGGAATCGCCATCGTCCACAAATCCACCCTCCGCCTGAGCACACTCCCCGACGAGCCCACAGACCTGATGGAACACCTTCACTTCAAGATACTGGCCAGCCCCACCGCCACCCTCCGAGGAACCCTCATCTACCAACCCCCTGGATCCCGCAGACCCTTCGCCAACTCCATCACGGACATCATCTCCCCGCAGGCCATCGCATCCACCAACTACACCCTGCTGGGAGACCTCAACTTCCACCTCGACAACCAACTGGACCCCAACACCACATCCCTCCTGGACAACCTCCACAACATTGGACTCCGTCATATCGTGACCGCGCCCACGCACTCAGCAGGACACACCCTCGACCCCCTCTTCGCTACAGGAAACTCCATCACCTTCAGCCACACCACCGAACTCCCATGGACTGACCATCGTTGCATCCACTTCACCTTCAGAACACCCACCATCCACAGACACCAGCACCTGCTCCCACGAAGAAACTGGACCAAAATCATCGACGACCAGCTCACCTCCTCACTCAACAATTCCACCTCAACCATCGCGGAAAACGACGACCCCAACACCGCAGCTCGAACCCTGCATAGATGGATCTCGGACAGCGCCAACACCATAGCCCCCTCAAGAAAAACAACAATACCCGCGCCAAGAAAGCCAGATGGTTTACCACCGAACGTCGAGAGTCCAGACGCACTTGCCGCCGCCTCGAAAAGGCCTGGAGGAACAGCAAATCCACAGAAGCCCACAACAACTTCAGAGCCGCCACCAATGCCTACCAACAACTCATCAGAGAAACAAGGAAAAAAGCGATTGAAGACAGAATCTCCACCCACGGGAACAACAGCAAAGAACTCTTCAACATCATCAAGGAGTTCGCCCAACCCACCAGCGAGTCTACTGACATCCCTCCCTCACAGGACCTCTGCGACAAACTCAGCACCTTTTTCCACCACAAAATCAAGAGCATCTACGACAACTTCGGTGAAGACAACCAACACACTGAACCCTCACCAACCACCCCCGACACCCGGGAACCAGCGACAACTAGACAGCCCTCACCACCGAAGACACACTGAAGACAATGAAGTCAATCCACTCAGGGGCCCCCACGGACCCCTGCCCCCACCACATCTTCAACAGAGCCGCCGACACCATCACACCCATGCTCCGCCACACCATCAACCGCTCCCTGGCGACCGCCTCGTTCCCCGATGACTTGAAACACGCCGAGGTCAACCCCCTCCTGAAGAAACCCTCGGCGGACCACACCAACCTCAAAAACTACAGACCCATCTCCCTGCTCCCTGTGAAAGTCATCGAGAAAGCCATCAACAGCCAACTCGCCACATTCATCAAAGAGCACAACATCCTCGACTCCTCCCAATCTGGCTTCAGAAAAAACCACAGTACGGAAACCGCCCTTCTCGCCGCAACAGACGACATCCGCACCCTACTGGACAAAGGAGAAACAGTAGCCCTAATCCTCCTCGACCTCTCAGCGGCGTTCGACACAGTCTCTCACCGCACCCTAATACACAGACTCCACGACGCAGGAATCCAGGATAAGGCCCTCGACTGGATCCGCTTCTTCCTCTCCGGCAGAACGCAGCGGGTCAGACTTCCCCCTTTCCTCTTGGACCCTGCACCTACCACCTGTGGAGTCCCCCAGGGCTCCTCCCTCAGCACGACGCTCTTCAACGTCTACATGGCTCCACTCGCCCCCATCGTCAGAACCTACGGACTCAACATTGTGTCATACGCAGACGACACCCAACTCATCCTCTCCCTATCCAACGAACCCAACACCGCCAGACACAACTTTCGAGAAGGCATGGAAGCCGTCGCCAAATGGATGAAAAACAGCTGCCTACAACTAAACACCAACAAAACAGAAGTACTCATCATGGGCCCAAACCCCGATGCCTGGAGCGACACCTGGTGGCCCCCCGCCCTAGAAAACCCGCCAACCCCCACGGACCACGCACGCAACCTGGGACTCATCCTGGACTCCGAGCTCAAAATGGACCGCCAGATCAACTCCGTCTCGTCGTCCTGCTTCCACACCCTCCGCCTCCTTCGTAAGACCTTCAAATGGATCCCCCTTGAACACAGAAAGACCGTCACTCACGCCCTGGTCACCAGCAGACTCGACTACGGCGACGCACTCTACGCCGGAATAAACAAAAACCTCACCCGCAAGCTACAGAACAACCAGAACGCTGCCGCAAGACTGGTCCTCAACCTACCAAAACACTGCCACATCTCGCAGCACCTGCGCACACTCCACTGGCTCCCCGTCGAGGCTAGAATCACCTTAAATATACTCACCCACGCACACAAGGCCCTCCACGACACCGGACTAGCATACCTGAAAAGCCGACTCAAATTCCACGCACCCCAAAGGACCCTACGATCAGCCCAGCTCTCCTACGCCGTGGTCCCCTGCACCAGAAAGACCAGATCGGGAGGCCGCTCCTTCTCCTTCCTCGCGGCCAAAGCCTGGAACGACCTTCTGCTCCACCTCAGACAGACAACCTCGCTCCCCATCTTCGCAAGAAACCTCAAAACCTGGCTCTTCGACAGACCCCCTCCTTGATGGACTGGAACCTGCACCCCCCCTGTCCCTAGTGCCTTGAGACCCTTATGGGTGAGTAGTCGCGCTCAACAAACGCCTGATTGATTGATTGATTGAACCGTGAGAAAAGCCGTGGGAGGGCTGAAACACGTTCGTTGGAGTGTTGTATTAAGATTAAATTGAGCAAAAGCCAGCTCTGGAGTGCCGCGTCCTTTGTAATACAAAAACATATATATATATTCACCACTCAACCTCACACTAGTAAGGATGTCGACGCCGTGTCTTTGAAAAAGAATCAATTTAATTGTCGGCTGTTGTCGGACGCGTTTCGCCTGCCCAGCAGGCTTGCTCACCAACAATTTAATAAAGTTTTTCAACCATTTTTAAACAATGTTACACCCGTGTAACGTGAAAACTACTACCTTAATGACAGTGAAGACAGACTGGTAGTTCATTGTGGATTCTAATACAATTCATTAGTATTACCCAAACCAATTTGTTCGCCAGTTTCATTACTGATTGCAGATTTAACAATAATCATATACCGTAAATACACTTTGATTTGAGTATATTTTTACAATTGTCTATTACTTCACACCTCAATGGGCAATTAAATGTAACAGAGCAATTACTCGTTAGAACTAAAAGGTTGAAAATCATGCCCCAGTGGGCTTAATTCATCATAGTTTCGGCTCTAAATTCAAACCTGCAATACAATTCTCATTGTGTCCTGCCCAAGTGGGCCACATATCCACATTGTCATTAACCCTCTGTCACAAAGTGCTCGTGCAGAATTACCAATACTAAAACAGTTAAAATACAGGGAATAGATAGAAGCAGCATAATAGATATTTACAAATGTGTATGGAAATCCTTTTCCATATTAAGACCTTCCGGGGTCTTAGTATTCAATTCTATAATATAGCACGATTCGAGCTTCCTCAATTTTTTCTCCCGGTTCCCACCTCTTACATTCAGTGGGATGGCATCAATTACAAAATACACCAAACCTTTTGTGTCTTTGCCATGCATTTGTTCAAAGTGGCGTGCCACTGGGTAAGATTTATCCCCATTCTTTATTGCTCTTAAGTGTTGCAAAACACGTTTGTGCACAGGTAGGATAGTACTACCCACGTACCTCAGTCCACAAGGGCACTGAAGCACGTAGACAGCAAAATCCGTTTTGCATGAAAAGTGGCCTTTTATTTGTTTCTCTTTTTTAGAGAAGCTTGAGGTGTAAGCAGAGGTGTTTTTTCCATGGGCACAGGCTTTACATCTAGTACATTTAATAAAGCCATCTTTCTTACTCAACCAGGAAACAGCTACCTTTTTAGGTTGGGGTGCGGGTAACATATTACTTACAAGTGTCTGTTTTAAAGACTTCGCCCGCCTGAAAGTGATTTGAGGCCTGCGCTGTACGAATTTGCCTAGAATAGTATCGTTACAAATGATATGCCAGTGTTTTTGTAGGATATGTCTCAGGCTATCTTGCTGTTTATTATATGTGGTGATCATTCTACACTGGTTATCGTTCACCTTCTCAGATCTTTTACTTTGTTTAGATTTGTTAAAGAGAATCTCTTCCCTGGACTTTTTGCTTGCTTTCTGAATAGCTGAATTTATGCAAGCTTGTGAATAACCTCTAGTTGTAAAACGATTTCTTAGATGGGCTAGCTCTTCCTCAAGATTCTGTTTATTGCTACAATTTCTCATTGTTCGAAGAGATTCCCCATAGGGGATGCTTCTAATCAGGTTTTTTGGGTGGAAACTTGACGCATGAAGCAACGTGTTGCCAGCAGTTGGCTTTCGATAAAGTTTAGTTTCCAATTTACCCTCATGCACAAACACAGTGAGATCAAGAAAGTTAACCTGGGTTGGGCTGATGATACTGGTAAATTTGAGATTAAGATCGTTTGCCTGAAGTTTTTTTAATAAAATCTCTTGCACCTTTTTCTGTGCCCTTCCATACGACGAATAAGTCGTCGATATAGCGACTCCAGTGCACTATGTTCTCCTGCCATTCAACCTGAAAAAGCGACTGGACCACCTGCTCCTCCCACCAGCCCATATGCAAATTAGCATAGCTGGGGGCGAAGCAGGTGCCCATCGCCATGCCGCGCACTTGATGAAAGAGTTCTCCATTGAATAGAAAGAAATAATTTTCCAGACATGTCGATATCATTGTTAATAGCATTTGTGTATGGCACCACAATTTTAATGGACGATTTCCTAAAAAGTGTTTTATTGCATTAAGACCATCCTCATGCTTGATGCTGGTATATAGTGTAGTAACATCTATAGTTACCTGCAAGTAGTCATCCTCCCATGGGACATCGTAGACTTTCCTTAAAAAATCCCCCGTATCCTGTATATAGGATGGAAGCTGTTTCACAAATGGGCATAGGAACGAGTATACATACTTCGATGTGTTCTCTAGGGCACTGCCAATGGCTGAGATTATAGGGCGACCAGGGGGATTTAGAGGGTCTTTGTGTACCTTTGGTATCAGGTACATTACAAGGGGTAACTGGATTACTGATTTTAAGAAACATCAATTCATCGTAGGTTAACAAACACTGTTTGTACCACTCCTGTAACTGTGCATTGAATAGGCAATGACTAGTATTCAACATCTCTGCTTTAACTTTCACATAGTTTACTCGATTGTTGAGCTGTTTATATGCCTCACACAGATATTGCTCCTTATCCCATAAAACCACGTTCCCGCCCTTGTCTGCATTGCGAACGATCACATTTTCATTACATGCTAACTTGTTGACTAAAGCATAGTAATCTTTTGTTTTCTGTGTAAAAGGTTTTTGCTTATCACATGTTTTTTTGTGAAGATTTTTTATTTCATTAACCACAAGATCATTGTAAACGTCCACAGAGTCTCTAGTTGTCATTTGGACAAACTTCGCGGACAGTCTGAAAGTGCTAGGAGCATCCCCATAGATGTCGACATCCTGTAAAAGTGCTAGTTCTTTCGCACGGTCAGCAGTACATTGTGTCTCAAGGGTTTCGCTATCATTACCATCAGACTCAAGTTCTCTCAGGTCCAGCATTAAATGCATGTCTTTAACCAATAGATTTTTTGCTTGCCCTTCTGTCGCAGTTGGTAACTCACCACGTCGGTCTCTGGGACAAAGCAAAATATTTTTTCAATTTCAAAGCTCTTGTAATATGAAAATGTCCACCCTTGTTGTGACATAGTCCATATCGTTTTCTGGACAGTATGATAATCCAAGTTTCAGGATAGTTTTCTCTTTCTCAGTTAGTATGATATTAGTCAAATGTATTATTGATGCCTCATTGCTGTCATCTATTTGCTCTGATTGCTCCTTGTTTTCTCGTTGGCGCCTGTGTTGTCTTGCGCCTTTGCGCCTGTGGCTCCTCTGCCTCTTCCTCTTATTAGTTTGATGTTTACTGGTGGACGCGGGCGGAGGTTGAATCTCCGCTCCTCCCGTAAAAAATCGAATTCATCGATAACTGATGGCACAGGGACTTTAGCTTGTCCACTTAACCCCTCATCTGGATCAGTATCTAATTCTGAACTTGGTACGCTACTTTGCTCTGATTGCTGTACTTGGCCACCTTTGCCACCGGCATTCATTCTTTGCCTCCGCAAATTTTCGTACTTCTTGGCAAAGGTGAAAATTTGACCCCGGTCGTAATCGATTTTGTCGCGTAGAAACTTCTGCGCCTTTCTTTCTTTAATCGATACTTCCAGTTTTGTTAAGCGTTCCTTCATTTCCAGTTTAAATTTATTAATCATGTCCTGGTCTGTCTCCTTATCCAGAATTGCTTCAATTTGATCGATTTCTTCCATTCTCTTAATACGATCGATTTCTGCATATTTGATAAGGATGGCCAACATTCGTCGTGATGATTCTTGGTTATTGTCGGCCCATTCCCTGAGCATATTGGGGTTCGGATCTTCGTACGTGGGAGCCACTAGTATTCGCAGTCCTCTGGGAATACTTTTAACCTCTAGATAACGTTGCAATGATTTCGATTCCCACCACTTAGCCATCTCTGTGCGTTTCAATTTTTCGAGTCTTTTAAGCCGCACTGACACATCGGAATCTTTGGTATTGCTAACAGCCACGGCTCCTTTCTTTAAAGTTACCGCACTTTCATCAAATATAGATAATGCTGCTTCTTCTCTTTCCCTGACTTCAGCAGCCAACATGATAATTTCAAAAAACAATCCGTGTAGATAAATCCACATTCAAAGAACCGCCGCTGTCCCCAGCTAGCATTAGTTGTGGTTTTACTGTTTGTACAACGGCTTTCCCTCTTCCCTACACCGTTTGACTGCAAGCTTACCTTGGTGTTATCGGCAAACTCCGCGGGTCCTCCGACTCGTCGAGTTACATCCGTTACTCCAAGGCGGCTTCTCATAAGATTTGCAGGTGCGAGTCCGCTCTCCTGGATCTTCGGGTAGGGGGGGCAGTGGTCAGCAAATCTCCACACGGTGGGAAATACACAAGTATCGTGTGGAGATATATATATATATATATATATATATAAATAATCGCTCCACAGTCCTGTGCCCAATGCGCACAAGAATAAGCATTCGCGAGGGTGAGTTCTCAAATTTTATTTTTGAACTCTGCAGCAAACAAGACACGTTTCGGCGTTAGCCTTTGCCAGTATCAGGCACGCCGGAAACATACATATTTTTATGGAATTTCATCACTGTTGTGGTCATAAAGGAAGGAAGGACTTTTCGGAAAAAACACAGCAACGTCATCTCAGCGTAGTGTGTATCCCAGCAGTACAGGCATGTTTCCATACTGTTTTGCATGAATCGGCAGTCATACCAATGTAAATACAATGTATACCACAACTGCAATTAATTATTAAGCACATAATATTGCGCAATGGCAAGGATTCTGCCCTGAATGGGCTCTAATTCATAACCATGAGAGAAGGACCCGCCATCAATTGAACGGCAGCACCATCCTGGAATGTTATTTATTTATTTGAAGACTTTTATATAGCGCTGGCTAGACCCGGAGGTATCAGAGCGCTTTACATGAGGATCATTAAGTTACAAGTTACAAATTTCATTCGTTACAAGAGCAAAGTAAAACACAGGAGGGAAAAAAAAAAAAACAATGTTACGGTATTTTGTCGGAGGGAGGGGGAGGAGACACAGCGGGGAGACAGGAAGAACAGTGTCCATTGTCCGGCTGGGTAGGTGACGGCCGAGGGGGTGACCCAGGGAAGGATCTCCTCTATAGCTGTCTAGCAGCTCCACCGGGCATCAGCCACGATGCTCAGGACTCCGCAGTCAGGTATAACAAGAATAACAGTTTTGCATAGTTACAGTTGCATAGTCAAACATAGAAGAACAAGTCCCCAATAGAGGATAGAGGGAATGGGGAGGGGAGTAGAAACAGGGGGCTGGGAAGCAGATCAGTTCAGAAAGATCGGGAGTGGAAGAAAAATATCTCAAGGGGGCCCAAAGTTAGAGTAAGCGGGACCATCACCCAGGTAAGGGTCACATAGTCACTAAGTCCAGTGCAAATTAAATCACCGCATTGGGTCATCTCGGGGGGTGAAATAAGGGAGCCTCATTAGTGGCCATTCATGTCTGGGGGGACAGAACGTCCCAGAGGGGGCCATCACGGTACCCTCTCTCTTGTGGATGGTATTTCAGTCAATTCTAAGGCCTGTTATCACTTAGGTGGTTGGGATCACCAGCGCAGGGGCCTCTGTTCATTCCGCCCTGTTACCTTGGCCCGATCACCGCATCTTGGCCTTTGGAGGGGCCCCCTCACTGCTCTGATGGGTGAGATGGAAGGGAACAGCGGTGCCCATGTGGTCGCTATTCCAAACGCCGTCGCGCTCGTTGCCTCGCCGCAGCTAAGGCATTATCCACTGTTGCAGAGCTCCCCTGCTGGCCTTAACAGTCCGAGACTCTCTGCTCAAGTCATGGATCCTTCGCGCTGCTACGCCCTGGGCAGAATCGCCCGGCCGCCATCTTGAAGTCAGGCAGCTTCACACGCTCTCCGAGATTGCTGTCGCTGGAGTCTGCCAGAGTCCGGTGCCCTTAGTCCGTTTGCAGCCTTGACGTTGATAGTCTCGGAGGCCCGACTTGGAGGGTCAAAATGGGCCCAGGAGGCCCCACAGTCAGCTACTTCTCATGTTCATGTTGCTAGCCGTGCTAGCATGTTACCGTGGTTAGCAGTAGCTTGATTGAATCAGGCAGTAATATTAACAAAAAAAATCATAACGCTTATTGCAATGGAATATTACATGTTAAGTATTTCTCGGCAACAATATGCCTGATATTCGGCCCTGAATGGATTACAGCCATACCACTTAATGAAAACAATCTAGCCCTGAATGTGCCTGTCTGTACCTTCTCCATATTTGTATGAGTATACCTTGCCGCAATACAATTGAAAACTGCGCAACAATTTATTTTTTTCTTTCTTTACCTACAAAGCCCTTTCCATATTACAACTAGGAGTAGTGAGAGCAACAAAAAGTCTTAAAGTGCAAGGAAAAATGGGGCGGGGGAAGGGAAAAAGCAGGTGGAAAAGAGGAGAGGTGAAGAAGAAAAAGAGAGGAGGAAGTCAATCAGAAAAGAAAAGAAAGAGAAAAACTTGGTACAGCCAAATTGCATCCCAAACATTTTACCCCTTTCAGCTTTCCCCAAGATGAACAGATAACTCCCTATTGCTGTTCATCCCTTGGGGTGCCTTTGTTTGCAGGTCAATGATATATCGCGATTCTAGCCTTCTAAGTCTCAAAATTCTGTTTCCTCCTCTGGGATTGATGCTTACGTGATCAAGACAGAAATACATGAGGAGGTTCCTATTGCTGTTATGACATGTGCCAAAATGTCGAGCAACCGGATAGGTTGCGTCCTTTTTCACAATGGCTCTCATGTGTTCCAAGATACGTATTTTAGTGGGATGAATTGTACTCCCAATGTATTTAAGCCCACATGGAAATATGAGACAATAGACCGTATATGGAGTACTACACGTCAGAAACATATTAATAGGTTTAGGTTTTCTTGGCCCTGGCACTGTGTAGGAAAGAGTCTTTTTACTATTGGAGCAGGTCTTACACTTCCCACATGGGAAGAAGCCATGTAATTCTTTTTGGATGGAGCCTAAATTCTCATCGATGTAATGACTGCTTACCAGGTTGTCTCTTAGAGATCTTGCTTTCCTGAAGGTAAGCATAGGTCTAGGAGGTATGTCCTGGCCTACAATGGGATCAGTTTGTAGAGTATGCCAATTCCTGCGTATGATGTTTCTTAACTGATTGGCATTTTCTGAGAACATGGTAATCAGACTAAATTTGCCTGTCTCTTTAGTAACCTTTGGTTTATCTTTCAATAATTCTACTCTCATACCAGATTTGCCTTCTTATATGCCTGTCCCAGTATCTGTTTGTCATACCCACGAAAGCCAAATCTAGTCATGCTATCATGGGCCGCCAACTGGAAATCACAGTCTGTGGTATTATTCCTTTTTAGTCTCAGAAGGTCTCCGTAGGGGATGCTGCTGATCAAATTTTGTGGATGACTACTAGCGGCATGGAGTGTTGAATATCCCGCCGTAGGCTTCCTATAAAGTCTCATGCATAGTTTATCTTCTGATACAAAACCCATCAAATCCAAAAAGTTCACCGAAGTGGAACTAACCTCTCCGGTGAATTTCAGGTTAACGTGATTAGTATTTAGAACCCCAATATAAGCCTGTGCTGATTCGGGAGATCCTCACCAAATTAAGAAGAGGTCATCAATATACCTGTGCCATGTCACTACCTTAGCTGTCCATGTGCCTTTGGCAGCAGACCAGGCCACCTGCTTCTCCCCCCAGCCAATGAATAAATTTGCATAGCTGGGGGTGAAGAAGGTCCCCATGGCCGTGCCTCAGATCTGTCTATAATACTGGTCTTGATAGCGAAAAATGTTGTTGTTAAGACAGAACTCTATCAATTCTAGCACCATGGTGTTATGTTCCGTGTACGTTAAAGGGTGACTTTTCAGAAAGGATTGTATTGCCACAAGGCCGTCCTGATGTGCAATGCACATATAAAGACTGGAAATATCAAGGACTATCAATTGAAATCCTGTTTCCCACTTTATATTTTCAATGTGTTGTAAGAAATCCTTTGTGTCTCATATGTATGATGATAGTCCAGTTACAAATTCAAACAAAAAGTAATCTATATAGATTTATAAATGTTCAGTGAGTCTCCCTTGAGAGGAAACAATTGGTCGACCGGGTGGGTGTTGACTGTCCTTATGAATCTTGGGTAGGTGGTAAAACGTGGGGGTTATTGGATTCAATCACTGGAGGTACATGTATTCATCTAGTATTTTCCTCTCATGCCATTTCCTTATTAGTTGATGGTATTCAGTAATACTCTGTTGGTACTCCTTTTTGTTGGTTCTTTGATAGTAGTTAGTGTCTGAAAGTTGTCGTTTTGCTTCCTGGCTGAAATTTTCACGTGTCTGCAGCACAATATTACCCCCTTTATCTGAGGGTTTGTACACTACGGATTTATCTATGCATAGACTTTCTAGTGCTTGTTGTTGTTCTTCAGTAAAATTGTTCTTTTTCCTCAGAGTTGCATCCTTGCATCTCAATTAGATTGTTTTCATTAAGTGGTATGGCTGTAATCCATTCAGGGCGGAATATCAGGCATATTGTTGCAGAGAAATACTTAACATGTAATATTCCATTGCAATAAGCGTTTTGAATTTTTTGCTATTATTACTGCCTGATTCAAACAAGCTACTGCTAACCACGGTAACATGCTAGCACGGCTAGCAACATGAACATGCCAGGATGGTGCTGCCGTTCAATTGATTATATGGTAAGGACAAAGGTCAAGAAGAGGCCGCTTCGGTCCTCGGGTAGCCTAGGCTACTGAATTATTTTTAGGCAGCATTAATCAGATAGCACAAAGTAGTATAGTCCAAGCGGGACTAATTACGCAATAGATGCTGGGACACAAGGTAGATATGGTATCACATTTATTAACGGCATAAATGGATAAACATAACTTAATTGCAAAATAATAGTTCTGGTGCTCACACATAGAAGTGAAAGTGCGTGAAGTGAGGAGTGATTGTGACATTAAAAACTTTACATCGCATTGAAGACAACCATGTAAAAACTCCTAATTAATTAGTTACAATAATGGAGTTTTAAGGTGTGTAGGTCGACGGCGTTTCGATCTTATGAATGTAAGATCATCATCAGGACGGAGCAAGTGTGAACAAGTAGAATCTATTAAAGGAAAACCAAAAATCAAACAAAGGTCCCAAAAAGAACAACCAAGTTAAGAGCAAGACCTGAATTACTAAGGTATTCTTGAGGTAACCTGAGTACAAATGGAGTTAAGAATTGCTAGTGAAGGATACCGCAATTGGGGAGGTATAAGCGCAGGGAAAATGGATGCGCGAAAAGGGTGAATTGGAGAATACGACAAGTGGGGCACGACTAGTTAAGGAAGTGCTGCAAGAGGGGCAAGGGCCAGGGGCAATGCGGTGTTAGAAAGGGACTACATGAGCTGATCAGTCTCCAAGGAGCATCCTGAGTACATACTCGCGTAAGGGGTGAATTGGAGAATAAGACAAGTGAGGCACGACTAATTCAGGAAGTGCTGCAAGAGGGGCAGGGTGCCCAGGGGAAATGCGGTAGTGGAAAGGGACTTACTTGAGCTGATCAGTCTCCAAGGAGCATCCTGAGTTCAAGGAATAAACAGGTCATGCGCGCAGGACGAGACCTGGTGAGTTCTGTAAGGGAGGGAAAGGGGTTAGTGTTGGGCCTGAGCTACTGAAGTGCAAGCGGCATGGGTAAAATCAGTACTTACTTCACGGCCAGGAGGGGCCGCTGGCGGAGTAGACCCAGAAATTTAAGGGCTTAATTGCAGGTGGAAAAACGGGTCAATCTTTTCCAAGGGTGTCACGGACGTTAGTTCCGGAAGACAAGCAGGAGAATCAATCTCTGCGGGGGAGGGAGGCAGGAGGCACAATGTTAAAGGCGCCATGTGCAGAGAAAAGTTAAGGGATACTGTAAAGGGTCAAATAGCATAAGGGGCGAAAGCTAGAAACTTACTAGTGGGAGCCTGCTGGTGAAGAGCGACGGAGACCGCGAGTTGCTCGAGCGTTTGGCCGATACTAACCAGTGGCAGCTGTGAGACTTAAATGAAATGCCGCGAGTGACGCGCATGGGCAGAGGAAGCAAGACTGAAACTAGACTGTATAACGCCGCCATCTTGGGAAGGCAAAGGTGAGGACCAGTTCCGCGCATGTGCAGAAAAAGAGGGGGGCTCGGTTGTAGCACTACTAAATAACTGTTGAGGGCGACTAACGAAGAGTCCCAGTGACTTAGTAAATTAAATTAAGGAGAGCGATTCAGGGGGTTATTGAAGGGCCCATATGTAGGGGAGTAAAGGACATATGCAACAGGATATTTAGAAGAATACAAACAATTAAAAATTAAGAATATATATAAAAATTATATACATAGGACTGAGAGATTACAGAGTTTTCACAGGATCATGTTCCATTCTTCAACAGTATTAAGTCCATTTTCGATGGAGCGACAGTTGAACATCCATTTACATTCCAACCTGTTAAGAGTGGCTTGGGGTCACAGCCTCTCTTGTGTGGGCGAAGGCTGTCAATCACTTGCCAACGTAGATCCTGTTCAGAATGGCCTTTCTCAATGAAATGTTCCACCAATGGGGCCGTAAGGATACCGCAGCGTATCCGACTTTTATGTTGACTGATTCTCGCTTTTATTTTCTGGGTGGTTTGTCCCACGTAGATGAGGTTGCAAGGACATTTGACACAGTAAATTACATTCATTGAGTTACAATTTGAGAAGAAGCTCAACTGGTGCGTAGTGGTGCCATATTCAAAAAAATTTGTGTTTCTCGTGAGTGGGCATGCAACACAGTTACCACATTTAAAATGTCCTACTATAGGAGGGAGACCTAAGAATGATTGCACAGTAGTCTCAACTGGGGCTTGTTTATATGCCCGGACAATGTGGTCTTTAATGTTGCGCCCACGTTTGAAGGAAAACAAAGGAGCTTCATTAGTGATGTCAATTGAGGTAAGAAGAGGCCAGTGTTTTTTATCATTTTGGTGATTTTATTACTGGCAGGACAGAATGTGGTCACGCATGCAATACGTGATAAGGTTTTCTTAGGTCTGGTTTCCAAAAGGAATTCCCTATGTGAGAACCACGCACGTTTCATGGATCTTTTCACTAGTCTTCTAGGGTAGCCTCTGTACATGAGTTTGTCACAAAGTATGTCTGCTTCCCTGAAGTAGTCTTCTTTTAGTTTACAGTTTCTCCGTATTCTTAAGAATTGGCCATACGGAAGGCCGTCCCTCAGTGCTCTAGGGTGGGCACTATTGTAGTGGAGAAGAGTGTTGCGTTCTGAGGGCTTTCTGTACAGGGTCGTGTAGAGACCTCCCTCAGTAGGTTTGACAGAGACATCGAGATAGTCAACTTGAGTGTTGCTAGAATTGTAGGTGAATCTAAGGTCAGGCTGGCAGCTGTTAAGCCATGAGACGAAGCTGTCTAATTCAATTGTGGTGCCCTGCCAGATCATAAAAACATCATCGATGTATCGGTGCCAGCTTCTTATGTGATTACGATGTGGATTAACTTGATTAAGGACCAGAGATTTTTCAATATCGTCTACATAGAGAATAGCAAAATTTGGGGCAAAAACTGCTCCCATACTCGTACCCTTGCATTGTTTGTAATATTTGTCATTGAACATAAAGTAATTCTTGGTGAGTGCTATAGTCAACAGAGAGATGATGAATTCTGTCGGTACTTTATGTGGTCTGGGTCTGTTGTTAAGATGTGTCTCAATAACTGTAGCTCCCTTATCCTGTGGGATGTTGGTGTAAAGGGATTCTATATCCAGAGTGACTAGAAGTTCTTGTGTGGGATCAAAATGTTCCTGCTCTACCAGATTGATGAAATGTGTAGTGTCTTTCACATAGGCTACGGTGTCAAGTACTAGGTCATGAATGAAAAAATCGATGTATCTACCTAGTGGCTCAAGAATAGAGCCACAACCAGAGAGGATGGGTCTTCCAGGTGGATTATCTTGATTTTTATGGATTTTCGGAAGTGTGTAAATTACTGGAGTCCTAGGATTTTCATTGTTGAGGTAGAGAAACTCTCTATGACTGATATAGCCTAGGGTTTCGGCTTCTTTGGTTACATTCTGGATAAGACTTTTTATTTCAGCTAAAGGGTTATGTCTGAGCAATTCATAGTGGGTCCTGTTATTTATTTGGCGTATAATTTCATTGTCATAGGATGTTTTGTCTTGAATGACAATGCCACCGCCTTTATCACATGGCTTGATGACGATGTCGTTCATGTTTTTTAATTTGAGCAGACTGTTCTTTTCTTCTAGACTGATATTATAGGGAATGAAATCGTGTTGTTTCCTCAGTTTATCTAAGTCCTTCAGGACTAAGTTTTCGAAGGTAATAACCTCCGGAGGGAGGGAGCTGGAAGGTGGGTTAAAGGTAGATTTGGGACGCAGACCCGTCGCGTCGATGTTAGTTTGGGACTCTTTGTCAAGAAAGAAGGATTTTAATCTTATTTTCCTGAAAAGTTGGAAAATTTCGGTTTGTATCTTAAACCAGTCAGGTTTCTCTGTGAGTACAAAGGACAGACCTTTGCTAAGGAGCGACATTTCTGAGGATGCTAGTTGGTGGTTAGACAAATTGAAGATGGGGATCTGTTCCATGTTTTGTTGGTTAACATCTATGTCAAGGGAGTTCAATACTGGTAACCCCATTGATAGAATTTCCGTCGTGTTTGACGTTCCCCTGGTGGGAAGTTGTATCGTGGTTTGGTCCTCCCTCTCTCTGTTTGGAATGGTTGGCCTCGGCCTAAAAATTAGGATTGGAGGAGGAAGAGCTAGGTCCAGCCCCTTGGTCAGAGGAATCAGAGTCTGCAGAGGAGTCAGAGAATGACACTGGTTGTTTGTTTTTAAATCGCCCCCAAGTACCTGCCTGTCGTCTCTGCATGTACTGGGGATTTGTGAAATAGTCGTCCAGACTCATGTAGTCCCTTTCTAACACCGCATTGCCCCTGGCCCTTGCCCCTCTTGCAGCACTTCCTTAACTAGTCGTGCCCCACTTGTCGTATTCTCCAATTCACCCTTTTTCGCGCATCCATTTTCCCTGCGCTTATACCTCCCCAATTGCGGTATCCTTCACTAGCAATTCTTAACTCCATTTGTACTCAGGTTACCTCAAGAATACCTTAGTAATTCAGGTCTTGCTCTTAACTTGGTTGTTCTTTTTGGGACCTTTGTTTGATTTTTGGTTTTCCTTTAATAGATTCTACTTGTTCACACTTGCTCCGTCCTGATGATGATCTTACATTCATAAGATCGAAACGCCGTCGACCTACACACCTTAAAACTCCATTATTGTAACTAATTAATTAGGAGTTTTTACATGGTTGTCTTCAATGCGATGTAAAGTTTTTAATGTCACAATCACTCCTCACTTCACGCACTTTCACTTCTATGTGTGAGCACCAGAACTATTATTATGCAATTAAGTTATGTTTATCCATTTATGCCGTTAATAAATGTGATACCATATCTACCTTGTGTCCCAGCATCTATTGCGTAATTAGTCCCGCTTGGACTATACTACTTTGTGCTATCTGATTAATGCTGCCTAAAAATAATTCAGTAGCCTAGGCTACCCGAGGACCGAAGCGGCCTCTTCTTGACCTTTGTCCTTACCATATACGTAATCACCCCTGGTCTTAATACTGGGGTTCCCTTGTTGTTTAAATATACTATGTGCAGTGGCTACACTGCAAGGGTTACCACTCCTCAGTGGTTTTTCATTTTTCTTATTAATTTTCTATTCCTTATTCCCATTGAGTATGTCCATACCAGTTGTACCCACCTACACAGAAGACTACATTGCCAAAATTAAAAGTGGCCCTTCCCTGTTCCAAATAACTTCTCTATCAGCAGCACCTACAGATGCAGCTACAAACAAAATAACAGCTTTAGAACACCTCAAAAAGAAACACATCCGTACCGAACTCCATGCACGGATGCTTACAGAGTACTTAAAAGCAGACATAATACCCGTCGGCTTACAAGTCCGCAATACCCCGGCAATTTTTCTACAAGACCCTAAGTTTAAGCATGGATTTGCCCATATAGGTACTACTTGTTCACGCCATTGGATGGTCCTAGGCATAGACACCGCTCTTGAACAAAGTAAGAAAGAACTGGAAGAAATACTAGCACTAGAGAAAGCTATTTTGGAACTGGACAACCTGGCTGACGCCAAGGCTATTCTACAAAAATTAGAAAAAAGCATCTCTGACTTCCAAAAATTTGAACACCACAAAAAAGCGACCAAGGTTACAAAAGACATTAAAAATTATAGCAAGGAAAATACCTACCCATATCTTCTGGACGACTATTTCACAAATCCCCAGTACATGCAGAGACGACAGGCAGGTACTTGGGGGCGATTTAAAAACAAACAACCAGTGTCATTCTCTGACTCCTCTGCAGACTCTGATTCCTCTGACCAAGGGGCTGGACCTAGCTCTTCCTCCTCCAATCCTAATTTTTTAGGCCGAGGCCAACCATTCCAAACAGAGAGAGGGAGGACCAAACCACGATACAACTTCCCACCAGGGGAACGTCAAACACGACGGAAATTCTATCAATGGGGTTACCAGTATTGAACTCCCTTGACATAGATGTTAACCAACAAAACATGGAACAGATCCCCATCTTCAATTTGTCTAACCACCAACTAGCATCCTCAGAAATGTCGCTCCTTAGCAAAGGTCTGTCCTTTGTACTCACAGAGAAACCTGACTGGTTTAAGATACAAACCGAAATTTTCCAACTTTTCAGGAAAATAAGATTAAAATCCTTCTTTCTTGACAAAGAGTCCCAAACTAACATCGACGCGACGGGTCTGTGTCCCAAATCTACCTTTAACCCACCTTCCAGCTCCCTCCCTCCGGAGGTTATTACCTTCGAAAACTTAGTCCTGAAGGACTTAGATAAACTGAGGAAACAACACGATTTCATTCCCTATAATATCAGTCTAGAAGAAAAGAACAGTCTGCTCAAATTAAAAAACATGAACGACATCGTCATCAAGCCATGTGATAAAGGCGGTGGCATTGTCATTCAAGACAAAACATCCTATGACAATGAAATTATACGCCAAATAAATAACAGGACCCACTATGAATTGCTCAGACATAACCCTTTAGCTGAAATAAAAAGTCTTATCCAGAATGTAACCAAAGAAGCCGAAACCCTAGGCTATATCAGTCATAGAGAGTTTCTCTACCTCAACAATGAAAATCCTAGGACTCCAGTAATTTACACACTTCCGAAAATCCATAAAAATCAAGATAATCCACCTGGAAGACCCATCCTCTCTGGTTGTGGCTCTATTCTTGAGCCACTAGGTAGATACATCGATTTTTTCATTCATGACCTAGTACTTGACACCGTAGCCTATGTGAAAGACACTACACATTTCATCAATCTGGTAGAGCAGGAACATTTTGATCCCACACAAGAACTTCTAGTCACTCTGGATATAGAATCCCTTTACACCAACATCCCACAGGATAAGGGAGCTACAGTTATTGAGACACATCTTAACAACAGACCCAGACCACATAAAGTACCGACAGAATTCATCATCTCTCTGTTGACTATAGCACTCACCAAGAATTACTTTATGTTCAATGACAAATATTACAAACAATGCAAGGGTACGAGTATGGGAGCAGTTTTTGCCCCAAATTTTGCTATTCTCTATGTAGACGATATTGAAAAATCTCTGGTCCTTAATCAAGTTAATCCACATCGTAATCACATAAGAAGCTGGCACCGATACATCGATGATGTTTTTATGATCTGGCAGGGCACCACAATTGAATTAGACAGCTTCGTCTCATGGCTTAACAGCTGCCAGCCTGACCTTAGATTCACCTACAATTCTAGCAACACTCAAGTTGACTATCTCGATGTCTCTGTCAAACCTACTGAGGGAGGTCTCTACACGACCCTGTACAGAAAGCCCTCAGAACGCAACACTCTTCTCCACTACAATAGTGCCCACCCTAGAGCACTGAGGGACGGCCTTCCGTATGGCCAATTCTTAAGAATACGGAGAAACTGTAAACTAAAAGAAGACTACTTCAGGGAAGCAGACATACTTTGTGACAAACTCATGTACAGAGGCTACCCTAGAAGACTAGTGAAAAGATCCATGAAACGTGCGTGGTTCTCACATAGGGAATTCCTTTTGGAAACCAGACCTAAGAAAACCTTATCACGTATTGCATGCGTGACCACATTCTGTCCTGCCAGTAATAAAATCACCAAAATGATAAAAAAACACTGGCCTCTTCTTACCTCAATTGACATCACTAATGAAGCTCCTTTGTTTTCCTTCAAACGTGGGCGCAACATTAAAGACCACATTGTCCGGGCATATAAACAAGCCCCAGTTGAGACTACTGTGCAATCATTCTTAGGTCTCCCTCCTATAGTAGGACATTTTAAATGTGGTAACTGTGTTGCATGCCCACTCACGAGAAACACAAAAATTTTTGAATATGGCACCACTACGCACCAGTTGAGCTTCTTCTCAAATTGTAACTCAATGAATGTAATTTACTGTGTCAAATGTCCTTGCAACCTCATCTACGTGGGACAAACCACCCAGAAAATAAAAGCGAGAATCAGTCAACATAAAAGTCGGATACGCTGCGGTATCCTTACGGCCCCATTGGTGGAACATTTCATTGAGAAAGGCCATTCTGAACAGGATCTACGTTGGCAAGTGATTGACAGCCTTCGCCCACACAAGAGAGGCTGTGACCCCCAAGCCACTCTTAACAGGTTGGAATGTAAATGGATGTTCAACTGTCGCTCCATCGAAAATGGACTTAATACTGTTGAAGAATGGAACATGATCCTGTGAAAACTCTGTAATCTCTCAGTCCTATGTATATAATTTTTATATATATTCTTAATTTTTAATTGTTTGTATTCTTCTAAATATCCTGTTGCATATGTCCTTTACTCCCCTACATATGGGCCCTTCAATAACCCCCTGAATCGCTCTCCTTAATTTAATTTACTAAGTCACTGGGACTCTTCGTTAGTCGCCCTCAACAGTTATTTAGTAGTGCTAGAACCGAGCCCCCCCCTTTTTTCTGCACATGCGCGGAACTGGTCCTCACCTTTGCCTTCCCAAGATGGCGGCGTTATACAGTCTAGTTTCAGTCTTGCTTCCTCTGCCCATGCGCGTCACTCGCGGCATTTCATTTAAGTCTCACAGCTGCCACTGGTTAGTATCGGCCAAACGCTCGAGCAACTCGCGGTCTCCGTCGCTCTTCACCAGCAGGCTCCCACTAGTAAGTTTCTAGCTTTCGCCCTTTATGCTATTTGACCCTTTGCAGTATCCCTTAACTTTTCTCTGCACATGGCGCCTTTAACATTGTGCCTCCTGCCTCCCTTCCCCCGCAGAGATTGATTCTCCTGCTTGTCTTCCGGAACTAACGTCCGTGACACCCTTGGAAAAGATTGACCCGTTTTTCCACCTGCAATTAAGCCCTTAAATTTCTGGGTCTACTCCGCCAGCGGCCCCCTCCTGGCCGTGAAGTAAGTACTGATTTTACCCATGCCGCTTGCACTTCAGTAGCTCAGGCCCAACACTAACCCCTTTCCCTCCCTTACAGAACTCACCAGGTCTCGTCCTGCGCGCATGACCTGTTTATTCCTTGAACTCAGGATGCTCCTTGGAGACTGATCAGCTCAAGTAAGTCCCTTTCCACTACCGCATTTCCCCTGGGCACCCTGCCCCTCTTGCAGCACTTCCTGAATTAGTCGTGCCTCACTTGTCTTATTCTCCAATTCACCCCTTACGCGAGTCTGTACTCAGGATGCTCCTTGGAGACTGATCAGCTCATGTAGTCCCTTTCTAACACCGCATTGCCCCTGGCCCTTGCCCCTCTTGCAGCACTTCCTTAACTAGTCGTGCCCCACTTGTCGTATTCTCCAATTCACCCTTTTTCGCGCATCCATTTTCCCTGCGCTTATACCTCCCCAATTGCGGTATCCTTCACTAGCAATTCTTAACTCCAATTGTACTCAGGTTACCTCAAGAATACCATAGTAATTCAGGTCTTGCTCTTAACTTGGTTGTTCTTTTTGGGACCATTGTTTGATTTTTGGTTTTCCTTTAATAGATTCTACTTGTTCACACTTGCTCCGTCCTGATGATGATCTTACATTCATAAGATCGAAACGCCGTCGACCTACACACCTTAAAACTCCATTATTGTAACTAATTAATTAGGAGTTTTTACATGGTTGTCTTCAATGCGATGTAAAGTTTTTAATGTCACAATCACTCCTCACTTCACGCACTTTCACTTCTATGTGTGAGCACCAGAACTATTATTATGCAATTAAGTTATGTTTATCCATTTATGCCGTTAATAAATGTGATACCATATCTACTTTGTGTCCCAGCATCTATTGCGTAATTAGTCCCGCTTGGACTATACTACTTTGTGCTATCTGATTAATGCTGCCTAAAAATAATTCAGTAGCCTAGGCTACCCGAGGACCGAAGCGGCCTCTTCTTGACCTTTGTCCTTACCATATACGTAATCACCCCTGGTCTTAATACTGGGGTTCCCTTGTTGTTTAAATATACTATGTGCATTGGCTACACTGCAAGGGTTACCACTCCTCAGTGGTTTTTCATTTTTCTTATTAATTTTCTATTCCTTATTCCCATTGAGTATGTCCATACCAGTTGTACCCACCTACACAGAAGACTACATTGCCAAAATTAAAAGTGGCCCTTCCCTGTTCCAAACAACTTCTCTATCAGCAGCACCTACAGATGCAGCTACAAACAAAATAACAGCTTTAGAACACCTCAAAAAGAAACACATCCGTACCGAACTCCATGCACGGATGCTTACAGAGTACTTAAAAGCAGACATAATACCCGTCGGCTTACAAGTCCGCAATACCCCGGCAATTTTTCTACAAGACCCTAAGTTTAAGCATGGATTTGCCCATATAGGTACTACTTGTTCACGCCATTGGATGGTCCTAGGCATAGACACCGCTCTTGAACAAAGTAAGAAAGAACTGGAAGAAATACTAGCACTAGAGAAAGCTATTTTGGAACTGGACAACCTGGCTGACGCCAAGGCTATTCTAGAAAAATTAGAAAAAAGCATCTCTGACTTCCAAAAATTTGAACACCACAAAAAAGCGACCAAGGTTACAAAAGACATTAAAAATTATAGCAAGGAAAATACCTACCCATATCTTCTGGACGACTATTTCACAAATCCCCAGTACATGCAGAGACGACAGGCAGGTACTTGGGGGCGATTTAAAAACAAACAACCAGTGTCATTCTCTGACTCCTCTGCAGACTCTGATTCCTCTGACCAAGGGGCTGGACCTAGCTCTTCCTCCTCCAATCCTAATTTTTTAGACCGAGGCCAACCATTCCAAACAGAGAGAGGGAGGACCAAACCACGATACAACTTCCCACCAGGGGAACGTCAAACACGACGGAAATTCTATCAATGGGGTTACCAGTATTGAACTCCCTTGACATAGATGTTAACCAACAAAACATGGAACAGATCCCCATCTTCAATTTGTCTAACCACCAACTAGCATCCTCAGAAATGTCGCTCCTTAGCAAAGGTCTGTCCTTTGTACTCACAGAGAAACCTGACTGGTTTAAGATACAAACCGAAATTTTCCAACTTTTCAGGAAAATAAGATTAAAATCCTTCTTTCTTGACAAAGAGTCCCAAACTAACATCGACGCGACGGGTCTGCGTCCCAAATCTACCTTTAACCCACCTTCCAGCTCCCTCCCTCCGGAGGTTATTACCTTCGAAAACTTAGTCCTGAAGGACTTAGATAAACTGAGGAAACAACACGATTTCATTCCCTATAATATCAGTCTAGAAGAAAAGAACAGTCTGCTCAAATTAAAAAACATGAACGACATCGTCATCAAGCCATGTGATAAAGGCGGTGGCATTGTCATTCAAGACAAAACATCCTATGACAATGAAATTATACGCCAAATAAATAACAGGACCCACTATGAATTGCTCAGACATAACCCTTTAGCTGAAATAAAAAGTCTTATCCAGAATGTAACCAAAGAAGCCGAAACCCTAGGCTATATCAGTCATAGAGAGTTTCTCTACCTCAACAATGAAAATCCTAGGACTCCAGTAATTTACACACTTCCGAAAATCCATAAAAATCAAGATAATCCACCTGGAAGACCCATCCTCTCTGGTTGTGGCTCTATTCTTGAGCCACTAGGTAGATACATCGATTTTTTCATTCATGACCTAGTACTTGACACCGTAGCCTATGTGAAAGACACTACACATTTCATCAATCTGGTAGAGCAGGAACATTTTGATCCCACACAAGAACTTCTAGTCACTCTGGATATAGAATCCCTTTACACCAACATCCCACAGGATAAGGGAGCTACAGTTATTGAGACACATCTTAACAACAGACCCAGACCACATAAAGTACCGACAGAATTCATCATCTCTCTGTTGACTATAGCACTCACCAAGAATTACTTTATGTTCAATGACAAATATTACAAACAATGCAAGGGTACGAGTATGGGAGCAGTTTTTGCCCCAAATTTTGCTATTCTCTATGTAGACGATATTGAAAAATCTCTGGTCCTTAATCAAGTTAATCCACATCGTAATCACATAAGAAGCTGGCACCGATACATCGATGATGTTTTTATGATCTGGCAGGGCACCACAATTGAATTAGACAGCTTCGTCTCATGGCTTAACAGCTGCCAGCCTGACCTTAGATTCACCTACAATTCTAGCAACACTCAAGTTGACTATCTCGATGTCTCTGTCAAACCTACTGAGGGAGGTCTCTACACGACCCTGTACAGAAAGCCCTCAGAACGCAACACTCTTCTCCACTACAATAGTGCCCACCCTAGAGCACTGAGGGACGGCCTTCCGTATGGCCAATTCTTAAGAATACGGAGAAACTGTAAACTAAAAGAAGACTACTTCAGGGAAGCAGACATACTTTGTGACAAACTCATGTACAGAGGCTACCCTAGAAGACTAGTGAAAAGATCCATGAAACGTGCGTGGTTCTCACATAGGGAATTCCTTTTGGAAACCAGACCTAAGAAAACCTTATCACGTATTGCATGCGTGACCACATTCTGTCCTGCCAGTAATAAAATCACCAAAATGATAAAAAAACACTGGCCTCTTCTTACCTCAATTGACATCACTAATGAAGCTCCTTTGTTTTCCTTCAAACGTGGGCGCAACATTAAAGACCACATTGTCCGGGCATATAAACAAGCCCCAGTTGAGACTACTGTGCAATCATTCTTAGGTCTCCCTCCTATAGTAGGACATTTTAAATGTGGTAACTGTGTTGCATGCCCACTCACGAGAAACACAAACATTTTTGAATATGGCACCACTACGCACCAGTTGAGCTTCTTCTCAAATTGTAACTCAATGAATGTAATTTACTGTGTCAAATGTCCTTGCAACCTCATCTACGTGGGACAAACCACCCAGAAAATAAAAGCGAGAATCAGTCAACATAAAAGTCGGATACGCTGCGGTATCCTTACGGCCCCATTGGTGGAACATTTCATTGAGAAAGGCCATTCTGAACAGGATCTACGTTGGCAAGTGATTGACAGCCTTCGCCCACACAAGAGAGGCTGTGACCCCCAAGCCACTCTTAACAGGTTGGAATGTAAATGGATGTTCAACTGTCGCTCCATCGAAAATGGACTTAATACTGTTGAAGAATGGAACATGATCCTGTGAAAACTCTGTAATCTCTCAGTCCTATGTATATAATTTTTATATATATTCTTAATTTTTAATTGTTTGTATTCTTCTAAATATCCTGTTGCATATGTCCTTTACTCCCCTACATATGGGCCCTTCAATAACCCCCTGAATCGCTCTCCTTAATTTAATTTACTAAGTCACTGGGACTCTTCGTTAGTCGCCCTCAACAGTTATTTAGTAGTGCTACAACCGAGCCCCCCCCCCCTTTTTTCTGCACATGCGCGGAACTGGTCCTCACCTTTGCCTTCCCAAGATGGCGGCGTTATACAGTCTAGTTTCAGTCTTGCTTCCTCTGCCCATGCGCGTCACTCGCGGCATTTCATTTAAGTCTCACAGCTGCCACTGGTTAGTATCGGCCAAACGCTCGAGCAACTCGCGGTCTCCGTCGCTCTTCACCAGCAGGCTCCCACTAGTAAGTTTCTAGCTTTCGCCCCTTATGCTATTTGACCCTTTACAGTATCCCTTAACTTTTCTCTGCACATGGCGCCTTTAACATTGTGCCTCCTGCCTCCCTCCCCCGCAGAGATTGATTCTCCTGCTTGTCTTCCGGAACTAACGTCCGTGACACCCTTGGAAAAGATTGACCCGTTTTTCCACCTGCAATTAAGCCCTTAAATTTCTGGGTCTACTCCGCCAGCGGCCCCCTCCTGGCCGTGAAGTAAGTACTGATTTTACCCATGCCGCTTGCACTTCAGTAGCTCAGGCCCAACACTAACCCCTTTCCCTCCCTTACAGAACTCACCAGGTCTCGTCCTGCGCGCATGACCTGTTTATTCCTTGAACTCAGGATGCTCCTTGGAGACTGATCAGCTCAAGTAAGTCCCTTTCCACTACCGCATTTCCCCTGGGCACCCTGCCCCTCTTGCAGCACTTCCTGAATTAGTCGTGCCTCACTTGTCTTATTCTCCAATTCACCCCTTACGCGAGTATGTACTCAGGATGCTCCTTGGAGACTGATCAGCTCATGTAGTCCCTTTCTAACACCGCATTGCCCCTGGCCCTTGCCCCTCTTGCAGCACTTCCTTAACTAGTCGTGCCCCACTTGTCGTATTCTCCAATTCACCCTTTTTCGCGCATCCATTTTCCCTGCGCTTATACCTCCCCAATTGCGGTATCCTTCAC
This sequence comes from Calotriton arnoldi, assembly GCA_963921515.1. Classification (NCBI taxonomy): domain Eukaryota; kingdom Metazoa; phylum Chordata; class Amphibia; order Caudata; family Salamandridae; genus Calotriton; species Calotriton arnoldi. Next base: position 302,838 of record CAWUFW010007886.1, read on the forward strand.
TAGCAATTCTTAACTCCATTTGTACTCAGGTTACCTCAAGAATACCTTAGTAATTCAGGTCTTGCTCTTAACTTGGTTGTTCTTTTTGGGACCTTTGTTTGATTTTTGGTTTTCCTTTAATAGATTCTACTTGTTCACACTTGCTCCGTCCTGATGATGATCTTACATTCATAAGATCGAAACGCCGTCGACCTACACACCTTAAAACTCCATTATTGTAACTAATTAATTAGGAGTTTTTACATGGTTGTCTTCAATGCGATGTAAAGTTTTTAATGTCACAATCACTCCTCACTTCACGCACTTTCACTTCTATGTGTGAGCACCAGAACTATTATTATGCAATTAAGTTATGTTTATCCATTTATGCCGTTAATAAATGTGATACCATATCTACCTTGTGTCCCAGCATCTATTGCGTAATTAGTCCCGCTTGGACTATACTACTTTGTGCTATCTGATTAATGCTGCCTAAAAATAATTCAGTAGCCTAGGCTACCCGAGGACCGAAGCGGCCTCTTCTTGACCTTTGTCCTTACCATATACGTAATCACCCCTGGTCTTAATACTGGGGTTCCCTTGTTGTTTAAATATAGCCGTTCAATTGATGGCGGGTCCTTCTCTCATGTTTATGAATTAGAGCCCATTCAGGGCCGAATCCTTGCCATTGTGCAATATTATGTATTTAATAATTATTTGCAGTTGTGGTATACATTGTATTTACATTGATATGACTGCTGATTCATGCAAAACAGTATGTAAACATGCCTGTACTGCTGGGATGCACACCACGCTAAGATGGCGTTGCTGTGTTTTTTCCGAAAAGTCCTTCCTTTCTGACCACAACAGTGACAAAATTCCATAAAAATATGTACGTTTCCGAGGCGCCTGATACTGACGAAGGCTAACGCCGAAACGTGTCTTGTTTGCTGCAGAGTTCAAAAATAAAATTTGAGAACTCACCCTCGCGAGTGCTTATTCTTGTGCACATTGGGCACAGGACTGTGGAGCGATTATTTAATACACTGGTACACCCCCGTGAAAGGAGCACCCGCCCATGAGTGCACATCCAAAAGTGTATATATATATATATATATATATATATATAATATATATATATATATATATATATATATATACACATATATATATATATATATATATAGCAACTTCCTCGCTCACTCTGGTGGTCGAACACTCGGCGGGTGCCTCCGTGGCGGGGGGTGATACCGCCTCTGTTCCACAACAACTACTACAAAATCCGGAGCACTCACGGGGTAATTCATTTGATTTATTATTGCAAATGCATTTCGGCATGGGCCTTCTTCAGTGCATGAAAATCATTTCAAACTGAGCACAGCTTTGCGATATTTGAGTACTTCAATATGTCTCTTATTGGTGGGACTGTAACCAATCACAGAGCGGCATCTCCAACATCAGGGATATATGTAGAAAACGTGAAGGCATCAATGTCCCATAATACATCATGATTGTTCAATTCGTTCGTTTCCCAAATACAGGTAAATTTACACTTTTAACCTTCACTGATAACACTCTTGTTTTGCCGCTGTTTACAGTCACCTCCTTTCATCCTTCCGCTGCGCCCATCTCCCTCGCCTGCTGCTTGATGTCATCCGCGGTTTTCCCGTAGGTGTCCCTCTCATGGCAGGGCACCTTGGAATCAAATGAATTACCCAGTGAGTGCTCCGGATTTTGTAGTAGTTGTTGTGGAATATATATATATATATATATATATATATATATATATATATATATATATATACACATTTCTCAACTAAATACTTTATTTGAATTTAAAATTAGAGAACTGCTAAGTGATTGAGAAGAAGGTAGGCTAGGTAAATAGTTGTGAAAAGGGGATGCTGTACTAAAACATTTGCCTCTCTCTTTAATGCCCCTTTAAAAATAAATTATTCCTCACATTACTAAAAACCGATCCCTTCCTTACATTTTTAATAGGCCGAGGTGAAATTTTTATTACACCAGCTGAGCAATTAAGAGTAATTTTGTGGGAAACTCCTGCCCCAGGAAGACAGGAACAACAAACTAAGAGAGAGCGGGCAGCTGCTGGCTACTGCTGTTTGCGTCCTGTGTCATTTAGTGCAATTTTGTTAGTGTGACATGCATCCTCGTCCATTTTGTATAAGAGGGTGCATTTTGCACTAAGAAAATAGCACTAAATGCTTGATTCCGCTTCTTACGTAATTACAATTAATTATGAGTAATTTGAAGTAATTACGCTAGAGAGAATTGCACCAGTTATGCCCACTCCTAATTTTTAACCCTCTGGTTTCATGCCTCTGTTAACATCTCAATGGTCATTTATTTCAGCCTGCTCTTCAGGAAAGGCTTTACATTTAACAGCTCCTATTCCAACAAAATGGTGTTCAAGAATACCTCATGAGGCATAATTGAAGTTCTGTCTCATTAAGTTACTGCATGACTGGCACTGTACTCCAATAAAACTGCTGGCAGCGGGCCTGTTACCTCATGCAAATTGCTGGTGCTGCTCCCACAACCGATGTGACCTGATACATGTCCTCTTCGACTGCCCCTTGGTACAAACGTTTTGGGGGGCAGTCGGCACCACTCTGAGCAAGACCCTACCAATCACATCACCCCTGCTTAGCCCCCTGATCCTTCTACAAGACCTTTCCAGCCTTCAGGGCTGTCTACTGCATACGGCTCTTGCCATGGCTAAGATCTGCATTCTTCGCCACTGGCGTTCACCCACCCCCTCCCATGATGAATGGCTCTCAACGATATACCAGACAGTCTACAAAGAGGGGGTCATATATAACCTAAAGGATAAGACAAAGACCTTCCTCCTTAACTGGGTGGCTTTCTTCTCCCACTCCAGCCTTTCCAAATCTTCCCCCTTCTCTTCTGTCCCCACCGCCAAGCGTGTGGATGTGAGTATTAATTTCCTGCTTGCTTTTCCTCTTATCATTTCTTACAGGTTACATTTTTGCTGCCCCCCCCTCACCCCGCTGACTATTCTGTGTACAGGTGCAGACCTGCATGTCTGTGATTATTCGTATAGTATTACTGTTTCACTTATGGTAACTTAGGTTTCCAGTCCCTCCTTCCCTTACACACTGCTTTGTTTTATTATTCCAAGATAAAATTGTGAAACAAAAAAGAATACCTGACTTGTTTTGATTTTGAAAAGTTAGTGTTCCAGTTGTTCATTAGAACTCTGTGGTGATGCTATAGTGGACTTATAGGGAGTTAACTGATAGACTGCTTCCGATGTTGGAAGTACATGTTTCTTTCTGCATTTCAGAATTCTTTACTGAAATGAATGAAGAAGATTATTGAGAACTCTTAGAAAATGTGTGCTAAATTTCACTTTCTAGAGCACTAATCATGATACCTAAGACAAAAAGAACCCCCTATTTTTCTTCTTTTACTGCAGTCATCTCTGTAGCTAATTAACTAATTCTTTAATCTTTACAGCTTTGACTCCATCAAATGGTGTTCAGGTATGCCACACTTTTGTCATAAATGCAGAATGTTAGCTCTCTAGCTGCTATTAGAAGTCTGTGGTGAAGCATCAATTGATCACTAAGGAGTTAACCGACATTCTGATGCTGATTTTGAAAGTATATGTTTCAGTCTGCATTTCAGAATGTTTTACTGATATAGAAGCAAAAGATATTTGAGAACTCAAAGAAAAATCAACAGTCCAGGTATACGTAACTTTTTAAGCACTAACTATAATTTCTATGAAAAAAGAATTCCCTAATTTTGATCATTTCAAAAGAAAGTGCTTTAGGTCTCACAGCTTTGATTCCATCAAGATGGCTTCGGGTGTGCCACACTTTTGTCATGAATACAAATGTCAGCGCTCTAGTTGTTGGTTAGAGTACTGTGGAAATATGGCCTCATTTTAGCTTTCCAGAGCAAGAATCATAATTCTTTGACAAAAAGAACCCTATCATTGTATTTATTTTTTTAAGTAAATACTTTACGTTTTATAGCTTTGCTTTCATTAATAAGGCTTCAGGCAGCCACACGTTTATAATAAATACAGACACCCTCATTTATACTTTCCTTTTTGCAGAAAACATACAGAGAATAGGAGGAAAAAATTCGGTTTGGATTTGCAGTTATTCCTTACATTCTCAGTCACGCTGCTGTGGTAAATGTGTGTTTTTTACTCCAAAAGCTGAGGTATTTTGGAGTAGAAAGTGGGGATAATGTGCAGAGAAATTACAGATGCTATCTATGCAGTTTTTCCTCACATTATCCTCTTCCCACATATTTATTGAAGAAGCGAAGCCTTCCTCAAAGGTCAGAGAGTGCATTCTTATTCTGCGTTGCAGTTGCAATACGCGAAAAATACTTCTAGTAAATACCCTGACCTATGAGGCTTGCCAGGAGTGCCACAAAATAGAGGGAGGAAACCACACTGCAGCAGAGCTTTGCCAATGAGCGTTTTTGTTTTGGTATATTTGTACAGCGTGAGCTTGACACGAAGGTATTGGAGTGCTTCACACAGCACCAGTTACATTACACATGTGGGGAGAGGAGTTGGCCTAACGGCAAGGGCAGTCGACCTCTAATCTGGGGAACCAGCTTCGAGTCTCGGCAAAGACGCGCAAAATCCTGTGATTCTGGGCAAATCACTTAATCTCCCCGTGCCTAACAAAAATGAATGTGTCCTCATGTAACACAACTGGTGCTCATGTAAAGCGCTCTGATACCCGATACTTTTAAGTCAAGTTAGGGCTATATAAAACTCCGTAAAAAAAAAAAAAATACAAAGTCGCATTATTTTTTAGGCACAGTGAGCTCAACAGCATGTTGAGCTGACGTCGAGACTCAAACCTTTTTCCCTAGTCGGCAGCTCTGATGGTAGCGCCACCACCCTTCATAACGCATGTGCACATATGCAAACTTCTACTACCACGAGTTGCAGTGATTATCCGCCAACCCAACGCGCCAATGTGCTGAGGAGAAACCTGAAAGAAAACTGCATCTTTTACTTTAGATGTGCGTTTCGTTAAATATGATGGAAAACCATGGTGCACTCACGCAGAATCGTTATCTCCACATGAGTGCACAAAGGGTGGAAAAAGACCCCATGTGCGGTCAAGTATAAAAGAGGGTGAGAATGTTAGAAGTCTAGTTGTTCATTAGAAGACTGTGGAATACTGGGTAGTTAACTCGAAAACTGCTGCTAGTGTTAAAAGAACATGTTTCAGTCAGCATGTCAAAAAGATTTACTGACATAGATGAGGAAGAAATTTGAGAATTCAGAAAATGTGTCCTCATTTTAGGTTTCTAGTGCATTAACCACAATTTCTATGACAAAATGAACCTCATCATTTTGTTCAGTTCTAAAGGAAATGCTTTCAGTTTTACAGCTTTGATTCCCAATGTGCGTCACACTTCAGCCATAAAAAAGAATGGCAGCACTCTAGTTGTTCATTGGAGCTCTGTTTGAAGCTGCTGTAGAATACTGAGGAGTCAACTGACAAGCTGCTGCTGTTGGAAGTACAATTTTACTCAAAATATCAGACTATGGCTGAGAAAGATAGTGTGAATTTATAGAAAATGTGGTCTTAATTTGGATTCCGTAGCACCTTTCATTACCTCTAAGATAGAAAACAGTTTTCTATAAAACATAGTTCACCAAATCCCTGCATAGGGTAAGGATTTTACACATGATAAAATCGACTGAGAACTAACCATAATTCCTAAAATGAGTGTAACACCAACAACAATTGATTTATATTGTGACTATAATCTCCTGACACCCTTTATTTCTGTGACCCCGAGTCCCTTACCTTTTTTTATATTTATGTAATTTTCATGACATAGAAACAATGTCCTTGAGTCCTGTAATGGCTTCCACAACATATTGTTGATGTGGTCAGTCAATCATGATTGACTAGTCCACTTTCAGTTTGCCAATAGGAGCATGTTCGAACAGAAACAGTACCTAACTTTTTAGCCCCTTCATAACCTTCCACGCACCTCTTTAAATACTAATTTCTAGAAAACAGCTGAACAGATTTAAACCAAATCACTTTAAGCATGCAGTCTGAGTACAGTGCTGAGCTTTTTGCCAAATTTGGTGTAATGCTATTCAGACTTTTTTTTGTAGCTGTGACAGAATTTCCTAAGGGAGTTACCATAGGAATTCAATGTTTTTGGTACCCCACATTTTCTTGAGCCTCACTTGATGAGTCAGCCTGAAACTTATCAAATAGGAACTGGGTTTGATGAATTTAAAAAAAAATGTTTTGTGAGGATTTGTAAAGCAGAGCCAAAGTTATTAGCAAAACAGAAGATATTCTCCCTATAGAAACTCTGACCTAACGATAACTACACACTGATGTTATATATGCATACAGAGTAGAATATACTGGATGAATCTCCTCCACAATACAATGCCTGTAGTTTCAATACTGGAGGAAATTCAGCTGATAGATTCTACATGGTATTTCAAGTTTTATTCACAAATTGAAGAGTTTTTCATTCCCTCCAAGCTGTAAAAAAGACCCTAAACTATTTAGAGGATTATTATCCTGGGAAGAACTAAGCGATAATTATTGCAGTTTTAAATTCTGTTAAGTATGGAAATAGTGAACAGATAGAAAAGTGAGGCATTACAGGAGATGCTTTCACATAACAGAGTACTTACATCTAGTGGTAGGTTCCAGGCAATGTAAACATGAGATTTGTAGTCATCCATCCAGACTTCAGCCACCCTTAAAGCATTCCTCTTGGTGTAGAAGCCAATGTTATTGTTGTAAGGTTTTTTCTTACGTTCAATGTGAGCAACTCTTGAGCATGGCAGGACTTCCATGCTTCCACCACATAGCCATACCTGGAAGAAGAAAGAAAATTCAGCACATGTAAGCAATCATAGTTTTATACATATGTAAAGCATCTGTTCAAACCAGGTGAATAATGATTGTGCTTGATACATGAATACATAAAGTAGTATATAATCTACCACGTGAAGCACTAAAAACCAATATTTAGAGTTTGACACAGTGGGATCGTTGCAAACTTGCCTTTGATATACTCAGTTTAGAGTTGGGGAAGTATTGTGTTTAGACTGGTGGAGCCTCCACTGGGACTGCTGGTGTATACCACTGTCCTGGTAGGCTGTCCACCAAGGGGCACCAAGGTCAAAAAGATGGCTGCCCCTCCATATTGAGGGCAGGATGACCGTCACACATTTTGCCTTCTCGTGTCTGCTATGCAAGGCATGCCAGACAGTTGCCAGGAAAATGTATAATGGCCCTCAAGCACAGGGGGGTTGTCTTGGCCTTGTGTTTTTATATTAAGCAAAAAATGTTTACAATACAAAAAAGTTGCCAAGCAGGTGCTTCAAACATGGTACCCACTCAGCAAACCTTCAGTGCAGGAACGGGAGCCTTGGCGGCGTTGCCTGTCTTTACTTCACAGTGATCTCCACCTTGTTAGGCCTGGTGCATGGTGCATCGATCTCTAAACTGGACTGTCTGCCAAAGCCTAAATGTTCTCAAAGCAACAGATCATAGTAAAGAAGCTGTGATCTTGCTGCATTTCACTTTGAGACTATGCAGGAAGTGCATCTTTTTGTGTAGTCACCCTATTTTTTCTGACTGTAGTGGCATATTTAACTCTGAGCATTGGGGACAGCCAAAAATATCCCTGGGCATTTGCACTGCCACTGAAAACCTGCACCAGTCCTTAACACTATTTGGCATACCTAATTCTCTGTTAAAGCCACAGTAATATGGTGCAAATTGCACCAATGGTATAAAGCTTAGAGGTTGCATGCACAATGCTGTGTACCATTTCAACATACGTCAAAGTAAACTGTTTTGACAAGTGACAAAATTCAAAGTGTTATCTGAAGTTTAACCTGCACCAGCCTTTTCCCATTGTAAGGTCCAGAGATTAGTAATAAAACTCATATGTTCCATAAGTCAGCCCAAGCCCAAATTCCCAAGCCCAAAAACATCTGTACACTATGATGATATTTCTCATTGTAATAATTATAAAAAATCTAATCCATTAGTGAACACGAATGTTTGGTAAATATGCTGAATATGGTTTATGAAAAAACTGTTCATTTTTGTAATAATCTAGATAGTCACCAGCTTCTCAACTCTGCTGAAAAGGTGTGAAGTGGCTGTGAAGGAAAAACAAAGGATCTCTCAAAGCAAATCGCCTATTTGCATAGCTCTTCAGGAAGTCATGGGGGTGTTAACTACTGGACATTCACCTATTGCTGTTTAGGAAAGTGAGGTGAGAGGGGAAGGAACAGATGGTTATTTTACACAAAATGGGGAGGGAGAGGACATCAGGTAAACATCGCAGGACCTCCATATCTAAACACTGTTTAACAATGGGAGTGACCACCTGCATCCAGTGGAGGCTATTATGGTAACCTTAACCCAACATGGATAGGCGGTACTGCCAGGATGGACTTAAGCTCCTGTTAGAGGGAGCTCTTGATAAAGAGGCACACAATAGTTATAGGGAGCCAATGTTAAAATGACATCAAGGGTAAACCAAATAATTTTATTAATGCTACCCTGGGTAAGATTAAAAAGAACTATGAGGATGTGCAGTGAGTACTAAGACTCTAGCATCCCTTATTGTGCCAACATGTTTCAGCCTATATACTGCATCTTAGGGTTGAAGGCCTTCTTCAGGGCTAAGTGTGATCTCTACCTAATCTGTGCATTCATTCATGCAGTTAGAGTCAGGCCAAATAGGGAAGATTATTAATATATTCACACCTCTAAGGGTAGTGATCTCAAAACTTTGATGCTCTAGTTATTGGTTTTTAACTACTCATGCTCAGGAGGAGGGGCATCCTCTGTAGTAAATCGTTCTTCCAAGGTTTGTGCTTCATGCTTAGCACAGGTTTCATACTTAAAGGGTACCCTTCCAATATATAATAATATGCTCAGACTAACTTTACAGCTTTTCCCACTTTGTATGTGTGCAGTGCAGTGCTAGTTGTAGAAAAAACCTTTTCTCCTACATTGCACCTGTCCGAAGAAGCAATCTTTTTTGGATCAAAGCCCTGTTTACTATTGGAATTAGCAAGGGAGTTGCCCGAAAAAAAAAAATAACCTCCACTTTTGACTAAACTTCTAAGTGATGCAAAGCAAGTAAGCTGGGCCCTTCCTATAGTAGTTTCTGTCACCCTTACATCCACTCATCTTTCCATCCATTCTGCTGTCCTTATACCCGTCTATCATCCTTTTACCTTTCCAGCCTCCCTCCATCCTTTCATTATTCTTAATATACACTGAGATTCCATCCATCCATCTGTTCTCAAATTAATCCATCCTTTCACCTTTCCATTTTTTCATCCGTCAGTCCATCCAATTTCCATTTCTTCACATATAAATCTATCCACACTTCCAATCTTCTAGCTATTCATCCTTTCACTCTTTATCCCGTCAACCATCAGTCCTTGCTTTCATCCACCATTTTGTCTTTCACCCACCGTACCTTTCACATTACATTTCACCTTGCCTTCCTTCCAGCTTTCCCCTTTGTAGATTCGACCACAATTCTTTCTTTTCTGGCAATATTTATTCTTACTTGCCTTTCGCTCTCCCGCTATTTTCTGCTCTTTCTGCCGGTTGATTCCTTGTTTGCATCATTTGTTTCTGCTTTACTGAACTGGGCTTACATAAAAACATTGGACCCGACCTCTCAATCATGTCCTGCTATTCTCTAAGATCGTTTTTTGTCTTTTAGTGGTTACCTCTACTAATCTGCTAAAGTGGGGGGTTCACAAAGCTACTGGTTAGGGCGCTTTATCAAAACACATGGGTGGTAGCATGGTAGTGTAAAACTCTATTTGCATTACATTTAGACCAGTTTCCGATTTGAAAAAAAATGAAAGTAGTTTAACAAGATTTTGAGCTAGCTTGCTTATTTCTATTGGCTTTGCATCTGGCAAGAGCCTTGATAAATCTGCCCCTTTTTCAATACAGATCTTGTAATCCTTTCCATATATACCCTGGGTTCTCGTTTGCATGTGGCAAAACTTTGATATATCTGCCCGGATATTTCTATATAGATCTTGTAATCCTTTTCATAAATACTCTAGGTTCCTGTTGACATATGAGTTGCCAAAACTGCAACTATTCTTTCGGAACTATCCATTTACTCCTTATTTTAATATCATACTTTAACCTACACAGAAACTGTTTTTTATTTCACACAGTATATAATCTCTAAATTTCTTATACTTAAATTTGTATCTCATACTGTGATGCTTTTCGAAATTTAGCCATTGTTAAACAATTCCTTTAATTCTGAACATTCTCCCTGGTTATGGTTACGTTAATGGTAACTGCTCTCTGTAGATATATTTATCATTTACAATTGTTATTTTTACAAATTTTAAAGTCAATTCATGTTTTCCTATTGTAATGCATTTTCATTTCTCTGAAACCTGGAAGATTGGAGGTTGTGCTAATAATAAACTATAGAAAGCAATAAACAGTAAACATTTTTTTATCACTACATACAAATCAGTTTTAATATTTTCTTTACAATTATTTCCTTTGAAACATAGAAAATGGCAGTTTCGTGATGGTGTCCTCAGCCATTTATATTGAAATCATCATTTATTCCATATCAGTATTCAAAGCACGTGTAACTCATTGTTACTGTAGTTGAATGATCGATTAAAAAGGGTTATATAATGTATTTATCTCAACCTTCACCAACCATTCAAAATGCATGTGGCTTAAAAACATATTTTCTGGCCTGTTTATTGTAATTCGCTTATGCTACTCAGAATTTTCATTTAGACTACATTTCTTGTACTAAGCTATTATTTTTTCGGTTTTTCGAATTTATGTTGTTAATGAATGTTCTTATTTGGTATGCTTTCATACATCCTCATGCATGCTTCTGCTGCTCCCATTTATTTATCTATTGGGATGTTTTGCTGCATGTATCCTATTGGTTACTTAAGAGGCCTTCATAAATTAAAATAAAATTGGCTGTGGAGGGGAGACTGGATCTAACCAGTGAACCTAGTCTGAAATGATTGCTTGTGACGTCTCCTCGTTTATATACTTAATTGAAGCTCTGCCTGAAAAGATCAGTTTTCAATATTTTCTGAATCTGAGGTGGTTGGGCTCAGATCTAAGGTGGGGTTAAGGTGCATTTAAAAGTCTGGGTCATTGAGGCCCCAGAGTCTTGCCTCCATGTTTCCTCCTTTTGATTGACTGTTATCTGATGGGTGTAGGTTCAGCAGAGGACTCTGACAGGACTGTAGTAAGGTGCCCATTTCTGTGGATGTGTGTTTCATTTGCCTCAGGATGCTTTGTAGACAGTACTGAACCAAATTCCAGTGTCTACAGGGAGCCACTGGATTGTTTATATGACTTGCTTGATGTTGTCCCACAATGCAGGCAAGGCTGCAAAAGGGGGGGGGTTGGCAGTAATTTGCTGGATTTGTTAGATTTTTGAAAGGCCCTGCATAGTGTTTACAAGAAACAACTTAGATGTGAGAATTTAGCATGTGTATGTGAAAGTAGAAGGAGATAGAAAATATCTGCAATATGGAAACATCAAGACCGAGTCACACCAGGGACACTGTGACAGATCACACCTCATATTCCTGAATCTCAAATATATTTTTTGGGCACATTTTTTCGTTGCCGACTTTGATTTGCAATATATGGATTCACCAACATTTATGTAAGCAGATGTCAAATGTGTGTGGTGTAGGTGAGGTGGTAGGTGTGCTAGTAGAGTAGTGGCAAATGAAAATGGTGTGAACACTCACAAAGTTATGACTTATTGAGTATTCTACCCTTTTATAAATGCCTTTCCCAAATGTATTGCACCTGTAGATGTACTTCTGGATTACCCAGGTGTAAGTGGTACAATAGCAGCGGGAAGGTGCATTCAGCACTCCTAATGCCGGGTCTCGTGGCTCAGTGGACTAATGCATCAACTTCAGAGGCCTGTGTTCAACCTCATGGTCACATGTTCGAATCCTGGGGGTCCACTTAGCCCTTCATCAATCTGAGGTCGATACTATGAGTACCGTTGGATAACAATAAAAATCTGTTATTCAGTGCCAAGATACCCTTCTGGGTGAACGTGTGCTTTACAAATACACATGTTGTGTGAAGGGTGGTCTTGACATGGATGAATATTTTTCATATGTGGAAAAAGGAGAGAAAGACTAGACCCAGAAAAAATTTATATTATGCCGGCATTATTCACATAATTTTCGGGAATGTTCAATTAAACCATTTTGCCACATATTTGTTTGTCACAAAATTATGGTGCGGGAGCTTGGAACAATACAAACAACCAGAACACAAGTGGCTGTTGTTTGTAGCTGTTCTGTTTATTGTTTTTAGGAGAAAATGCAGTCTCAGGTCACAAATGGCTGCAAAGAAAAATTTGTTTGCACTAAAATGTAGTGCTAAGTGATGGATTTGCGTTTTCTGTAATTATGCATAATAATCGTCAGGAAACTTCAGTGATTACACAATAGTAAATCACTCGCATTTCGCAGACCCCTAAAACAATATTACTCTCATATTCCAGTGCGATCCTAACATAGACGTGAAGGGAAACTGCTTTCCAGATGATTTGTGTAAACAGGGTTGGGCAAATTGAAACAATCAATGTTTTCAATGGCTTACATTCAGGAAATTGTGAATCAGCAAACTCATAAATCTGTACAATTTGGAAATCCATTGCTGTTGTGATTGGGAGGCTCAGAGACTGCTGTTATATTAAAGATTCAATAAGATATGATCATAACCCACACAATCCATTGAGTAAAAAACAAATATGCATAATGATAAAATTTCAAATGCAGATTTTAAATTGTGAGAAAGTGAATTATTAACTGCAGTGGATGGTAGTCCACCACAAGCAATAAATTCACTGTCTTGCTAGGTCCAGTTAAAGGTTTCAGTAATTTAACCATGAGTTCAACCCCTAGTGCTATGAAACAGATCAGGCAGGCATAAATTTAATAAAATGTGAAAAGCATTTAGAAGTACCAAAGCAATGAATTTGTTGGATACACAGTACAATAAAAATCCTACTCCAATTTATCAAAATAGACAATAATTTAATGAACCAAATGACACCAAAATGACAAAAATCCAATAAGGGAAACTGCAGATATAAATTTTAAAGTTTTAAATAAAAATAGTGCCAAAAAGTGTTAAGCGCCAACCATAATCCTCTGGTTGTGCTTGACCAGTAGCAAGGCACGATTTAAGGCCAAAAATAATGGTGCACGGACCATATACACCAACCAGTTTTGACCCAGTCAGAGGTTTTACCTTTTGACTTGTCTTTTTTGCTACAAGTGAAAATCCTTCAGCCAGTCAAGGAAGGACACTGTATCCAAAGAGGGCTCCACATTATTGGATAGGGGTTTGAAAAGGTCCCAATAAACCTTTTGGTTTTGGCAGGAAGAGTCCTGAGAAGAAGAAATTCAAATGTTGTGCCCAGGAAAGTCCTCTTGCTGTCCGCATACTTTTAGAGCTTTCACCTGATCAAGATTTCTACCTTATGTCTCTACATAGTCTCTTTTTCAGAGCTCAGAATCCTCCAGTGGGGCAAGGCAATCGGCTGTATCTGAAGAGGGCTTCAGGAGACCAGATACTTTCTCTGCAAGGTCCTGCTGAATCACATTTGCTGCTGCAGCGAAGCTCAGAGGAGGGGAAATCTGAATCTCCAGGCCAGCTGCAATGCACTGTTGGACTCGGCCCTTTCGCAGGTTCATCCCTTAACATTTTACCTTCAGTCCTCTTATTGTTTGCTGAATTAGTTTTTGTTGGCTTTAGGACTCTGTGCACTTTACCACTGCTGACCAGTGCTAAAGTGCGAGTGCTCGCTCTTCTAAACATGGTAACATTGGCTTATACCCAATTGCCATATTTAATTTGCTTGTAAGTCCCTAGTAAAGTGGTACTCTATGTACCCAGGGCCTGTAAATTAAATGCTACAAGTGAGTTTGCAGCACTTATTGTGCCACCAACTTAAGTAGCCCCTTAAACATGAGTCAGGCCTGCCTTTACAGCCTTTGTGTGCAGTATTAAGTCATTTCAACCTGGCAAATTAAACCTTTTGCCAGACCCAAACCTTCCATTTTAATACATATAAGTCACCCATAGGATAGTTCACACATAGCCCAGGATGCAGGGTGCAGTGTATTTAAAAAGTTGGACATATACTTTTAATTTTTGCATGTTCTGGTAGTGAAAAACTCTTACATTTGTTTTTCAATACTGCAAGGCCTAAATTTCCCATAGGATCACATTAGAATGACCTCATTACATTTAATAAGTTGTACCTTCTAAACAGGAACAAGTAACCAGTTCATATTTGATATCTTTGGAATTGTAATTAAAAATCCTCTCTTATGGTAAAGTTGGATTTTAAATTCCAAATATGAAAATACCACTTTTTGGCAGTTGGGCTTTGTGTATTCCTCTGACAGACACACACAATAGAGGGATTAGGTGTGCCTGGATGGGCCATCGCTGGCAGGATGGGAGGGCGGAGCTGGCCATAGCCCTACTTACACTTGAATAAGCTGTGTCCTGCCTCCAAACAAACGGGCTGCAAACCCCCTGTAGTTAGTCTGGAGCCAGGGCAGGGGAGGCAAGAGACCTGTGCACTTTAAAGGGAAACTTCTAGAAGCTTCTCTCACTTCAAAGGAGGCACCCGGTATAAATATTGGACCTCAGACACCAACTCTTCAGTATACTCCTAAACCTGTGGAGACTTTGCCAGGAAGAAGGACTGCTGTGCTGCTGATAGCACTGCCACTCTGCTGGACTGCTACCATGCTGGACTACTGCCTTGCTGGACTGTTGCCTTTCTAGAGTGCTGCCCTGCTGTCCTCCTGCCTGAGGCAGAGGGATTGGGCCTGGACTTGAACCCAGGACTCCCACAGTTACTCAAAGGGCTAGTCTGCTGGTCTCCTGTTCAGAGCCACAGGATTATAACAGGCTCCCAACCACCTGAACCAGCACCCAGATCCAGCTGGTGAAACCCCTAGCCCCCAAGTGGTGCCCCCCAGGTACTGGACCCTTGGTGTTGCCTCGGTGGAGCTGAATTGAAGTTTTTGGGCTCTTCATGACTCCAAACGGGCCTTTGGTGCCAAAATCTTGTCACTTGCACTGCCCACCAATGCGAAGACCCTTGAACCCGACCCTTTGCGCTACAGCATTGACTGCTTGTGGGGAGCGCCACTATGAAGCTTCTGCTCGACCGTTCGTGATAACAATAGGATCTTCACGCTACAGTGATGACTGTCCACGATACCAAACCTGCTCTTTATGCTGTAACAACAACCATCTGTGACTCTTCCCTGCTCCTCACGACCCCCTACACTGTGAACAGGACTCTTTGTGCTGGACTAAGAAGGTAACTTTTGAGCAGGACTAACTTGGTCTCTGTATCTGACCCGCGCTCCTTCGTGGTCGGCCTGAACTTGTTGCTTTCTCCCGGTCTCGCACAAAGAAATAGCTGGGCTTTTAGACACCTATTTCACTTAAATCTTTAAATTCCATATCTCAGGTTCAACTGATTGGATGTTTGTCATTTTGGCTTTGATTTATTTATTACATTTTGCTCAATTTTTCAGTTTGAAGTGCTGCATAAATACTTTACACATTGCTGTTAAGTTAAGCCTGAATACTCTGTGCCAATCTACCAGAGGGTTGAGCACAGGTTAATTTGGGGTTTGCTTGTTACTCACCCTGACAAGGATTGTGGTTGCTGCTTGAGTAGGATTGCACCCTACCTCAACCAGTAACCCAATTTCTCACAAACACACATATCAACTTGACAGGTTTGCCTGGTCCTCTAAAGGTCTTTTAGTCCAAAATGTTTCTAAGTTCCATGTCTTTCAGAGATGTTAGTAGGAGTAAACTTTGAATAATCCAATGGTCCTAGGACCTCAGGAACAGCACTTGGAGGTCAATACTCACTCCAGCAGAGGCCACCAGCGGGTCCACGTCAGGCCCAGTTGGTACTGGTCAGATGGGCTCTTCAGGGAAAATGGCTCTCTCAGCTTGTTGTGGCCTTGTAGCTTACACTGGAGGTCAGCAAACCGACCCTTGTATTCCACTTCTTTGTCCTGGATACAAGTGTGAGCAGGCACAGCCCTTCTAGTCTCCTCACAGGTCTCAAACAGCAGGTGTAATCTTTCTTATGCTCATCCACAGGGCCAGAGTGCTCTGACAAGGGTGCCAAGGGATACCACATTTATGCTGGCACTAGCTTGTCGATGCGGGTGACTTCTGCCCCCGCCCTAACCAATAGGGAAACATTTCCTTGGAGTAACTCAACGCACTTTTACAGAAAGCGTGCCTTACCGCAAACAGCCCATTGTGCCCCCTCTGTCCAAATACAAAATGGTAAAACCATTCTCCCCCTCCTCAGTGCCTGTGTGCCTACCCCAAAGGGGTGGCCAGGGAAATGAGCAACCCCTCCTCTGTGGTCACTTCAAACCAATTCTGGGTGCAACTGCATTCCCACTGGGATTGGATCTGCCTGACTAGGGAACAAATATGAGACCTGTGCATGTGTCATCTGACCTCTGCCTGTGACAGGGGAGGCACCTTTGAAGTTAATCAAGTTCCTGGGCACTGACCCAGTGGTCATCCTGTCAGAGAAACAGAAACTCCTTCCACCACCCAGACCTTTGTCTATGCTCTGGGAGCAGTTTTAATTCCTATTCAAGTCTTGAGCACTCAGAGGACTGCAGCTGGAGGCAAATGCAAATTAGCCTCCAGAGACATTAGGCGAGACATTAGGTGGGGAAAAGGCAACTTTCTGAAAGTACCTTTTATTTAATATTCATTAAAGTCCAACTTCAGCAGAGAGTTGGGCATTTAATAAATATTCCAAAGAGCCCAATAATGATATGTCTGGGTGTTCAGTAACCACAGATAGCATTATTAAATGTAATAGTGCATCTCAGTGTTTTTCTATGAAACAGCCAGCTGTGCTTCTGTGAAAATACCTTTTGGGTGCTAGTCACACTAAGGACATGCCAACTCTAAATTTCTACATGACCTGCTATTAAATATCATGTACCACACCTTGTGGGCTACAAGAACTACATAGGGATGTCTTATTAATCTTTAAAAGGACGTTTTTTTCCCATCTAAAGGGTTTATTTAGACAGGATGGATTGCAGTTTCAAACTGATGTGGTTTGCCTGGTAACAATAGTGGTTGTACTGGTAATTCATAGGTGACATTCAACTTTCCATGCCATAGGCATACTTTGGACACTATAAACTATGGACTTACAGGAAACGTAAATATGCCAGTTAGGTGTTAGCTAATTCAATATGTTTTAAGGAACAGATCACATGTACTAGGGCTTAGTTAGCAGTATCCCAGTGCACAGAGTAAAAAAAAACAACAGTATCAGTACAAAAGAAGTGGGGGGGGAAGCAAAAAAGTAGCACTTTCTCCAACAAATGTCATCAGAATTGTCCCATTTGATACCATCAGAAAAGGCACTCAATACTCACAAAGTAAAGCAGGGGAAAGTCTTGCCAAATCACAGTTAAGTACAAAGTAGTAAATTCTGGTGTGTGAGGCAATAGCTGAATTGCAGAAGTATGGCAAACATTATAGTGTAAAACCAATCTTTGTGTATTTTTCACAGCTCTCATGAGAACTACAAAAGGGTCATGGGAAAAGAAATAGGTGACATTTCCCAACCAATCAACCCTTGGATTTATGGTGCCACCAGAACTTGTTGATGGCAATTTTGAACCACATCACACATGTTTCTATCACATATATAAAGGGCACCTATGTAATATAGTCCAATATTTCCATTTTGGAGTTCTGGTGACATTATAAGCCCCAAGTGTATGAAATTGGGTTATTGGTTGACTGGAGTGTGACGCCTGGTCAAGCAACAACCACAACCCTTGTCAGGGTAAGGAACAAATAAACCCCAAATTGATTAACCTGTGCTCAACCCCTCGGTAACATGGCTCAGAACAGTGAGGCTTAACTTGGAGACAATCTGTACAGTATTTGTGCAACACTTCAAACTGTGACACAGTGAAAATACAGAGCGATACCAAAGGGGATGATGGATGGAGCGTTTGAGCAAATCAAACACTCACCCCCAGTCAACTGATCTGGGTTTAATCCATCATCATTCTTTAGCTCACTCCACCACCCCAGTTCAGACATGGCCATATGCAAATCAGTCTGACCCTGTGCCTCATGGGAACAGTCCAGCCCGAACTGCCAAGCCATGACTTCCCTGGACCGGAAACAAGCATCCTGGGACTGGTTTCTGGCTATTCAGCCGTCATCAGCCAGGCTAGCTTGAATCCAGTGGCAAAGTGAGCAAGGGACCCACGTCTGGGCATACCCTGCCAACTTAGGGCGCACAAAGCGATACCAAAGGGGATGATGGACGGAGCGTTTGAGCAAATCAAACACTCACCCCCAGTCAACTGATCTGGGTTTAATCCATCATCATTCTTTAGCTCACTCCACCACCCCAGTTCAGACATGGCCATATGCAAATCAGTCTGACCCTGTGCCTCATGGGAACAGTCCAGCCCGAACTGCCAAGCCATGTCTTCCCTGGACCGGAAACAAGCATCCTGGGACCGGTGTCTGGCTATTCAGCCGTCATCAGCCAGGCTAGCTTGAATCCAGTGGCAAAGTGAGCAAGGGACCCACGTCTGGGCATACCCTGCCAACTTAGGGCGAACAAAGCGATACCAAAGGGGATGATGGACGGAGCGTTTGAGCAAATCAAACACTCACCCCCAGTCAACTGATCTGGGTTTAATCCATCATCATTCTTTAGCTCACTCCACCACCCCAGTTCAGACATGGCCATATGCAAATCAGTCTCACCCTGTGCCTCATGGGAACAGTCCAGCCCGAACTGCCAAGCCATGTCTTCCCTGGACCGGAAACAAGCATCCTGGGACCGGTTTCTGGCTATTCAGCCGTCATCAGCCAGGCTAGCTTGAATCCAGTGGCAAAGTGAGCAAGGGACCCACGTCTGGGCATACCCTGCCAACTTAGGGCGAACAAAGCGATACCAAAGGGGATGATGGACGGAGCGTTTGAGCAAATCAAACACTCACCCCCAGTCAACTGATCTGGGTTTAATCCATCATCATTCTTTAGCTCACTCCACCACCCCAGTTCAGACATGGCCATATGCAAATCAGTCTGACCCTGTGCCTCATGGGAACAGTCCAGCCCGAACTGCCAAGCCATGTCTTCCCTGGACCGGAAACAAGCATCCTGGGACCGGTTTCTGGCTATTCAGCCGTCATCAGCCAGGCTAGCTTGAATCCAGTGGCAAAGTGAGCAAGGGACCCACGTCTGGGCATACCCTGCCAACTTAGGGCGAACAAAGCGATACCAAAGGGGATGATGGACGGAGCGTTTGAGCAAATCAAACACTCACCCCCAGTCAACTGATCTGGGTTTAATCCATCATCAATCTTTAGCTCACTCCATCACCCCGAGTGGGACGGGTATGCCCAGACGTGGGTGCCGTGCTCTCCATGCCACTGGAGTCAAGCTATCCTGGCTGATGAGGGCTGAAAGCCCGAAACCGGTCCTAGGATGCTTGTTTCCAGTCCAGGTAGGACCTGGCCTGGCAGTTCGGGCTGGACTGTTCCCATTGGGCACAGGGTCAAGACTGATTTGCATATGGCTGGGTCCAAACTGGAATGGCATGGTGAGCAAAAAAACGATGGATTTAGGCCCAGATCTCTGTACTGGGGTGAATGTATGACATTGTTCTGCATTCTGTCCATCAATTGTTGTTTTTGCACACAGTGAAAATACACCACAAAAAGAATCCCCATAACAGAGTTAAGAAACTAGAGTAATGTCTAATAAATAAAACAAGACCAAAACAGCAAAACTCAAATTTGCAGAACAGAAGATATTGAATTTTAAAATGTTTAGAGAAAATACATCAAAAGGCGTAAAGTGCCAACTGTGGATATTTAGTCGCACCACACTGGGACAATGTCAGAAGTTCAGGCCAACCAGGATGGAGTTTGGGCCGGCTATAGGGAAACATTTAGGCCTGCTGAACGAAGTACCTTCAATCCTGGTTTGCCGAGCATTGTGTGGATCTGCTTCGGAGGTGCATTGTGCAGCAGAGGTGATGCGTTGGTTCCGAGATGCGGCGAGGCTGCTGTGCTAGGTCCTGTTGCGGCAACAATAAGGATCTCGTCGGCGGGGCTAGAGATGGGAAGTCCGTGTTGGGGATGCAAGGCGCAGTCGGGGCGATGCATCGGTTCTGAGTAGCTGCAAGGCTGCGAAGTGGAGTCCATTGTCGCGGCTGCCGTCAGCAAGAGATGCAAGGGCTGAGGTGGTGTCACGCAGTGGCGGCTCCGGTGGTTATGTGGGATGCGGCGGCGATGCAAGTCTTTTGAGATGGGTCCAATCCACAAAGCAGTGGAGATGCATTGGTTCTGATCGGGGTTGCACTGCGCAGTAGAGAAGATGCGTCGGTTCCGCTGGATCCACAGGCTTGCAGAACACCTTATGCCCACTTTCATGGGTCCAGTACTGGAGTGGCACCCTTTGGCAGGTTATACTCACAGATGGCTGACTCACCCAGGCAAGAGGGCAGCAGGTCAGCCCAGCAAAGCAGGTGTCCAACAGAGTGCAGTCCAGCAGAAGAGTAGTCCTTCAGCAGCACAGCAGTCTTTTTTCCTGCGCAGAGTATCCACAGGTCCAGAAGTGTACTGAAGTAGTGGTGTCTGAAGCCCATCTTTTATACCCTGGTGCCCTGGTTCTGCAAGGCAGGAGAAGCTTCTAGACAATGGCTTTAGAGTGCAAGGAATTCCCTGCCTCTCCTGCCCTGGCTCCAAGCTGGCTAGAGTGGCAATGCAGGGTCATTAGACCCTTTGTATGTGGATAGGACACAGACTAGTCAGGTGTAAGTGAGACTCTGCCAAGCTCATCCCTCCCATTCTGCCAGTGATGGCCCATCCAGTCACACCTATGCTTCCATTGTGTGTGGCTGTCTAGGAGGAATACACAAAGCCCAACTGCCAACTACACCAAGTCATATGACCAGAGACAGGCTGCAGGCACCAAATGGTAATGGCAACAAAATGCCAAGATTCTAAAAGTGGCATTTTCGGAATGAGAATTTAAAATCCGACTTAAACATACGTTAGGATTTTAAGTTGTGATTCCAGAGACACCAAACATGGACTGGTTTTCTCTTCCCATTCGGAAATTACACTTCTAAAATGTGATAAGCAACTCCAATGTTATCCTATGGGAGATACAGGCCTTGCAGTAGTGAAAAACGAATTTAAGAGTGTTTCATTACCAGGACATAAAAAACTTAAAAGTACATGTCCTACTTTTTAAATACATTGCACCCTGCCCTCTGTACTGTCCAGCGCCTTCCTTAGGGGTGACTTATATGTATTGAAAAGGAAGGTTTGGGCCTGTCAAAAAGGTTTGTTTTGCCAGGTTGAAATAGCAGTTTAAAACTCTGCACATAGGCTCTGCAACCGCAGACCTGAGACATTTTTAAAGGGCTGCATAAGTGGGTGGCACAATCAGTGCTGCAGACCCACTAGTAGCATTTAATTTACAGGCCCCAGGCACAAGTAGGGTCACCTTGGTAATGCCAATTGGTTAAAGGGCAATATTGCCATGTTTAAAGGAAAGATTACAAGAACGTTAGCACTAGTTAGCAGTGGTAATGTGTGCAGAGTCGTAATACCAGCAAAAACAAGGTCAGACAAATTGGCGGAGGAAGGCAAGAAGTTGGGAGGAAGACCACCTTAAGGCTGACAGGTATAACACCAAGGCTAAAGTCTGAGTGGTTTGTAAATTTCACCAGAATCTGGAGATGGCAATATAGGATCCTATAACACATGGTGCCATTATGTAATTTTTTTATTGCATGTTTATTTTCGGGATAGTTAGCTTGAAAACAGCTCTTTTCTTCAAAGTGCAGCTCACATTGGGCACCAATTGGAATTGGAATGTTTAGTCTTTGTTTATTTCATTTTTTATAAAACAGCAGTCAAAGGTGAAGTCAGAAGATGTATGTGATTCCTATGCTGCAGTATTTACTACATCTGTATGGGATATCTGCCTTTGTCATATTATTTGCCACATAATTTGCATATTTTACCTCATATTTGTTTTCAACTGAAATGGATCAAAATAATTTCGCAGCATAACTTGCACTTTTTTAACTTTTGTTTTTTAGTTTACCACAGAAAACAACAAGAAACAATTACATGCCACTATCAGACAGTGTACTTGTCAGGCAGTCATATGAAGGTTCAACTGAGTTCATGTTTGGATCATGTTTTCCTGTATTGCGGCTTCAATCCTTTCACCCCAGTGGCGTCCCCCCTCTTCATTTGAGGCTTTGTTGAGCCCTCCCACACACCCTTGCCTGGCAGAGGGCCACCCAAGGCACAGTCCCTTATTGCCCTCGTCATCCACTCCCTTCCATGGGCCCCTTATTTTTGTGAGCTTTTTGGCCATTCTCTTGCCTTATATACCTTCTCTTGTGCCCACATGCACCAGTCCATGTTAGTCTCCCATGTTTCCACCATTAGAGGCTTCTCCCTTCCCCATCATTGTATAATGTCCTGCCTGGTTATCATTAGTACTACATTGCAAAAGTTTGCTCTCTCAAGATTCCTCGGAGCATACTTAATAGGGGAGTGCACCACAGGAACGTCACTTTTACCGAAGTTATTGTGGCGTGATGCCCTGCTTCATATTTACAAAGTGGCATTAAGCCACTTTTTGTTGCTTAATGCCACGTTGTAAATATGGTACCCTTTAATGCAGTTTTCTGCATGAAAGGGACATGCAATGGGTCTTGATGTGGGCATTCCACCATAACACTCATTGCTTTTTAATGCTGCCCCAGATTTACAAATTTCTGTAAATCGGAGTCAGCGCCAAAAACGAACTCCATGCAATAGCAGTTGTTAGAATGGCACAACAATGAGAAATACTTTTATTTCTCCTTATTTTTGTTCTTCTATTTGTGCTACATTCTGCCGCACACATAGAAAGGGCAAAACACCATTAATGATTGTTTATGTGCAGGAAGGTGTCCCCAAACAATCATTAAATAATGACGATTTGCTACTTCTATGTGTGCTGCAGAATGCAGCACACATAGAAGTAATAAATTGCCGTTACTGATTGTTTATGTGGGGGAAGGGACACCTTTCTGCACATACACAATCATTCCCTGCAACACAGGCACCCTTGCACCCAAGGGTGCCCCCATTGGCGCTATGCAGTTATTTTTAGGGCCAGCCCTAGGGAAAACACTGTGCCGTATTGTTGTAAATACGGTGCATCTCTGCGTTTTGGAAATGGCGGAGCATGGCGCTGCAAATTTTGCCACAGCTCTGCGTGCCACCATCCCATTGTAAATATGCTCCCTAGTGTGACAAGCTGGGGGTAAGCTCCAGAGAGTCATTGATAGCCTTGGACATCTTGCGATGTATGTCCGCCTCGCCCCCTTCCGATCCAAGGCCACCAAGATCATCTGCGGCGTACCCCAAGGCTCCTCCCTCAGCCCAACGCTGTTCAACATCTACATGGCACCCCTCGCCCACGTCGCCCGACAGCACAACCTCAACATCATCTCCTACGCCGACGACACCCAGCTGATCCTCTCCCTCACCAAAGACCCTCACACCGCCAAAGCCCACCTCCACGAAGGAATGAAGGCCGTCGCCGAATGGATGAGGACCAGCCGCCTGAAGCTGAACTCGGACAAGACGGAGGTCCTCATCCTTGGTTCCAACCCTTCAGCCTGGGACGACTCCTGGTGGCCAACATCACTGGGAACAGCCCCGCCACCCACCGACCACGTACGCAACCTAGGGGTCATCCTCGACCCCACCCTCTCCATGACTAAGCAGGTCAACGCCGTTTCCTCATCCTGCTTCAACATCCTCCGAATGCTCCGCAGGATCTTCAAGTGGATCCCCACCGAAACAAGAAAAACAGTCACCCAGGCCCTCGTAAACAGCAGGCTGGACTACGGAAACGCCCTCTACGCAGGAACGACGGCTAAGCTCCTGAGACGGCTGCAACGCATCCAGAACGCCTCTGCACGTCTTATCCTCGACATCCCCCGACGCAGCCACATCACACCCCACCTGAGAGACCTGCACTGGCTCCCTGTCAACAAGAGGATAACCTTCAAGCTCCTCACCCACGCACACAAAGCACTCCACAACTCCGGACCAGCCTACCTCAACAGACGACTCAGCTTCTACACACCCACCCGCCAGCTCCGCTCGACCAGCCTCGCCCTCGCCACAGTCCCCCGCATCTGGAAAACGACTGCCGGCGGCAGATCCTTCTCCCACCTCGCCGCCAAGACCTGGAACACCCTCCCCACCAACCTCCGACAGACCCAAGACCTACTGGCCTTCAGAAGACTCCTCAAGACCTGGCTCTTCGATCAGTAGCAGCACCACCCCCCTCTTCCCCCAGCGCCTTGAGACCCTCGCGGGTATGTAGTGCGCTTTATAAGTGACATGATTGATTGATTGATTGATTGATTATGCCCGACCAGAATTTCTGAAGCCTTGGGCATTCCCATATCACATTACTTGCATTTTTCACTGTCTAATTTCGATAACCTTCCTGCATAATTTGGTGCTCTATTCCACATAATCCTAGTAGTCAGGCCAATGTTATAACTCTGCAGAGTGGTGTGGGGCTGTCAATATGATGGCGAAATTCATATATCACAGGCAACCCCAAAATATGTTCTATATTTCATAGGTCACTGTGATGCATGGGTGTTTATACCACTCTGTTCTGTGCAATGAAAACGCCAAAATATGTATCAAAAAGACACACACACACACACTCTCATACACACACACTCACATATATGTATAACGTGCAGAGATAAAACTATCGAATTTAAAAAAACGAACACACATATATGTATAATGTGCAGAGATAAAAACTACGGAATGTCTAGCAATATTTCAGTTCAGTGTTCCAACCCTTCCCCTCTGATCTAAATATTGGTTTATTTAGCCTCGTTTTCACACTCCATAACCTTCCGGCTTTGAAATACTCCTGCTACAAAACGAACGTCATCTGTAATGCACTGCCTGCTACTGCTGTTCTATGCCAAAAGCAGATTTATGTTCGCATGGAATTCTTTTTGGCGTCGATCTAGTGGTCTGTTGTTTTCCCAGCTGGAACTACCATCAGTTCCAGAAAAAGATGGACTTCAATATCAGGCTTTCCCACTTTTTCGGAGGGAGGTCTCTTTCTCGTATGAAAGAGGGCGCTGGTGTTAACATTTACACTTAATAAACATCGCCTTAATTCTATGGCGTGTTTCTTTGCATCTCTTCATCAGATACATTTGCGTTCATTTAAAAAATAAGACGCTGAAAGGATTAGGTGTCTGGGTTGACAAAATGTGGAAAGTTGATCCCGATGTCCATCGCAGCGCTACATCTGTGTGACGCGCCCAGTCGTGTTCTGTTCCACGCAGAGCGCTACTGAACGTGACTGGAGAAGAGAACAATTAACGGCGCACGCGGCTGCGCGCAGAGATGGCAACGTGCAGACATTTTCTGATCAGAAGCGTGAAGTAAAATGTTCAGAGCAAGAAGCAGTTTGCAGTTCCATCCCACCACGAGAAGCAGAGATGTAACAGCAGTAGTTTGGCGTCTATTCCTCAAGAATAAGCGAAAAATTGAAATCTGGAACAACGAAAACTAATCTGTGCGAACATAGTCCCAATACCGGCAACATCCCCCCACCTTCCCATAGGCGAACGTGCATAAATAAACCACAAGACACTTTGTTTATGGGAAAAACTTGTCGCAGGTTTATTCCATACAAGAGTATGCAATAAGGTGGGTTATCTTACGGGCGATCCATGGGCAGGCAGCCGTCCAACCTATGCTGCCCCTGCCCGCCTGATGAGCCAGCACTGTGGGATGTATGCCCGATCAGCGCTACACCTTTGTTGATCCACCACTGGATCACGTGTCCCTTGTTACCATCCTACTCACGCCCCTTTCAGGGCGGAGCGTATCAGGGCAAACCCCCGGTTGGTCAGGCCCCCAACCGCCCGAAGGACTAACGGGGCGCCGTCGCGGTTCTCCAGGACCCTGCCATGAGGATCCTGGTCTTTGGCTCTGGCACCCCTTTTGTGCCGCGCAGAGGTACCTTTACTGTACCCGTCTGCCACAGAGGTACCCTTACTGTACCATACTGCTTCCAGATCGCCCTGTAACTCCGCCTGCAACACAAAAGCAAACATTAAAACATTCATTACACTTTGCCCACCAGCCCAGCCGAAGGGTAAGAGGAAGGGAGGGAGACGGCGAGGCTGGCGGCAAAGAGGCCGCTGGGAGGGTCGGAGGGGTATACATACCCTCTCTCCCCCCCTGGGCGTACCGGAAGTGACGACCACACCCCCTGAACAGCGGGCTCCAGGCGGAAGCCCTCTGCTGCTAGAGCGAGGGGTAGGCTTGTGCCACAATGGCACTAAAGGGCCGCCCTTTTAGGGGGGCCCCCTTTGGGGCGGCGGGCAGCCACATAGTCCCAATACCGGCAACATCCCCCCACCTTCCCATAGGCGAACGTGCATAAATAAACCACAAGACACTTTGTTTATGGGAAAAACTTGTTGCAGGTTTATTCCATACAAGAGTATGCAATAAGGTGGGTTATCTTACGGGCGATCCATGGGCAGGCAGCCGTCCAACCTATGCTGCCCCTGCCCGCCTGATGAGCCAGCACTGTGGGATGTATGCCCGATCAGCGCTACACCTTTGTTGATCCACCACTGGATCACGTGTCCCTTGTTACCATCCTACTCACGCCCCTTTCAGGGCGGAGCGTATCAGGGCAAACCCCCGGTTGGTCAGGCCCCCAACGGTCCGAAGGACTAACGGGGCGCCGTCGCGGTTCTCCAGGACCCTGCCATGAGGATCCTGGTCTTTGGCTCTGGCACCCCTATTGTGCCGCGCAGAGGTACCCTTACTGTACCCGTCTGCCGCAGAGGTACCCTTACTGTACCATACTGCTTCCAGATCACCCTGTAACTCCGCCACAGCCCTGGAGGCGGCCACCGTCGCAGCCAGGGCCCCCCACTACTGCACCTCCTATTACCTGCAACCTGCCCTTTCCAAACATTCCTGTACATCCAGGAGAAACAAGTCCATCCCCACCGGGGACAAGTGGACCCCGTCCTCCTCAAAGTAACCTTTAACGTTTGCCTGGATGAGCTCATGCCTGATAAAGCCCAACCCCCTCCGACTCAGAAACTTACGCATAGCACTGTTGACCCGCTTGCGCGGCTGTTCTGCTGCCTCCCTTGACCTGGCACCACGCCAGTAAATGCGTGCGGTTATTTCAGACCAAAACAGTTCACAGTGACCCAAGCGCCTGCTTAGTTCGCCCAAGTCCGATTTCATGGCCACGAGTAATACCCTCCTCCCCACGGTCATGAGATCATTGCCCCCAAGTGGATCACCAACATATTGGGAGGGGCTACACCTAGGGCCAGGCGTTGCTCGAGCCTGTTAATGATGCTGTTCCATCTCATACCTGGGAAACCCATCCAAACAAAATGAGTGACTGCGATCTAACATTCTTGAACTGTTCTCTGTTTCGGGGATGTCCAATAGCATCCTCTGACTTAGCCCCGTGCCACACTCTGCGTGGAATAATCCCAGGCCACCCGAGCTCACATTGACCCATGTATTCGCTGATCTCCCTTAAGTCAGCTTACCTGGTTTGAAAGAGTGACTTCCTCCCCATGGCAATGAGGTTGTTACCCCCTATGTGTATCCTAAGGAATTGGGGGGGTGGGCACCCCCCCCTTGGTCCAATCTCTTAATAACTGGGTTCCCCTGCACATGCCATGCAGCCCCTATTCCTTATGGGAATTACGCCTGCTCAACTCCCGTACCTCTAAATGAGGCTGGCTCCACCCAGAACTATCTGATGCACCAGGAATGAGAGATAATAGCAAGTGTGCCCTCCTTTACTTGCCATGTACCGTCCTGTCTTACTGAACTTACACCTGTTCAGCACCTTCCGAGGGGACTTCCTTGGTTCATGATTGCTAGCATTGTGTGCAGTCGCGACATAAATGGGTAACCTCCTGGTTAGCGCCCACCTTAATGTGCCATGCTGAGAGCAACTGGGTACCCCCACCCCTCTTCTCTGTGAAGAGATACAGCAGCCGGCTGAATACCCAAGGTACAGGAGGTGTGCCCAATGAGGAACCCCCAGTTCGTCAAGTTTGTGCCTATCCTTTCATGGGTGACTGGCCCTAGTTTGCCCCTACTTGGAAAAGCCCCAGTACCAGGGTGCAGGCTGATTGATGGAAGAGTTATCAATGCTGCCGGGAAGGCGTGCCGTACCTGTGCCCAGGCAACTCATGACAAGGTGTGCCATAGCAGGCAGGAGTCCCGGGATCTTCAGCTGACGTATCCCGGAGGCAGGCCTGTGTGTAGAAAAGCTACTGGGGTGGGGCGAACCAACAAGCAGTCGCCTCCCTACAAACTATGGGAATGTCTAATGTCCAATAACTTGTAGCTTGTTCTTTTGCTGCAGCCCTCCCTGTGCCAGTGCTCCTGTCCTCTGCTCGAATAGCAAGCACCCCCCACTGAATTCCCCCTGGGGGCTCCAGATAGTGGGAGGCGGTGAAAAATGTCCTGCTAGCTTGGCCATAACACGATGGCTACCCCCTTGCTTTGGTAAGTACAACTTTGGATGTTCAGTGATGACCATGTGCGGTACCAAGCGAAATATGGAACCACAGGGGAGGGTCAACGGGCGGGGACAGGGTGAGACTAATGACAGATGCTGGGTCCCCTGTTGGAGTCCCCACCCGAGCCGTAGCCCACCCCGCACCTAAATTTATAGGTTCTATGCAAGGTGCCCTTAGTTTGTTCCAAACCCAAACTGCACATGTATTAGCACCTGGTCCCACGCCACATTGCACTCAGATTGCTAGAAAGTGGTACTGCTCACATATTAGCCCATGGTGCTTCCAGCACACCTCAGCCCAGCAGACTAAGCCCTAATTAACCCCCGTGCATACAGCAAGGAGCTGCATGTAGCTCCTGAACGCCCATGAAGTGGCTCTCAAACTGAATCTCAAACCTGACATCATACAGGGGGTTATGCATATTGGAAAATGCCGCACAGTCCAGTTACGGACCTTGCAAGTACATACCAGCTGAAACAACTGCAGGCCCTCCTGCTAAGAGACAAACAATACATGACCAGAACGTGTCCATATGTGTCCAATGAAATTAAGCAAGTAACAGGCTTCTTGTATCAGCCAGGCCAAAAGTGCATTGCCTTGGAATCTGTGGCTAAATGGCTTTCTAGGTTGGCCCATATGGCACGATGTTAATTTGGATTTTCATTATCGTAATAGGGTAGCTGCTTGATACCAGTGCCAGGGTGCGACTGGGGAATTGCTGTGACCTGCCCTGCCAATGTCCTGGTCAACGGTTCCCCTAGGCAGAGCTTCGATCTCTTCTAGGCAGAACCTAACCCATCACACCCACTTATGCCCCTTTTCAAACTACATTTTACCAACTCGCGCCAGTGGTCATCTGGCTGAAGCCCAGTGGGACCTAGCCGTGACGGAGTTGGGAGCCACCTCACTGTGAGGGCCCCGCTACGGAGAGGTTAGAACACGCGGCCAACCCCAGGAGGGTTTCTTTACTTTTAATCTGACCTTTCAGGAGCCTTTAGAGCTGGTGTCATGGAGCGATAGCTTGATGCATCTTACCGGATATTTGAATGATACCCATGAACATTCTAAATGTTCTACAACACTCGAGCTGCAGGAAAAACTATCTTACTTGCCACAATTTGACACAGCAGCAGCTCACTAATATTACTGCTAATAGTCTCTGATATGTGTTTACATCTAAAATTCATCAGAGATATTGCTGTGCTTTAAACATTGTAGCAAAGCAGCAGCTCATTAGTATTACTGCAAATAATCTGACACTCCCCCGTTTCTCCTAAGTGAGGTCCCGTTTTGATCTAGGGAAGGCTTGCCAGGTGGTAGCAGCAGGCGGAAATTGTATTTCTGATCACACTATGAACCCAGCCACGAGGAAAACGTCCCTGCAGGCAAAATGTGCTCCACGGTCAAGAAGGCTGCTGAACATACCACGCCCTTGCTGCTGCTAACCTAAGCAGTGTAACCGACGCCCCTACAAATGCACCTAAAACCGGTCTGTGGTCATGACAGTTTTTTGGTCCATGTGAATTTGTAAAATGGACCAGTGCTGTGTCGTGTGGGTGCTACCCTCCGTGGGTGTTTCCTGTCCTTACCAAAAAAGGAGGAAAGGCAGGTAAATGTTATTGACCTTGCTATGCCTAACATAACATGTGTTGGTGCTCACCTCCACCACCCAAGGTATAATCCCACGCTGCTTGCAGGTCTTATTGCTAGCCAAGTTAATGGTACTTATTTTATTGCCCTCAGAGGGCGGCAGGAGGCCACTACAGTTTGCACCAAGCAAAGCTCCAGCCCTGCTGCAAGTCCCAGCAACATCACAGCTACTAACCCAAGCTATTGTGTAAGTGTGACAATTCAGACTATTCCAGGCCCCCAGAGCATAAGAATGGCATGAGCGACAGGCAATAGTAATTTTAATGAATAGTGAATTATTAATTGTCAGATGTTGTGGTCAACTTTAAAATGGAGAGACAAGGCCAAGTAGTGGCGAACTGCCACCATTGATAATTACATGACGGTGCCGAGTACCGGAAACCACCCGGTCGAATCTATCAATTAATACCGGATAATGATTACCTGTAATTATAGAATTGCAACACCCTTACAACGATGGCGAGGGCTTGAAAATGTTTTGTCGAGCCACCCCGTGGCCTGCTGGATCATACGATTCACCATTTGTAAATATGGACAGCTGTAACAAAGCTGCGCATGCAAAAAGACTCACATCGCGCTACCATATGCAACAATAGCTGCGTGTTAAAATTGACTAAGACACTACCGCTTCGCGGCAATGTGTCACATTTGCATGCTAATCCTCATACCATGCACCGTTATTTACATTCGGAAACCTGTAGAAAAGAGGCGCACGTAAAGGAGTCAAAACCTCGCGCTCAATATGCAGACAATTGCAGGGCGTGAAATTCCATCAATAAATTAACACTTCGTGGCAATCTGGAACATGTGTACATTGCTATTCAAATTACAATTAGTAGCACCTCTTTCGCAGCACAGACTGAAGGCGCCCGGTGTGTCACTGCTCAAAATTCATAGAAAGGCCTCGACAGGCTCTCTGCACACATCAGAGTGCTGTCGCCAAGCCAGAGATATCTTTGCAGCAAATTGCCCCCCCAGTAAGGATACAGAAAACTCGTCTTGGCGAGTGGTGCACAGGGCGAAATAGCTAAACCCAGTGTTTGTAAGTATCGCATGGAAGCCATTATTAGCGACCATTTACGGGACACAATAGTTTTGTTAGGCACGGGGAGATGTTTTTGTAGCTCGCCTAGTCAGTCACTCCTGTGATCTTTAGGTGCTGTCTCTAGGCACATGGAGATTAGCTGCGTTTCTCAAACTCACAGGATGTTGAGCCGACACCGAGTCTCGAACCGGGAATCCCCGCTCCAACGTCAGCACTTTGGCAGTTATGCCACTTCCTCTCCTCACACAATAAGTTTCCCTAAAGCACTTAAAGAGTACCCTTTCAGGGTGCCTATCAAGTTTGCATGCTTTTGCCAGATCCCAAGGAAAGAGGCATAGATTATATTCCCTTGACACTCAACGTCCGCGTGATAATAGCCAGCTGGAAATTATAGGCTAACTTGTGCTGAGCACGTTTCCATCCGCCTGCGTTGAGTGAGCATGGTATGCCACACCGAAGACACTGCACTCAACGACGTGATATCTTTTGATAACAGAACAACAACCCTGCCTTGGAGCCACATCTCCAATGCCTAAAGTGTGCCACTCATACCCATAGCGCCAGGCCTAAATTTTCGCAGCCAGCCTACAAACAACCTGGCAGCGCTGTCCGAGGCGCGTTTTCGACAGGCTTCCTGGTTTACCCCCTGGCCGGAAGCCTCATCATGCCAACGCCCCGCGTCCTGCCTGCCAACCACGTGGCCTCCATGGTAGGCCGGAATCCCGCACCCACGTGGCCAGAGGAGACTCCTGTAGTATAAAACAGACATCATCCTACCAACACAGATGCACAAGACTCAAGCGGTCTTTCCCGGTCCCCATTGTCTGCCCTGACCGATGATAATGTTGGCTTCACCATGCGTGAGTTGGAATTTGGGCCAGGCCGGCAGCTACCGCCGGGAACGACCGGTTCCTACTACCGGTACTTGCACCCCCTTGATTGGAATTAAAATACCCACAATTGATGGACGGAATGCAGAACAAATCACCTTCCCCATCATCATGAGGTCAGCCACAAAACGACAGGGTCAGCTCTAAACCCGCTGACCCAATTTACAGACGTTGCTCCCCTCACACCCTCAGGGAGGGCACAATGGTGCAACCTCACGTGACTGGTGCCCCCCCAATATAAGCCCGCATCAAAATTGCCCTTTGTTCGTTGAGAGAAAGCAAAACACACCACCACTGACAGCCTGAGTTGAAACGTAACATTGGTGCAAGTGTCAGCACCCATCACCACCAGGCCACAGAGGCGCCTACAAACCCCGCGCACAGTACTGGCAAGCACACTTCCAATGGAGCCACCCACTAAGCTCCCGTAAACAGGCCCAATTTGCCGAGTTGCCCCTTGATGCCGTAAAGCGGTAGATGCCTCGTTCGGTGCAATCGGGTTGCGCAGCTATTTTTTGTCCCCATGCACAGCAAGCACACAGACCCACCCATGCCACGACCAGCGTGGTTTTATACCAGTATAAGCCTGTCGAGGAAGGATAAACAAAACAGTGGAACAGTGCCACCCAGTGGCGTAAACACCCCCTAGCACTCTGGGATGTACATAGATGGACAATAGGGTGCTAGTACGTGAGCCCCGCAGTGTTGTCCTGATGCCCCCCTTGTTAAAGGCTAGGACATTCGGTTTGTAATGGCTGTTTTCGGTCGCATTTTCCTGCCCTTCAAAAAAAGTTACAATTTCAAAGGCACAATAAACGGCAAGAAACCAAGAACAGTTCCCCAAATTGACCTCGCCTCATGATTTTGGGATGCCGAAAAGACTTGTTTAGTGAGCGTAGCACCCTCTTCACAAAATGTCTCCAATGCTCCGCTCGCAACCGCACCAGGACCAGTATCTTAGCACCTTTTATCGCAACGTGCCGCATGCAAACACTAAGCGCGATGTACTAACAGCCTTTAATTTAAAGTCCCTAATTACCTAGCAAAATTTACTGTCTCAGGGGGTTACCGGATGAGACGCCTAATGAATATTCATTGGGCAGTCACTATAGAGACGCACCGTGACTGGCTACCGACAAATCTCCCGCCATCTTGCCCCCTGTGTTTACCTACACCCTAGAGTTGCCACGGACATCGTCGCGCACCGCGTCCCTGCAACACCACAAAATAAAACAACAGCCCTTTAATTTTAACTATGGGCACCACCTCTACCCAACCGGCGCCCAGGCACCGCAGCCAGCCCCTGCGGACACTGCATGCTCGTGTCCTCCCGCGCGTTGAGGCTCTGTTGCTCGCCCACCAAGGATGCCGAATTTCGAACCTGGTGCAAACCCGTGCTCAGGGAGACCTCACAGCAGCGGACACATGCGAGCACATCGACAATTACGTTGCATGTGAAATGTGAAACGAGTACAGCATACCGCGCCTCATAACAGTCGTGAAGTTATCTTAATGCTGCCCGGTCGGTGGCCACGTGTATCAAACACCACCTTCCTGCTGAAGCGCTAGCCAAAGCCGGGCCTACGGCCCTCACACATGCTCACACAGTCGAACGCCCACTCGCGCCAGTAAACACTCCGTCCCCGTTAGCAAGATCGGTAAAGGATTGCACCGCAACGTGGCTGGAGCACCACGCTGCCTCGTAACCATAGCGCTCTGTGGGGCTTGCCCAGCAACCGACCTCCCGACTAAGTGCCCCACATGCTACACAGTCCCCCTGTACCCCGACCAGGCTAGGGAAGCCTCACGCCTCGAAATTCATAGCGATTGGGAGAAGTGAGTTCGGGTGAGTATGGCCCTCTTGCAATGCCACTAACCTCTCAATCCGCCGAGTAACCCCGACCAAGCCGCCCGACGAGGGGAGGGAAACACAACTCCCGATTTAGCCGCAACTGCACCCAACGCCACGAGACAACCGCCTTGCAGGGTCCAAGTTAATCACCCAAGGTGGGGGCTCCGGACTAGGACTCCCTCACCTTAGATGGACCCCACCAGTCCTCTGCTCGTCCTGCTCCACCCGCGACAACAGACAAGACGGCGAGGCTGGCGGCAAAGAGGCCGCTGGGAGGGTCGGAGGGGTATACATACCCTCCCTCCCCCCCATGGCATACCGGAAGTGACGCCCACACCCCCTGAACAGCAGGCTCCAGGCGGAAGCCCTCTGCTGCTAGAGCGAGGGGTAGGCTTGTGCCGCAATGGCACTAAAGGGCCGCCCTTTTAGAGGGGCCCCCTTTGGGGGCGGCGGGCAGCCACAGATGAGAGCTTGTGCAGCCCACACTGCGGATCCAATCAGGCAAGCATCTGCGGGCAGTTAGGACGGGCCCTGAGGTACGTGCACCGGAGGGAGCATCTCAATGCTAGCAGAGAGTGGGGACATTCGCCTGTGCATGCTAGAAAACAAATGTTGACCTTTGGATATAAACTTGAATTGGTGTAGAAAATGTTAATAAAAAGTAGGTCCTGGGGCCGGCTCCATACCATACGTCCAAGATAACCACTGACCATATAAATGAGATTCATTTAGGATCACTGTATCTAAATTTAACTTATGTGGATATCAGTGGCGGCTGGCATCTACTCAAGTGGGTATGCGCGAAAATAAAATAAAAAAATAAAAACAAAGCCGCTTACCTAAAACGTTCTCCTTGCTCCGAACGTCTTCTTCTGTGGGGCCGTTGACTGCAATAGTGGGCGCCAGCACACTCCCTAGCCCAATCCAGGCGCTGCTCACATGCAGCATGAGAGCAGCGCCCTGGTTGGTGGGAGCAGCCTCTCTACGCACTCCGCAGTGCACTGGAGGCCTGCACTTGCTCTCAAAGCAGCTGTCTTAAAACAGCTGGGTTGAAAGGTTTAAAATACGCATGTCTGGCTGGCCATCGCAAGATATCCTGAAAATTAGACCTGGACATGGTGTAGTTGTTCGAACCCACAAAGTGGGCATGCGCATTATGAATGATAGTCAAAGTATGTCTCTACAGTCTGGTGCTGTTACACAGAACGTTTTGCCTGTCACTCATCTTGACTGACATTTCATAAACACCATTTTAACAATCATACAAGTCCTATTCCTGGACTGTAAATTCAGTGGTGATAGAAGACGCTAGTGTGGGTCAATAGTTTTGCCCTTTTGAAATGGTGGGGAGGATCACAAAACATTTTTGACTGGTGCTATCGAGGCAGTATTAGCTCTAAACACCTCTTACCACCGTATTAGGAAAAAATGATTCTGGAGGTGGTAATGTTTGACAGTAACATTTGTGCACACTTGCTGTGTAGCACTTTGTTGTGCTGGTGATGCGTTCCGCTGGTTCTAGTGCTGCTGTCTTTTTGTGCTGCATTGTTGCAATGTGGTTTTGTTTACTTTAGATATGTCAACAAGTGCTGCAACATTTCTGGCATAAAGCAGCACAAGCCTTGATAGTTGCTTTAAGAAGCAACCATGTACTACTATCTAAGATGGTAAAATAGCAATTAAACTACTTAAGACACCAGTCAGCTCAAAACTGTGGTCGTCGCCAGTACTCTATGGTCCATAGAGTGTTACTTGAAGTTCATCAGATGTTAGCCTTTTCAGATAGCCGGCAGAAAACATGAATCTGCCAGAATTTTCTTGCCTCAATACATTTCCAGTTCAGAGGCCGCACTCTCCTCGGAAAAGTACATTGAAGACCAACTCAAACAGCTGCAAATGTCAGCCCAGAGGCCAAGAAAGGACCAAGCAGAGCACATTCCCCTGTCAGTATCCAAGATGGTACTCCTCTGGGGCCAGATTGAAATACGTTGGGTGAGTCTGTTGTTACAGAGGTTTATTAAAAAATAATTGTAAATCTCTATATTTGTGAGCCTGTGCTTACACTTTTTGGGGATTCACATGTTCACCTAAGTAAAAAAACTTTAGGATGGTAGCATCGCAGAAGAAAATAGATTTCCTAGCTTATGTCTGTTTTTCCTAATCTAATGTGTACAGTCTCTGCATTGAGAAAAAGGCACATGCACAGGTTTAAAGTGATCGTCTATTTTCCAAATTTGTATTTTTTTAAAATCTTTTTTTAGTTCACAGAAAATCTTTTTTCATCGAAATCCCCGCCCTATGGAGCAGAGGACGTTTTTGGGAGAGAGGTGTGGCGCAGCAGGCAGAGCGGCTGAGGCTGGAGCACGGGGCTCGCGCTTCGATCCCGGGTGCCAGCGCCAGCACATCACCAAGTGACTCTGGGCAACAGCTCATTATTTTTCCCTGATGGCCACCAGTGACTTGAAACCTTAAGGGGTGATATGTTCGCGCTTTACAAATATGGATTATTATTATTACTTTCAAACAATTTCTGCACCTCCGACTATTGTATAATTTAGGTGTATTTTTTTAATTTGAGGAACCATGGCAAACGATCTACCAGTGTTTGGGAATAACCTCAGCACTACAAATTTATGATGGTTGGAATTGCCTTTTTTGAATTTATCACTCCTTGAGTACTCCCAGTGGAATACTCATTAATTCCAACAGATGGCAGGAACGCACAAAATTCTACACACTTTGCAGAATTTCTGTATTCACAACAGATACTTCTACAACATTGACTATTTGAATTATGTCAGATTTGCACTCAATTTCTCCATTTTCAATTGTGTACGTCAGACATAGACACATAACAAGTTAAGAAATTCCTGCTCTTGACACTAAATATATAAAGGTACCCCCTAAAATTAATTTGTAGGTCTGGGAGCAAGGGGGGGGAAACACACAAAATATTAGAAAAACTCCCACACAACCTATATTCTTTCTCTATAGGCTCACTAGAGCTCTATGGGCTGCCCATTGTTCAAGTTGACAAATTATGCGCATAATC
Source organism: Calotriton arnoldi (assembly GCA_963921515.1). Taxonomy (NCBI): domain Eukaryota; kingdom Metazoa; phylum Chordata; class Amphibia; order Caudata; family Salamandridae; genus Calotriton; species Calotriton arnoldi. The sequence goes on from CAWUFW010007886.1 coordinate 340,127, forward strand.
ATACTATTGTTTTGTCAATTTGGTATATTTTAAATGTATTCATAATTTTTCTTCAATTTCTCTGAGTGTACAAGAAGATAAAACATATTTATAAAAAAAAACATTAGTGCCAATATACAATTGTTCCACTTGGAAATGTATGTAACAATGATTTTAATACATTATTTCAATTTGGAAATGATACATGCATATTAAAACATTTAAAATGTCCCCATAATCTACCACACAGCCATTCTGATCTCACACACAACAGCACACTAACACATCACATGCATGGTCTACTGAGCCATAATTGCATATACCGGTGGAAATCACAGAAAGAACACTTCAGAAGATATCCGTGAACTTGTTGTAGGCTGGGATTTCACAAAAAACAGGATTATGCACGTTTCGGTGGAGATTTTGAATTGCACCCACCTTCATAAGGACCACCCACTTATGTATTTAAAGGTGAGTGGTAGGGGAATAAGAATAGGAGGATAAGACCAATGTCTATGACTAGGATTCAGTACAAGAATTGTTGTAGGATGTTCTTCCAACCAATAGTAACAACGTCTGAAACAGAGAGAAACACCGACTCATGGATGTCTTCAATGTTGCGGACTGTGGGGCATATTAGCAAGACTGGCGATAAAATTATCGCCGTTTTAGCGGCAGGAAACTGCCGCTAAAACGGCGATAATGGGCTTGCTAATATGCGTTATAGAATTCCATTAGAAGCCCAGGTTAGATGTGCAGGACATCTAACCTGGGCTTCTATTGAATTCTATAACGCTTATTAGCAAGCCAATTATCGCCGTTTTAGCGGCAGTTTCCTGCCGCTAAAACGGCGATAATTTTATCGCCAGTCTTGCTAATATGCCCCCGTGTTCTTTCAATTGGTGTGCTTTATATGGCATATACTAATGCCCAGACTTGTTTCTGCAAAATATCAATTTCAGGTCAAGGACCTGTATACGGCCACGTCCTGCGTCACGCACATTTTACCTCGGCAGATCTGATCTTGATGCACATGCTTTATGGAAAATGTTGCTTTATTGGAAGCAAGCAGAGCGCAGAATAAGTAAAAAATTGTGATTCTTAACCTGTGGTCCAAGGCCCCTGGGGGTTCACGAGGCCTACGCAGGGGCTCGGTGACTGTGTTACCTAATTAAATATTATTAAAATTAATACATTACAATTTATAAAGTATATACATATAAAAAAGCAAATTGAAAATTTGAAAACATTTTCTATATTTGAATGTGAGTTGAACAAAATATTTTAATATTTGAGCATTTGTTTGGTGTATACTTGTTTTTGTATTTTTGTGTATTATTTTGAAGTTCAAGTGTTAGAAATGGGGATCTCTAGTTGGCCGTGGCTGGCGCCGAGGTCCAAATCGGGATCCTTCTTCTTAAGTCAGAGTAAGGGGGCTACACCCTTTGATAACCCCTGCTCAACCCTGTGGTAACGTAGCACGAGCAGACAGGCCTATCGCAGAGGCAGTGTGTGAAGCAGTTATGACCATAGACAATAACACAGGAGAGACGCTACAAATGGACACCACAAGTAGTTATAGAAAAATAGTTATCTTTATATAGACTGAACACGAGGCTAAAAGCACTCAAGGAGCCACAATGCACACAATTACAGATTCACTTCAAAAGCAATAAAGGCACTCGAAACGGGGGTGGAACGGACTTAGTTCGGGGCCAGGGTCCACGCGACCCGGTGATGCACAATGTACCTGAGATGTAAAGGGGCACGGCACGCAGCCTCACAAGGAAGCCGCGGTGATGACAGGCAGACTTGCAGCGGCCACAGCTCCCGGCTGTAGCGGTCCACGGCGTGCACTCACGATAATCCTGGGACGGGGCTTAAAGGCGGGCACCCAGCGGTACCCGCAGGTGGTAACAAGATCCTGGAAGTGGTGACTAGTGCAGGCACTCAGCGGCACAGCTCCTCAGCTGCAGCGACCCACAATAGCGATAGCGATGATTCTCGTAGGACGGCAAATGCGGGCACTCAGCGGCACAGCTCCTCAGCTGCAGCGGCCCACAATAGCGAAAGCGAGGATTTCCGTAGGATGGCAAATGCGGGCACTCAGCGGCACAGCTCCTCAGCTGCAGCGGCCCACAATAGCGATAGCGATGATTTTCGTAGGATGGCAAATGCGGGCACTCAGCGGCACAGCTCCTCAGCTGCAGCGGCCCACAATAGCGATAGCGATGATTTTCGTAGGATAGCAAATGCGGGCACTCAGCTGCAGCGGCCCACAATAGCGATAGCGACTTTCAGCCTGCGTTCCCCGCAGTAGAACCAGAGGCTCTGGAATTCTCAACAGAGGCCTCACCTGCGGGTAGAATCCCCCTCAAATAGGAATCCAGACGGCGGATGGGTGAAGTCTAATGTCCCTGAGACTTCAGCAGGAGGCGAGCTCAATGCAGGCCCTTGGGTAGTTGCTTCAGCAAGATGGATGAAAGTTTCAAAGTCCTTTCCCTCTAGTTACACGGACAGAGGTTCGTCTTGGCATCCAGAAGTAACACACTCCTGGGGGTTTTCGCTCACATCTTTATACCCCCCTCGCCTTTGTTCTCCCAAAAGTCACTGAACCCAGTCAGAACCAGTTCGGGGAGGTCCTGGGGGCACGTTGTTTATGAGGCGGCATCCTGCCCTTTAGGAGAGGGGGTCTGCCATCAGACGCACCGTGGGAGGGGGAGCCATCATTCACCTTGCCAGGCGCAGCCCTGCTCAGATCAAAGGGTCACCCCTCCCTATACTCTAGCTGCAGATCTCTCTACTCGACCCAGGTCGGGTTCAACCTACCCTGTCCCTCCAAAACCAGACGGCCAATACACATAACAGCAGAGCACACTGGAAGACTTAGGCAAGAAAATACCGACTTTCCCAAAGTGGTATTTTCAGACACAGAATATAGAAATAACCCTCACTAAAAGATGTACTTTAATATTCTGAGCTCAGGCATACTAAATTCGACTTTCCACTTTGCAAGCTGCTTCTGTGGGTGGCGCAATCATCGCTGCAGGCCCACCAGCAGCATTCGGTCTACCAGCCCTGGGCACGCACAGTGCACTATACTAGAGACTAACAGGTAAACCAAATGAGCCAATTATGGGAACATCAATTCATACAGTCAATTTACAATAGGGAGCATTCACGCTGTGGCACGGAATGGCTGTGGCACAGCGCCCAGAGCATCTAACACCAGCAAACACAGAGGAGACAAAAAGCGAAAAATGGAGGGGAGACCCACGCCAATGGTGCCAGGTCTAACACATGTCCCCTCCAGCTGAAATGTGGGGAGAACTACCCACCCACTTGGGAGTTCTCATCACTAAGGCAGAAAAATCTGGACAGACCACCAGCATTGGCGTGCTCTGTACCAGGGCGGTGTTCCACCGTAAAGTCCATAGCCTGTAGGGAAATGGACCACCTCAACAACTTTGGACTCTCTCCCCTCATCTGCATCAACCATCTGAGGGGCCTGTGGTCTGTCTGAACCCGGAAGTGAGTCCCAAACAGGTATGGTCTCAGCTTCTTCAGTGCCCAGACCACAGCAAATGCCTCACGCTCAATTGCACTCCACCTCTGTTCCCGTGGAAGTAACCTCCTACTAATGAAGGCTACAGGTTGGTCTAGGCCCTCCTCATTGATCTGTGACAGAACGGCCCCCACACCATGCTCGGAAGCGTCTGTCTGGACAACAAATTCTTTTGAAAAGTTTGGCACCTGAAGTACAGGTGCTGTGCACATGGCAGTCTTCAGGGCATCAAAAGCGTTCTGACAGGTGTCAGTCCAATTCACCATCTTGGGCTGCTTCTTAGAAGTCAGCTCAGTCAAGGGTGCAACAATGTTGCCATACCCCTAGACAAAGCTCCTGTAATAACCTGTGAGTCCTAAAAAGGTTCTCACCTGTGTCTGGGTCTTGGGGGGCTCCCAAGCCAGGATGGTTTCAATCTTGGGCTGTAGGGGCGCCACCTGGCCGCTTCCCACCTGGTGTCCCAAGTACACCACAGAACCCTGCCCAATCTGGCACTTACTTGCCTTGATTGTGAGGCCTGCCCTTCGCAGTGCAATCAACACTTCCCAGAGGTGGCGCAGGTGGTCCTCCCATGAGGAACTAAACACTGCAATGTCATCCAGGTAGGCGGCACTGAAATCTTCCAGCCCATTCAACACCCTGTTGACCAACCTCTGAAAGGTGGCAGGGGCATTCTTCATCCCAAAGGGCATCACCCTGAACTGGTAGTGCCCATCTGGTGTGGAGAATGCAGACCTCTCCTTTGCCCCATCAGTTAAGGCGATCTGCCAATACCCAGACGTCAAATCAAACGTGCTGAGGTACCGTGCAGCCCCTAGCCGATCTATGAGCTCATCAGCTCTGGGGATGGGGTGCACATCAGTCTTTGTGACTGAATTGAGACCTTGGTAGTCCACGCAGAACCGAAGTTCTGGGGTGGCACCAGGCGCTGCAGCTTTTGGTAGCAAGACCACTGGGCTGGACCAAGGGCTGCTAGAGGACTCAATCACCCCTAAAGCAAACATTTTGGAAACCTCTTCCTTAATGGATGCCCTAACCCGGTCAGTCACTTGGTAAGCCTTGTGCTTAACAGGAGGACTGTCCCCAGTGTCCACTTCGTGGACACACCAATCAGTGACACTAGGCACCAGGGAGAACAGATCACTGAATTGTCCCAACAGTTGGCGACAATCACTCTGTTGCTCAGGGGTCAGTGTGGCGGAGAGGACCACACCCTCCACTGACCCGTCTTGCTCCTTTGCACACAGGAGGTCAGGAAGAGGCTCACTCTCCTCCTCCATCCCAGCATCTGTGGCCAGGAGCATGCCCACTTCGGACCTCTCAAAGTGGGGCTTCAGGCGGTTGACATGCAGGACCCGCAAGGGGTTCCAGGGAGACCGCAAGTCCACCAAGTAGGTAACAGGACTCTTGCGCTCCACCACCTCAAATGGTCCGGTCCACTTATCTCGGAGCGCACAAGGCTCCACTGGGGCCATGACCCAAACCTTTTGACCAGGCTGAAACTCAATCAGAGTGGCATTCTGATCGTGCCAACGTTTCATCTCTTCCTGGCTGGCTTCCAGATTTGCCTCAGCAAGCTTTCTGAAACGCCGAGTCTGGTTCCTGAAGGCCAGCATGTAACTAAACACATCCTGGGGAGGTTTCCTGGGAGATTGCTCCCAGCCCTCCTTGACCAGACTCAGAGGCCCTCTTACCGGGTGACCATAGAGTAGTTCAAAGGGGCTGAACCCTAGGGACTTCTGTGTCACCTCACGGTAAGCAAACAACAGGCATGGCAAGAGGACGTCCCACTTACGCCTCATGGTCTCTTCTAGGCCCATAATCATGCCTTTGAGGGTCCGGTTGAATCTCTCAACCAGCCCATTCCCTTGGGGGTGGTAAGGGGTGGTAAACTTATAAGTTACCCCACACTCCTCCCACAGAGACTTCATATATTTGGAAATGAAGTTAGTACCCCTATCAGACACCACCTCTCTGGGGAACCCCACATGGGAGAAAATCCCCATCAGTGCACGTCCCACCACGGGGGCCGTCACTGTCCGGAGTGGGATGGCTTCAGGGTACCGGGTGGCATGGTCCACCAAGACCAGTATGAACCTGTTGCCCATGGCTGTCTTGGGGTCCAGAGGCCCCACAATGTCAATGCCCACTCTCTCGAACGGGGTACTGACAACTGGAAAGGGCTGGAGTGGGGCTTTGATCTTCCCCACACTCTTCCCACTTGCCTGGCAAGTTTCACATGTCCTGCAGTGAGCATCTGAGCTCCTGCGCATCTGGGGCCAAAAAAAGTGGGTGACCAGACTCTCGAAGGTCTTGGTCTGCCCCAGATGTCCTGCCAATGGCACATCATGAGCCAACCCCAGTAGGAAGGCTCTGAAGCACTGGGGTACCACCAGCACACGGGCTGACCCAGGCTCAGCAACCTTAGGCTCGCTGTAAAGGAGGTCATTCTCCCAATAGATCAGATGTGACCCTGACTGATCACCTGCTGCCTGGGCTGCAGCCTGTCGCTGCAGCCCCTCGAGAGAAGGGCACATTTTCTGCTGTTCACCAAATTCCTCCCTGGTGGGCCCTCCTTCCTGCTGCCAATGGGTCAGCTAAGGCAGGTCCCCAAGTTCGGCTACCGGTTCCCCTGTAGGCTCCAGGTCATCCCCCTCAAGGTCTGCTCCTTCCTGGACCGTGGGAACTATGGGGGCCGGTTTCCCGTGCTCCCTACCCCTTCTCTGTAAGGCAGGGGCCTGGGCCATACTTTCAGGCTCCAGGTCCTTCTGAACGTCCTTACTGGCTGCCATGGACCGAGTGGTCGCACACGCCCACTCAGGCAGACCCAACATTTCCAAGTGAGATTTCCTCTCCACCGTAGCCCACGGGGAGTTTTCTAAATTGTTGCCCAACAGACAGTCTACCGGCATGGCTGGCCTCACAGCTACTTGAAGAGTTCCTGAGACCCCCCCCACTCAAAGGGAACCTGAGCCTGAGCCACCTCACACTGGCTCTCAGAGTTGTCTGCTGACACTACTGGGCAGAATGCATGGGGGACAACCTGCTCTTTGGACACCAACCGGGAGCTGACAGCAGTCACACTAGCTCCGGTGTCCCTCAGAGCCTCCACCCTATGGCCATTGTTGGTCACCCACTGCCTGTACTTCTTAGTGTTATCAGGCAGCGTGGGGTTAGGGACCTTCTCAAAGTCTCCTAGCGAGACAAGGGTCAATTCCACGGGATCCCACCCACCTTGGGCACCCATCTCCTCCCCTCCCAGGGCTACACTAACAAGCTGGCGGGGTGGTGCACGGGGTGGGGCATTGAGGTCCCTCTGGGGACACTGGGGATCATAATACCGGTGGCCCACTTGACCACATTTAAAACAAGTAAGGGGCCCCCTATGAACAGGCCTACCTGTCGGGGGCACTGGCTTCTTCTCAGGGGGAGACTGGGACACCACTCCTTGGTTCCCTTGGGAATTACTTTGGGGCCCTCTCTGGAACTCCCTCGGTTTACCCCTGTCCCCCCATTTCTCTGCTGGGCACCCTGCCCACCTTTGGCGAAGTCTCCCACAGGACCCTTGCGAACCTGGGTGCTCACCCAGCGGTCCGCCTCCTCAGCAAGCTTCCTAGGGTTAGTTAGCTTGCTATCAACAAGGTGCTGGCGTAGCTCTGGAAAATAGTTACTAGATAAATGCTCCCATGCAAACAAATCATACAGTTGCTCAAAAGTTTCCACTTTGCTACCCTTTACCCAGTGATCCATTGCTCTGCAAAAAAAAGACACATATTCGACCCAAGTGGTACCCTCTAACTTCTTACAAGTTCTAAATCTCTGCCTGTACATTTCTGGGGTCAAACCATATCGCGTCATCAAGGCCTCTTTCATATGGGCATACACCATCCTGCTCTCTTCAGGCAGATCCAACAGGGTATCCCTCCCATCACTCACAAAGCGTCCCCACAACCCCGCTCCCCAATCCTTCTCAGGGACCCGGTGGGACACCATGGCTATCTCATATGCGGCAAACCATTGCCCAATATCCTCACTCTTATGGAAATCCTTGATGACATCCTTGGGTATATACACTCTACTCTCGGTAGGTACTAACTGTATGCTGCCACCAGAGGGGGAGATCTCTCAGCTCTTAGCCTTGATCTCCAGCTCCCTCAATACTCTCTCATGCTCCAGTTTCATTTTCTCAAGTTCAAATGCCAACCTGTTATTCTCAATATCCAATTTTTACTCTCTAGGTCCTTCTGACCTTCTAATTTTGCCATCTCCAAACTATGCCTCCTATCTCTCTCCCTGTCCTCCATCTCTTCTGGAGACAGACCCTTTGAGGACACACTAGTACCTGGATTGGAAAGTGCTTTACCTCCCACTAAATCCACTTCTACATCCTGCTGCCCTCCAGCATTCTCTCCCTCATTCCTAGCGCGCTCTCTCGCTTCTACCCAGGCCTTAAGGGCCTTCTGATATTCCTCCTTCCTAGAGAGACCCGCAACAGGGACTGTGAATCGCTTGCAAAAAGACTTTAGCTGTTTGGCAGTGTAGGTTTGTAACCTCTCTTCGTCAAAGATGAGATCCTCCGAAGCATTGGACGTTGGCCTACCCGTTGTAGACATAACTGGCAATTACAATCGACAATAGAACAAAATCAAACCGTGCGTGGTTGCGCCTAGGCCTACACTCACTAGTAGCGTACACTGGTTATTGTATGTGGATCACAAATGCAAGTCCTGATCCTCACCGCTGACCACCAATGTTAGAAATGGGGATCTCTAGTTGGCCGTGGCTGGTGCCGAGGTCCAAATAGAGATCCTTCTTCCTAAGTCAGAGTAAGGGGGCTACACCCTTTGATAACCCCTGCTCAACCCTGTGGTAACGTAGCACGAGCAGACAGGCCTATCTCAGAGGCAGTGTGTGAAGCAGTTATGACCATAGACAATAACACAGGAGAGACGCTACAAACGGACACCACAAGTAGTTATAGAAAAATAGATATCTTTATATAGACTGAACACGAGGCTAAAAGCACTCAAGGAGCCACAATGCACACAATTACAGATTCACTTCAAAAGCAATAAAGGCACTCGAAACGGGGGTGGAACGGACTTAGGGCCTGATTCACAGAACTAACTTACGTCAAAAACGTAAAGTTAGTACTTTTTGGTAGTCACAGAATACACTTACTCATTTTGGTATTCACAGAATGAACTTACTCATTTCGGTATTCACAGAAGTTAGTAGTCCTAACTTTAGGACTCCTAAATGCCTTCTGTGAATACTGAAAGTCTTAAAGTTAGGATTTTTCTCAGTTTAGGAGTAGTAAAGTTAGGACTCCTAACTTTAGGACTCCTAAATGCCTTCTGTGAATACCGAAAGTCTTAAAGTTAGGATTTTTCTCAGTTTAGGAGTAGTAAAGTTAGGACTCCTAACTTTAGGACTCCTAAATGCCTTCTGTGAATACCGAAAGTCTTAAAGTTAGGATTTTTCTCAGTTTAGGAGTAGTAAAGTTAGGAGTCCTAACTTTACTACTCCTAAACTGAGAAAATCCTAACTTTAAGACTTTCGGTATTCACAGAAGGCATTTAGGAGTCCTAAAGTTAGGACAACTAACTTCTGTGAATACCGAAATGAGTAAGTTCATTCTGTGAATACCAAAATGAGTAAGTGTATTCTGTGAATACCAAAAAGTACTAACTTTACGTTTTTGACGTAAGTTAGTTCTGTGAATCAGGCCCTTAGTTCGGGGCCGTGGTCCACGCGACCCGGTGATGCACAATGTACCTGAGATGTAAAGGGGCACAGCACGCAGCCTCACAAGGAAGCCGCGGTGATGACAGGCGGACTCGCAGCGGCCACAGCTCCCGGCTGTAGCGGTCCGCGGCGTGCACTCACGATAATCTTGGGACGGGGCTTAAAGGCGGGCACCCAGCGGTACCCGCAGGTGGTAACAAGATCCTGGCAGTGGTGACTAGTGCGGGCACTCAGCGGCACAGCTCCTCAGCTGCAGCGGCCCACAATAGCGATAGCGATGATTCTCGTAGGACGGCAAATGCGGGCACTCAGCGGCACAGCTCCTCAGCTGTAGCGGCCCACACTAGCGATAGCGATGATTTCCGTAGGATGGCAAATGCGGGCACTCAGCGGCACAGCTCCTCAGCTGCAGCGGCCCACCATAGCGATAGCGATGATTTTCGTAGGATGGCAAATGCGGGCACTCAGCGGCACAGCTCCTCAGCTGCAGCGGCCCACCATAGCGATAGCGATGATTTCCGTAGGATGGCAAATGCGGGCACTCCGCGGCACAGCTCCTCAGCTGCAGCGGCCCACAATAGCGATAGCGATGATTTCCGTAGGATGGCAAATGCGGGCACTCAGCGGCACAGCTCCTCAGCTGCAGCGGCCCACAATAGCGATAGCGATGATTTCCGTAGGATGGCAAATGCGGGCACTCAGCGGCCCAGCTCCTCAGCTGCAGCGGCCCACAATAGCGATAGCGATGATTTTCGTAGGATGGCAAATGCGGGCACTATGCGGCACAGCTCCTCAGCTGCAGCGGCCCACAATAGCGATAGCGACTTTCAGCCCGCGTTCCCGCAGTAGAACCAGAGGCTCTGGAATTCTCAACAGAGGCCTCACCTGCGGGTAGAATCCCCCTCAAATAGGGATCCAGACGGCTGATGGGTGAAGTCTAATGTCCCTGAGACTTCAGCAGGAGGCGAGGTCAAATCAGGCCCTTGGGTAGTTGCTTCAGCAAGATGGATGAAAGTTTCAAAGTCCTTTCCCTCTAGTTACACGGACAGAGGTTCGTCTTGGCATCCAGAAGTAACACACTCCTGGGGGTTTTCGCGCACATCTTTATACCCCCCTCGCCTTTGTTCTCCCAAAAGTCACAAGTCACTGAACCCAGTCAGAACCAGTTCGGGGAGGTCCTGGGGGCACGTTGTTTACGAGGCAGCATCCAGCCCTTTAGGAGAGGGGGTCTGCCATCAGACGCACCGTGGGAGGGGGAGCCATCATTCACCTTGCCAGGCGCAGCCCTGCTCAGATCAAAGGGTCACCCCTCCCCATACTCCAGCTGCAGATCTCTCTACTCGACCCAGGTCGGGTTCAACCTACCCTGTCCCTCCAAAACCAGTCGGCCAATACACATAACAGCAGAGCACACTGGAAGACTTAGGCAAGAAAATACCCACTTTCCCAAAGTGGTATTTTCAGACACAGAATATAGAAATAACCCTCACTAAAAGATGTACTTTAATATTCTGAGCTCAGGCATACTAAATTCGACTTTCCACTTTACAAGCTGCTTCTGTGGGTTGCGCAATCAGCGCTGCAGGCCCACCAGCAGCATTCGGTCTACCAGCCCTGGGCACGCACGGTGCACTATACTAGAGACTAACAGGTAAACCAAATGAGCCAATTATGGGAACATCAATTCGTACAGTCAATTTACAATAGGGAGCATTCGTGCTGTGGCACGGAATGGGCGTGGCACAGCGCCCAGAGCATCTAACACCAGCAAACACAGAGGAGACAAAAAGCGAAAAATGGAGGGGAGACCCACGCCAATGGTGCCAGGTCTAACATCAAGTCATTGAAATTGCTTAGATAGGGGGTCCGAGGCTTCCAGTGATGACTCAGAGGGGGTCCACGGATTCCAGTACTGATTAATTCGGTTTCCACAAAAGTAAAAATGTTAAGAACAACACTGGGTCTTAGCCTCACGCACTAAAATTGACCTAACCAACCTTTTAACATGAAACACAAACACATCGTCAACCCATAAACATTACCCAACTCTTAAGACTCTAAGTCCAACACCCCTCTCTTTACCACCACACACTTCAATCTAGTTTAACTGTTAAATTCCTATTTCTTATTACTTACTACTTAACCACCATCAACTTCCTTTTCAGCATGATTGGTTTTCCCCATGCTTTTCATTTCCCAGCTTTGGGCCCGATTATGACTTTAGAGGTGCGGCACCAGGTCAGCCCTGCCGCCGTACCGACAAAGCTGTGGTCAGACCGCCCGCCAGATTAGGAGTTTCCTCCTGTCTGGTGGGCTTTGTTTTTGATGTTCCCACAGTGGTGCCCTAAAAATGTGCATGCAATGGGAACACCAAAAACAGTTCCTGCACGGCATGTACTGAAAAATCCAGGCCGTGCAGTAACTGGTGTGGATGCACATAGAGGGGCACATGTTGTGCCCCCCTGTCAATCAATCAATCAATCAGTCATTTGTAAAGCGCGCTACTCACCCGTGAGGGTCTCAAGGCGCTGGGGGGGAGCAGCTACTGATCGAACAGCCAGGTCTTGAGGAGTCTCCTGAAGGTCAGCAGGTCCTGGGTCTGTCGTAGATAGATGGGGAGGGTGTTCCATGTCTTGGCGGCGAGGTGGGAGAATGATCTGCCGCCGGCGGTCGTTCTGCAGATGCGTGGAACGGTGGCGAGGGCGAGGTCGGCGGAGCGGAGCTGGCGTTTCGGGGTGTAGAAGGCGAGTCGGTTGTTGAGGTATGCTGCTCCGGTGTTGTGGAGTACCTTGTGAGCGTGGGTGAGGAGCTTGAAGGTGATCCTCTTGTTGACGGGGAGCCAGTGCAGGTCCTTCAGGTGGGCGGTGATGTGGCTGTGGCGGGGGATGTCGAGGGTGAGGCGTGCGAGGCGTTCTGTATGCGTTGGAGTCTCTTCTGGAGTTTGGCCATGGTTCCCGCGTAGAGGGCGTTGCCATAGTCCAGCCTGCTGGTGACGAGGGCCTGGGTGACCGTTCTTCTGGTTCCGGTGGGGATCCATCTGTAGATCTTGCGAAGCATACGGAGGGTGTTAAAGCAGGAGGAAGAGACGGCGTTGACTTGTTGGGTCATTGACAGCGAAGAGTCCAGGATGAACCCCAGGTTGCGTGCGTGGTCGGTGGGTGTCGGCGCAGTTCCCTGCGAGGTCGGCCACCAGGAGTCGTCCCAGGCGGAGGGGGTGGAGCCGAGGATGAGGACCTCCGTCTTGTCCGAGTTCAGTTTCAGGCGGCTGCTCTTCATCCATTCGGCGACAGCCGAATGGATGTGCATTCACAGGGTGTGAGGCACCAGGGGACCCTCCTTCTGTTTCCTCTCCGCCACAGTTTTCATGGCGCCCACCACCATGAAAACTGTGGTGGAGAGGAAATTTGTAACATGCTTGGTGGGACAGCGGCGGTCCTGTCAAGCATATTACTGCCTCCTGACTGCCGCAACACCGCCAGGGAATGGCAGTTCCCTATCTGCTGCGGTGGGGCTGTGGCAGCCCCACTGCCCATATTGTAATAGGGCGGTCGGGAGACTGCAGCGCCCGCTAGTCTGGCGGACCGTGTTCCGCCAGACTCATAATCGGGGCCTATCTCAGCTCTCCCTTTGACTTTTTTTGGCTCTCTACTTTCGTTTACCTCTAGCAACAACATATATACGCACAATACCATAGCTCATCCAAACTGCTTCCAAAACAAGTCCAAAAATATCAGTGCGGTTCCATTTTAACACAATCACCATCAAATCATTTTTCTTCATCTTCAACAGTTTTAACCCCGTCAACTCCATGAGGCTATTTTCCTCCAGCAGAATCATAATCATATTCAGGCTTGCACTATTTTCACTCAGCTGCCAATCACTGGGAGCAGCTCTTCCCAACACATGCCACCTGAAACATGCTGTAACACCATCACCTGACTCTCATCCAGGCCATACTACTGTGCATATGATTGTCTTTTATCTTTACAATGGAGTGCCAGTATATCCATATTTCTTTTGTAAAAAGTGAAATTTGTGCATGGTCACCGCTACACTTTTCTCTCCAAATCTGATAGTTTTGACCCTGAAAGTGCACTGGAGCCTTCTAACCAGAACTCAGTGCCAGTGCTCCTACCTTAAAATATGATGTATGTGAATTGGTAACCCCAATTAGCAAGGACTTTAACCCCCTTATAAGTCCATAGTGAGTGGTACCAATGGTACCCAGGGCATGGGAGTTAAAGGGGTCACCAGCACTGATTGTGCCACCCTGAGTGACCCAGGTAAAGAGATGATAACTGGTTGCCCCAGCCTTTCTGCCAAGACAGAAATCTAACTCCCTGCCAAGAGGTCTGAACTCACTCAGGATGCAGAAACAAAGGCCTGCCTGGGCTGGAGGTGTCACCTCCCTCCCTGGCAGGATGGCTAGTGAAGTGGCACATAAAGGTGGTGAGCTTCAAAGCCCTCACTGCCTCTGATATGCAACCAGGCTTCCTCCCAGAGGGAGAAAAAGTTAACCTCCTGCCCCAGCCACATTTGCAACTCAGGCAGGTGGGAAAATGAAGTAGTTAGGAGACTTGTCCTGGACCAGAGACTGGTTCCAAAGGAAAGAGAAACCCCTTTGCAATCCAAGGGCAGCTCCAGAACTCCAGTCTGCATGTAAACTGCACCCTGGAGCCAAAGAATCACTGGCCATCAGGCTGCCAAGGGATCACTCAAAAGTAAATCATCTAGTGCATTATGGGAAACGTAGTCCAGACCTCCAGCATGTTTCAGGTGGCTAACGTTTTCCCCCAGACTCCAGGATGTTGACACAACCCAAGGCTGGGTTTGCTGTGACCAAGGCTTGTTGGTGGCCAGCCCGGCTACCACTACTTTTACTTGAGTCTGTGCCTTCCACAACACCTTCAACTCGAGGCACCAGTGGCCCAGTTGTTGAGCTTCTGCACCCCTTTCCTTACCAAGCTCCGTCCAAGCAGCAAAACCAGCACCCGCCGCTCCCGCGTTATGCACCAGGGACAGCCAGCACAACTCTGCACCCAGGCCCTAAGAGCCAGGTAAAATTCAACTGACTGGCAGACCCTGGTCCTGGGACCTGCACCTCCTTACCACCCAGTGGTTTCCACTGAACTCAACCTGCAAGTGACCGATTGTTACTAATGCTTTTTACCATTGATCGCAATGTAAACGTTTTGCAAGAGTGAAATGCGCAGATTTATTTTTACTTTAAAATCCATAACTCTGGTTATACTCATCCAATTGTCTTAATTTTAGTATCTAAATGTATATAAATCTCCACTTTATTTTGATAAATTTGTGTCAGATTCCTTTTGATTCATGTCAATTACTCATCATTAATGGTGGTACTCTGAAATGCTTAACACATGTTCCTCTAGTAAAACCTGACTGCTCTGTGCCACACTACCAGGACTGAGCTAGGGATTTATAGTGGGACTCCAAAGGACCTATTTTAGGTAATGTGAAGGTATTGCATAGTGAAGCCTAATCAGTCTCAGTACTTTATACCCCTCTTTCCTACATCTTTCTTCATTTCCCATGTGTGCTCATCTCCACTGAAAATAAAGATCCATAATTGATCACTTGTTCCTATTGGATCCCTGGCCTTCACATAGCCCCATGCCTTACTATACTTCCATTTACCAAATCTTCTTGTCTTGCATACTCCCCTGCACACCCCATGCCAATATGTAAGCCTTTGGTACCACACCAAGTTTAAACTAGTGCATTGCAAAGCTCTCGACTTGGCTTACCTCCCTGTTACAAAAACCGTTGCAACATACCCATCACTTGTCTATCTGTTACCTTCCTGCTGTCCATAAGGCTGAAAGTACTCTGCCACTCACTACCAATTACTGTCAGTATATCTCTATGGGTCAAACCTCCTTCCTCCATGGCATTTCAGCACCACCCACATCCCCTAACGCTTTAGTCTGTGTTGCTCCTCTGTGCCCTAATCTGTAGCCCATCCCTTTCCAACATCCGGTCCTCCACTGCCATTCCTCCATCAAACTTTGCCTCTACCACTTACAAAATCCTAAATGCACCAAAGAACATAATACAGAAATTAGCTTGGTACAGAACAGAAGGCATTCTCTGGGACCTAAAATGGCTAAAACATGTCAACTAAAAATTTGGTCTGCGGGATACAAATTTTCCTTTCCCATCCATATATTTATATCTTGGCTGAAACAAACACCAATGGCAATATATTTTTGACTGTTTTTCAAGACAATTTTATTTCTAGTAACAGAGTTACCTCAGATTCGTAATGTAAAACATTAAGTGTTCCAATTTGAGTGTTAAGCCCTTCCAGACAAAAACCAAGTTTGGGATTTAGAGCCTGATGATGAAGCATGCCACTAATTGTGGGTGAGGGCCACTATTTTCAGCACCAATGGTCGTGATCAAAACCCACACCATGGGGCTCGGGAATCGGATATATAATGTTGTGTGACCACTGTCTGCCTTTCATCATCTCCTTCACCCCAACTGACAGGTGTGGCCTTCTCCTCCTACAACTGGCTCTCTACATCCTCTTGTGACCCACTAGTACCTTGATCTTCCATTCCTTGCACCTTGCAGAACTTATGTTATCTCATGGTTGGCATGACATTTATGGGTCTCTGTACCACTGTCCCAGAACATGACCCATAACGTGAACTTATATCTCACCTGCATGACAGTCACGCCTTCTGTCCTATTCCTGCTGTCCTTTACCTAGCTGCAAAATGCTGCTTGCAGTTTTGAAAGCCAGCCTTCTTGAGTCAAGGGGTGTGTGGTTCACCACTGCCCTCTCTTTGACTAGTGGGCAAGGAGCTCCTTTCAGTCTTCTTTTCCCTGAACAGTGGGGGAGTATACCCTGGAAGATCTGCTTCTGATTATCTGCATCGTTCATCAAATCTTGATGCACTCACTACCTAAGGTGCCCACGTCTGTTGCCCTGTTCTCACTTTATTGGGCTGCCTGAGGACCATGCTCCCCTTTCCTCCTCCATTCTCCTCTCTGCCTTATCTGTGGTCTACAAGTGCCTCTACCGTATTTCAGTCCGGGGCCCACAGGTTTCTTTTGTGTCACCCCTTGCCCCAGCAGCTGCTCTGATGTTGCTTGTGCCTTCATGCATCCCTTCTCTTTGGCCCTTCTATTGCCTTGGTGCCTGGATCTGTATGGGACCCCTGAGAACCATGGCCAAGTACCCTGAGAGCCTGGACTGCCAAGGGTGGGCATTTATATGCTCACCGCGGGAGAGGTTGTTGAGGTTAAGTGATCTTATTTTGCTTGGGGCCCACCTGCCCAATACTAGACATTACGGGCCCGATTCACAGAACTAACTTAAGACAAAATCCTAAACTTACTACCATTTTGGTATTCACAGAAGGCACTTACTCATTTTGGTATTCACAGAAGGCACTTACTTACTCATTTTGAGTAACTTACTCATTTTGTGTAACTTACTCATTTTGGTATTCACAGAAGGCACTTACTCATCAATGAGTAAGTGCCTTCTGTGAATACCAAAATGAGTAAGTTACACAAAATGAGTAAGTTACTCAAAATGAGTCAGTTACTCATTTTGGTATTCACAGAAGGCACTTACTCAGTGAGTAAGTGCCTTCTGTGAATACCAAAATGAGTAAGTTACACAAAATGAGTAAGTTACTCAAAATGAGTAAGTAAGTGCCTTCTGTGAATACCAAAATGAGTAAGTGCCTTCTGTGAATACCAAAATGGTAGTAAGTTTAGGATTTTGTCTTAAGTTAGTTCTGTGAATCGGGCCCTACGTTCCTCCCCCCCGTCTACTGTCTGGGGCCACACCTCACTTCTCTCTCTCTCTCTCTCTCTCTCTCTCTCCTTAGAAGATTAAATAAGTAAGTATTGCCATTGGTACCCTCACAGACATCACCCTTTTAGGCCTACCCGTCTTTTATGTGGTACAGAAGCCCATCCTTTCATGGAGCAACCGCTGTGCTACCATAAATAGCGCCATAAGACCTCTTTACACTCTTCAGTGTGCTGAGAGATTGACACATGCATGCCTGCCAACATCAGATGCCCCTGGTGTCACTCTTGGATCTTCCTCAATGTTCCTGCGTGAAGAAGCTGGTTCCTCTCTTCTGAGTGAGGGTTGCCTTCTCTCAACCTGGTTCAACATGACCATTTTATAAGACAGGTAACATAAATACCTTCACAAAATTCTCAAGATGTAGGTCCACACGGACCTAATTATCACCCTAACCGTCAGGAACAATTACATGCCACTGTTGGAATAACAAGTCATCTGCCAATTCAAAAACAGGCCTTACGTTTATCAACACATATACTGTGAATTAAGGAATTTATGTTCATGATGAAAAGAATTCACACATCTCATTTCTGACATGCCCTGTATATTGAAGCAGCAGTTAAAGTGCCACAAGAATCTTATATGTAAAAGCACTTTCAGTATTAACTGCTTTAGAGGAATCCAAAGAATAGGACATGAATTGTAATTACAAATAATCTTGGACTTCATAATATCCCTCTGGAAAAAATCAATAAGTGATTTGGAATACTTAACCTAGTTACCATAAATGTCATGAAAGACGTGACTATCGCAACTAAACTGGAAATCTCACTGGCGAATGTCATGTGAAACCTCTTCTAGCTACCAAATCATCAATGACAGTCTGGAAAAGGGATCTGTGGAAGACCTGCACAAATTGGACATCTTCAGGACTGTTCTAACACTAGGAGAAGACGCTGACCCAGAACAACCTAACTACTGAGCCTCTGATTATCCAGCCAGTTTGCAGTCTAAAGCACACAGTCCTTTTCTAGAACACTGCATTTTTGTGTTTAGAGATGCATGGGTTTAGTAAGAATCTGTGTGCGGACACATCTTATCACAGTGCCCTACCAAGGTGATTCGACATACATGACCCTATACATCCCTACTTCCAGCATCTGCCAAACACAAAGAAATTCAGCCCCAAATTGACAAATGGGACACACAAGTCTGCATGGCAAGCCTATCTGTGTAACCGTTTATGACTACAACACTTTAGAGCTTGCTGAATGCTGTTCTGTCATACATTATTGGAAGGATTTGGAACTGGACAGATTACAGTAGAACTGAGGGCATTATACAACTCTCAGCACACTAGTGGGATAGGGATAACATAGCTAGAAAAAACAGTGGCTTATAATCCCAGTGTTATGTTTTAAGTAGAACACTTTGGCAGTGTTGAAGAATATGCAGGATGCTGAACAATCTAACCTATGCTGTAGAGATGGCACAAGTAGTGCAAGTGAATGTGGCAATGTTTCATGAACAGTTATAGCGACAGCACAATTCATGGTTCTGAGCTGTTCCTGTCTGAGTCTTCAAATATGGCTGCTTAACCCACCATTTCTAGCAATGTGGTCATTCGCCATGTGCCACTAGTTGTTCATAACTCCTCCGTCAGCACTCCCTGCTCTTCCTACCAACTCCTGTAGTTGCCCTTACAGTGCTGAGAGATTTCTGTGCCCACTCCACTTGATGCCAGTGACCCTTCCATCCCTATGCAAGGTATACAAGATCCACCCGCATTTAACAAAATGCCGTAGGTGTGGGTGGATCTAATGATGTGCCAGTTCAGCCTACAGTTCCAGTGAATCAGCACTGCCAAAGTCAAGTTTCTGAAAGGAGTAGCTATGATACTGTGAGGGATCACACTGCTCCCTGTACTACTCTAACCAGGTGTGCATATATGAGTATTTGGTACTTGCCTGTAGTGCAATATGCATGCCCCAAGTTTCTGAGAAGCTGTTGTAGCAGTTGCCTTACCAGCCATTGTGAGTAGTTATCTGTCATCATTCAGTATAACCATTGACTATTGATTGCCATATTATTCACCAAAAGTCTTGTCTCAGTAGGTGCACATGACTTGTGAAGATCCCTTCATGCAGGTATATGAAGGATAACTTACTTGTGTTTTGCTGGTTGTGAGAAATTTGGTTGTTAGTTGACTGGGGTGTGAATCCTGGTCAAGCAGCCATCGACAATAATCATTGTCAGGAAGATGCACAAGCCAACCTTAAATTAACCTGTACTCAACCATTTGGTAGCTTGACACAGAGCAGTTAGGATTAACTTAGAGGCAATGTGTATAGTATTTGTTCAAAACTTTAAACAGTAATAAAGTGCAAACACTCCACAAAAAGGATCCCACACCAAGTTAGCAAAATAGAACTTTCTTTAATAAAGAAAACAAGACCAAAATGACAAAAATACAATCAGAAGAACTGGAGATATGCATTTGCATATATTTCAGTAAAAATAGCGCCAAAAAGCACAAACCTTTCATTGTGGATATCCGGTTGCGGCAAACCAGGACAAAGTCACAAGTTCAGGCTGACTGTGATGGAGCATGGGCCGGTTATAGGGAACCAGTTAAACCTGCTAGACAAAGTACTTAAATCCTGGTTTGCAGAGCATTGCGAGGATCCGCGTCTAGGATGAGCTGTGCAGCCGAAGCGTTGCATCGGTTCCAAGTTGCAGCGAGGCTGAGGTGCAAGATCCCGATCATTGTTTAGGATGCGAAGTCCCGCATAGAGGATACCCTGCGCAATCGAGGTAATGCGTCAGTTCCGAGGGGCTGTGAGACTTTGAAGTGGAGTCTGACGTCATTGTCGAGGCTGCCATTGACGAGAGATGTGAGGCTCTGCACGAGGATGCGTCATGCAGCGGCAGTACCAAAGGCGTTGCGAGCTGCGGTGGCGATGTGGGTCTTTACGACGGGTCCAATCCATGCAGCAGCGGTGATCCATCGGTTCTACCGAGGGATGTGCCATGCAGCAGAGAAGATGCGTTGGTTCCATGAGATCCGCAGAGGCTGACAGAGCACCTTAAGCCTGCTTCCAAGGGTCCAGGACTGGGGCGGCATCACTTGGCAGGGTAGACTCACAGATGTCAGAGTCCAGGTGCAAGTGCAAGGTTGCTGGAAGCCTGTTAAGTCCCTGAGGCTTCAGAACAGGAGGCCAGTCAACTAGCTCTTGGAGTCACTCTGATCTCTGAGTTCAAGAGATACTGGTCCAGTCCTACTCTTTAGGATTTTTAGGCCTATCTCATTATTCTCCACTCTTACCAAAATGTTGGAAAAGTTGGTAAATGAACAATTAATGGCCTTTTTGGAAATATTCTAAGATCTTACACCCTTTCCAATCCAGCCTTAGGTCCAGGCACTCTAGGGAATCAGCCCTGCTTGAGGGATCTGAAACAAAAAAAATGGCGCTGAATAGCTGCCATAATGTTGTCTTAATCATTCTGGACTAATCAGCAGCATTTGATACCATCTCACATTCTGTACTTTTTCAGCATCTCTCTAAAATTGGTATCACTGGCAAGGCTTGGTCCTGGTTCAAGTATTTTCTTGCAAAAAGGACACAATTGGTTTATACATCCTATGAAGAGATATCACTGACATATGATATTCCCCAGGATCAGTCCCTCCCTTCTTAAATCTTCTGTGGCCCCATTTGGTATCTCTGATTAACTCCATTGGTATTTCAGCCACTTCCTATGCAGACAATACTACATTTATATTGTCCTTGGCTTTTTAGTCATAACAAAATTTCAAAAATTGTTCATGGGTTTTTTCCGCTGGATGGAAAGTAATCATCTGAAATGCAATGCGAACAAAACAGAAGTACTTTTGTTTGGGAAGCACAATTTGTTCTCCCCTAAAGATTGGTGGCCTGACTTTGTGTCTCCTCGCCTGGTAGAGGTTGCCAGAAATCTAGGGTTAAAATTGACAATGTTTCGTTCTTTTGGCCACAAGTTCTGTCAGTTGCGGATACTTGCTTTTCCATGATTAAATCACATAATTATTTTTTCTCCCTTTGGCCCGAAGGAATACAGTAGGATTTGCACTCATAACCTCTAGATTGGATTATTGTAACAGCCTCTATTTAGGCATCTATACGCAACTTCTGCTTAAGCTCCAAGTAATTTTTGGCTGCAAGGCTTGTGCTCAAACTTCCCAGGGAAAGCTCCACCTCTCAGGGGCTTAAAGAACTGCATTGGTTGCCTATTGACAAGGGGGTCCTTTTTAAATCTCTTGTTTTTGTTTTCAAGTCTTTCCATTCTTCTGGCCCCAAATATGTCTGATTGCTTCTTTCATTATAGGACATAAAGGACCCCCAGACCTTCCAATTCTGATCTGTTTAAACCTTCAAGTTGATATCCATAGGAGGGAAACTTTTGCCACTTTGGGATCTAAGGCCTGGAATCGACTTATGAGTTGTATTCGACTTCTGGTTAATGAAGCCATTTTTAAGAAGAGTTTAAAAACTAGGTTGTTCTCGACCCTTGATGAACTGTGTCATTGCCTAATATAACCTGTTCTTGCTCAGGACTTTTTTTCTGTTTTATTTCAGGTGCCTTTTGATTGCTTTCTTTTGCAACGGCTGAATGAGGATTGGATTCTGAGTTAGCGCTAGGATGCCTGTTTTACTGACAATGTGCTTTACAAGTTCCTTTTTCATTCATTCTTTCTCACCTGGGCAAGAGGGCAGTAGGCAGCTAGTCATCACAAAAGGGCAGCAGTCCTTCAGAGCAGCAGCCAACAGAGTGGCAGTCCTTTCAGCAGCACAGAAGTCCTTCTTCCTGGCAGAGTATCCATAGGTCTAGAAATGTACTGACGAGTAAGTGTCTAAGGTCCAGTATTTCAACTCAGTTGTGCCTTTGAAGTAGGGAGAAGCTTCTAAAGGCGTGCCTTTGAAGTTCACAGGTGCTTTGCCTTGAAATCCCTGGCTCCAGACTAACTACAGGGGGTATGCAGCCCTATGTGTGGAGACAGGACTGTTCAAGTGAAAGTGGGGCTGGGCCCAGCTCCTCCTTTCTATCCTGCCAGTGATAGCGCATCCAGTCGCACCTAAGCCCCCCATTGTGTGTAGCTGTCTAGGTGAAATACACAAAGCCCAACAGTCAACTACACCCATTTATATGACCCAGAGACAGGCTGAAGGGACCAAATGGCTAAGGCAGGAAAATGCCAACTTTCTAAAAGTGCCATTTTCAAAATTGTAATTTAAAATCCCACTACATCTTAAGTTAGGATTTTTTTATTGCAATTCCAGAGACACCAAACATGAATCACTTACCTGTTCCCATTTGGAAATGACACTTATAAAATGTAATAAGGCAACTCTAATGTTATCCTATGGGAGAGGGAGGCCTTGCAGTAGTGAAAAACGAAGAGTTTTTCACTACCAGGACATATAAAAAGGAAAAGTATGTGGCCGACTTTTTAAATAGATTGAACCTTGCGATCTGGGCTGTTTCGGGCCCATTCAGTGAACATTTAGTCTGCATTATTTTTGTTAGACATTTTTGGGGATGATTGTGAGCATTTAACGCAATTTGGATTAGGCAGTTCTCATAGACTATTTGTTAGAATGTACTGTTTGTGCACTTTAACTCAAAGCTCCCAGTAGAAGGCCTTCGTCACCAGCAGGCAGGACTATGGGAACACACTCTACCTTGTTATCAACGCACACCCCCTGAATAGACTACAGACAATACAAAACTCAGAGGCGAGACTCATCCTCAACCTCCTCAGACAACCCCCCCATCACAACCTGCCTCAAGAGACTACACTAGCTTCCGATCCAGAAGAGGTATCAGTTCAAAATGTTGACCCAGACATATAAAGCCCTGCACAAAGTAGGACCAGCATAAATCAACAAACAGATGACCATCTACAAACCGATCAGACACCTACGATCCGCCTCCCTCTTCCTTGCAGACACCCCCAGGATCTTCCGAGTTAACAGCAGAGATTGCTCCTTCTCTCACCTGGTGGCCAAAGCTTGGAAATACCTTTCCCTACACCTCATACTGCCTCATCCATCCTATAATTCAGGAGAGGACTCAAGCCTGGCTGTTTCAATGAACAGTTCACCACTAAGCAGCTAGCAACTCTAGTGCCTTGAGACCCTCATGGGTGATTTGCCGCTCCAGCACTTTCTGACCCTCATGGATGATTTTAAGCACTTTACAAATACCAGATTGAAACATATCAAAATGCAACTAGATCCTTTAAGTGTTGTAAAACACAGAGAGCTGATTTGAGAAAGTAATTATGAGTACGGGAAGTAGTATTCAATAAGTTGCCATTTATGTATTCTTATATGACTTGGGAAATTGGCCCAAAACATCTAACACCTTATTATTAAGAGTGCATAGAGTGCATGGTGTAATTGCATAAGAATAGTCACTGAATATTCCCATTTTAGATGATTTGTGGCCAACTCACAAAAGCATGTAAAAGTATATCAAAGGCTGGGGGGGCGTGGCTTGCCGAGCTCGTGAATGGTTGTGCTTTGAGCGAGCTCCGGCGGCGGCCAAATAAATCCTGCCATATCCTGCCTCCAATGTGTAAATTCTGTTAATAGGAGGACTTACAGTGATGGAGGATAGCCTGAGGAACGTGCTGGACGATCCTGTCTCGGATAGCCGCTCTATGTGAGAAGTAACGGCGGCTGCAGTAATGCAGCTCCGGTGGCGGTGAGGCCCGCCATTTTGTCCGGCTCGGGACTCACACAGCGCTGACGGCGGAGCCCACCGCTGTGCATTGGGGATTAGCGCCGCTGAAGGGGTTGCGGATTTACGGTCCCTGAAGGGATGCGCCAGATTCATGGGGGAGAGCTGGCCAGTGCGGAGAGAGGACACACCGCCCAGCGGGAGCACTGAGTCCCTGTTCCTGCTTGTCTGGGCCGCCGGCGTTCTGCCAACGCGAGCGCTGCGGCTTCTCGGGGCCTGGGCCCTGCCAGTAATAGAATGCATCAAGGCGCCAAGCTGTGAGAGGAGTGACGGCGCTCGGTGCTACTGAGAGTACCTCTTTGGCCCCGGCGGATCAATCGGGAGGCGAGTTCCGTGGCTGTTAAAACACCAGCGTGTCTTCGCCTAAATAAGGAGCTCTTGAAAGTTCTGCTGAGAGTCCTGTACCCGGTAGACTCGGGGTTATCCCGCGGAGCGCTGGGAATTGTGCACGGATCTGGGGCGCGAGAGTGGCCTTCCTGGCATGCCCCACGAGACACCATGATGCATATAACAAGAAATTGCCAGATAGAATGGTAGTGGTGGTGCCCTAGGGTATAAAGCATAGTTGCGGAGCTGGCACTCTGAAGGAACAGTCGGTACCGGCGGACCTGGACTGGTTATCTAACAGATCCTGTTGTTTCCTGGACCCCACACTGCCCATAGGAGAGACGTCGTTACATACATCGTATAACTTGGGTTATCTGACCTTGTTATGGATGTGAAGGACTGAATGCCCCGTGCCGCCATTCTTTTCCGTTCCATAGGACTTACGTCCCCACGCTGTGATACACTCAGTGACAGCCTGAGTGCTGCATCAACGTCTGTTCGCAGTATCCATTTGTCAGCCAAGGAAAATGGGCAAAGGTAACCCGCCAAAATCGCAAGCAAATAAAATCCTGAACTATGCCCAGCCGGTTACACACGGCCTGGACGATCGTGGAGATGGCAACGCATCGGAGAAAGGGGCAGCTGAACCGGCAGGGGCAGATACTCTGACCCTCATGGATGTGATCCGAGCTGTGCAAGCGACTAGGGACGACATGATCCGGAAAATAGACGCCGTGGCTATTGATGTCAATTTGTTGAGATGCGACCTTTGTAAGGTCTCGGATCGGGTGACGATCACTGAAAAGGATTCAGAGGCTCTGAAGAGTGAGGTTAAGAGTCTTAGTGCCACGGTGGTGGACCTGAAGTGAAAGGTAATTAAGCTCGAGGACCGGGCTGAAGATTCTGAAGGGCGGTTGAGGAGAGGGAACCTCCGATTTGTAGATTTTCCGGAACGGGCCGAAGGGGAGGCCGCGGATCTCTTCTTGGAGACCTGGATTACCACCGAAATGGCACCCAAACAGTTGTCGAAATTCTTCAGTGTGGAACGAGCGCATAGAGCGTTGGTGGCCCCCCAGACTTGGGGCCCCTCCTCGGGCCATAATCGCTAAATTGTTCAATTCTAGGGATAGGGACCTCTTGCTCCAGCTTTCCCGTAGTGGACGACGTTTCTTCTTTGAGGGACATTCCATTGCGATATACCCGGACTATACACAGAGAGTCCAGGAACAGAGGAAGACCTTTGTATCCGTCAAGCGTCGACTCCGAGACCTAAATCTGAAATACAGTCTCATGTTCCCGGCGAAGCTCAGGGTGGTGAGTGAGGGCCGGATCTTGGTTTTTTTTTCTGCGGAGGAGGCGAGAGACTGGCTGGACACTAAAGCTCCGGAAGATAGAAGACTGGTCTCCGCGTCAGGTACGGCGGACTCCCGTGCCACCAGATCACCTGTACGGAATAGACGGCAACCTCCGAAACACAAGTCTGAGCGGCGCACTATGAGTTTGGGCCGGATCATGGTGCAGCGCGATGGCACCTTACAAGTTTCAGACCCGGAGGTAGTTTCGGATTCTGCGGAGAATTCACCAGAACTTATCCCTGACACGGGAGGCTCCGGCAGTGGAAAGGACTGAGACCGAGAAGCTGTAATGTATCTCTTGTATTGTTAAGTTGAAAGTGTGGGAACCGGCACTAGCGGGTAGCCTCTGAGAAAGCTCTGTTTGATGGGGAGGACAGGTTGATGGGAGCTATAAATATGGATAAAAGTGAGATGTTTGGGGGGTTCTGGGTGTAGAGTACCATTGTGGATTTCCATACCCCCTCCTCGGCCTGGGTCCCGAGTCTCGGGTTGGGTCACCGTTATGCCTGAAGTTATGATTATTTGGGGGAAAAATGGTCCGCTCTGGGCTGCTGGCGGTGCAGCAGCGCCCCCTACAGAGACTCGGATTACCGGGGAGGCTTGAGAGTGATCTCGCGCTCTGTGGTAGCCAACTCTCTTGTACAGCAATTTCTAGTAGTTATGGATAAGGGGGAGGGGGGAGGTGTTGGGCGGTTTGTAGGACGGCTTGTATAGTAATATATATGTTCATTCACATGACTGCCCGGGAGGTGGGGGGACGGGGCATGCAAGTTTTGTTTTGTACATGTTTGATTTGTTGTTTGGGATTTTTCAGGGTCACC
Organism: Calotriton arnoldi; assembly: GCA_963921515.1. NCBI lineage: Eukaryota > Metazoa > Chordata > Amphibia > Caudata > Salamandridae > Calotriton > Calotriton arnoldi. Next base: position 366,506 of record CAWUFW010007886.1, read on the forward strand.
AAGGGATGCACCATACTGCACCAGTGTTGGTTGAGCAGGGCCGGGGGCCCAGGACGGGAGGGGTTCAGAGTTGCACCTTTCATATCGCTCTATTATGACAGTTCAAACACCGAAGTTCCTTAGTTGGAACGTCCGCGGGCTGGGTAACATTGCTAAGCGCCGCAGAATACAAGCCCTTTTAAAACGGTATGGTGTTGCAGTAGCCGGCCTCCAGGAGACACATATATGGGGGGATTCCATCAAAAGCCTACGTAAGCGTTGGAGGGGGCAAATATATGCCACGTCCTACTCGGGCTTTGCCCGAGGGGCGCCGATATGGGTGTCACCTGGAGTGCCGTTCCAGCATCTCCATCATGTACTGGATCGGGATGGGCGATATGTCATTCTGTTTGGGAGATGGGAAGGCACAGAATTATGTATTATTAATGTGTACGCACCCAACTGTGATTGTCCCGACTTTTTCCGAGCGGTACTGAAGGCGGCGAATCCATTTCTGGGTGCTGAGATACTTCTTATGGGGGATTTCAACTGTTTATTAGATGGGTTCCTAGATAGGGAGCCCCCCAGAGATAACACCAAGATGCGAATGGTGGCGGCTCTTCGCAATGTTCTGTGGGGCTTGCGACTGCAGGATGTATGGTGGCTCCATAACCCGGTACGGCGGGAGTTTTCCTGTTTTACTCCGGCGGCCAACACCTTCTCGAGGATTGATACCTGTTATCTCTCCGACCATCTTTTGGCCACAACAGAGGCAGTCGCTTATTTGCCACGATATCTCTCCGATCATTCCCCACTATTAGTGACTGTGCAATCCGGTCCGGGCAGACCCCCTATCCCCTTGTGGCGTCTTCGTGCCGAAGCCTTACAGGATCCTCCCTTTGTGCAGGCGGTTAAACATGAGCTGCGACACTATTTTGCGGAAAACTGGGGATCCACGGAATGGGAGGCTATGAAAGTCGTTATTAGAGGGGTTTGTATGAAAACGACGTATGGTGTATATCGGCAACTATTAGCGAATATAGAGTTCTTGGAGAGGCGATTGAAGACCCTAGAAGGGACATTACATCAAGTCCCTGAGAGTCGGATGGAATGGGGGAGAGTGCAGGGAGAATTACTTGAAGCATGGTCCCGTCTTGAGAAGTATAAATACACCACGTATAGACAGAGATTGTATGCGGAGGGAGATAGGTCTGGGGCACTCTTAGCTCGGCTAATAAAATCAGAGACTACTCATGATCCGGTTTTGCATCTCAGGGATAGTAACGGGATTCTGCTGCATACCCGGGAGGCGATTGTGCGGACGTTCGCGGCACACTTGGAACAAACGTGTTCTGCGGAGGTCCGTCCTGGGCCTCTCGCATTTCAGGACTTCTTTTCAGATATTGAGCTTTCCTTATTGGGTGAATCGGAGGCGGAGATTTTGGGGGCGCCCCCCACACGGGAAGAACTGTTGTTGCAAATTCAGCAGCTGAAAAATGGGAGGTGTCCCGGGAGCGACGGCCTCCCAGCCGAGTTCTATAAGATCTTTGCCGGTGACTTGGTTGACTATCTTCTAGCAGTATATATGGAGGCCTTTGAGACGGGGACACTACCTAACACTTTGATGGAGGCCCTGGTCTCCATGATTATTAAACTAGACAGGGACCCCCACTTCCCGGGCTCCTATCGCCCTATCTCTCTCCTCAATATTGATATGAAGGTTTTGAGCGGAGTGTTGGCGGCCCGCCTCTTGCCGCATATGACCCAGCTGGTGCATCCTGACCAGTCTGGGTTCATCCCAACCCGCAATACAACACATAATTTGCGCCGCCTGGCGCATTTATGGCATGCACCGGTACTTGAGGACTTGGCTTGGGCGCTATGTCTTCTTGATGTTCGTCAGGCCTTCGACACGGTTGAGTGGGATTATGTGTGGTGGGTTCTGGCTCGAATGAAACTTGGGGACTCGTATATGCGGTGGGTGAAGTTGCTTTATTCTGGCCCGACCGCCCGGGTTCGACTCCACAACCAGGTGTCTGATGGGCTAGTGCTGCAGCGTGGTACGCGACAGGGTTGTCCCCTGTCGCCGCTCCTGTTTGTGTTGGTGATGGAGCTGCTGGCGGCCGTCCTTCGCAGACGGATGGAGTGCTGGGGGGTTCGGGTGGGTGATACAACTCATGTCATGTCAATGTATGCAGACGACACGATGGTTTACCTCACTCAACCTGAGGTGGCGATCCCAGGGCTTCTGCGGGAACTTACCCGATTTGGTCTACTTTCTGGACTCTGTCTTAATCAGGGGAAATCCAAACTCTTCCCCATGGGTAACCTGAGAGAGGTGAGCTTAGACGATCTGCCGGACGTAGGAATGGGTTGGGTTACGGACTCGGTCCGATACCTTGGGGACCGGCTGGCTCATACCCATGATGTGTATCACAACCTAAATGTGGGGCGATATATAGAGGGGATTAAAAATTCCATCAGGTTCTGGAGGGATCTCCCGTTGTCACTGATGGGGCGGATTCCATTGATAAAAATGATGGTTCTTCCACGCTGTCTTTATGTTTTGCAGAGCTCACTGTATCGTGTCCAGTGGGTGTACTTCAAAGACTTGGATCAACTAGTGGTGGACTTGCTGTGGGGATGTAAACGTAAACGAGTGAAGCTCACTACCTTACAGAGAACTTGGGAGCAGGGAGGGTTAGAGGTCCCCAGATTCATTTATTATTATATTGCGACACAATTACAGCATGCGATTCACTGGCTGGATGATGGCGGCAATTGGGAGAAATGGCTGTTAAGAGGGACCCATGGAGAGACCCCCCTACCGGAACTCCTTATGCTGGGCTCGAGGGTCCCAGGGTACCTTCCGTACATTATTAGACAGGTGGCCATTATCTGGGAATACACGGTCGGCAATGTGGTGAAAAGAGCCCCGTATGCTCCGGAGGCCCCGCTCTGGGCGGTAGTACTGTTCAAGAATGTCGGCCAGCATATGTCCAGTATTCGATGGACGGCGGGAGGCTGTGATAAGATGGGAGATTTGTACCTAAATCAACGGTTTCTCACTAGAGAGGAGGCTGTGTCGGCGTTCAACTTAGGTCGTGGCCAATACTTCCAATACGCCAAGATTTCGGCGATAGCGCGTGAGGTGTGGCCGACATTCCCCGAGGAGCCGCCCATATCTACTACCCTTCGGACTTTGGTCACGATGGTCGGGGGCCGCCGATTAGTAACTCATATTTACAAGGCGCTGAGGGACGACTTTGCGGTAGCTCCGTTGCCAATACAGAGCAAATGGGACGAACTCTTTGAGATGCCTCTGACAGAGGCTGAATGGGAAAAGGTGCACATAGAGGTCAAACAAATTAGCTCCAATGTGCGTTTTAAACTACTTCAATATAACATTGTACACCAAACATACCTGACCCCATATACACTACACAAAATCTACCCTGACAGGTCCTCTGAGTGCCCCAGATGTGGATATGTTGATGCCCGATTCTTGCACATGGTGTGGGACTGCCCTAGGGTGACCCCCTTTTGGGAGGCGGTATTGGAGCATTTGAGACGCGTAACGGGGTGGTCAATTCAACGCTCGAGTAGGCAGGTACTACTGGGACTTATCTCCAAACCCAAGGGCAAGAAACTTTCCAGACGATTTTTGCAGCTGGGTTTAGTGTTAGCAAAGAGGCGGGTGGCGATTCATTGGATGAGTGCGCGGCCACCTACACTACAGAATTGGGCCAGGGACCTGGTAGAATGGGCAACGTATGAGACGAGTCCGAAATGATGTCAAACTAGAAGATGACGTGAGTGCATGGCAGGGAATGCTTGTGGAGGCTCCACTTCGGGAGGAGGTCGAAGCCTCTCCCTCACAGAATACTGCGGGGACGCTGGGGGTGCAATCTGAGCACGACGACGGGGTATGTACATCGCCCATGATAGCCTAAAGGGCACACAGTGTAACTGAGTTATTGCACTGGTTTCATACTGATTATCATGATATATACGTGATGGGAGGGGTGTATCTAGCTGACCCTGGGGGGGGGAGGGAGGGAGTTTTGTGTTTCTTTGTATAGGATTTGGATATTGTTCTTTTGGATCCTCCTATTTAGGGAGGTGTACAGTATACGGCATCGGGTAGATGCTCTTCCTACAACTGACACTGTATTGCATTGTGCTTGATTTATGTAATGGGAATATTTGTTTTATGATTGTGGGAATACTGATTGTAACATACTGAGTTGCTCTGTGGAAGAACAAGTTAAAATAAAAAATATATATATTTTTTTTAAAGTATATCAAAGGCTACTACAGGATTACTCATTCACATACCCTAAACTGCCTCTGGAATTAGGCACCAGTGTAAGTGTTGAACATGCACTGAAGTCAGCTCCGTGAAATGATTAAGCACATAAAGACACTCAGCTGCAGTGACTTAGTTCTAGTCAATATCTTGACTCATTGAGATGGTAAGTTTAGTAGCTGGCTGACAATCTAGTGCAATGTTTGATTAGTGCTATGCTTACTAGAAACGTATACAGCAGCTGCAAATGTTATGTTAGTGGCTACTATTTTATGATCATGTTGGCATTATTAGAATGTTCGGTTCCTAATTTATGTGAACCAGCACTTTCATTGGCTCTTCCATGATATTTACACAGGCACTTTTAATCTTCTAGTGCCTTGAATATGTCACTTCAAAGACTACATACTCATGTTCTTAAACTGCCTAAAGGAGGGAGCTTGGAATGATTTTGAAGTATTCAAACTGCCTTTTTAATTACGGCAGCTAGTGGAGTGTCTATCTGTTAATATCTCATGTGTGGAAAGAACACTTTCAGACAAGAATTATTAAAATTCTTTATTCTGTAACACCCTCAGCCAATCACAATGCAAATTCAGATTCAACCAGAAGTATGGGATTATAATTTAATTAATTTAATTTGCAATTTTGTTTACATCACTTGTGATCACAGAAGCAATTTCTCATATATTTCATCGGCACAAATCTGCTTGCGTTTTCAAAAGAACACAAGAGTATTGAAAAAATCATGAGGCCTTCCTTGATGAAAGATTTATGCTGGGATCTCCCAGGTGTCTTGATAGGATGCTGCACTGGTTTAAAATGCAAGCTATCGCGCTGGGAGGTTTATTGATTTCAACCCCATCTTTAAAAAGAGATCAAACATTGATGAGTGACCTTCAAGAAAAGGCAACATTGAATTGTAAGGAAGCATAAAGGGCGCTGTCAGTAAAAATAATATGGGTCCATGGAGTATGTGTCATATTAGTGGCAGCTACAGTATAACATTATCATCACTCTATCATCCTTCTCTCCAAAATGTTTTCTTTCAAAAATCTGTAATTTTTTCAATGAACCATTGAAACTAACACATCAAAGAACATCTATGAAATGTAAAAAAAAATGGCTTCAATTGTTGCTTCCTTTTACACCTAAGATTATGCATGTCCCGCTTTTATTTATTCTAAAAGGGGGGCAACACCTTGTTGCACCCCCATACACTGCCACCTTCAATTGCCCCTCCGTCATCTGTCTTTCGGTCCAAACCGTGATCTATAGCATATTAGCAAATTAAAATCAACAAGTAACACCTGAATGCAAACTTGTGAATTCATACCAAGTATATACCACCCCTGTGCAAACAAATATGTTGAGCCAGTCACAAGTCACTGCATACGCAGGCATTTGGTTTAAGAAAATAACACCTTTGCCTTGTGGGAGTGTGGATTCTAGAGGACATCGAAGTAAGATTGACTCCTGTCAAAATGAGAACACTTTCGCCATAGCTCAAGGAACAACTTTGTAGATACGTTGGTGACCTATTCGTTGTACCCACTGCCTAGGTTAATCTCTTACCCACCCTTCTGTCTTAGCTTTCTCAGACTCTGCAACCATTATGTACTTAAAAAACGTCAGTTTCTTTATCCAGTTACATCATATCTCAACTATCCTGGACTAATCTGTGCCCTAGGGGGCAAGATTTAATTTGCTTTGGTGAGATCCCCCTCTTGACGTTCACAATAATAAGACACATGAGCAGGAATAGACAGGTCTTATTGTTGTTATTACTGGGGTACACCTGCTAATTTTACTAAGACCCCAAAAGAAACTGTGACCTCTTTGGAGAAAAGGAGAACTGACAGGTGACTCTCCTACTGAGTTAAGCTCTTGGTAGGTGGGGCTGTTGGAGACAGACAACTCTGTCTGAGAATTTACCATCTATAGGTGGTATAAACACTGCCCCTACCCCATGGTCAGAACTCAACACAATGATAAGCATTTAACTTCACAATATTATTTACTATAAACTATTTGTCTACAAATCATGTGCATTGGAGTGACTGTAAATATTATTAACAACTTAGAAATGAATACAATTTGTATCACAAAGTTTAGATAAGTGCCAACCATGTTACACCACATATTTCTATCCTGTTAGTCTAAACCTACCAAAATTACAACCATCAGTCTAACAGTATGGTTGTGTTAGCTTAAATTATGGCAAGACATGCTAAGACTTCCCACGTACCTTATTGTGCAATTAGTCATGAAGTTGGAACTTTGTATTTTAGCATTCTATCCAGCAACTAGTATGTGTCACATCCCAGCCCTACACCGGTATGTGATATACCTTTTTTGTGTAAGGTGTTCTAAGGAGCGGTCATCTCATGCTCTGTTCCTGTTTTGTTACACAAGATAATGAAAATACTTCTAGTTCAAGGTATAGCTTATTGCTACATTTCTTCCTACAAGAAAGAACATACAGGGTCATCTCTCCTTGTAGCCATATTTTGTGTTGCTATGCTGGTAACAGTGAGTGAATGGACATTCTTGGAATAATCAACTCTAGCTCATTCACTGGGCACTCCAGCATTTTAAATGCACAAATAATTACAATGCTAACACACAATGGATGACTATTTTTATCTTTCTCTTGTTTTATCTGTATTTATTTGGCTGTTCAAACTTTTAAAAGGCACTTGGTTGCCAAAATAAAGTTTATTTACTACAACAACTAAGCCTATATTGTATATAATATTAAAATACATATAGAAGCCTTATCACACACATCATAATCCCGAGATAATCTTTGGAGCCCAACTGGTGTATGAACAAAATACACTGTATGAGTATGTATATAACTCATATAGCACTAACTTCGTGTGGGGGTTTTCTTGTGTTGTGTTTTCTCTTTATTACTGTTTGTTTGCTGAATTCATATTTTACACATTGCATCTAAGTTAAGCGTGACTGATTTTGTGTCAAGCTACCAGAGGGAAAAGCATGGGTTAATTTAGTTGACTTTTTGTGGTTCACTTTGACAAGGATTGTGTCTGCTGCTTGAGTAGGGTTTCAACCCCCACAACCAACACCTTATTTCTCACAGTGTGCCTAGTTGTGCTTTATTTGCAAGTTCGCAGGTCTTTCTGTTGTTCATGTTGATTTTCTGTGCTATTTATTTGCTATGCTGATTTTCATTTACTTTTGCACTTCCACATTTGCAATAAATATATACTTTTTCTTTGATGTGAACATTTAGTCTGCTATTATTTTTGTCAGTCATTTTTTGGGATAAGACTAAAAACTGAATTGGGATTATCAAAACAAATGGATTGTGTTCAAGGCATAAGGAAAGGAGGCAGATGTGGGGGTGGTGGCGCGAGATATTTCCAATTTAAATTCCCATATGATTTTTTGTTTTTCTCAAGATACAAAACACTGAATGGAATTAATCCAAACTTGGCATGAAAGTGGAAGCTTACTTGAGAAAGTGTTTTTTTACATTGGTTTGGGGTAAATCTATTCAGTAATTTTCAGGAAATTATTGTTGCAAAAATGAGTCAGTTGGACTAGAAAGGCTTAAAAAGTGAGAGCTATTTAGACTGTTATTGTGCGAACTGTCTTCAAATCTAGGTTCAAGAACAGTTTCAGGGGTGCAATGTAAAAGATAATCAAATCTGATTATATGAGAGAGCTTTTTCCCATTGTCCATGCTAGGTTTGTGATCACAAAGGCTCTGTTTGACTGGCCTCAAGAAAACATTTTCTCTTATGGATACCATTACAGGACTTGGGGCACGGTCTCTGCTACTGACAAAACAATGAAAGGCCATATAAGAGGGAAAACACTTTGACCCCATGCATAGGTTAGGGGGGCCTCCAGTGTCTTTCTCGTAATTTGAAACAAAAAAAAAACGCTGTCCGTGTTGTGGGGTCTGCAAATTCCTCTTGGTGTGTGTAAAACCCCGAAAGGCACAAGCCCCTGCATTCACTATCAGTAGTCCATGTTTTTATAATTGAGACAGCAAACTGAGGAACTCATGGACTTATGTTGGGTCCCATCTCAAAGCCCACAGTTTTGGTTCTGAAAACGAGGGCTAAAATACCTGTGGACCTATTTCGGATCCCTTTCCATAGTGCACGGTCTCAGAAGTGAGACCGCAGACTAAAACACTGACGCCCTACGTGTGAAGGGTATGCACAGACGTGGGTCCAGCGCGAATATATGACGATACTTAGCATGCCATTAGTACGCATGCTTTTAGTGCGATGTTTTTACATCGCAAATGCCTACTACGCATATTTTTACCGCGCATAACATTACTTTGCAAATCCATTAATGGTACGTGGTGTAATGACCGCGTACAAATGGATGTTTAACGTCCAGCGCTCACTGTGTCACAGGACTCAAGCTATGTCTCCCTGATGAGGTCTAAATAGGCTGAAACCAGTTTGGGGTTACTTTTGTTCTCATCTGAATAGGCTCTCGCCTGGCAGTTTGAGCTGGACTGTTTCCACTGGAGCCGGACCAGGATTGAATTGCATAGGGCTGACCTCTGTCAAGAGTGCCATTGTGGGCAAACAATGATAGATTGGAGGGCATCCCAACCAATCACCAGTGGCTGAAAAAAATTCAGACATTCCTCCCATCACCTTGTTTTTTATTGCAAATGTATTAAGTGCAACGTGTACTCACAAATGTTGGTATTGTGCTCATTGTTTCACAGGAATCAAGCTATATCTCACAGACAAGGTCTAACTAGGTCAAAACTAGACCTGGGCTAAAATGTAGTTACATTGGAGCAATCAGAGTAATTTTATGTTTTTCTTTTGATGTAAAATTATCACAAATTATGCAATTACATCAGTTTGTGTAATTTTGAGTAATTTGGCTCAAAATCCTACAGCGAAGGCCTCAGGACAACACATTTAGTGAGAACAAGAGACTGCTACCTGCTGCTGTTTATGTTCTGTTGCATTTAGTCCTATTTTCTAAGCGCAAAGTGCATCCTTGGGTCCATTTTTGATGCAAGGATGCATTTTGAGCAAAAAATATAGCGCTAAATGCTGGGTTATGCCCCTCGTGTAATTCCGTGTAATCTTGTGTAATTTTGCTGTAATTTCACAAATTACACTTACACTAGTCTGTTTCTATTGGAGCAGAACCAAGACTGATTTCAATACATCTGTTCTCTGTCTAGAGGGTCCCAGAGGGGAAAACTGAGGGACTGGAATGCAGCCTGAACAATCGCCTGTGGTTGAGATTAATTTTAACATTCCTTCCATAATGTTGTAGCAACAAGTGCAGCAGTTCTTCTATAGTCCACAGACTGCCGGTTGAGTTGACACTCTTTTTACCAAAATAAAGAGCATCTGAGTACAGATAACCTTAGACCAGATCACAAAGCGCCTATGCCTTGGCAACAGGAGATGCATGCACCATTTGGTGAACAGCAGGATGGGAACTGAACAGGTGATACTTTCCTCACAGCTCCAATAAGGAAAACTAAGGATGAGAGATGAAAGAGAGATTCCTAGACCACTCTCTGCTGCTCCAAAGGAGGAAGAAGAAGTACTATGCTTTGGAGAGAGTGAGGAGCTGAAAAAGCACAGCAAAGACTCAACATGAATGCGAAGATAGTCTTGGCCGTGCAACGTTACCAAAAGCTTAGGAGGGGACAGACAGGACTCTACTCCTTCTGTACATCAATAATGCCACGACACCCAAGCCCAAGCATGACAATGAGTATGGGAAGTTCTGACAAGAGTTTAAAAAAATGAGTGAAGCAGGAAAGACTACAGAATGTTCCGTAAAAGGTGCTGCAGCAAGCGGAAGAAAACAATCCACACCCAATGGCATACCAATAGTCCCCGCAGCCCTCGCGGTGTGGGGGGGGGGGTCCCCGAGCTCCAAGGGGGCCCCCATTGGTACTGTGCATGGGCGGCAGGACCCTGGCACAAGAGCTCCTGACTGGGTCCAGGTCATGCGGGCCCTCCCTGTACTTTGCAGGGGGGCCTCCTCAAATTTTGTTACGCCACTGTCTACACCTCAGCATCTTTGCAATCTACCACGTGGATTGCAAAACTAACAGCTGCTGCAAGGAGAAGAATATCAAGATTGGGAATCAAACTATAGAAGATTACAGCATACACAATGGAGTATTGCTACCTGCAGCTAACCCCTGCTGCACACATCTGTGCAGTGAAAGTGGGGCATCTGTGGTGGGTTGGGTGGAGGGCCTGGCCTATATTTTCCAAAAACCTCTGACATTAACTTAAAAATATAATTAAAGTGAAATTACGGTTAGAAAACAAAACCTGAAATTTACCCGCTATGGTTAGCTCTGCAATCTCACACAAAGCAATATCAACCATAACTAAAACACCAAAGCTTACTAAATGCTTACGACCTCACAATATGTATAACAATAAGTTGAAACACCTAAAAGCACATCATCAAATAAGAACACATATTGAAAACAAGAATTAATACCACATTTATAATTGGCTCATTGTTAGCGTTAATGGTAATATGATATGTAATTTGAGCTTTAAGATCAATTATGACACTTGAAATTGGGGTTTGTGAATGAAGGGTAAGGTTATAATTACTGCACAGTTTATATCCTCCTGCACATATATTTATTAATTCTTTTGTTTTAATCATTTGCTAAAAAATGAGTTAATGCTTCATTGCCTGTAAATGATATGTAATAGATTTATATATTGAATGACAGGTACCATATAATTTGAACAATAAAATGTACTCAAATGATATAATGCAAATATAGCTATGCAAATATAACCCTATGAATTTCATTTTTTCTTTCCTGATTTTTTATCCTATTATGTCTCCACAGGCTCTACTCAGCAGCAAATCCAACAATAGGTCAATAGTCTATCTAACCTCTTTTGATTGCTCTGAAAGGTGGCACAGAGGTTTAAAGAAACCACTTCATTAACGAAAAAAACGAAGGGAAAAGGGATCATTTTCAATTGTGAAGCTACTGTGCAAGATGATAGTAGTCAAGCAAGGATGCACTGCACCTTCTCTGCAAAAGATATCAGGCTAAACCTCACTGAGTTTGTCTTACATTTTGTAGATTAGAGACTAAATAATGTCCCCCCCACATACAAATTACAAAGAGAAGAGCTGCTTTCAAAATGTAGGTGCCTGCTACTTCTACTACTGCCAGAAAATATTATGCATTTTCTTATCATCCTCTTCTCCATTTTAAGATTTTGAAAGAAATTGCATACATTTAAAGTGGTCGCGTCACCATGCCAGTAATTTTTGGATAGCTTTATTGCAAAATGCTGAATCAACTAAAATCCCAATGCAATCATTATTATTTATCCTACTGCACTAAACCAGCTTCTTGTCTGCTATCTGACTAAATATAAGCCTTAGAGGTTACTATTATAGTCTGCCTCTCACTCATCCTGGTCACCAAGTAGCAACGAGTCCTACAGAAAGAGCAGATTCCAGTACTGCCTTGCATTTTAGAGTTTGACCTTGGCATCACCTACCTTTAGTTACAGTTAAAAATAGCTGCAATGTTCTATTCCATTATTCTTCCTAAAACCAGGAATACGTCTCACTAAGGTAAAGAAAACCTACCATAAATCTAATGTCCAGAATGCTGCATCTGCCCTTCAGAAAATGCTCATTCATATTCAAGCTTTACATCCTTTCCTATTAATTGTTATGTTATGTTAATAGATTTATTCAGCACACGAATACCCAGAGGTGTCTTGGCGCTGGTGGTATGAAGTAAGCAAGGGCCTCTATTTATTGAACAACCAGGTTTTCAGGGCCTTCCTAAAAGCAGACAAGGTCAGAAGTGATCTAATGGGAAAGGGAAGATCGTTCCAGAGTTTAGTGGCTGCCACCCCAGCTAGTTTTGCAGAATCTGGGAGTTGCTATCAGTTTTGCTACTTCTGAGCGAAGATGTCTTTTGGGGACGTACCAATGTAGCAGAAGTCTCAGAAACTGAGGGCCAGTGCCATGAAGTGCCCGATAGGTAATACTAAGGGCCTTAAAGATAATACAGCTCTTTACTGGGAGCCAGTGGAGCTTTTGCAAGTGTTTTCCGACTGATTGAAACTTAGGGATTCCTAACAAGAGCCTAGCGGCAGCATTATGAATCATTTGCAACTTATATAGTTGCTTCTCAGGCATACCAAGATAGAGCCCGTTGCAGTAGTCTAGTTTGGCAAGGACCAGTGAAGTAACTATGGTTTTCATGCTGTCCGTAGGGATAAAAGGTAAGATTTTCTTGATTACCTTAAGTAGAAAGAAGCTAGATGAAGAGACGGCGTTAACTTGTGCCTCAAAATGTAGTTTTTTATCAATAATCACACCAAGGTTCTTGGCCTTGGCGGCTGGGATGGGTGCCGTCCCCAGTTCATCTGGCCACCAACCCTGTGACCAACTCGGCGAGAAATTGCCAAAGATGACTATTTCAGTTTTATCTGAATTTAATCTAAGACAATGTGAGCTCATCCAGGAACTGACTGCCAGCATACACTCCCTAAATCTTTGCATCGGTGCCAGATTATTTTTAAAAACAGACAGGACAATTTGTGTATCATCTGCATATGATGTTAATGCCAATCCGAAAGATCTGATAAGTATCGCTAATTCAGATACATAGATATTATGTGGGACTCAAAGAAGAGCCCTGTGAGACCCCACATAGAAGGACAAAAGAAGGACAAAAGAAGGAGAATCGTAGCTACCCAAGGCTACTGATTGTATTCTTCCAGACAGAATTCAGACGATTAAGTAGCAGATTATGATTGACCGTGTCGAAGGCCACTGACAGGTCGAACAGAATCAGAGCAGCAGCGCCACCTGCATCCAAAACTGCTCTAATTTCGTCTGTGGCTTTAATTAGGGCAGTCCTAGAAGTGAGTCCCGGCTCAGCCATGCCCACACTGGCCTCCTGACTCTTTTCACATCATCCATATCACGTACACAATGAGCATCAGTGCTTTCACTTGAATCTCTAGCTGCAGGCACTATCAGCATCTTTGTGGAAAAGTTGTTGTAGGCACAGTGCAACTACAATAAGCTAGACAGGAGTTCTGCGACTCTTGTCAAAGTGCAGTTAGGAGTGGGTTTGAAAAGGGTGTCCCTCCTGATTGTCATTTAAAATATAATAATATTAATGGTTTATGACCTCAATTGTGGTCACAAACCACTGAAAGGTTATTGACCCCCCCAAGCTGGTGTGGGACAGGTCCCACTTTAGGAATTGTGCATTGAGCAGCTTTGGCAAATCAAGGCCAACCAATATTGACCCATGGGATCACTGCTTGCTCCCCTGATGTCTTCCAAACTGGAAACATTTTTTGAAGCTACACATGTCCCTTTAATTGAGACAGGCTGCATTAAAAGAAGTTTTCCATTTTGCAATAGAAAAGCAGGGATGTAGGTCTGCTGTGCCTTGCAGGCTGTCACCCCTAAATTCTCAGCCAATCGCAGGGGCTCACAAATAGTGTCCAGCCTATTTAATATTTATCAGCAATGGCATTTATCAACCCTTGGTGCAAATTGGAATTTTGTGATGGAACCAAGTAGTGCCATCCCAATGGTTTTTGGGGCCCCAAGCAAGACATATTTTGGAGCACCCTTTTCAGAAGAACTTTGAATTTATTATTAATTTTCAACTAAATCAAGCACTCATGAGTGGTGAGTTGGAGAGAGTTGAGGTACAAATAGGGGCGAGTAGAGAGAAAGGTGGAGAAATACTGATTGTGAAGTCGAGAGAGAAAAGATGAAACAATTCAGAGGTAGAGAGATGAAGTAGAGAAAGATGAGGACAAAAGAGAGGGAAGAGATAAAGAGAGAAGAACGGAGCACAGCAGCAGGTAAGAGTAGGCTACAGGGTGGTAGAGAAGTAGAGAAGTAAAGCGAGTGAGAAACGTAGGGAAAGAGGGATGTAGCAAGAGATAAGTGAGGTACAGAAAGCGAGTTAGATAGAAAGATATTGATTGGTGATTTGAAGATAGGTAGAGAGAGGCAGAAGTGAGCAGAGAGAGGTGGAGAAAGAGAAAGGAGGAAGAGAGAGAGAGAGAGTGCAATAAAGAGAGTCTTATGACTATCCTATTCATGTTACGGGGGGATGGAAAGTGGGGCCCAGGGCAATAGCCCACTTTGCCCATGCCTTAAAACATCTCTGCCTATTAGTATACAAGTCTCATTATAAAAATTACGGGAAGGTCGCAAACGTGCGTGCACCATTCTCACACACTTTGCAGCTTGCCTCTGAGTACATTAGATTGTATGTTTCTAATGTTAACTCTGAAGCACAGTGATGATTTGAAGTGTCTTGGACTATCATTTTAAAGGTAGCAGGCACAACCTTATAAATATTGGTTTCCTCTTGTAGGAGAACTTACCTCTCATATTAAATGAGCTGTATTTCATCTGCAGAAGGTTGCAGAAGGTTAGAAACCTAGAGCACGTGTTACAGTCTGAACAAGACCTTAAAATACCTGTCTAGGTAAAAGTGGTATCCAATCTTTTCAGTGGTCTCACTCTCACTGGTTTTCTAAAAATAAACAAGCAGCTTCCTTAATAGCTGTTCTTCTTGCTACAGCTTTCATGACTGAGATCAAAATGCTGATCACTTACTATTTCACTTCCAGCGCTTGAAGGGCTACCATTTGATATTCAATGCACCCTACATAAATATGCCTAAATCATTGTACTCCAGATCACAACTCCCAATAAGCCTAACTCAAAAGCTCAAAATGTGTGATGGCCCTTGCACCCTCGGAAAAGCAATCAATCCCTCCCTCGTTGTTTATTCTTTTAAATAAAAGAGCACCCTGGCTATATCTTTTTCCAGAAACACCCCTAGGATATGGAAAATAATGCATGTTCAAATGTAAAAAGACCCCTCTATCAAAGTCTTTAATAAAATACGGAAAATATACTTTTCAAATAACACGTCAACCATTTGGCATAAAATTTTACTCACATTATCACAGATCTTTATGCAGATAATTCTTTATAAATCCTCAATAATGTACCTTTCTATTCTCCTGTACCACTGTACATTTGCATTATTTAGTATTTAATTTATTTAAAAATTGTTATGCTGTCACCTCCATTCCCTTCCCATCTCCATTATTATAGTTACCTGATAAATTGTAATGTAAACACTGAGCCCGATTAACAAATTTACTTTGTGTGTGCCATGTAAATGAGGGTCTGGGGAGACGTACGACTCAAAATACAACTGCAATATTACTACTAATAATTTTTCTGGAGTATTTTATGTGTAATTTGAGCAAACAGATTTCTATATAGAATAGGTAGAAGTCTCCACCCATGCTATATGTTGAAAAGTGAATTATTGGACGGGGTAAGTGTGCACCTACCACTAGCAATAAGGTCACTAACACAGTGTAAGGTCCAGTAAAGGTCTCAATAAATAAGTCCCTTGCTCAGCGAGCAGTCAGGCCTAACTTGGGAGACAGGATGGTAAAACATTTAAAAACACCAATACACCACATTAATAAGACAGCAAACACAATAAAAATACCACACCAATTCATAAAATACTTTATATTTTTCTGAACAAATAGACACCAAAAAAACAAAATTCCAATGTAAGGAACCGAAAATATGAATTTTTAAAGAATTAACACTAGAATTAAGCCTATAATTCAACTTTACATACTTTACATATACTCTGCATAAACACACTAGTATTCCAAAATTCGTCGTTAAATGTTATTTAATCACATTGAACAAATGTTCATAAATCAACAGGAAATACAAATTTGTACCGAAAAAGTGTGTTTATGCATATCGGCCTTTAACTCTGTGTGCTATTTACGTTTGTTCTACTGGGACCAGCTTCCCTACTGTATTGCTTGATACCCAGGTCCCAGTGGCTTGTTTGGGTTTACCCCTTTTCTATAACTATAATTCAACTTTGGCACATCCGGTTGCGCTTGACCGGGACAAAGTGAAAGTTTTAGGCCGACCGCTATGGAGACCTGGTTGGATACACCAAGGGCCTGATTACAAGTTTGGAGGTGTGGGAGGGGACCGCCATGCTGACGGCCCACTCCCGCAGCACCAAACCCATGGTCAAGCCGCCCACCAGATTATGAGTGTTATGAGTGTTTCTCATGTCTGGCAGTCTTTTTGTGGCGTTCTTACGGGGGTGCCTCTGAAAATGGGCACCACAATGGGAACGCCCAAAAACGTTCCTGCACGCCATGGACCGTAAAGTCCATGCCTCGCAGGAACTGGGGTGCATGCACACTGGGGGGCACATGTTGTGCCCCTCTGCATGCACCTCAGAGGCAACAGGGGGCCCTGTAGAGCTAACTTTGGTTCCGCTACGGTTTTCATGGAGGAGGAACCGCCATGAAAACCGTGGCGGAGAGGAAACTTGTAATATGCTTGGCAGGACCAGGGCGGTCCCGCCATGCATATTGATGCTTCAAGACCGCTGTGCCACCACCAGTTCCCTGGCAGCTGCGTCAGTCCAACCGCCCTACTTGTAATAGGGTGGTCGGAGAGCTGGTGCGGCTGTGGCTGGACCACCACCACTGCACTGCCGCGAGTCTGGCGGTCCTCAGACCGCAACTCATAATTAGGCCCTAAGCAGTCAAAATTTGAGTTTCACACTCAGAAACCTTTCTGAAGCTTTTTCTTCCGACGTTGATCGACTCTCCACAGCAGACCGGATTGGTTGAGGGTTTGCTGGCTTGACTTTCTGCGAGGCCCTGGAGAAATCCTGGAAAATTGGATCTCTGGAGCTTTTGGCAGGATGAACCTGAAATCCTGGCTGGGTCGCGGTTGAAGGTAGTCGGCTTGACTCCCGACGTCGGGTCGGTCACATCCTGGAACCTTTTCACAACAGTTCTCCTGTTATATTCCTGAGTTAGGCCCATGTAGCAAAGCAGCTTATTATTTACATTGCCCTAGAAAATAACATTTCAGCTGTGAACTTTTGCACACATTTGCATGCACGACAATGTTGGATTAGTTTTTCTGAAACTACTCTGCTTAAACATCCACCTTTGCACAACATTATCACGATGCCTTAAACATCATGTACTAGGCCTCTCTACGCACTGGGTACAAAAGTCGTCCTATCTTAATCCACGAGGCGACAACGCTATCTACATATCCATAGCATCACTAATCTAATGTGCACATCGCGAGGCAGCCTTTTATTATAAATAATAGGCATCCCAATAGATTGGTAGAGGATGTACTTCCGCTGTCACTGAGGGTCGGGCATGCAGAGAATTCACCACACACTGGTCTGACATTCCATGAGGGGTGTCCAAATTGAGACCAAGACAGTGTCCTTCACTCTCTCCCATCAGGTAATGAGGTTGGACGGTCCCTTGGGGGGATTCTTGGCTCTACACCTACACACACTTTGGGTACACTTAGAGTAGGGTTCGCTTAATAGGAGTACGCTAGATTACTGTCTTCTTTATATGCCTACATATATACAATTGTTTAGCACCAATGTAGAACTATATCTTCTATTTACGCTCTTGGTGCTTGTAAGCATGTTTATCTGCTTCTGTCTACTAATCATTGCAGCACACGTATTTTATGCAAGAATAACGTTGGTTCAATAAATATTATTGAAACATCCCACTGTGTATTCTCTGTATATTTCTCTGAGAAAAAGTGAGCACGAGTGACTGAGAGAAAGGTTCTGTACTGTTTCCACGATTCCTGAGGAATCAGGGTTGTCATGTTCAGTGGTTGCCAGAAACTATTCACTCCCTGGTAGGTTAGGGGGGCTTACGGTGGCACTGAGCTAGCTGGTCCATAGGCCAACACATTCTGCGGGGGTGTCTGTAATCACCAAGCCCTTAGTTTATGTTGTCCGAACAATGCGCAGGTCCTATCGATTGGTAGGAACTACACAACACTCCAAAGTTCTCCAAACTTCAGGAGGTGCTTCCTGAAAGTATCCTTATAGGTTCCAAGTGTCCCAAACACCAATTCAAAGGTCTGGAATATCCTAGATGGTCTCTCCGATGTCTGGACTACAGTTCCCACAATGCACCTGGTCAAATCCTTAAAAGTCTACTAGACGCACTCCAGGATCGGGACTCTTTGTGGAGATGAAGCAGGTGGTCTATGTTAACCTGTAGCTTGCAGGGAGTCCAATCCTTAATCCAGTCCCCAGGGCTGTAGTACCAGATTGTGCAGCAGGCACAGTCAGTCAAAGTTCAGGCCTTTGGGTGCAAATACAGATTCCAGCAGGGCAGTCCTTCTTCTCCTTGTAGTTTCAAGCGGCAGATCTGAAAGACTATGTAGCTCTTACATGTTTATTCAGTGTTCTGGGGGGGACAAGCAGGGGGCACCTCTGTCCAATGAGATGCTGGGTGCCACCCAAAAGCATGACAACTTCCTCCGAAGTGTGGCATCTTCTTGTCCCACAAAGCACTGCACTTCCAAAATCCAATATAGATGATTTCTCTCCAGAGGAGCAAGAGCTGGCTAAACCAACTCACAGTGTGGCTCATTTTCATAAGCTCTCCTCCCCCTGACCTCTACAATTTCCTGTCCTAAGCCTGCCATCTGGCTCGGGCACAGAAAGTAGTGGTAGGTACGCCTGGCATTCCTTACTGATCTGCTCTCTCTTTGAGCTCAGTTTGATCTACCCAGCCCTATCTGTATGACCCCCTCTTCATGTATAGAACTCTCTCCATCAGATTACTTCTGCTCCAACCAGGCTATTTATAATCTAATCAAAGCAGCCTAGCTAAGCCTGTTAAGGCTGACCAATCAGCAGAGACCTCTAGAAGGCTGGATTTTGGCTTACAGAAGAGAAAGTTCTATAACTTCTCTTCTGTACTAGTTGTAATAAATTCAACAGTGGCAAGTTGTTGAATTTATCAATACCAATCTTTAAAGTCTTTGAATTATATTTACTCCTTTCCTAGCAATAGTTATACCTGAATAAAGTATTGCAATGTTAGCGTGTGGATCTCAGTATCTGCCAAGGGTAAAAAATTAAATGGGCAGTTCTGCCCTCAGCGGGGCATATAAAACACTTTTTATAAGGCTCCTGCATATAGTTACATGCCCCCCCACCCCTGAGACTCCTAGTGGAGACCTTGAGGGTTCCCTAATATGTAAAAATAAGGAGGATTATAATATTTCAAAATGCCCATATCACCAAAGTAGAGTTTGCATATAATTTACTTTTAAAGACAGTCTGCAAAGCCAGGCAATGCACACATGCAAGTGCAGGAAATTTGCTAGGCCTCTAAACATCCATGCCTTTTTATATACTAGGGACTTATAGGTAGTTTGAACCCCCTAGCCCTATTATTTACTAGGGACTTATAGGGTCTGTCATTGCCAACTGCAACTGTACCCTATTACATGTACCTTTTTAAACATAGCACTGGACCTGATCCCAGGGTACAGTCAGAGCCAGTTACCACAAGTATCATTCAGCAAAAAAAAGGGGGTGAGCAGGACAAAAGGATGACTTTCTAACACTATAGAACTATGAATTAGAAGAATAGTCAAACAGGCATCACTTGAGGAAAATCACACACATCTGATAATCCTGACAAGTATTGCAAATTCTAACCTGGGCTCTGCCTTCCATGTGTTGTATGATAGTATTGAGCCAGAGATCAACTACAGCCAGCGTGGTGCAGACCATCGCACTCAAGAACAATAAGAAATGTGCTGATGAGGAAAGTAACACTATTATGAATTTTGAAGCTGATCTCTGTGATGAACTGCAGTGTCTGTGTTCCCACATCCTCCCTGGAACGAACATAGATGGCAGCCATTTGGCAAGAGGTTACCAGGGGAGAGGTGTGGCGCCGCGGCCAGGGCGACTGACGCTGGATGCTGGGGATCACGTTTCGATCCCTGGCTCTGGCGGCAGGGGTCTGCCCAGCACC
Source organism: Calotriton arnoldi (assembly GCA_963921515.1). Lineage (NCBI taxonomy): Eukaryota > Metazoa > Chordata > Amphibia > Caudata > Salamandridae > Calotriton > Calotriton arnoldi. The sequence goes on from CAWUFW010007886.1 coordinate 386,723, forward strand.
ATGCGACTCTGGGCAATAGCTCGCTTAATCATCCCAACGGCCCCCAGCGCCGAGATACCCCTTCGGGGGTGATTCGTGCGCTATACAAGTACTGGATTTACATTTTTTTACCAACAGGATAAAAGTATTAAAGTTCTGAAGAGGGACCTGGATGGCATCTACCAATGACATTCGAATCATCCTGGACCGAGGAGAAACAGCAGTCCTCATTCTGCTTGACCTCTCTGCAGCCTTTCATGCTGTCTGCCATAACACCATCATCAGAAGACTCCACAAGATTGGCATACAAGGATCCAATTTCAAATGGATCTCTTCCCTCCTCATGGGAAGAACCCAAAGGGGCAGGCTTCTCTTCACATCAGAGACCAAGAATTGATATGCGGAGTCCCACAGGATCATCCCTCAGCCCCACCCTGTTCAACATGTGCATGTTACCGCTCGCCAACATAATCCAGTCACAAGACATCACTGTCATCAGGCGTCAATGACAGTCAACTCATCCTCTCGCTGACAGATAAAACAACCACCGCCAGAACCCGCTTCACGAACTGCATGAACATGATAGCAGACTGGATGCCAACCAACTGCCTGCATCTCAACTCCGACTATATCGAAGTACTGGTATTCAGCAACAAGACCTCCCCATGGGATTTCACCTGGTGGATGTCAGAACTAGAAACAACACCCACACCCACAGAACACGCAATCAATCAATCAAGGGTTTATATAGCGCGCTACTCACCCGTGAGGGTCTCAAGGCGCTGGGGAGGGGGCGGCCGCTCTGGGTCAGTCGAAGAGCCAGGTCTTGAGGACCTTCCTGAACGTGTGCAGGGTGGGGGAGCGTCTGACATTCACAGGGAGCTCATTCCAGGTTTTTGCTGTGATGTAGGAGAAAGCTCTTCCGCCGGTTCTCTTTCTGCGAATGCGGGGAACCTCAGCCAGGGCGAGGTCGGCCGAGTGGAGGTTCCTCTTGGGTTCGTGGAAGGATAGTCTTTCGTTGAGGTAATTGGGTCCGATGTTGTTGAGGGATTTGTAGGCGTGGGTGAGGAGTTTGAAGGTGACCCTCTTTTCAACGGGGAGCCAGTGGAGGCATCTTAGGTGTTGGGTCATGTGTTCATGGCGCGGTGTCCCGAGGACGAGTCTGGCTGCGGCGTTCTGGATGGTTTGTAGTTTGCGTAGAAGAGTTTTGTTGATTCCGGCATAGAGGGCGTTGCCGTAGTCCAGTCTGCTGGTTATGAGTGCGTGGGTGACGGTCTTTCTGCAGTCGGGGGGGATTCATTTGAAGGTCTTACAGAGGATGCGAAGGCAGTTGAAGCTGGTGGAGGCGACGGCGTTGATCTGGCGGTTCATGGAGAGGGAGGAGTTGAGGATGATGCCGAGATTCCGAGCGTGGTCTGTGGGGGTGGGTGGGCTCCCAAGGGTGGGTAGCCACCAGGTGTTGTCCCAGGCGGTGGTGCAGGGTCCGAGGATGAGGTTCTCGGTTTTCTCTGAGTTTAGCTTCAGGCAGCTGTCCTTCATCCAGGCTGCCACGTTCTTCATTCCTTCCTGGAAGCAGAGTCTGGTGTTTTCGGGATTCTTCGTGAGCGAGAGGATGAGTTGGGTGTCGTCGGCGTAAGATACGATGTTGAGACCATGCTGTCTGACGATGACATGTTGAAGAGCGTGGGGCTGAGAGATGATCCCTGGGGTACTCCGCAGCTGATTTCCGTGGGTTTAGAGAGGCAGGGCGGGAATCGGATCCTCTGGGTCCTGTCGGAGAGGAAGGATTGGATCCAATCGAGGGCGGCTCCGTGTATTCCCGAGTCGTAAAGTCTGGCAGCGAGCGTGCGATGTGAGACGGTGTCGAAAGCTGCGGAGAGGTCTAGAAGGATGAGGGCCGTGGTGTGTATCTGATCCAGTAGCATGCGGATGTCGTCGGTGGCTGCGAGGAGGGCGGTCTCGGTGCTGTGGTTGCTGCGGAATCCAGACTGAGAGACGTCCAGGATGGAGTTCTATTCTATGAAGGTGGTCAGCTGGGTGTTTACGATTCTCTCTGTGACTTTGGCCGCAAAGGGGAGGAGCAAGATGGGATCATCCTAGATGACAAGTTCAATGTGACAGCTCAAGTCAATGCAGTGTGCACCTCCTGCTTCCACACCCTATGCATGCTGCGAAACATTTTCAAATGTTTGCCTCACAACACCAGACGGATTGTAATGCAAGCACTCATTACCAGATGGCTAGACTGCGACAACAGTCTCTATGATGGAATCTCCAAACAACTCCTACACAGACTCCAGACCATCCAGAACATCGCTGCAAGACTCATACTGGACCTACCATGCAGCACCCGCATCACACTGCACCTCAGGAAGCTTCACTGGCTCCCCATTCGCAAGTGCAGCTAATTCAAACTTCTCATGCACACATACAAAGCCCTACACAACACAGGACCAGAATATCTGAACAGCTGCATACACTTTCAATAACCCACCAGACACCTACGCTCTGCCTCACTTGCACACGTTCCCTGCATCCATAAAAACAAAAATGCAGGTAACTCATTCCCTTACATTGCACCAAAGACATGGAATGACCTCGCTCAACACATCAAAATACCCTCCTCAATTTTTAAGTTCCACAAGCAGCTGAAGACCTGGCTCTTTGTATAAGCACCTTGGGGACCACAAACCTACACACCTGCACAAGCACCAGGGTACCCTCTCGGGTGAATAGTGTGCTATATAAATTAATATACCATAACATTATAGTACATAACATTGCATGCTACATATGAAAATTACTGGTTCGATTTCAAGTCAATATCTCTAGTGGAAGATCCACCCACCTTGTGTCAGCACATCAACAGTACCCGATATCAACAACTGCAGGCACTGAACTAAGATCTCTTGCATTTTCAATTAAATGAGGCTTTGAGTCACTTAAAAAGTTTAAAAAATGCAGGTCGATCAATATTGGTAACTTGCTGATTTACTGATTTTCTTTGTGTCTGGAAATCCAAGAGCACCTCAAATAATAGTAATCAATAACACAAAGCTCCTACAAGATCAGCAACAAAACTAGAGCTCTTATATTCGTATTCATTTAAATGCAGAAGAGTACAGCATGGTCCTACAAAGAATTATCTGGATTTATGCATGTAAATACATGTAAATTAGCAGAAATAAAAGTATTTCTTATTGTGCTGGCACTGTGCAGGTACTATGAGTTGTAAAAGTTGCTCTCAGATCAATAGATTGTTTGTCTGCAGACAGTAGCTATGTGTGCACTTACAAATGTATATTGTCTTCTAGAGTGCACTTACAAATATATATTGTCTTCTATTATAACTCAAATGTAAATGGAACTGGAAAATAGAAGCCAGAGGTAAACAATATGGTCATTGCTAATGTCAGGGAAATAGAATGAAAGGAAGTTTGAGTTATGGAAGGAATCGAATGTCCTTTAGGACCACATCATTCACACTTAGGCAAAGAATAAGTATGATGGGGTGCTCCCTCCCCTCTATTAAGAGAACCTCTGCTGGAGGATACACATATCATAGGCTTCAAGACTGCTCTCAGGGCATCCAAAAGTGCTGAGAAGTCAAGCAATTGGCGAATGTTGAACTGCACAGTGTAACCAAATATAACACATCATGTCCACTGAAACCCAAGCCACTAATCAGCCGACAACACATCCATCATACTGATATTGTATAAGGGTGAACAAGAGTTCAAGGATATTCATGCTCACAGGAATGAATCAAATAAAAAGAAGCAGACAATAACTGCAAGGTACACACTAGCAGCTGAAAATGTGTTAATGACATTTCTGGATTGCATTAGGACATCAAAACATTACTCATTCAATAAGCTGTTCATGTCATTTCAAAACAGTGTGGACTGCCTTCTTATAATAGCTTTTTAAAAGACTCTGAGAGCTGTGTTCCCAATTTAAAGTCTGAGACAGTTTTAGACTGAAAGCTATGGTCACAGATGTTGCTTTTAGCTGAAATTTCATTCATGATTTGTTCCAGACCTATTTTAATAATTCAGAAGGGTCAGGCGCTCTTGAAGATAGGTTGCTCAATCTGATTTATCAATGGTGATTTACAAGTGTCAAGGAAATTTTATATTTTGCTTTATACAAATAGTTTGTAACAGTTTTGATCATATTAACTGTTTTAAATCTGTTGCTGTCTATTGACTTGATATGATTGTCTTTTTATGGCAATTGCCGAATAAAAGCTTCTTCACTGACTGATATTTTCATAAAACTAACGTTCGACCAGTAATTATCTATTGCAAGGGGTTGCATGCAGATGCCCCTGGCACTGTTTGCGTCACCTAGCAAGCATGAGCTGATGTTTTCCCCCAAAAATTAAAAAGCATTGTCAAAGCCAATGAGTCCGCCATTCTATTGGCAATTCTTGGTTTTTTTTGTCATGTTTTTTGTAAACCTTTATTGCTCCTGAAACGGCTGGGCATTTGTCAATCTAAAGAAGAAAACATGGACAAAGGCAAATGTTTTTTGGTCTAAATAAAACCATCGCAGTGCTGCCTGGCACTGAAGGGAACTACTTTGTGTGTGGATATTTTCCTTGTGAAAGGGAAGCATGTCATAACTCATAGTGAAGTCAGCCAATAGCTGTAGTGGGCTGACGCATTTCCCCTTGATGCATGCTTGAGTGGGTTGGGCAAAAATGTGAATAGCACAGCCACAGACAAATGAATGAAGTGTAGCTGAAAGCCCCTATACGTAACTATATAATACACATAATTTTAGTTAAAAAAAGGTCTTTGCTAACATACACTTAAAAACCCAAATCATTCAGCCATTGGCTGCCAGCCTTTTGCAAGAAAGAAAGCAAGAAAGAAGGAAAGGGCACAATAAAGAAATAAGACACAAGAAAAGAAACAAAGGCTGGAAAGAAAGAAAATAGGCACACAAAAAAGAAAGCTGGAAAGAAAAAAGAGGGAAAATAAATAGAAAGAAAGAAGGAATGAGGGAATGAAGGAAGGAGAGAAGGAAGGTATGAAGGAAGAATGGAAGGAAAGAGAGAGAAAGAAAGAAAGAAAGAAAGAAAGATATTATGAATGAAGGAACTAAGGGAGGGAAGAAAGAAAGAAAGAAGGAAAGGAAGAAGGAAAGAAAGAGAAAAAAGCAAAGTAGAAAAGAAAGAAAGAAGGAAAGAAAGAAAGAAAAAAGAAAGCTAGAAGGAAGGAAGGAAGGCAAAAAAGATAGAAAGACAGAAAAAGGAAGAAAGAAAGGGAATGAAAGCAAGAAAGAATTAAAGAAAGAAAAAAGAAAGAAGGAAAAAAAGAAAGAAAGAAATAAGATAAGGAGAGAAAAACGTTAATAAAGAAGGAAAGAAAGCAAAAACAAAGAAAGAAGGAAGGAAAGAAGGAGATACGTTAAAAACAATGTTGCAAGTTCTACAAATTAAGCAAAATAAAGGCCAATTTTCTTCCTGGGCAAATATTTTTAAAGACCCATTCGGGACCCATTCGGGATACTGAGTCCAGAATAAGCATGTTTTGAAAAAAATGCCCACTTATGAATTCACATGTATTACATTGAAGCTACAATATTCTGATATGCTGTGAAGTCAGATAAATATAGCATACTCCAAAAGGAATATACAATAGAATTGGCAGGAAATTGGAACTAATAAACCATTGAATGGTGACTGTTCTCACATCTGGTGTAAAGCGTCCTGCTTTCACCTCAGGCTCTAAAGATAAAGACAACACGAAAGCAATGATAAAGTAAAAACAAAAACACTGGCAATGAAGTGAAAGATAAATGGCCGTAACTAAGAGGGCACTGCTCACAACAATATGTGCTGTCACTGTGTGCGGATGTGTTCATTCTGAGACAGCAAAATGCAGTCACTAAAAGTGAGGTTAACCAGTGGCTTAAGTAGACTGACCTATTGTCCCATGCTGTATGCTGTAGTGGGTGCAAGCAAAATGTGAATGAAACAACAGACCAATGGTTGAAGAGAGGTGGCTGAAAGCCACTTTAAGTAATTATATTATACATATAAGTTTAGTAAAATGAAAAATTCTTGGCTTACACCAGACCTAAAAAGTGGAATTGATGAAAGAGAGGTGTTTTTTGGGCTTAGGACAAATTCTATTCCCTGTGCACCATGAGCGTCATATTGTTCTCTTTATGTTTAATTTACGTTTAGTATAAATGAATGTGTAAGTACTTTCTTCTGTTTCAACATAGAATGTCTTACACATCATTTGGAATAGAATGTCATCTGTGGCAATGCAATGCTTCTGTCTATCATACATTCATGTTAACAACAGCAAAAGCTAAAATCATGAGCTCCAGGCATGTAAGTCACAATACTTTATTTTTTACTTGAAATCGATGCATGAATTTAAGAATTGTAATAATATTAATATGATGCACTGAAACAGCAGTGTTATGTTTTATAATGAACACTCAGCTGCAGGCCAATATTTGCCTGCGCCTCTGTTTGTGCAGATTAGCATGGCAAAGTCTTCTTTTCTCAACAAAGTGCTATCCTCCTGCACATGTGCATACTTACCGTTCTTAAAGATTCTCAAAGAAGGTAGTCTTTTAAATTGTATTTTATTTCTACTCCCTAAGCATCACTTCACCAGGCTGTAAAAGATCATATTCAGTGGAATTGAGTGATCATAACTGAACTTTGTCCTCTGACAGAAACTCCATATAAGTCCTCACATGTCTCCTTTTTGATCTGATGGAAATGTGTTTGCATTGATGTAACCTTCTGTTGAAGATTTTTCAAAGGCCATATAATAGCCTTGGGTACAGGAGCAAATGTCTCAATAGTTATTTTACTGTGATGACATTGACGCAAAAGGTACAATTATTGCATTTACTGTAACATCTTTGGAGGGTTCCAGGTTTGTGATGTCCCCTTCCCCAGGCATTTTGGTGAATCAACAACCATGAACTGAGAATGTGAATCTAGTTAACAGAACTCCTTGGATGCCTTTTTCTTTTTGCGAACTAAGACTCAGAAAATCTTCTGAAGTACAAAATATTAATGAGGTGTGTGAACCAGAGTTAGAAATAGGAATGATTCAGATATTTGTAAATCATATGAATGTGCAGAGATTTAGATGTTTCAGCTCAGTTATTTAGCATCATATTGAAAACCGGTAGGAAAATAGCTAATATTGGAGTCTGAAAATATATCACTATTAATATAAACATAAACTATTTGCTGAAGCACAGTGTCTCAGTTTTAGAAGAATTGTGCTTGAAGGCAAAGTATGATACATAATTAGCAGCAATTATTGACTGAGGTGTAACTGACACGTGTCTCAGTCCTTGGGAGTTATCAAACTGCAGAATATTGACCTTTAAAGCCTTGAACCGATCATGACCTGTGAACCTAATATTCGAAATGTATGTTACTAAGCCCAAAAGCAAATAGTTGGGATACTAAAAAATCTTAAAGCCCTGAAAGCTTTGACTTCTGCTCTGGGTCCATCTCAGGTGAAGAAACAACTTGTCTTTCACCCGTTCAACAACATTGTTAAAGCAGCATCATTTTGTGCAGTTCAATAATGAACATGCTTCAATACCTGCAAGTAGATGGAATATATATTCTTGACTCTTTCCTCTTCTTTATTACTGAGAGCTATCGGTATTTAACATCTTCTAATAAAAAACGTAGGCATTTGATCAATTGCCTCGTTACCATTTTCAAGACTTTGTAGAATTTCCTCCTAATTGCAAAAACTATGCTAGAATTCCTTAACAAGTTGATATGATATGAGGTAACTTCAGCAGAGATCAAAAAGGCACTGAGGTTTCAACTGCTCAATAAGCCATTGTTAAACCTGTCAGCCTTAGGGTGGTCTGCCCCCAAACCGTTTGCCTACTTACTTCCAATTTTTGTGGGATTTGTGCATTTGTTGGCCATCGGACTCTGTGCACTTTATCACTGCTAACCAGTACTAAAGTGCTTTTGCTCACACCCCTAAACATGGTTTGTTTAGCATATACCTAATTGGCATATTTAATTTACTTAAAAGACCCTTGTAGAGTGGTATACAATATACCAAGGGCCTGTAAATTAAATGTTACCAGTGCAGTTTCAAATTACCAGGTCGACATTTAAACCCCCTTGCCAAGTCTTAAACTCTTCTTTTGTAACATATAAGTCACCACTAAGGTAAGCCCTAGGTAGCTCATAGGGCAGGGTGCTGTGTACTTAAAAGGTTGGACATATACTTTGATGCTTTACATGCTGTGGTAGTGAAAAACTGCTTAATTTGTTCTTCACAGCTACAAGGCCTGACCCTCCCATAGGATAACATTGGGGATTCATTATTACATTTAATAAGCTGTAATTACTGATTCAGAGAAGGCGGATCGGTCATGTTTGGCACCTATGCAATTGTAATGATAAATTCTCTTTAATGGTAAAGTTTGGATTTTTCCTTACAATTTTCAAAATGCCACTTTTAGAAAGTTGTCATTTTCCTGCCCTTAGCCCTTTGTGTCTGCCTTGGGTCACATGACTGGGTGTAGCTGACAGTTAGACTTTGTGAATTCCTCTCAGACAGTCACACAATAGAGGTATTAGGTGTGCCTGAATGGGCCATCTGCTGGCAGTATAGGGGGGCAGAGTTAAGCACAGCCCCACTTACACCTGAATAGCCTGTGCTCTGCCTTCACAGAAAGGGCCTAACTACCCTGTATTGTCACTGCAGCCAGCTTGCGGCCAGGGGAGTCAGAAGATTCCATGCACTTCAAATAAGCTTTCCAGAAGCTTCTTCCACCTTTAAGAAGAAGGGCACAAATGTATAAAAATAGGAACTTCAAACCCACTCTTCAGTAATATACTGGACCTACGGAAGGACTCCCAGAACACTGCCTGCTGTGCACTTTGACAGACTGCTGCTGCACCTGGAAGGAATGCTTTTCTGCCTGGAGTCTGCTTTGACGCCTCAGAGGCCAGCTCTGCTGTTCAGCCCTGCATCTACACCTTCCCACTCAGGACTACCAGAAATGACTTCAAGAACTAGTTTGCTGGCCTCCTGTTCAGAGACACAAGGACATAACAGGCTCCCGCCATCTTGAACCCGTACCCAGAACCAGACTGAGAGAGTCCTGAACCATCAAGAGGTGTCCCACCAGTCCTGGCCCCTTGGTTGTGGTGCTAGAGGTGCCCAGATGGGAAATTTCCAAAACTGAGGACTTAGACAAAATTTGGCCCATAAGTGCTCTGAGAACCAGGAGGAGACTGGGACCAACCTGCCCGCCTATCCGCCCATGGTGCATCGCGGGTTGGATTGACTCTGTGGCTTCTCCCACTACGTTCTTCTCAGCAGCAACAAATTTGTTTCAGCGGTCCTTTGCCTATGGGCTACCTGACCTCCAGGAACTGTCTTCGACTACAGCCCTCTGCTTTGTATGGCTAGACATAGAAATCTTCACCTAGGCTCCAACCCACGGCTTTCCAATGACGACTTTCCCTCCTCAGACACTTCCTGCAGCCTTGCCCCACTGAACTTTACGTTCTCAGACATTTTGTCTTCAGGAATTTTTCTAAGTCCAAAGGTAAGCACTGACCAAGCCCAATCCACTTCTTGTATCTGAACAGCGCTTCATTGCAATCTGCCTTACAATGACTCAGTTATGCGTGACTAGATGTCTGGGGTTGGTGCTTTGATCTTTTAGGCACTATTTTGAGCCTTGAACTTAAAAAATTCATAACTTCGGGTCTACTGATAGTATTTTTGTAATTTTAGTGTCAAATAGTTCATGCAAATGTGCTCTATTTGTCTAAATTGGTTTAATACTTTTCTTGTGTTGTGTTTTCACTTTATTACTGTTTGCGTGCTGCATAAATAATTTACACATAGCCTTTAAGTTAAGCCTGGCTTTTCTTGTGCCAAGCTAACCAGGGTTTAGCACAGGTTAATTTAGTGATTTATTTTGATTCACCCTGCAAGGGATTGTGGCTGTTGCTTGACCAGGGCTCACACCCCAGTAAACCAACAACCAAATATCTCACAGCCATTTGCAGAGCTTTCCCAACCCTCTCCTATCCCCTTCTTCGAAAGGGTGCCACAGTTTCAGCTTTGTTCTTATTGTAAAAGGAGCAATCTCCTTCTAGAGGAGAGGACTGAATCAGAAATGGTCTCAGTCTTGGTGATATGTGCAATAGACGCTGATGTTGCGCCAGTATTGCATTGACAATGATACACTTCAAGTTGTGGTTTATATGAATGACCATGTTATTTGGTCAATCATCTTAGCCAGACCACCATTGTGAATTCCAGTAAGAGCCTCAACATGCTATTTGTATGTGATGACCTTTTAAAGTTCATTCTGGTTCTGCCTGCACAGTTAGACTTTCTGACTTGTTCTTTTTTAGTCAACATAACGAATCCTTTTAACAGGTTTTTATAATAATGACTTTTGCTCTTTTTAGTATTCAGCAAGGCAAGTTTCTAATGTATTTCATCACACAAATTAACAAACGTAATTTCATCATGCACCTGAGGTTTCAATTTACGACTGTGTATTTTCTTATGAATTGTTCATGTTTTGCAACGATTTTGATTAATTTTGCAATAAAATCTCACTACTAGTGTGTCAGATCAAGGTCAATGAACCTCCTTTTGAATGGTGCTTTATGGATAGTATGACAATCAGCAGACATAGTGAATCTTTTCAGATCATCTTTCACTCACTTATGGAGTGGAGAATTACAGGATCTTTTCTGTCCTGGTTTTCCAATGCATATCTGCTATCGTTACTGATTGGCTTTCAGATATTCACCTATGAAGATGATAAAAAGCTCTCTGCAATGCGGTTTTCTAGATGAGCCACCAGATTAGCACAGCGCTTAGAATGCTTAACTCCAAGGGATAAATTGATGAAGATCAGTACACTAAAGCTAACCTCAAGATAGAGGTCACTAGTTCTGCTTTGTTTATCTGGTCTCGGCCCTTTACTTAAATGGATTCAGAGCTTGTCCTACTTACCACTCAAGCACAGATCCTGAGGTTCTTATTTCATAAACAAGTGTTACCTTAAAGCTGTGACTAAATCTGGCTTTGAAAATTTCTGGCTCCTATGAGGAGTTTCCCCATATTTGGCCCGCCCCAGCGGCGACGGCTGGCACGCTGTTGTTATGGATTATACCAATGGAGCATATTTTGACTGAGGCACTAACACCTCCACGGATGGATCCTGTTGGAATGGCGTTTGTTCTCTCTGTTGGCTCCCGATTTACTAAAGGGTGGAGATTAAAAGCCCATGCCCGCCCTTGACAGTCATAAATATATCCACTTACACTTGCCTTCAAAATAAATAAATGACAAATTGTAACTTTGGGCCATCAGAGTTTTATTTACAGATAGCTTTTCCTACACAAATCTGCTTGAGAAGGAGATCATTTTCTTATAGTGTGCTTCCCCTATATCTTCATGTAATTACTAATGATTTTACATTTAAGAAGTGCTAAAAAGCATATTTATTCACCACACTGTAACTGTTCCCTTGTAGATGTAAAAGCTTCAGACTAACACCAAGAGGCCACTTGTGGTGCAAGAGAGCTTTATATGCTCCACTTCCAGTACAATAAAGTACAGTGCTGCCTCCAGACCCAGGAGTCCTTTGGAGTTCAACAGAGCCATGACCTTCCCCCTCCCCCACACAAGGAAGCAGCCTCATTAAGATGTGTGGAACTTGTAGGTTTCTGACAGTAGAACCTCCTCTTACTCTGGTGTCGGAAACCCTTGATCTAATGATCAATCCGCCACATGGCCATTGAGACACATTGATGTTTGGTCCGCTCTATATATGGCAGGGTGATCCAGCGCTAACAATAAAAATTCTTCTCCTATATGACTCGGTCATCCAGGTACAACTATCCCTCCAATACACAAACTATATCCATATGACGGTGGGGCCCATAAACACCGCATATACATTCACTTACTCATTTATTCCCTGGATTACCTCCGTCCTTAACCTAGGAGAAAAAACAGTAAAAACGATTCGCTGGAAGGAGACGGGATACCTCTTTTTAACATGACATAATAATTCTCATTGCTTTTAAGGTATTCCGCTCATTGGTCGATGGACCAACTAGTAGGAATCAGTTGATGGTGATTAAGACCAGCTCAATCACAATAAACTCTTTAACATTTTACCTTAATTATTGAGCTAAAGAATCACTGAGTCATTTGTTTAAAGACAATAAAGTTTATATAAAGTTTTAGAAACAATGCATAAGTTTAAGTTCATCACTCAGATTATTACATTTACCATCATTATAAGAATACATTGAAATTACAATGCATACCTATTAGATGGAAGATAAAGTTATGTCACAGCAAGAACTCCAAAAAGATCTATCTATCTTTCTTTGAAAATCTAATAGCTCTAAAGGAAAAATCTATCAGGAGTAAAAAGGTTCTCCAAAAACAGCATCTTATACTTAATGAAAATAGCAGCAGCAGCTTCGATCATCCGCAACAGCAACTCCGCACCCGCAACTCATCTATCAGCAATCTCAGCTCTCCTTTCTCCTAACAGTACGCTCGCTCATCATCATCAATAAAATAATACTAATAACAACTAACCCCTCCCGGAGTAGGTCTTCTTATACCCTAATTCTCGCTTACTAAATAAAATGTTGCCTCTTTATGGCGTGATTCTCTCTCATTGGTCCATTCAAGTCCATATACATTTTTATCAAACTTCCTTGTCTTAACCAGTTCTTTGTGGAATGTCCATGCTTGCATCGTTTCCCACAGTTCATGACATTACTTATCAGTTTCAATCAGTCCAATTTGTATCATTTTCTGATACTTTTTAGGTTCAACAGTTCCGTTTGTCCATTTATTCATTTTGACTTCTCACGCTTCTTGCTGATCATCTTGGCACACATTTGCTCAGTAAGGTCACAATAGCCTTGACCATACTTCCATCCTAGGCTCTCAGCACGAACACGTGGTCATTCTTTGTTCACGGCCTTTCTCCTTTTCCACACGGCTTCTCGCACATTCGTACTCTGGCTTATGGCGGCCATTTTATATCTATGCTCAAGAGGCCTAAGCGCACTATTTATAAAGATAAACAGAATATTGTTAAAATAAGGAATATAAACCCTTTCGTTTCCCTCCCGTCTTTCTACGTACCCCAATTAGGTATTACCTAGCAAAAAGCAACATATAAAGCCGTCCCTTACTTACCATCGCTTTATTTTGCCACCACACGTTTTATTTTCAAAGCACAAATCATGCATTTATTATTTTATTAGTACACAAATATTAGATTATGTTAGCCACGTCAACAATTATAAGTAGATTAATTTGCACACAAATTAGCGTGTTACCTTTAACCCTTCACATGTAACATACATTGTTGGTTATTTACTTAAACGAACATGTTTATTAATTATTTTACGTAAATTATTAGGAGGTTAAAAAAAATTCATTTATCCTGCTCCATCAACTCCCCCCTTTGGTGATTTTTAATATCACCACAAAAACCCAAGTTATACAATTCTCTCAGACAGCATGTTTCTTTTATCCGTTTTGCTTTTGTTAGTTTACACAACTGTATCCCTTTCAACTTGTCTCTTGGTCTTCTTGTACATGTCCTCTTTTATCTCTTCTAACTCTATTTCACCCATTTCTCTCTCTCTCTCCTTATTTATCATGTTTTCTTTTTCTATTTTATTCTGTCTTCTTTTCTTTATACATGTAATTACAAGCTTCAGCACCAAAATTATTATGATTATCCTGGTTGCTATTATTATAACTTTCCCTATTATTAATCCACTTATTCTTGTTAACCAATTTTTTACTGAAGAAAACCCTTTACCAAGTTTTCCAAACGCACTTTCAACCTCCAGTGGAACAAGTTCTTTGTGCAAACTTGTAATATTCGTTATATACTTTTGTATATTTTCACTTTTATCTGGAATGTAAGTGCAACAATGTTAGACTTTCAGCATTCCACAGACTCCACCCTCTTTGGCCAAAAGAATGTCAAGGGCAAGTCGATTTTGCATTACCATAGCTCTCATGGCAACCATCCCGGTATTTACCATCAAGACCCCTCCTGCAGTATCTGTAGATAAACGATCTACCACTGTGGATAATTTCCGAAATTTAAATGCATTCAAAGATATTCCCACTGCTGGTATCAATGCACCAAAAATATCACCTACTATTTCTGAAAAACTTTCCCTTTTTCTACATGTAAAGGTATTTATTATTTTGTGTGTTCCTTTCTCTTTTCTATCCATATGAAAAATCTTTGGAAAGACCAGGCCTAAATAACATGACCCATACCAATGGTCCGGCAACCTGTAATAAGCCCTATTACCGCAAACATAATAGATCCCTGGAAATGTTGGATCTTTTCCCCTTTGAATCCCCATCCGCCTAAAATTTGATAATTGTCATGGCAATCACTGGAACCCACAAAATAATTGTCATATCTTGTTCTATTTCTTCTAATGCACAACCTTCCCTGTTGGGGCCAATCCAGAGTCATAGCTGCATTTGTCTTTTTCTTGTCATGATTGTCTTCCTCAAACGCCCAAAGAGGTGTTTTTGTCTCTTCTAACACTTTTCTCTGAAATTTCGTTCTTCTTTCTTCAACCATCTCTAAAAATACTTTTTCTTCCTTCTTTAACTCACAGGTAAGGTTGTTTTTAACTATATTATCTAATGTTAATATCTTATCTTCTATGAAATATTCACCAAACGTTTTTCCCTCTTTTATTTTGTTTAGTTCGGGAACTACAGGAATTTCCGCAAAAATCTTATGTCAGTGTAATAATATTCTAATCTACCTGTTTTATAAAATAAACTTGCTAAAACACTACATGTTATTCCATACGTCAAAGGAAGGTGATGATAAGTCACACCCTCTGCTACAGACGCAGGCAATTGCATACAAACATAGCAATCTCCTACATCCATTGTTTCTACATACTCATATAATAATTTAGTAAAAACATTCTTTGAAAAATCTGTTATTGATTTGTCTTTATGTAACTCTGCACTACTTTTTAATATAACTGGTTCTTGAGTGTTAGCTCCTTTTTCTTTCTCTGTGTGATTAGATGTTTCTTCTACAGCTAAACTAATTGGAATAGTGATTGCTAAAACCACCCATACTGTCATTAATAATCCTGTACAAAAGAAGCACATCTTACACCATCTACTTAAAAACTCACATCTACATTTTGTATCTCTAGTATCCTCCATTTTGTTTTATAACCTATTTATTTATTTACAAGAAAATTGTGTCACTACACCTCAGAAATGACTTCTTAGCCACTCTGCACTCCAATGTTTCTGTCTTCGTTCGGTACTTTCTTTTAATTCTTTTCAGAATTCTTTCTTTATCAAATCCAGTATTTTGTCAAGTCCGGTAGAAATTCGTCAGATCCAGTATTTTGTCAAGTCCGGTAGAAATTCGTTTAAATTTCTTCAAGTTTGTTGCACTTCACCTTCACCCATTAGATTTCTTTGTTCTGGGTTCTCGTGAGTGTTCTTTTCCTCTTTGATATCAGTTAAAGCAAGGTACAACCATTCAGGCGATCTATACTTCGGATTTACCTTCTTTACTCTTTTCGTTTTCTGCAAGTGTTTTCCACCTCGTTTTTCTTGCTCTTTCTGACTTGTTATTTCATTCACTTGTTCAGCACTTTTTCCATCTAACCTTATGATCCTGTACCTTAATTTTCTTACTTCGTTGGGCCAATTGTCTCCTTTTCTTGACCTTTTTGCCTCACTTCCTTTTTCCTCTCTTTCTGTTTTCCAAGTTCTTTTTCTTGACTCTAGTTTTTGGTTTCTTTCTTCTCCACTTTCTTCAGACTCTGTTTCATTTTCTCTTTATTGTCTCTTATTTTGAATTTTATAATTTCATTTTCTTCCTCTATTTGTGGTTCTTTTCTTATCTTCCTTCGTTCACCTACTTCTGTCCCTCCTCGAGGTTCTTCCGAATTTGTGTCAATCTCTCTATCTGCTTCTAAATTTCCCTGTTCTTTTGTTTGGCTATCTGTCCCTATTGCTCCTCGGGGATCTTCCGATTTTCTAACTTTCTGTTTGAAACTCTCCCTTCTTCATCTATTAATCTTATCTCCGAAGGATTTTTACCACAACTTGTACTTGGTTGCTCACTGTTACTATCTTCGTGCTCAGTTTCTTCTCTTATGCTTTCAAATTTCCAATTTCTTTTCAGAATTTCCTCACAATCCGAATGATCTGTATCAGATTCTGAACTGGTATCTGATATTTCCAGATGTCGACTCACATGTCGAGGTTCTGGAACTTCCGCTATTTCCTCCACTTCTTCTGTCGTTGCACTTGTAGTTGGGTCTTCCAGATGTCTACTTACAGGTCGATCTTCAGATTCTGGCACCCTGCTCGTTTCTTCTTCCGGTTCTGATGCTGAACTGTTATCCAACACTTCCAGATGTCGACTCACATGTCGATCTTCAGGTTCTGGAACTCTGATGGTGTGACTGGCATGCACCCAGTGTTTTACTCCTGCACATTTGACTGCAGTGGTTGTCACCAGGATCACTTGTCGTGGTTCGTCCCAGCGTGGAACCAAACAGTTTCTTCTCCTGTGGACTTTTATGCGGACCCAATCTCCTGGATTCAAGTCGTGAGCTGGTTTTCTTTCAAGAGTAGTAGCATCCGGTCCAACCTGATGAAACACAGAACGCACCACATCAGCCAATCCTTTGCAATAATCCAGCACCAGATCATCAGTTATAGTCAGTAGTTTGTTGACAGGTACATGTGCTTGTCTCATTGCTTGTCCCATAATTATCTCATGGGGACTGAGTCCAGTTTTCCTTTCCGGAATACTTCTGATTGTCATTAAAACTAATGGCAAGGCATCTGGCCATTTGAGTCCTGTGACTTGACACATTTTTCCTAACCTGTTCTTAATTGTTCCATTCACTTGCTCTACTATTCCAGAAGCCTCTGGTCTGTATGCACAATGCAGTTTCTGTTTAATACTAAGTGCTTCACAAATCAGTTTAATTAATTCGTTTTGAAAATGTGTTCCTCTATCTGTTTCAATCGTGACTGGAAAACCATACCTCGGAATGAATTCTCGCAGCATAAGTTTTGCTACCGTGATTCCATCATTCCTTCTGGTCGGGTATGCCTCCACTCAACGGGAAAACAAACAGACGACTACGAGGACATACCTTAGTCTGTTGCTCAGGGGCATTTCTATAAATCCATTTGCATTCTAGTGAACGGACCTCCTTCTCGTCCTATTGTTCCTAGACTCACTACTGTCTTCCTTCCTGGATTTAACTGTTGACAAATAAGACATCTTTGACAAAGACTCTCAGCTATGGCTCTGAATTTTGGATTATACCATGTTTGTCTAAAAGTCTGATCATTGAATCTCTCCCAATATGGGCTTGTCCATGGTACATCCGTGCCATGTCAGAAATCATGCTATCAGGCATAACTGGTCTTTCATCTCTGTAAACCCAAACATCATTTTCCTCATGTTTTCTACATCCTGCTTTTATCCATGTATCTTTTTCCTCATCATCTGCTGCTTCCTGTAACTGTCTCACCTCATCCCATGTCTCAACAGGGTTAGTAAAAAGCAAAGGACAAGAAATATGCTCTCTTTCTCGGTTCCTGTTCAAAGAAACCACATTCTTTGCACAGTACTGTGCAATCTCGTCAGCATACTTATTGCCGACAGTTATGTAGTCTTCCCCATTTTTATGTGCATTGCACTTCACAACAGCAATCTGTTTAGGCAGCTGTATCGCCTCAAGCAACTTTTTCACAAAATCTCCATTTCTAATTGGCGTTCCTGCAGATGTCAAGAAACCTCTTTGTGACCAAATCTGACCAAAATCATGCACCACTCCAAAACCATATTGGCTATCTGTCACAATCGTAACCCGTACATTTCTTCCCAACTTGCAGGCTTGAATCAGAGCTATCAGTTCTGCGACTTGGGCAGACCGTATCCCTTCAGACAAGATGCTTCCATTACAGTTGCTACTGTGCAAACTGCATACGCTGCACTTAGAACTCCATCATTCGTTCTCAAACATGAGCCATCCACGAACAGAATATAATCTGATTCCTTTAAGGGCTTATCTCGTATATCTGGTCTCGGTTTTGTACAATATTCAAGCACATTCAGACAATCGTGATCTACTTCATCCATTTCAATCACACTCTCTTCATCTGGCAATGATGTCAAAGGATTCACATTCATACATCTGTCAATGGTCACATTATCTGCACTCAAAATTACTTTTTCATACCTAGTCAGCCGACTATGTGTCATGTATTGGGTTTTCGTTCTTGTCAAGAGAATTTCCACAGAATGGGGAACATATACTCTCAATGGATATCCCATCACTATGCCTTCACTCTGTTCCAGACTCACACAAGTAGCAGCAACTGCTTTCAAACATCCAGGCAACGCTTTTGCTACAGGGTCTAAAACAGCTGAAAAATATGCAATGGGTCTTTTCATGGTTCCATGTCTCTGTACCAAGACTGAAAACGCACACCCATCTCTTTCACTGCAATACAACTCAAAATCTTTCTCATAATCAGGCATTCCCAATGCTGGAGCTTCACACAATTTCTTTTTCAGCTCTCTGAATGCTTTCATTTCCTCATCATTCATTTCAAAAGGATCTTTAACATCCTTCTTTGTCAGTTTTTGCAACGGTTTGGCGATCAACGAAAAACCGCTTATCCATTGTCGACAATATCCAACCATTCCCAGAAACATTCTTACCTCTCTTTGCGTCATTGGAGCTCTCATTCCTTGAATCATCTTTATTCTCTCAGTCGTTACCTTTCGCACTCCTTTCTCAATTGTATGCCCTAAATTTTGGACTTCTTGTTGACAAAACTGCAATTTTGATGGGGACACTTTATGTCCTCTTTTGGCTAAATGGTTCAGCAAAGCAATTGTATCATTGACACATGCTTCCTTCGTTTTTGATGCCACCAGTATGTCATCAATATACTGAACCATCACTGACTTTTCTGGCATTTTTAAATCTTCCAAGGATTTCTTTAGAATCTGATTAAAGATCGAGGGGCTTTCTGTGTACCCTTGAGGAATTCGGCACCATGCCAAAATACGCTCTCCAAACCTGAACGCAAATAATGGCTGGCTATCTGGATGCAATGCAATAGAGAAAAATGCATGACATAAATCAATTACTGTGTACCATTCTGCTTCACGTGAAATCTGGTATAGAATCACAGCAGGGTTCGGTACTATTGGGCAACAAGGCACTACAATTTTGTTTACCTTCCTCAAATCCTGTACAATTCTATATGTTCTGTTTGGCTTTTTCAGTCCCATTATTGGCGAATTACATGGACTGCTCATGATTTCTTTTAGAATCCCTTGTTCTACCATTCTATTTATTACTGGCGTTATTCCTTCAATTATTTCTGGTGTCAATTTATACTGGGGTGTATTTGGGTAACTCGTTCCCTCTTTTACGGAGATTTTAACGGGATCTACTTCTTTCATTAATCCTATATCTTCTCCTGTAAAGTCCCACACTTCCTCTTTCACTGTCTCTTTCAGTTCAATTGGGATTTTCTCTGCATCAAATACAGGAAACAAATCATTTACTTCTGGTTCTAAATTTACCAGTGTCATTTTATACAATACATCTTCATCTGGGGTCTGAAATGCAATTCCATCTGGAGTACAATAGATAGTGCAATTCATTTTGCACAATAGATCGCGTCCTAATAGGTTCACAGGACTACAATCACATACCACAAATCGGTGCATTTCACTAAATGGACCAATCTTTACCTCCACTAATTTAGTAAGAGGCGTCTTAATTTGCTGATTCGATACTCCAACTACTTGGATATGTTCACCTGAGAGAGGAAGGTTTGGATTTTCCACTGACCTAACAGTAGAACGGGTAGCTCCAGTGTCCACAAGGAATGTTACATTTGCACCATTCACTTCTCCATCCACAAATGGACCAGACTGATCTACCTCTAGAGTTGCGCCAAGCACGCACTCTTCGCCCTCTCCTAGGCACCGTCAGAAGCTTTCATCCGTTTCATCCTCATCCTGTCGTAACCAATATTGAGAAATGGCAGCTGCACGCGGCAACTGTGTTACCTGCTCTCCTCCGTAGAATCCTGTTTCTGCACTGAATTTCTGTTGGTTAACACTCTTGGGAAGTGGTGGTTGTGGCACCTGACTCTGTTGAGTAACTACCTCACTCTGCACCTGTGGATTTAATGATTGATTTTCCACATTAAGTTTTGGAGGAAATTTACACTCGTTTCTCCAATGCCCTAGCTTTCCGCAGTTGTGGCATGGCCACTTTTTCTTTGCCTCATCTATACTCATTTGTCCTTTTCCTTTGCCTATATTTGGTCAAAATCTAGCCTGTCCTGCTTCATTACCTGTATTACTCATTTGAGCTTCTTGTTTCTCTGCAACTTTCACCTGTGCCCACATGGCCTTTTCTTTCAATTTACGCTGTCTACTCTCAATATCATCACTGCAATACTTAGCATATCTCAAAACTTCATCGACTGTGCTATTCTGCCAACAAATTATATGCTGTTTAATCATCTCACTTATCTCTGGTTTCAACCCATATACAAATCTATATACAAAATGACTCATATCCTTCTCATTTAGTGTCTCATAACCACTATACTGTTTGAAAACTAACAACAACCTCTCATAGTAAGCATGCCCTGATTCTTTACTTTCCTGCGTGGTTCTATCTATTTTTACCCAATCTGTTTCTTTAGGTGGAATCTTATTCTTCAAAAAGGTAATTACTTGATCGTACTTTCTCATCACTTCTGGTCCTGGCGCTCCTGTTTTAGCATCCCTTGGATATTCTACAGTTGGCCAATCAATAGTAATCTTACATTCTGTCCACAAATCAGCTGGCACTACTATATCAAACAATCCATCCAAGTCTATCCACAACACCTTTGAAACTTTAACAAATCTCTCCACTTGTCTATACCATTCTACTGGCTTCTCTCTCAACTTGGGGAAATCATTTCTAAATGACAGTATATCCTGTCTAGTCCATGGAACATGCACATAACTACCTCCTGGAGTTTCTCTCATCGGGTACTCCCTTACAATTGGTTCCTTATCTGTCACTGCAAAAGCCAAAGATGCTTTATCTGTTACTTTCTCATTCCTTTTCGTCCATCTACTTCTCCATCTATCCACATCACCCCATTTTCTCAGTAAAACAATTAATTCTTTTATTTGGGTCAATCGTCCTGATGTGTTTAGATTCTCTATATCTTTCTCACAAAAATCTACTCTATATGGTTTCTGCAACGTTCTTACTTTTACAAATTCTAATCCTAGTTCAATCGTGGTCTCTTCTAATTTGTCATGTAAATTTCTAGCTCTCCATGTAATACTCTTGCACAAAAACATAATCTCATCATCTTGATAACCTTTCAATTTTTCTGTACCAATCGTTCCTAAAATCAATTCTTCCATGTCTATTTTTAACCTAATTACATCTAATGGTTTTACTTCTGTTTCTTTCGTTTTTAGCGTTTTCATCCATTCATTTAACTCATCTGAAGTCGGACCTACAGGCGTACTATTTAATTCTATCCAATTGTTACTTCTTTCTGGTGTCTCTGATGCAGACTCCGTTACCATAGGTATTCTCCTGAACTCATTCTCATTTATCGTCAAATTAGTAGGTGTGCTTGGTCTATAGGTACTAACCAAATGGTGTGCACCTTCATTGTTCAGTTCCATCCCTTCTCTTTTCTTTGCAAATGTGAATTCATAGGAATCACTAAAGAACGTTCATCAATTTTCTGATTCTCAAAAATTGGCATTACTGGACCTATCGTTACTGGTACAGTTACAGCTTCCATATTCTTTGTCAATTCTCTTATTTTTTCAGTCAATTCTCTTGTGGTTTTTGCTAATTCAGTTGCATTGTAACTTTCTATCTCTTCATTTTGTGAAGTTTTTAATTAATCTTGTGACCTATTTATCTCATGACTTCGTTCGGGAATTTTATTCCTCCCAGTTTCCATTAGAGGTGCATTAGGTGTCACCACCGCAGAAGTCTGTTGGTATGGAGGTGGGTTTCTGTTTAAAATATCTTCCAGCAATTCATCGTCCGTTTCACTACCACCATACCCATACTTTTCTATAACTACATGTTTCTTTTTCTCTGTACACTTTCTCTTTGCTTCTTCCTCAACTGTAAAAGCTGGAAACAAACCTCCTGTCATATTAGCACATCTCCAACGCTTTATTCTGTCCTCATGATTTACTCCCCATAACCTTCCAGGCATAAACTCATGATTCTTTAATCCTCTGAATCTCCCTCGTTCATACATCTCATCTTCCCATTCACTTAAAGCTTCAAACTGTGTCGGTCTAGGTCTAGGTTCTAACATTGCCATCTTCTCTCTCAAATTCCGAAGTACTGCTACATTAAATGAACCATTCTCAGGGAAAGCCAATGCTCCATCATTCTTGGTATATTTTGTCCAATTTTCTAACCATATGCATGTATGATATCCATATTTCAGCATCATATGCGAAGCTGGTGATTTCGGGCGGAGGAATTACTTGTCCCTCTCTAGTCACTACCTTTTTGTCTTTCTTAAAGAAGTTCTTAACTTTCGACATCCACGACGTTTTCTCTCTACCATACTCATAATAAGACATGATTCACAATCGCTTTCTCTCCTCAAACGATCCACAATTCAACACTGTTCTCTATGCGTTATTCCAACCAATACTAACGCGACTCACACCAACACTCCAATCACAAACTTCCACGTCACTAGTCTATTCGACCAATACTAGCGCGACTCACACCAACACTCCAATCACAGCAGTTTCTGTCTACAAAGCACTGTCCAATCCCAGCGCGGCTTTTGTCTACGTCAGCTCTGCTCCTGTCTCTGTATGACTAGCGCACTGTCCAATCCCAGCGCGGCTTTTGTCTACGTCAGTTCTGCTCCTGACCCCTCCTTTACAAAATGTATCGGCAATTTCTTTTTCAACAATTCTTCGTTAGTTACAATATTTAAAACACATTTCCATTGTCTGATTCACTAAACCAAAGAGATAGCTTTGTCCATTTACACAAGAATTCTGTATTTTCCAGTAGGCAGCGCTTACCTCTACCCTACCACAGAATTTTTTTTCGGTTTCGCCGATAAAGTAGCACTTCCCTCTACCTTACCCTTCTTTCAAGCAAGCGGTAAACCCGTTTCTCTGGGGCTAAAACACATGTGGAGACTATACTGCTCCTGAGAATTAAGGCCAGAGTTTCACAAGAAAACCGGTCACTATTTCACTTACACACCTTTTATGCGGAAAATGTCCCTATCATAACACAACCTGTGTTATTACCAATATGAACTCAGACAATGCACTATTCCATGTGACTTCTCTTGCCACACGTGTTCCACTTCCTACTTCCCGGAAGCGTGAAAACTTACATATAACATAACGCGACTCAACATAAAGTGTTAGACATGAATTTATCAATAATCAATAATCAACAAACTAATCTATAGTAACCATAACTCTGCTACCAAGAAATCTGATCCAGCGCTAACAATAAAAATTCTTCTCCTATATGACTCGGTCATCCAGGTACAACTATCCCTCCAATACACAAACTATATCCATATGACAGTGGGGCCCATAAACACCGCATATACATTCACTTACTCATTTATTCCCTGGATTACCTCTGTCCTTAACCTAGGAGAAAAACAGTAAAAACGATTCGCTGGAAGGAGACGGGATACCTCTTTTTAACATGACATAATAATTCTCATTGCTTTTAAGGTATTCCGCTCATTGGTCGATGGACCAACTAGTAGGAATCAGTTGATGGTGATTAAGACCAGCTCAATCACAATAAACTCTTTAACATTTTACCTTAATTATTGAGCTAAAGAATCACTGAGTCATTTGTTTAAAGACAATAAAGTTTATATAAAGTTTTAGAAACAATGCATAAGTTTAAGTTTATCACTCAGATTATTACATTTACCATCATTATAAGAATACATTGAAATTACAATGCATACCTATTAGATGGAAGATAAAGTTATGTCACAGCAAGAACTCCAAAAAGATCTATCTATCTTTCTTTGAAAATCTAATAGCTCTAAAGGAAAAATCTATCAGGAGTAAAAAGGTTCTCCAAAAACAGCATCTTATACTTAATGAAAATAGCAGCAGCAGCTTCGATCATCCACAACAGCAACTCCGCAACCGCAACTCATCTATCAGCAATCTCAGCTCTCTTTTCTCCTAACAGTACGCTCGCTCATCATCATCAATAAAATAATACTAATAACAACTAACCCCTCCCGGAGTAGGTCTTCTTATACCCTAATTCTCGCTTACTAAATAAAATGTTGCCTCTTTATGGCGTGATTCTCTCTCATTGGTCCATTCAAGTCCATATACATTTTTATCAAACTTCCTTGTCTTAACCAGTTCTTTGTGGAATGTCCATGCTTGCATCGTTTCCCACAGTTCATGACATTACTCATCAGTTTCGATCAGTCCAATTTGTATCATTTTCTGATACTTTTTAGGTTCAACAGTTCTGTTTGTCCATTTATTCATTTTGACTTCTCACGCTTCTTGCTGATCATCTTGGAACACAATTGCTCAGTAAGGTCACAATAGCCTTGACCATACTTCCATCCTAGGCTCTCAGCACGAACATGTGGTCATTCTTTGTTCACGGCCTTTCTCCTTTTCCACACGGCTTCTCGCACATGGGTACTCTAGCTTATGGCGGCCATTTTATATCGCTGCTCAACAGGCCTAAGCGCACTATTTATAAAGATAAACAGAATATTGTTAAAATAAGGAATATAAACCCTTTCGTTTCCCTCCCGTCTTTCTACGTACCCCAATTAGGTATTACCTAGCAAAAAGCAACATATAAAGCCGTCCCTTACTTACCATCACTTTATTTTGCCACCACACGTTTTATTTTCAAAGCACAAATCATGCATTTATTATTTTATTAGTACGCAAATATTAGATTATGTTAGCCACGTCAACAATTATAAGTAGATTAATTTGCACACAAAATAGCGTGTTACCTTTAACCCTTCACATGTAACATACATTGTTGGTTATTTACTTAAACGAACATGTTTATTAATTATTTTACGTAAATTATTAGGAGGTTAACATTTTTTCATTTATCCTGCTCCATCAAGGGCAACCTTCACTAATGTGGGCCAGATCCTGGGCAGAAAAAGACAATGCCCACCAATACACAGAGAGAAAACTCTGTGCATCAGGGCCAATGATTAGTTGCTTTTCCTAAACAAAGTTTTTAAAAAACAAGAAATAATACACTCATAGGACAAAAAAACATGGTGCCTGCTTATCATTCAGCTGTGCCTATTGTGCATCTGCTTCATCATCAAATGCACTGTATGCACACAGATCCATGACAGGCAGGCAGGAATTGATAGATATGGGGGGCTGCCCTCCCCATAGGACCAGAGACTAGAGCCTCTGCTGACCTGGCTACCTGGCATGAAGGCCAGAAGGGACTAAATGACCCTGTAAGTCTTATCCATTTCCTGATCCTACCTCACAGTCAAACTTCTGTCCCGAGTGCCATTGAGAACATCTGTAAATCATACCCAGGGCCAGAATGGTGAACCAAAAGCAGCCCCGGCAAAAATGCTCAAACCATCCAATCTCCCTTCAGCTCCTTGTGTAATCTTTCTCTTTTCTTCCACCCGATCTCTCTCTCTCCTTCGCTCCTCCCTCTCTCTTCTCCCTTTTAGATCACTTTCTCTCTACCTTCCTCCTCCCTCTATCACTTTCTTTGTCTCTTGAAGCCTCCTGTCACTGTGCCTGCTGTAGTTAACCTCGGGGAGCTGGGGAAAGTGACAGAGGCCCCAGGAGCAGTCCTGGGTTTTCAAACCCGGCTGGTGAAATGCCTGGTGGAACAAAACGCCTGTCCGGCCCCGATCCTGGCCCTTCACAGACTTTGGTCGTTAATACAGCTGTTCTAGTCTTTATTACACTCATTAAAACTATCAGATGTAACAGGGTCAGACTCAAACAGTATTCACATACAATCCCAGCTTTATGGGTTACCCAGAAGTACCACTCTTCCACAGATTTTCGCAGCGAAAGTTCCCTAAGGTATATTCAGGAGGAATATGTATGGGAAAGAGGTTGGCAATAGGTAAACTGTGCAGGTAAACTGCACCCTGACAGTATTTCCAATTCTGACCTCATTAATTGGAATGGGGTGAAGTCGAGCTAGGTAATCCTGCAAGGTGTAGTTTTGCCACATGGTAATTCTGAGCAAAACACAATGAGGGCCTCAGAAGAATTGTGAGAAAATAACACCATTTGTAGCAAAACTAACATTTGCTGAAGAGTCACTTTGTGTGACGTGTACATCATTCGAAAAAAATAAGTCTAATTGATCTCAAATGGAGGTTTTTATTGTGTATCACAGTGATGGACATGAATAGAGCGATTGTGGTTTTCACACAGCTGTACCTCATTTTCTTTTCACGTTACGTGGTTTGCCTTGGAAACAAGGGCTTAAATACTTTGCATGTGTATACATTGGCTACTTTCTCTAGGCAGCACAGCGCGAAAGCATTCACCAACAAATGTGAAATTGCTATGCAATTAGCTGGAATCCATCACAGCGCTGCTCCTGATTGCAAAGATCACCCCATAATAAGGTAATTACTGGACTTTGAACTCTCTGCTACATGCTGCTTTCCTTTCATTTCTTTAGAACCACTGGAGCAATACCATGTATGCTGTGCCATTATAGGCACACGGATGTACATAACAGATGAATGTTTTGTGTGACCAGGCTTAAGAAAAGTGGAATGCAGAGGATTAAATCTCCTCCCCATGAATTAGATTTAGAAATAAGACCTTCATGAAAATGCATGTCAATTCAATTACAGTAGATGTGCCCTGGCGTCCTATGTGGGATCATAATGTGGGTTAAGTACCACAATGAATAGGGTTGAGTTAATGTGAGTCATGATGGGAGAAACAATGATACAGCTGCTGAAGCAATTGCATGGTCTATTGCCTTTGCATTTGCTGGCACATTAGGAACTCAGTTACACAGAGGTCACTGGGCATGTCTCAGACCAAATTCACCAAAGGCATAGCTTTAAACTGCTCCCCCGTATTAGCTAGGTCAGTGGTTCCTAACCTTTTGACTTCTGTGGACTCCCAATTAATCATTACTGGTACCCAGGGACCCCCCCCACTGAATCATTATTGGAATCTGGGAACCACAGCTAAGCCATTTCTATTTTTGAACTGCAAACAACAGACAAAAAATACAGAAACAAGCATTCATCAAATAAATATACAAAATGATGAAATATTTTATTTAATTCACAAACAAATATACAAAATCACATTTTTAACTTTAATGGAAATGTGGCATCTTTTCTCAATTCAATTGAGGCCACTCATTGTCCATTTTACATTCTGTTTGATGATTTGCACTGGTCCTACAAATCAAGCTTGGGATACTAACGCATGACCTGATTACCAGTTTGGCGGATGCGATACTCCATCACAAATGTGACAGATATCCCTTCCGCAGTATTACAAGTTCCATAGGATATAATTTAATTTTAATACGACGGACAGGATATCCGTCACGTTCATGACGGAGTAACCCTGTCCACCAAACTCATCATCAGGCCCCTAATTTTTAGCATACAATTTTAAATTTCTTCACATTTACAAAACTTTTTAAAATGTATAAATTTACATTTTGATTATTTATATACACTTTATTATTCAGTCAATAAAATGTAATTTCCTAAGCAGTCACAGACCCTCTGAGAAGACTTTGCGGACCCCCACAGATCACTGGTCCACAGGTTAAGAACCACTGGTCTAGGTCATAGCAGTGGCTCAATGTAAAGAGAGTGTGCTCAAGTAATATATGGCAGACATCAGGACATGGGGCTCAATGTAATATTGGTTGGGCATGAGAGGTACACCTACATTTCAAGTGTCGTTTTGCCAAATTTTCTGTTCAGCGACCTCAGGCAGAAATAATTGTCATTATCCATTCATGAATGCCTGCTAATTGAATTGCAACAAATTGTTTAAGCTTGGAATGAGAAAGATAAAAGTTGTCAAATGACATGAGAATGAATATGCATTATAGATATAAACAGAGACGTGGGTTGCATTTCCAGTCCTTAGCATCAGAATGATAACATAGGAGGGCATTTATATAGCACTCTTGTGGTGAAAGGCCATCTTTTGCCTGGTGTACTGCCAGATTTTTGCCTTAACTTTTTTTGCTGGCTGTAGAACTCTGTACACTTTACCCGTGCTAACTAGTGGTAAAGTGCCTGTGCTTCTCCTTACAACATGAAGGAAGTGGTGTATCCCTAATAGCTATACTTAACTTACCTATCCCTAGTATATGGTACAAAGTGTACCCCGGGCCTGTAAGTTAAATGTCACCAGTGCAGCACCTATAGTGCCATCCACTACAGTGAAAGTGTAAAACATGGCTTCAGGCCTAATATTGTAGCCTGACTAAAGCAGCCTTTAAAACTGCAATTTGACCCCTCAAAATAAACTCGTTTAACAGGTCTAAACATGTCTTTTAAATACACATAAGTCACCCTGATTTAGACCGTACTGTCCATAATGCAGGGTATTTAATAGTAGGTCAGGTAGAAATGTTAAGCATGTCCTTCAGTGAAAAAGCCCCAAAACCTATTTTCACTGTATAAAGGCTGGCTGTTCCATTGCAAAACACTGGGATGCAATAGTAAATTTAATAAAGCTATCTCCAGCTAGCAAACAGTTAGAAATTTCATTCTTGGACCTTGTCCAAGAATCATTTCATTATTTAATTATTATAAATCTAATTCACAGGTGAAGTCGGATTGTTAATTGTTTATTAAGGAAAAGGTACTTTTAGAAACATACCTTTTCCCTGCCTAAAGCCTCTGAAGGCTAAGTTGCATTAGTATCCAGCTGCAGCCCTTTGAGAGCTTGATCCTGAGTAGGTGTGAAAACTGCTCCCACATCAGGAGACAAAGTATTGGGTGCTGGAGATTTTTCTGTATCTCAGGCTGGAGGACCATTTGGGAGGTGCCAAGGAACCTAATTAACTTCATAGGTGCATCCTGTGTCACAGGCAGACCTCAGAAAACACCTGCACAGACCCTTTAATTGTTTCCTCAGTCACACAGGCTCCAATCATGTGGAGAGGGAGCTGCCCCCAGAACTGCTTTGAAGTGACCACAGAGGTGGGGTTGTTCAAATTCCTTGCCACACCTCTGGGTGGTCACACTGGCTCTACACAAGATAAGAAGGGCTTCACCATCTTAGATTTAGGTAGAGAGAGGCACTGTGAGGTTGTCGGCAGTAGGGCACACAGGAAATGCTACAAAGGTGGGTAGGGTGACCCCTGGGAACCTTTACACTATTGGTTAGGGAAGGGCCAGGAGTCACCCACACCGACAAGCTGGTGCCAGGCATAAATGTGGCCTCCCCAGTTCCCTCCTTAGAACACTACTGGACCTGTGCAAGAACAGAAGAGGACTGACCTGCTGGCAGAGAACTGAGAAGAGCCCTGAAGGACTCGGCCTGCTCTCCCTTCTGGTACTCAGACCAAAGGAATGGGCTCTAAGGGTTACAAGGCTGATCTCTTGTCCAATCTACAGAGACACAAAAAGCTACAAAAGGCCTTTTCTTCTACTTCCTAGGTGACCAGTTCAAATTGGACCTGCCCTGGGCCCTGCTATTGACTTCTGCTGGAATTAATCTTCACTGCCAAGTGCTGTGCATGAGGTCCTGAAAACGTGGGCTGTGTCAAAGTGTACTCCTTCTAACCTCCTGAGAACTTGGGAACTTTGAAACCTTTTGGTGCCAAAGACCTCCAGAGGACTGGAACAAACATGCAAAGCCAATCTGATCATGGAGTGTTGTTGCTGGGCTGAAGACTTAGGTTACTTCCCCTTGGAGCTCTTTAGCAGCAGCAAATCCAGTTCAATCAATCAAGCAGGATTT
This sequence comes from Calotriton arnoldi, assembly GCA_963921515.1. Taxonomy (NCBI): domain Eukaryota; kingdom Metazoa; phylum Chordata; class Amphibia; order Caudata; family Salamandridae; genus Calotriton; species Calotriton arnoldi. The sequence goes on from CAWUFW010007886.1 coordinate 416,819, forward strand.
TTATGTCGCTGCTAATCACCCTATATAGTATCCAGGCGCTTGCAGGCCCTAGGAGGCTTATTCGAACAGACATGTCATGAGGGTCCTTCGGAATTCCGGAAGTGAGGTGATGCATGGGGACGGTGTCCCAGGTCTTTGCTACGATGTAGGAGAAGGAACGTCCTCCAGTTCCGCTTCGGTAGATTACTCCTCATGGAGCCCTTTTTGGGTAACGCCTGCAGCCCGGGCGGTGCTGGAGGAATCTGAGTTGCAAAAAGTGGTTAGTGCGAACATAGAAATCTTCACTGGGAGAAAGTGCCAAAAGTATCTGGCCAGCGAGAGACCTTCCTTGGGAGTGAAATTCTAATTTCTCTTGCTCTGAGCTTTCCCGGAAAAAATCAAGAGCTTCACCAGGACGATGTCCAATGGCTATCTGTCTTCAGGACGCCCTCTGCGACCAGAGTCTGTTGCCTTTCCCCACTGAAGGTTTTGGAACTCCGTTTCAAAGGTTAAGTGCCTCATTTAGATCTAGGGGATGGGATATTCCGTCAAAAACATGGCAGATATCCCATACGCTGTATTTACAGTGCATTATCACATATGGCACTTATAATACGCCTGACAGGATATCCGTCACATTGTGATGGAGTATCCCATCCGCCAAAATCTAAATCAGGCCCTAAGTCCTAAGGTAAAATTTTCAACCGGATTGAACCTGGTTTTCGTATCTGACCCACGCTCCATCGTGGTCAGCCTCAAATCGCATCTAGGTCCTGATCTACCCATGACCAATAGATTGTAGTTGGCGCCTAATGCTTTCTGATGCTATTTATTTTAATTAACTTTTCAAAAACTCATATCATCTGTTACCCTTATTGGATTTTGTAGTTTTGGTGTCATTTTATGCGTTAAAAATGTACTCTATTTTTCTAAATTGGTTTGGGATTGTTCTTGTGTTATATTATGACTTTATTACTGTTTTGGAACTGCATAAATACTTTACACATTCCCTTAACTTAAGCCTGCCTGCTCTGTGCCATATCTACCAGGGGGCGATTGAGATCAGGCTTATTTATTGTCTTTAGTGGCTTAGTCTGACAAGGACTGTAATCATTACTTGGAGTGGGTAGTTACTCTCATGTATAGTTGTCAAATCTAATGCCAACATTTAGAGTTCTGTGGTTAAGACATCTTAGTTAGGCACCACCGCCAAAGGGGAAGGGAATTTACAACCATGGTTGAATTAGTAACTGGAAAACAACACCAACCAGCATCCTTGTGCATAAAAACTTTACACATTGCCTCTACGTTGAACCTGACTGCTTTGTGCCACGCTACCAGAGGGTTAAGCACAGGTTAATTTGGGGTTTGCTTGTGACTTCACCTTCAGAGGAATTGTGGTTGCAGCTTGAGTAGGCTCTCACCCACTTCAACCAGTAACCCAACTTCCTTCAACGTGTTAGGGAAAGAGGGTTAAAAAGCTGGAGAAGGTGGCAAGGAGAGATGGGGAAAAAGAGAAACAGTGAGGGGGAAGACAGCAAGAGAGAGTAGAGAGGGTGCGACAAGAAAGGGGATCGAAAGAGAGCAAGGGAGAATGATAAGTGGAGAAAATATCCAAAAGGTAGTATACATCATGACAAAAGACAGAAAACAAATGTAAGCAAGAAACGAAGAAAGAAAAAAAGAAACAAGCAATGAAACAGGCAAAGATTTAAAGGATGAAAGAAAGAAATAGAAGAAAAGAGAGAGAAAGAAATGATTTAGATGGGACAGGTCATGAAAGTTATCAACAATGTAAGGTTTTCCACAGTAGGGTCCGAGTGACATCACAGACAACATGAGTTTCACTTTTGTTGTCTATTTAATGTCACTTGAACCTCCTAAGTGGAACTAACTTTGAAATTGACGGCAATCTGTAATTGTGTATCGATTATTGCGTTGTTTTGCTGTTTTGTTGTATTATTGAGCTGTTGCTTTATCATGTAGACTTGTAGATGAGTTGTGTTGTCATGAGGTTTTGTGTTTTCACTTTTGTGTGCTATGTTGGCATGCTGTGGGTTAGGTATGCTGTATTATTTCTCAGACTTGTTGAGAAGTAATGTTGTCATAAAGCTTTGTTCTTATGTTAACTTGTGTTTTGTTGGTATACTGCGGGGTAGTGGGGTTTATGTAGGTGTGTTGTATCTGTGTGTCCTGTTTTTCTCAACATGCTGTGTTGTGGTCTGTTTCTGTTGTCCTGTTGTAATGTTTTTTTACTGTAATGTGGTGATGTGTTGTGCTATTACTACACATGTTATATGATTGTTGCCAAGTTAAGGCTTTTTAGACCTCAGTTTGGTCTAAATGTTTCAAAGTTTTTCAATGTAACATCCCGTTTACATTACAAAATGTTTTACTAGGTTCTTTATCGCCTCATGTTGATTTTCTGTCTCCTAGACCAAAATTGTTGGATCTTTTTATTCCACTCACATTCAGAGCTACACTTTCTTGTTGGAAAGATTTTTCTAAATTATCAATGCTTACATGTTGGAACTGTGTATGTGATGAGCATATAATACATACTGTTTTTTCCACTATACATCAAAAGATTAACTCCGATTTATACTGGATACCTTTCACTACTTTCCTACCCTCACACTCATCTCCTTCTTAATCCTTTTACCTTTTTCTATTGTCTTCTCTTTCCAACTTTCCCCCATCTCCCTTTTTTTTAATATAACATCAAAACTCTTTACAATTTTTTGGTATTGCAATCCATCATCATATTTATTTGCTTATATTGTTGTTATTTAGTATTGTTATTTAGTATTTTTGAGTCCCCTTTACCTTTACAATAAAAAAGAATATGACTAAAACCAAATTCTGCTTTGTGATCCAGCTCTGTGTGGTAATAAGATAAAGCATAAGGGAACTCTGGCGTTGAGGAGCTTTGAAATTGAGTGTCGCGTTATTCCCATAGCTTCAGTTTGAATTTCCTGGCCAAGTCTAGCACTTTTCTACAAGACAAGCGTTCTGATCGGATTAATCTGGAAAACAGCACAGCTGCAAGTCCTGAATTATCAGTCTAAGAAAACAAGCTGTGGATATTGCTGCCAACAGACACACACTGCTTGCTCTTCATTTACTTCTGAATGGTTTAAAATAATGCCTCTTTCTTCTCCTTTTAGTTTTTATTGGCTTATATTCCTTCTTAACTTTGCCTTTGAGATACGATTCAAAAACGTAATGCTAAATTGCTGTAATTTTGCCAGAAATTTATGGGCTATTTTCCAAAATGTGAACCACCAGATGCCTGGTCTTTTGGGGGAGGCCAGAAGGTAATACCTCAACCCCTACACCAGTCTAACAAAGGTCAAGGATTTTTTGATGCAAACACCTGGGGCAATGTCCAAGGCTAGTGCTCTCAGGCATTATTTTTTGGAGCAGCAGTCCATTAGAAAGCTTTATCCAAGTTTAATAAACTCATTCAGTGTGAGAAAATGCCCCAGTTACTTACCGGTAATCTTCATTACTCGGAGTCCTAGTCTTCCTCGCCACAGTAATTCACACATGAGCTTTAGGCTCCTACAGAAACCCCAAGTAAAAAGTTAGCTCACTAGTCTCCCATCCCTCCAATATGGCCTCCACCTCTATCCACTAATGGGAAAAAAGGAGGCAGCATCCACCACAAGGACCAGCAACCAAGCCACAAAAACATGTAGCCCCCAAACAAGGGCGGGGAGGGATGGGAAACTATACTGTGGGGAGGAAGACTAGGACTCGGAGTAATGAAGATTACCGGTAAGTAACCAGGGCATTACCTCCTCGTCCGTCTTCCTCGCACAGTAATAAACACAGGAGCAGATAGCCGCATTGGCTTCATGGAGAACAGAAGACAGCCAACGCATAGAATAAATAGCAACATCACGTTTAATAACACATAACATGGGAATTGAAACAGAACCTCAAGAAGCAACAGAATCCAGAACAGAAGTAGTAAAAGCAACTGAAACACCACCCACAACCTCAGGGTCGGTAATGCGCCATAAAGGTATAAGAAGACCAAGAGGCTGCCCTGCAAATATCCTCCATGGGCACCCCTTTGAATGCGGCCCAAGAAACCGCCACAGAACGAATAGACCGTCCCTGGACAGGAAGCGTGAGAACCCCGTCTTGGGCACCATAAGCCACCAGAATAGCTTCCGTAAGCCAACGACTAAGGGTAGAAAGGGAGGGGTTCAAGCCTTGTCTAGCCAAGCCAAAAGTGACAAACAGGCTGTCTACCTTACAGAAAGGAGAAGTCTGCGACAAGTACACCAACATAGCATGCTTCACATCAAAAAGATACAACAGAGACTCCTCCCCAGAGTTGGGATCGGGAAAGAAAACAGGAAGGACCACAATCTCAGACCTATGAGAAGAAGAAGCCACTTTAGGTACAAAAGTAGGGTGAGTTCTCAACACCACCCTATCCTCCAAAAACCTCAAAAACAGGGCAGATCTCAAGAAAGACCCCAACACGTCTAGCAGGAGCAATCGCCACCAAAAACACGACCTTCATGGTCAAAAACTTTAAGTCCACATACTCCAGAGGCTCAGAGGGAGCCCCCTGCAAGGCCCTCAACACCAACGGAAGATTCCACGAAGGGGGCGACAACATCGGTCTAGGGTGCTGTAAAGCCAGACACCTCAACAAGCGAGCCACCAAAGGCTCAATGTCATCAAAAAGAGGAACCCGGAATGCCCGAATAGCAGACCATTGCGCCCGTAGAGTAGAATGGGCCAACCCCAGATCAAAACCCTCCATTAAAAGACCCAGAAAACGAGCCGGATCCACCCCTTCAACAGACAACCCATGGCACAGACACCAACCAGAAAAATTATTCCAATGATTAGCATAAGCCTTCAAGGTAGAAGGACATCGAGCCTGTTGAATGAGGCCAGCTACCACCTGGGAACAACCCCTCTGAATCAGAGACTGCCGCTCAAGTGCCAAGCCTGAAGACTCATCGATTGGTACACTGGGAAGGGAACCTGGGGACCCAACAAGGGGTATGGATAAAACAGAAGCGTCCAGCCCCGACACACCGCCAACTCCAACAATAGGAGAAACCAAGGGCAGCGCCGCCATCCCAGAACCACCAGAAGCACCAAAGCACCGTCCCTCCGGATTTTCTGTAAAACTGGAGGAATCAGGGGAACTGGGGGGAAACGCATACAACAGTCCCTGAGGTCACATGAAAGACATCGCATCCACCTTCCAAGCCCGCAGGCAAGGCATAATCGTGCAGAAACAATGGACTCCAGAGAGGCAAACTAGTCCACCGTCAGAGACCCAAACCTCACCTGCAATATCAGGAATGCCTCCGGGGTCAGTGACAGCGAACCCATAGAGGGAAACACCCTGCTGAGACAGTCTGCCACCACATACTCCCTGCCCAGTAGGTAAATGGCAGACAGGGACCCCAACACCATCCCCACCCAAGAGCAAATGACCCGGCTGAGACAACCAAGGGACTGCACCCTACAACCCCCCTGATGATTCAAGTAACTCATGACAACCTGGTTGTCCGTCCGGACTTGCACATGGCGACCCACCAGTAGATCGGCAAACGCCGAGAGACCCAAGTGAACCGCCTTCAGCTCCCTATCATTTGAAGAACAGGACATCAGAGCCCTAGCCCATTTGCCCTGGATGGAAGAGTTCCCCAGGGTAGACCCCATCCCAACAGACTGGCATCGGTTGTCACCCCTCGAGAAGGAACCACCAGAAACTGACGACGCTGGGAGAGATTCACCTCATTCAACCACCACCCCAGATCCACCCTGACCTGGGCAGCCACTGGCACTCCCGGACTGAAATTCTGACCACACGGGAGGCAGTGGGACAAAATATGGTTCACCACAGGGTACATATGCAATTGGGCCCAAGGAACCACCATCAATGAATCAGACATAGGCTCCTGTGGCCCCAACCAACAGTTCACACGTGGACAGTCTAGGGACAACAAGGCACAAATCTTGGACATCAGCATCAATTTTCGGGCCTGGGGCAGGAAAACCTTCCCCAACAGAGTCATGAAGCAAGGTCTAATGTAGGTGAGATCCTGAGTCGGGATGAGGCATCATTTCTTCAGATTCACCAGAAAGCCATGGGCCCCCAGCACCCAGCAAACCTCCTGGACATGACACTACGTCTTAGGGAAAGAAGAGGCAGAAATCAAAAGATCATCCAGTTAAGGAAAAATCCAAATCCCTCTAGCATGCAACACCCCAATGAGTGGGGCAACTTTAGTAAAGCCCCGGGGAGAGAAACAAAGACCAAAAGGCAATACCTTGAACTGGTGATGTCGTCACAGGATACAGAAGTGCAGAAACCTTTGGGTCTCCAGATGGACTGGGACATGGAGATAAGCATCCTGCAGGTCGAGGGAAGCCAGAGAACCCCCCTGATTGATCAAGGGAAGAATCAGCTGCTGAGATACCATCTTGAACTTGACATGGGGAAGGAACATATTCAGCCACTTCAGATCCAAAATAGGCCTGAGGTCGCCGGTATGCCGAGCCGGACCAAAAGCGCTCCGGGCACCAAAGAACCATGGACGGGCTGACCTCTCCGGAGCCAGAAGTTTGCGATCCTCAGCAGACTTCTTAACCATATCCTCTAAAGGAGGGCCAAAGAGCTTCACCCCGAGAAAAGAATTTTCATCAACAACCCCTTCTGATTCACATACACCTTCCAAGAATGTAACTACATCTGGCCAGCCCCAACGAATCAAAACAAATGTCAGATAAGAGGCGCACCTGCTGCTCCATCAGAGCTAGGGTGGGCAAAATGTCTTCGCCCTGGTCCAACAACTCAGCCAATGACTGGAAGTCCTTCAGTAAAGACTGAATAGTATATGAGGAATAGGCCGCAGCCTATTAGCAAAATTGGAGGCCACAAAAGTACGCTTTACAGCTGCATCCACCTTCTTATTAACAGGGTCCACCGGAGAAGCATCCTCCGAAATATTAGCACCCTGTGAAGCCATACCAGCCATCAATGAATCCACTTTCACGGAAGAAGGGAATTTGCCCGCAAAGTCGTGCAAAGGATAGCGTCTTGCCAAAAAATGGGAAAACCCATGCTTATCAACATCCTTCCATTCAGTTTCCAAAACCTTCAGAACCGAAGAATGAATAGGCAAGGACTCAGGGTCCTTCTTCTAATACTGGGAAAAATAATTGGTGTCTTCCTCAGACATCCTCGCCTCAGGAAACAACAAATTAGACTGAATGTGCTGAAAGACCTCCTTCAATTCAGAACCTTGCACATATTGACCTTTAAGCTCCATGACCTCCTCCCCATCAAACTCATGCGAGGGACCAGGATCCAACCTCGACTTCCTAGAAGGAGGAACAGTCTCTCTATCCTGGAATGCAGCAGCCACAGCAGACTGTATCATCTACTGAATAACAGCCAACGAAGGAAGAGGCTCCGATGTCTCCTCCTCCTCCACATTATGGGACTTTTCATGTGCCTTACCACCCAACTCCATCATGTACCACAGCACCAATACTGCCCAACACACCAATAAATAAACCAAATGAACCGGCAAACCCATGACACTGAAAACACCCCGGTTGCCATGAAAACATGCCCATAATGCAAAGCGGTGGCCGCCGGCACGCCCCCTGGAAGTTGTAAATAAACCCCGTAGGCTGCCCGCAAACTGGAACTGCCGCCCATACCACTGCCATGCCCACACTGCAAGCGAGCGAGATCAATGGGACGAGAGACGAGGACAAACCTCAACCTCCCCCAACGCCATGATCATGACACCAGGAAAGGTGAGTAACCGACCCACCCCACAGCCGGTCCACAAACAGAATGACCGCGACACACGGGCAAGTCTGCTCCAGCAGGACAAGGCCGGTAGAGTATGCGTTGATAGGTATGCATCAGGTGGCCAGCTCACGAACAAGGCAGTAACCACGCTCCCCGTGAGTTCACTACAGCAGGACCACCGATCCCGGGGAGCGCAAAGCATAATAAACCAAAACATGAGGTCGCCCCAGCATGCTCAGCACACCTTAACCCCAGGGATACTAGAGTCCGGTAAAGCAGGACCTCCATCCCACTTACCTCATAATCAGGAATCCGTACTCGGAGTAGTTATTAAAAATCCAATTTAATGGTGAAATCAGATCTTTCATAAATATTAAAAGAAAGTAACATTTAGTGTTAGATCTGTCAGCCTTAGGATGGTCTTCTCCCAAATTGTTTGCCGTCACACCTCAGTTCTAAAGTGCTTCTGCTCACTCCCAAAAACATGGTATAAGTGACTTCCACCCGATTGGCATATTTATTTATTTATAAGTCCCTAGTAAAGTGGTAAACTATATACCCAGTGTCTGTAAATTAAATGCTACCAGAGTACCTGCACCACTTATTGCGCCCTTTAAAACATTTCTCAGGCCTGCCATTGCAACCTGTCAGCAGTATTAAACTGGCAATTCCACTTGGCAAAATAGCCCTTTTCTTACCCTAAAACGCCCTCAACACATATACGTCGCCCCTATGGAAGGCCCTAAACGGCATGGTGTAGAGTATTAAAAAAATTGCACATGCACTTTTAAATCTTACATGTCCTAATGGGGAAAAAGTCCTAAATTGTTTTTTTCTACCGTGAGGCCTACCTCTTCAATTGGATAACATTGGGTTACCTTATTACATTTAATGTGATAACTTTTGATTGGTAGTAGGTAGGGAAATCATGTTTGTTGTCTGATGAATTGTAATTTAAAATTCTCTTAAATGATGCAGTCATATTTTAAGTCACAATTCTAAAAACGCTACTTTTAGAAAAACTGAGGTGTGACTGAGCTCAATAGAGTATTCAGGGTGGGGGCTGTTGCATCTTGTTAGCACAACAGTGTTAGATTCTGTCTAGAAGGTCTGTTTGAGGCACATGTAAAATGTGTGTGCCCTTGAAAGGGATTAAACAGGATTAGAACACAAATCTTGTGTCTGGTTGCTGAAGGTCCCTGCTTTTGTCCTACCAAACTTCTGTCTCCTGTTTTGTTTTTGGTCCAGAGCCTGCATCAAACTGGAGTTTAGTGTTTGATGTCAGAGGGCACTAGTGATTTCCATAATACCCTTCCACACACACACCAGCTCTCAAAGCTCCAGGTAGTGTGTCTGAAGACTTCAGACATTTTGGCATTGCCCTGACATATATCATTTTGGGCATATTTGCAGTAAATCAAACCAAAACTTCTGAAAAAGTAAGTAGTCTAGGGCCCGGTAACATTACTGAATTTGTCAGAAAGAGATTAGAAGAAAGGGATTAGGAGTGATCTAGGGTGCCTCCACCAACAGGCTGGTGAACCCTACAAAGCTGGACCCTCACCCAGCCTTCCTCAGAACACTACTGCACCTGAAGAGAACTGGACTTGTCTGTGACCTTGACTGGGCTTGTGTGGAGCTCTAAAGGACTGGGCCTGCTCCCTCTTGAGCCAAGACACGGATGTAGACTCCAAGGGACAGTTGACTGACCTCCTATGTTGCCACATGAACACTATAAACTGCAAGAGGCCTTTTCCCTGAAGTGCCCAGCTGATCAGTTGCAACTGGAGCTGCACTAGGTTTTGGTGCTGGTCTCTGCTGAATACCCTGAGAGTCGCTAATTGTCCTCCTTTGAGGTCCTCGTGACCTTAGACGTGTACTCCTGTGATTTTTGCGCACCAGAAGAAAGTTTGGAAACTTTTGAAAGGTTTTCCTCCTGAGCTCCACTGGACCTGATGGAAAAAATATCTGATCTGCAGTTTCACAGCGTTGCACTGAATTTCAGCTTCGCCCCACTCAAGGCTCCCAGCACCTCAGAAAAAATGACTAAGGGTCATATGTATCAAAAAAGAGTTTTGCGATTCTCAAATTGCGATTTTTAGCGAATTGCAATTAGAGAATCGCAAAATGCAATGTATGTAGGATTTGCTAAAAATATTGCGAATCCTACATATTCCTTATTTGCGAATCGCAAATTGAGATTCGCAAATAAGGAATACCTTCCCATTCATTCCTTTGGGCTAGGAGGCCAATAGGAATGAATGGGAAGACATTCTCAATTTGCGATTACCAATTAGAGAATCGCAAATTGAGAATGCAATTTCAGGGTTGCAAGGGTGCCAAAATGACACCCTGTTGCACCCCTGAAATATGCATGTGTGCACATTTTGCGCACATACATGCCCTAAGGGCATGTATGTGCGACATATGGCACTTTTAAAAAATCTAAAAAGTGCTTTTTTAAAGAAAATCGCAAATTACCACCAACTTGAATTTGCAATTCCTTAAGGCCAAATAGCAAATTTCTGGTGCTTCCAGAATTGCATTTAAGGAATCGCAATTTGCAATTCTTTAATTGCATTCGCAAAATAGAGAATCGCAAATTTTGCAATTCTCTATTTTGCGATGGCCTTTTGGGATGATACATCCCAAAATCAATCAATCAATCAATCACGGCATTTATAGAGCGCGCTACTCACCCGGGAGGGTCTCAAGGCGCTGGGGGAGGGGGTAAGTTACTGCTCGAACAGCCAGGTCTTGAGCTGCTTCCTGAAGGCGAGATGGTCCTGGGTTCGCCGAAGGTGAGTGGGGAGGGAGTTCCAGGTCTTGGCCGCCAGGTAGGAGAAGGATCTTCCTCCGGCGGTGGTTCTGCGGATGCGTGGTACGGTGGCGAGGGCGTGGCTGGTTGATCGTAGCTGGCGTGTGGGCGTGTAGAAGGACATGCGGTCGTTGAGGTACTTTGGGCCCAGGTCGTGGAGGGCCTTGTGTGCGTGGGTGAGGAGTCTGAACGTGATTCTCTTGCTGACGGGGAGCCAGTGCAGGTCTTTCAGGTGTACGGTGATGTGGCTGTGTCGGGGGATGTCCAGGATGAGTCGTGCGGAGGCGTTCTGGATGCGCTGGAGTCTCTTTTGAAGTTTGGCTGTGGTTCCGGCGTAGAGGGTGTTCCCATAGTCCAGTCGGCTGGTGACGAGTGCCTGGGTGACGGTCTTCCTGGTTTCAGTGGGGATCCATCTGAAGATCTTGCGGAGCATGCGCAGGGTGTTGAAGCATGAAGATGAGACGGCGTTGACTTGTCTGGTCATCGATAGGGAGGAGTCCAGGATAAAGCCCAGGTTGCGTGCGTGGTCCGTTGGCTTGGGTGCGGTGCCCAGGGCCGGGGGCCACCAGGAGTCGTCCCAGGCGGAGGGTGATGAGCCCAGGATGAGGACTTCCGTCTTGTCTGAGTTCAGTTTAAGGCGGCTGTTCCTCATCCAGTCGGCGACGTCTCTCATCCCGTCGTGCAGGTTGGCTCTGGCGGTGGTGGGGTCGTTGGTGAGGGAGAGGATCAGCTGGGTGTCGTCGGCGTAGGAGATGATGTTGAGGTTGTGTCGGCGTGCGATGGCTGCGAGGGGGCTCATGTAGACGTTGAAGAGGGTCGGGCTGAGTGAGGATCCTTGTGGAACGCCGCAGATGACTTCGGTGGCTTCGGATCTGAACGGGGAGAGGCGGACTCTCTGGGTTCTTCCGGCGAGGAACGAGATGATCCATTCCAGTGCTTTCTCTCGGATTCCGATGTTGCTGAGGCGCTTCACTAGGGTGCGGTGGCAGACGGTGTCGAACGCCGCGGAGAGGTCCAGGAGGATGAGGGCAGCTGTTTCCCCGTTGTCGGTTAGGGTTCTGATGTCGTCGGTGGCTGCGATAAGGGCGGTCTCGGTGCTGTGGTTGGCCCGAAACCCGGACTGCGAGGGGTCGAGGGATCCATTCGTCTCGAGGAAGGCGGCAAGCTGTCTGTTGACGGTCTTCTCGATGACTTTGGCCGGAAACGGAAGGAGCGAGATGGGGCGGTAGTTCTTGAGGTCGGTGGGGTCCGCCGTTGGTTTCTTCAGGAGGGCGGTAAGCTCGGCGTGCTTCCAGCTCTCCGGGAAGGTGGCGGTGTGGAAGGAGGAGTTGATGATGTCCCGGAGATGGGGTGCGATGGTGGCGTCGGCTTTGTTGAAGACGTGGTGTGGGCAGGGGTCGGTTGGTGATCCGGAGTGGATGGAGTTCATCGTGCGGGTGGTGTCTTCGGTGTTGATCGGGGTCCAGTTGCAGAGGGTGGTGGTGGCGGGCATTGGTTCGGCGGTAGGGTGCGTTGTTTGTGCGTCGAAGCTGTTGTGTATGTCGGTGATCTTGCGGTGGAAGAACGCGGAGAGTGAGTTGCAGAGGTCTTGCGAGGGGGTGATGTCGTTGTTTCCGGCGCTGGGGTTGGAGAACTCTTTGACGATGCTGAAAAGTTCCTTGCTGTCATGGGCGTTGTTGTCCAGTCGTTCTTTGAGTGCCGACTTCTTGGTGGCACGGATCAGCTGGTGGTGTTTGCGGGTGGCGTGCTTGAGGGCGGTCCTGTTGTCTGTGGTCTGGACGAGTCGCCAGGTTTTCTCGAGAGTGCGGCAGTTCTTCTTGGATTCCTTGAGTTCGTTGGTGAACCAAGGGGTTTTCTTGCTTCCGGGTCTGCTGGGAGGGTTTTTTAGTGGTGCGAGGTCGTCGGCGCAGGCGGTCAGCCACTTGGCGAGGTTGCTGGCTGCTTCGTTTGGGTCCGTTGTGTCGGTGGGTGTGTTCTGGCTGAGGGAGGCGGTGAGCTGCTCGGCGGTGATCTTGCTCCAGCTCCGGCGGGGAGCCTGTTGCGGGTGGTGGTGGGTCGCAGTCTTTCTGAAGCTGAAGTGGACGCAGCTGTGGTCGGTCCAGTGGAGTCCGGTGGCGTGGCTGAAGGAGATGTGCTTGCTGGACGAGAAGACGGGGTCAAGCGTTTTTCCAATTCGCAAACGGGCCGATTATGAAAATCTGCCTGTTTGTAAACAGGAAAAAGGCTTGATACATATGGCCCTTAGTCACTTACTGCATTGAGACTTAAAAAATGTTCAAAACTCCAGGGGACCAACCTGCTTCAAGTATCAGACTTCAGTTTCACGGCAGTGGCTACACTGTCAGTGGGGGCCCACTGAAGGAGGATTTTTCTTCTCAAAAAGTGACCTTTCTCCATTAGTACTTAGATCACGGGTACTCATAGTATGGCCCGCGGGCCGCCAGCGGCCCGGCAAGCCTTCCTTGGCGGCCCGCGGACCTTGTAGACATAGTACCTGTGTTTTTTTTGTTTTTTTAAATAGTGTCAGCAAACACCGCCGGTTGCAGCAGCGCAGACTCCGAGAGACTCTGCTCTATGGGGGCCGGGCAATTCCAGCGATAGTCAGAGTGGAGATGCAAGGGTGCTAAGAAGAGGTGAAATACAACAAAGCCTCGTTAGCAGTAAATGGTCTTTTAAAGACCTGTGAAGTACTCGGGTGCGGCTGTGTGTGCGCCCGGGAAGCTGTCTCAGCCCGGGCTGACACACACGCGGGGTGAGGTGACAGGGGGTGAAAGTGGATGGCAAACTGCAAAGGAAATCGGGGGCTGCTGTATAATGAAGGGGTAAATTGCTAACTTGGTATTAAGTGTGTCAGAAAGTAACATGGAATAATCATATCATTGCCAAAGCCAACTAGGTGATGCTGCATGTGGCCCTGCATTTCACTGGGATTTTCCGTTAAAAAGAGTCATGCAAGCTATGTCAGTGTGTCCTGTTAAAAATGATGGGAAGGATAGAGCAAAAACTAGAAAAGAGACAATAAATGGAGAAACGCAGTCACAGGCAGGAAAATAAGGTAAAGAGAAAGAGGGACACAGATGAAGAGAAAAGAGACAGCAGAAGAGAAAAAGAGAAACAGAATGAGAGAGAGAGAGAGAGAGAAAAGTTTGTTTTCCAGTTACAGCCCATCAACAACAACAAGTAACACGATCACAGACATAGCAATCGCCAATTGGAGCATGAAGATAATGGTGTGTAGAATTTGAAAGCGAGCACAAACATATGTATTGTGTTTTAGGACAATTAATTATATGCGCTTTGATCCAAGCTGTGAAATTACAGGGTGACAGAGGACAGCAGGGTGTGAGAGCCGGGTGAGGTGACGGAGGGCAGCAGGGAGTGAGAGCCGGGTGAGGTGACGGAGGGCAGCAGGGAGTGAGAGCCGGGTGAGGTGTGCGTTAAGAGCCTGTGATGTGATGTTTACCGAGGCACAGAGACAGATAGAGACAGTAACAGACAGAGACAGATAGAGATAGAGACAGAGATAGACAGAGACAGGGACAGACTGACAGATAGAGATAGAGACAGAGAAAGATAGATACAGATAGAGATAGACAGGGACAGACTGACAGATAGAGACAGATAGAGACAGAGACAGATAGAGACATATAGAGACAGAGACAGATAGAGACAGAGACAGATAGAGGCAGAGACAGATAGAGGTAGAGGTAGAGACAGACAGAGACAGACAGCGATAGAGACAGAGAGAGAGAGGCAGAGAGAGTGAGACAGAGATAGAGGCAGGGACAGATAGAGGCAGAGACAGATAGAGGCAGAGGCAGATAGAGGCAGAGACAGATAGAGGCAGAGACAGACAGAGGCAGAGACAGACAGGGACAGACAGAGATGGAGAGGGAGACAGAGGGAGGGAGACAGAGAGAGAGCGAGACAGAGAGAGAGAGACAGAGATAGAGACCGAGATAGAGGCAGGGACAGAGAGAGGCAGAGACAGGCAGAGGCAGAGACGGAGAGGGAGACAGAGGGAGGGAGACAGATAGAGGGAGACAGATAGAGGGAGACAGATAGAGGGAGACAGATAGAGGGAGACAAATAGAGGGAGACAGATAGAGGGAGACAGATAGAGGGAGACAGACAGAGGGAGACAGACAGAGGGAGACAGAGGGAGGGAGACAGAGAGAGAGAGAGGGAGGGAGAGATCGAGGGTGGGAGAGATAGAGAGAGAGAGAGAGAGAGAGAGAGAGATGTGTGTATGCCGGGTCTGGTGGCTCAGTGGTCAAAGGCGTCCGCTGCAGGGGCCTGTGTTCAACCTCATGGTCACGTTTTTTTTTGCTCTAGCCCCGCCCCTCCCCCACTGACCCCACCCCCACCGGTGCGGCCCTCGGCCACAAACCACACTGTAAATTTGGCCCCCGAGAGAAAGTTTGTGAGTACCCATGACTTAGATGAAATTTCAATGTTTTTCCCCTGAAAAGTGACAAAACCTCTCTCTGAAGTGCGACTTAGAAGCTTTTATGAACTTTTTGGCTTCCAGACTTTTCACCAGGACCAATCCACTTGGTGTATCAGACCAGGGCTCTATCGCGATCAGCCTCTAAATTGACTTAGGTCCCGATCTACCACTACCATGGACAATCATTGGAGCTTTGTGCTTTTTGGCGCTATTTCTACTTAAAACTTTAAAGACACTTATCTCCAGTTCCCTTCTTTTTGTCGTTTACGTCTTATTTTACTCTGAAAATGTTTCTCTTTATTTTAAAAATGGTTGTGGAGTTTCATTGTGTTTTGTATAACTTTTTATGGTTTATGAACCCCTTAAAAAATTGCAGATTCCCTTTGATTTAAGCTGGACTGCTTTGTGTCACAGCTAAGCATTTTTCTGAAAAGAACCCATTGTATCAAAGGTGAGGAGCTTTACCATTCTGGAAAACAGCATTTTAAGGTGCACCCGCCCATAGAAGTTAGTATACTAATAGTAATGTAGGGACCCTGGTATGCACCCTCATTAAAGAAAAGTTGCACAACCCAAAACAAATGGATTCCCCAAACCTCCCCTAACAAATGAGAAACCAAACCTCAACTAACAAACCTATAGAACCACAGATTCTCTAAATACATTTCAGATGTGATTTCAACCCTTTCATGAATACCGGAGACAGGCATTTATAAATAACTCTTCCTTCAGGCAACCCCAAAATCCAATAGGGCCATGTCCCTTTTGCATGTGTTCGTAGCCCTTATGAACATGGCCAGTCTTCACGAAAATCTGATGCTGAGTTCTCTGTTTTCCTGCTTTCTGCAAGGTGCGTTTCTTATTGTTTACCTCACAGAGAGGCAGTACAGTCCAGCTTTGGCTGCAGCTAGATCCCCGGATGATGGCTTTTTCACCTCTCTTCTGCAAGGCTTCACCCACTGCCATGCATGTTTCTTTGCTGCTCTCAACTTGCTTGGAAACACTTTGTTCCTCTTGGATCTTCGAACTACAGCACCATTACCGCTTCTTGTAAAGTTCCAGAAGCCACTTCTCTCACCTGCCATTGTACAACCGGTGACCCATTGATATGGGACTTTTTCTGTGCTGAGGAAGTCTGTGACTAACCTGAACTCTCTCCGTCTCGTGAAGATAGTGCTTCCCAAGTCCTGGAACAGATGCACTTTGGGGTACGCTCAGGAAATAAATACTGGTGCATATAAGTAGTTGATTAGGCTTCGCAGTACACAGTCAGCTAAAAGTGATCACAACAGCAACTGACAATGAGTTGGCCATAAACATTCCATAATACACATTCTACTCACCTAGCAACATAAGAATCCTTGCATATAACCTATCCAGTGGTTGGCTCAGGATAGAGGACTTGCAAAGCTTTGTATCCTTAATCATTGCTTTGCATGATAGCATACCTCAGCTAGAAGGCTCCCTCCTCTGTCTAATGCTGGACATCTTCAAGAGGTCAAGAAGCCCCATTTAAGCGGTAAAGGATCAAGGCAAGGCTTTACAGGTGGAACTTTCAATGGAGAAGACTTAATTGACAGGAATGTTTATATCCTTAGGGAGTAAGACTTGATTCGGTCTGAACTCAGTGGCCCCTGCCAAGATGCATCATGAGAAGGTGTCGCTCTTATGATACTGGGCACCACACATTATTAGGCATCGACCTCTCCTCTAAATTATCTACATTCGCTAGGAGTCCTTGCTGAATTATCAGATACCACTTACTGGTAAGGGACACACTCAACCCCTTTTGAAATTAATGCCAAATGTCCCAAAAAATCCCAAAACTGATCACTTTAAGAAAGCTGGAGGGAGGGCCCCATCCTAGGCTCCCTTGAAGACAGCCCATACCTCAAACGTCATTTGGCCCAACTGTTGTGACCCCACGCTCTGCAGGCTTCAAGTCTCTAAGAACAGTCCTCTCCTTATAGAACTGCAGGCAAAATGGAATTAATCACTCAACACTGATGACATGGGCACCAACAACTCATTGAGAGGCATCTATACTGCTTTTCAGAGGGATGTTTTCAACACTCTTCCTGCATCAACTTCTCACTTGCGTCAGGTCCCTTGCTGTCTGTTAACAGAAGGCCAGCTCACAGTTTCCTTGATCCATTACTTGCCTCGTCAGCTGCATCGATACAGCACATGAGGTGGCCAAAGCCAAATTAGCGCTGTGCCAAGTATCTTGTGCACTATGCCACCCAAGCTCCTTGAAGGTGAGGGCCAGAAGAGCTGCAGCTCCTCAAGACTGTGTTTCACAAACCTCACCTCGTTTCCAGTGCCATCAGGAAAGCAGGGGCCACAGCACACATCAATCTCCATCACCGTAGAAACCACTCAGGCTCCCTAACCATGTGCATCTGTGGGCTGAGGGCAGTGTGACCTCAATCCAGGAGGGGCAGGAGCAGAGTAGGAGTTGAATGCTTCTACGCCATGACCCCAGCCTTCATTTTAAGTAAATGCGTGAGTTTATCCTAAAATATCAGACTGTCATTTTTATTCAGGAATCGTGTATGAAAGCCCCACGTGTAGAGATTCTGCTTCAAATACCTATGTAGCACCATCAAGAAAGGAATGCCCACCATAACGCAGGGTGGTCAGCATATATTAGATATAACCGCCTTGTACCAAGGATGCTTAGCATATTGTGAGACCATCACTGTGTTAAGGATAGCCACAAATATACCAAGCATGACAACAGTATGGTAGCATTATTATAAAAACAGTACATCTGAATTTTTCACTGAGAAATAACATCAGCCTATTTTTAACACTTATATTTGCATCACTCTGAAATTGATGTGAACCTTATTGAACTGAATTAAGTGCAGGGTTGGTGGTAAAGCAACGCATTGCATGTTTTCGCTCATACAGATATGCTAAAAATACATATAACACCAATCAACAAACACACCCCTAGACTCTATATCCCAAACCCTTTGCCATATAACCAAAACTGCATATCTACACCTCAAACCATTCCCATGTATGCCACAGACCCTTACCAGTACACTCTTAGTCACAAACCCTTTACTCTACATCCTTAACCCTTTTTAAGTTCAAAAGAGAAGGTTTATTGAAAATATTCATATGATCATACATAGAACATGCTTCATCCAAACAATCCTTTGTTAATACACAATAACAGGAAGTCATGACAAAAAGCAATAATGCTACACCTTACTCCATAAAGTAATAAAAAGATATTAAGGAAGAGAGTAAGAATGCGGTCACAGGTTCATAAGAGATGTAATAGCAATACATAACAAGTTCACATAATCTTCAACAAGAAAAAAACAGTATGGAGAATGATGGAACTAGGCATAATCGTGAGTGAAAAGTAGGAGGTCAGGGAGGCTTGGAAACCTCTTGTTGTGAGGGATCGGACAAAGAGGTCTTCTCTCCAGTGTTTCCTAGAAATTGTGTGAAAGGGCCCCATAGGTGTAATCGTTTTGTAGCAAGAGAGATAGGATGAACAAGTGCTGTGTCAAGGCGGTGGTTGTGACACACGGCGTACCACCATGCTAAATAAGACAGTTTAGAGGAATCTTTAACCCTTAATCCCTAGTGCCTAGCCTCATATCGTCACTGTCTGTATACCTAATCATCTACCCATAACTCTGTCCCCCATAACCACTAACATATATATCCCAAACCAGTAGCCTTAACTCTTTCCTCATAACCTTAACCTTAACTCCCATATCCTTAACCTTATACCCCAAACTCTTAACCCTATAAGCTTTATCCTTTATTCTTCAATCAATCAATCAGTAGATTTGCAGAGCACTTCATATCACCCATGAGGGTATCCAGGTGCTGGCAGGGTCTAGTTGGTTAGCCGATTAGCCAGGTCTTCAGGGACTTACGGAACTCTGGATGAGATGGGGAGGTAAGTAGATAAAAAGGTAGCTCGTTCCATGTCTTCACTGCTAGGTAGGAGAAGGAAGTAACTCTGCATCTGTTACATCGGATGCAGGGGGTGAGGGTTGGAGAAAGGGATACGAAGCGGAGGTGTCTGGTGGGCTAATAGAAGTTAAGGCAGTGGCTCAAGTAGGCACGTCCGCAGTTGTGTAGGGCCTTGTATGCATGGGTCTGGAGCTTGAACTGGCATCTTTTCTGTACAGGGTGCCAGTGGAGTTCCCTGAGGCAGGTGGCGATGTGGGTTTGTCTAGGGAGGTCCAGGACGAGTCTGGCTGCAGTGTTCTGTATGGTCTGTAGTCGTCAGAGGAGGTGAACAGTGATCCCTGCATAAAGAGCATTGCCGTAGTCCAATGAGCTGGAGATGAGGGCCTGGGTGATGGTATGTCTTGAGCTTTGGGGTAGCCATTTGAATATCTTACGAAGCATGCGAAGGATGACCCTATGACCATAACCCTTACATCATAACTAAAATGAATAGACCTGCTTAGTGGATCTGCTCTTTTGCAAAATGCCAATTGACCAGAGCCTAACTGTGCAATAGATACAATGTGAGGTATAAATTCTCAAATCTTGATTTACATTTTGTAGAAAATTCCAACCAAAATTTCAATTTTCTATTGAGGAAAATCTGATTGAATGGTGGATATTCAGCTGTCAGTGTGGTGTTGAAGGGATTGTGTGTCACAATATCAAGGACAGAAATATCAAGTTGCACAAATATTGACACTCCCCCCAATAGTAACTTTGCCATTTACGGTTGTCAGGCATGTCAATGTATGTTCATCGGTAAAGGGTGCGCGGGGGTGGTCGCCTGCTGACATCAGCAAGCCCCTATTCCAGTGACCAATGGTAGTCAATGCACAACGAAGCTGTTGGCGCCTGCCGGTTCTGTAGTGCTTAGAAGCCATGCTGAACTTCAAGCACAGCCTCCGTGCTCACTGATGGCCTCGGACGTGAATTGGGACTCACTGGATCCACGATTGTGGTCGGCATTTGCATTTTGCTGAATTTTTATGAATTGGTCTTTAGTGTGCAAAAAGCTCTGTGAATAAGGCCCTCTGAGAAGAAAGCCAATGTATAATTAGAAACCACAGAAAAGTGCACGTGATGGAACATGGCTATAAACTTGCATGTTTTGCCTTTGCTGACGTGCAGTTGTTGAAGAATGTGCGGTCAATGGATAGATAACCTGGACATGGGAATGGTAATCTACTATAGCGGGTGACAGATGGGATTAGCTAATATTATGCTATAGGCTCATATAGTGCAGCCATGAGATATTAGAAGGTGCTATTCATTTGTATTAATCCTCGCAGCCTATAATGGTGCACCAAGCCTTTTAGACACAGCTCAAGTTCTTCCATTTTATATCAAGCTTTTCAGTGTATCGAATAATACAATGCTTGCTGATAAAATCCAAACACTTATTCATGTTTTACGACTGTAATCATTCGCACTGTTGCACTCATCCTTTCCATTTAGGAAATGTCGCTTTCGCTCAAGCGGGAAGAAAAGCTTTTACAAAAAATAAAGGCGAATTTGTTATGCACAAGGTACTCCTCCCTGACTTAGAGACTATAAGGCAGAGATGGAATGAAAAGAAGCTGTGAGCCCTCGAGTACCTGAGGATGAAAGAGGTGATACATCAGGGATGACTGGCAGATATGATGAGCGTTTGATGGAGCAACACATTTTTTCACATTCTTGCAAATCTTAGCTTTGACATACAAAATAGTTGCATGCCGAAGACCAAGCTGTGAAACAAATGAAGCGGTCAAAGTCATCTTTTCTGATTTTACAGGTAAAAACATCTCTATATTTATGTATGAAATGTTTCTTTGTTTGTTAAAATCATTTGTGAATGCAAGTTTGTCGCTAAGGTAATTAGCAAAATAATATAGTAAATAAACATTAAATGTCTCTGAAAAAAATACTTGAAGTGACATTATACACTAAATACTATGTAATCGTACCAGTCAGGAACTCATTACAAATTAAGGACTTCATTCCGACCCCTGCACAAACTATTGTTTGCACAGCTGTCAGGATTATGAGTTGAGTGGCAGGATAATTATCTCACTCTTACAGTTTCCCCTAATAGACTGCAGAAGGATCGGTGGAAAAGTTCCGTTAAAACATGTGGGGGCTCATTTACCAGGAGCTTGTGCAGACGTTGCATTTTTGTTTTTATGCACCAGCAGCGCTTTCTTTGCTCCATATTTACAAGGTGGCACATCTAGGCAGATGCATCACTTTTCATCAGCCTACGATGGTTTTTACCTTAGTTGGAATCGGCTGTGCACCATTAGAATAAATATGTGCAAAGTAGGCATTCCCACATAAAATCCCCTGTAAAAATGACGCAGTGGTATTTATGAATTTTCAGGAAACTGCTGCATCATCGGGAAGCAAGCTGCTGCGCTTGCAATGCGTCACAATTATTACGCCTCTAAAATCCAGACGTAGGGATGACGCATTGGCTGTGGCATAGGAATCTGACCAGCTGAAGTCACTTCCAGCAATGTAATCTGCAAGGAAATCATGTCCCTTCAACAGGTAAGTGACCAAATAAGGTAGGTAACATAGTAATTGTCACATTGCGCAACATTAATGACTTGAATCCACACACATAGTAGTCTCACACAATATGCCACATATATGTAGGTATAGTGGTAAACAGGAGTACACTTTGCCTACTTGTAAACCAGACATACAAGGCCAATGTAATGGAGTCCAAGGTGAGTTTTTCACCTTTTCACACTCTATTACATTGGTCCACATACAGGAGGCTACTTGCATCAGTCAATACTGACGCAGCAGCTCTGTTTTTTGATGCATTGCTGTAGTTGCGTCAGTCTTATGAGCAACTACAACAATGAGCCACTTTTGGGCCTGATGCCTTGGGGCATCCTTCCCACATATCTGTAAGTATTTCTGACACATCCCTGGGTCCATGAGCCATGTAGCCCTGTATTTTAAATACAGCGCATCCATGGTGTCATAAAGATTTTTGACGCAGGCACAAGTAATTTTGACGCATCAATACGTTACTACAATGATGTGTCATTTCTTGTAAATAAGGCCCGTGTAATTTAGGGCCATATTTACCAAAAATTCACGCAACGCAGTAAGCCACCTTGCCACGCTGCATGAAAGGTAAAGGTCAGGAGTGCACAGTACCTACCCTTGTAAGCCCCATTCCTGTCCTTTCCTGGCACTGGTGCACTTTTGGCTGCCTAGCGCCAATGCAGGCACCCTTGCACCATAGTGCAAAGGTGCCTCCGTTGTCGGCAGTCTTTTTTTGCTACTCATTTGCAGTAGCTAGTGAGCACAAAGCTATTTTATTTTTGTCTAAATTCCCTTTGGGGGCACTCTTTAATTGCTCTTATCTGACACATGACATCATTAATCAGGTAACCAATGGCATCACTAGTGACATTACATACAGCTTTGTCAAAGGCATCAAAGTAGATATTAGCTACATTTAAAAAAAATCTGTTAGTTGACAGGGAAAATACAGACTTGTTTTATGATTTATAATTTCAGTAACCTAAGTGCCAACCCATTATTCATTTGTGTGAAGATAGCTATTAGTTCTCAGCAGAATTTGAGCAGACTTTATTCTTTGTATATTCTCTGCAAGGACATCAAATTGCTGAGAGTCGAAATGCGGCCTTAAAAATCCATTTAATCTCTAATTATCTATCACTCTTGAGGAGAAACTGAGCAGTTGGTCCTCTTTATGCAGTCTGGGTGAGGGCACCTGACTACCAAGAGTGGCAATGCAGCCTTTAATCGCCATGCAATCTGCAGAATACCATCAGGTCAGTAGAATTGCAGCCTTACCTCTCTACGTACTGTCTAGATTTTCACAGTGGCATTGCAGATTTTATTGTCCAAGCAATGCCTATGAGGACATTTTATCAGTGTAACTGCAGCCTCTCGTGTTTTTTGTCTAGGAGAGTGAGTAAAGTTTGATAACAACAGTATTGTTAGAGGACAAAGGCCCTTACCTGCAGAAGTCCAAAGTGTGGATTGAGCCTGTCTGTCTCCTAGGAGATTCTGAATAGAGGAGAAGCTTCCCTGGCCCTCAGGCCCTGCAAGGCTAGCCTGCTGATTGGCTCCCTAGTTCCCAGGCAACCCTGATCCCTCCTCTCACACCTGCCCAGGCCCCTTAAGGGTTTTCTGGGTAAACCCCAAAAACATTCACCTCCATTTTGGGAGTTGGAGTTTCCCTCGGCCCCAGATTGCAGTGAGCCAAAGACCAGGAGGTGGTAAGGAGGCAGACTAGTACTGTCTCTTTTCTAAATAAAAAAAAAAACAGCGATTTTCTCTACCCGTGATTGCATCATTTTTCTAACTCTTCTGCTTGTGGTTGTTACACTTTAAAAATTGTAGTTTTAACCTGCCCGTGATTGCATAATTCCTCACCTGTTTTGTGTTTAAATTTGTGGTTTTTGCTTGCCCGTGACTGTTCTCATTTAACCTGTTGAACTGTGGGATTTGCAGTCCAAAATCTGTAGTTTTTGTTCCCTCTCATTCCCCATGACTCTCTGTTTTCCCTCACAATTTCTTCCTTGCTCTGTGCTCAAACCTGTATGTTAAGCAATTCACCCACAGCACCCATTTTGTGTTAGCAAGTGAGTGAAACCAGACCCCCCACCCCTTTTCCCCCTCCTAGCAACAGGGATATTCTACATCAGAGAGTAAACAGAGGGTGCTATGAGACAGCAGTAATCTGCTGTGAGCTGTTTAAGCTGTGTTTTATAGGGATTGTGCACTCATGTTTTTTGTCTAGGAGAGTGAGTAAAGTTTGATACAAAAAGTATTGTTAGAGGACAAAGTTTGTTAGGCCCGTACCTGCAGAAGTCCAAAGTGTGGATTTAGCCTGTCTGTCTCCTAGGAGATTCTGAATAGAGAAGCAGCTTCCAACTCCCTGGGCAGCATACCTTGTCTGAGGTCGCTGGGACCTTATATAGTCTGCTATTGGTTGGTACATGTGTGCACTGATTGGTGGTTGTCTCTGGTATTTCTATTGGATCAGGGTTAGTGTTCTCATTGGTTGGGTATTTGAGGGTTCTGATTGGTTTCTGGGTCTGTGACTCAATCAATGCAGGGTTGGGACTAGGGCTAGAGTTAGGATTTCTATTGGAAGTAGGGACTAGGGCTTCCTGTGCGATTGGTTGCTGGACTAGGTGTGGGACTAAGACTAGGGTTATGCTTTTTATTGGAAGTAGGGACTAGGGTTTCCTGTATCATTGGTTGCTGGGATTAGGGTTGGGACTACTACTAGGGCTAGGGCCTCTATTGGACATAGAGATTAGGGTTTTTGAACCTGATTGGGTGCTTGGACTAGGGCTAAGATTGGCTCTAAGGTCCTGGTGTCCAATTGGTTCTAGATATTAGGGCTAGTGTTGTGATTGGATTGGGTTAGGGCTAGGGTTCCCATTGGCTGAAGGGATCACCTGACTACTAGGGCTATAAAAGGCCAAGGCTTAGGGCGTCTCAGCCTGGGCGTCGATGTTAAGGGCGGAGAGGACAAGGACAGTTGCCTGTTTGAGCCTGGTCGGGACTAGGGCCAGAAATGCTGCCCAGTTTCCCATTCGGTAATACCCACCCTACACCATCCACATCCACAAACAGAGTAACACACTCACACCAAATGTACACCACACACTTACTACAAACAAACCGTATGCACAAATCAATGTACCAGCATACACTGCAAAACCAGACAAACCACATCTATATACCCTTCTATCCCAGCTACCATACATTTCCACCATCACCTACAAACAGTACACAACTCTATCCTATACCACTAACTAATGCACTCATCACTAACTGTTGGAAATGGCCCTTTTTGCAGGGTTATCCCAAAACTTTTTACTTCTTCCTCCTTTGTTTTTCCTGACCTGTGGCTGTTGGCTATAGGACTCTGGGCACTTTACCACTGCTGATCAGTGCTAAAGTGCATATGCTCTCTCTGTAAATTATTATTGTGATTGGTTTTCCATGATTGGCTGATTTGTTTTACCAGTAGGTCCCTAGTAAAGTGCACTGAGTATGCCAGGGCTGGTGATTCAAAAGCTACTAGTGGGCCTGCAGCACTGATTGTGCCACCCAAAGGAGTAGCCCTAAGATGGTGTCTCAGGCCTGCCACTGCAGTGCCTGTGCGCAGTTTGTGAACTGCCATGTTGTCCTGGCCAGTGTACACACTTGCCAGGCCTAACCCTTCCCTTACACATTGGACACCCCTATGGTAGGCCCAAGGTACCCCCCCCCCTGGGCAGGGTGCAGTGTATGTGAAAGGTAGGACATGTACTAGTGTGGGTAACATGTCCTGATAGTGAAATACTGCCAATTTCGTTTTTCACTATTGAAAGGCTATCTTGCCCATAGGATAACATGGGGAATGCTGTGTAACATGTTTACCTGCATATCTTCCCATAACGGCAAGATAGACATATGGAATCTGGTATCCCTGAACTCAGAATTTAATAACACATCTTTTAGTGAAGATGGTTTTTAAATTCTAAGTTTGGAAATAGCACTTTTAGAAAGTGGCTATTTTCTTGTTCAACCTTTCTGTGTGCCTCTGCCTGTTTGTGTATTGACTGTCTGGTTTGTGAGTGGCAGGGGCTGGGAGTGGCTCCAGGAGGGAGGGTGAGTCAGCACTAGGCTGAATAGACCTATCTGCACATTGAGTGGTGGGAGGAGTCGCACCTGGGTCTGAATGGGGCTGTGCCTGCCTTCCACAAATGCTGGCTCCACCTCCTGCGGTGCGTCTGATGGCCCTGGCCTCCCCTCACAAAGAAAGAAGACATGCACTGGCAGAGTGCACCTAGAACTGGTTTGGACTGGGTCCAGGACCCCTCACACATGAAGAACAAAGACTTTTGGGGTATAAAGGTAGGACCTGAAACCCCTGCAATTTAGACTACTTTTGCCAACAAGAGGAATCCCTGCCAAAGAAGATCAGCTGAAGAGACTGGAAAGGAAGACTGCCCTTGCTGTGTGTTCTGGGGCTGACCTACAGTTTGCTGTTGCTACTAAGGAAGGGGACAGGGAACTTTGCTGTGTGCTGTGTTCCCCCCACCTGCTTGAAGGAAGGACTTTGCTGTGTGCTGTGTCCAGGAATAAGTGTCTCCAAGGGCCTAAGAAGAGCTGGCCTCCTGTTAAAACCCAGGAACTCAAAAGTTTACCCAAGAGACTATTACTACAATCAAGAGGAACCTCTGCCCAAGAAGAGCGCCTGAAGAAACTGAAGAGGAGTACTGCCCTTGCTGTGTGTTCTGGGGCTGGCCTCCAGTTTGCTGATTTTGCTGAGGGTGAGGCTAAAGGACTTTGCTGTGTCCCCCCTCCTAGAAGAACAAGCATTTGCAATGCAATAGGTCTCGCATTTGTGAGAGTTTGAGCTATTGGGATTCTAAATGACAATGCCATTTATTTATGTGTTTTGAAAACCAGCAGCCGGTGCGTAAACACACTTTGTACTTGTAGTCCTTGCTTACGAGAAGCAAGGTTGGCAGTGAAAGAGGTGCACTTGCTGCCAGCTTTGCATTGCAAATGCTGGTTTATTTTTTATATTTTACAAAGCACACTAATGCCTTCATGGTTACCATCCCACGAAGCCCACCAAAAACAGTAGAGAAAAAGAGTAAAGCATGTCTATTAATCAACAAAAAGAAATTTAGAAAAAGATTTAGTGACAGACTTGTAACCTGAAGTAAGATTCAACAAAAAAGGGAAGAGTTTTATGGCCTGGCCGTTGCTTAAGAAAAAGACCTACCTACACCTCTGCATTTACGAATATTATGAAGAACTAATAGTCCAGCTGATGCTTCAAGTTTGCTGATGCAGAGCGTAGACCTCCAGAAAGATGGTAAGGAATGGTCAAATTTAGTATAATGCAAGGCCATTCTCATTGATGGCTTTAGGACAAATGCACAACATTTTTAATATGACATGCTTTCAAACGGGAAGCACTTGACTCAATTGACATGTCTGTAATAAACCTGCCCGTGCCCCTATGCTATTGGTTGCACATAATGTGGGCAGGACTCTCTCTAGATGGAACTGTAGTCTGCTTAGATGCCCCAGTTCCAATTTCCACCTAATGTACCTTCACTCTCACCAAGGTAAAGGTTTATAGTAGTGTGCCACCTATCGAGTAGTTCACCCTAGTGGTAGGTGGGAGGAAAGGTTTCAGGGTAACCGGAAATAGAAGCGTCTGTCAGGTGGACCACGGGGCCCCCTTGCAATTTGAATACCTTTAGAACACTTTCGGTCACAGCCATTGAGGATCTCAAACGTCCTCAGCAGCAGAATTAGTCTAGCTCTGTTACAGCACTAACACAGTGGGGTGTATTCTGGGGAACCCTTCTCAGCAACTGCTTTTTAGAACTGCTGGTGCTGAGCACCGGTAGGACCCGACACACTTAAAGCCCTGCTTCCACCTATGACTACTATGGAAAGTAACCTATTTTATTTCAGGATACTGAAGCTATGAGGTCATGTCTGTGTCGAAGAGGTCAGAAAGGCACCCCTGCCGACTTTCAATAAACATGCTTCCACACCCTGTCACCCCCGAACATCAATGGTCACTCAGCCCGGTATCACAGAAACGGTACCTCACCAAGATGGCCCATGCCAGTAACACGTCATTTCCCTCAGATAAAAAGTCTCATCTGTGTGTAGGTGCGCACTGGTGATGTATTTGGTATTTTAGTCTCAGCAGGATAATGCGCCACAGATCTCCAGTGAGTGGAAACCGCCCCCTCTGTTTAATGTACGACCATGACTGTGTACAGCCGCTGATAGTTGCAGACCGCCAGGGCCTTGCACGTACTGACTTGTTTAGATCATTCACTTCCCCTAAAAGCTTGATACCCTACCCAGCAGACACAATAAAATGCAGATTGCTCACTGTGCATCTCAAACGCTACTCGTTAAAATAAAAGGAAAAGAAAATCAATGGCAGAACCAACAGTCTCAAAGGCGAGGTATACTGGCTTTGCGAATGCTTGTTGAGTCAGACAAAAATGCAGTAAAACTCAATGAGTGTCACTGCAACTGTGTTACTATCATTTGAACTGTTACATCGTCCTTTTTGCATACAATAACAAGGAAACTAAAAAGGAAGCATGCAGATCCTTTCGAAAACATAATGTGTGATGGTTTTCTACATAGCGCCAACCTGTCGCTTCGGTGTCACTTGAAACTGCTTTGTAATACCAAATTAACACGCAGGTGTTTGTGGCACACACAGAAGGGGTTCAGAAAGGTGCTCAGGTGCAGGTGGGGTACAGAAATGTGTGCAGGTTAAGATGCACAGAGAGATGTCTGCATGTCACCTCTAGTGCAGGGTTTGCTACGACCCTCAGTAGAACCGAGGGTCGGCTCTGCTTCTTGTTCATAATGTGGCCAGTGTCTGACCTGAGACAAACCTCTCTTGGGTGCCACCTTTGTACAGGGTCCTACTGCAACACTAACCAGGGTGCACAAAACAAGATAGCTGAATGGGTTCAGCACCTGCCGCGCAGTGTCACTCTTTCTAGCCCTGGCTGGGTCTAGCTAAGCGCCTCGAGGTGCATCACCACAAGATGCCACGAGTGCTGCAAGGGCTCCCTTATTTACAATAAAAGGCGTCTGCTCATTCTGTTTGTTGTTTGCTGTGAAAATTGGCCCTGCACGAGTAGTATACAAAGTTCAATTTAAAAAAACACTGCGTTTTTAAAAATACATGTTTGCAAGCTTTCTTTTTTTTTGTTCGTGCCTGGGAAGTTGCTGTTGCAAATGCTAAATTATTATGAAGGTGGTGTGAAGAAGGGGTACACTCAAACTTTAAAGTGGATTTTTGTCAGCTGTCAGTGAGACACGCCCTACACAAAGCGCGTGGCCAGTAGAAGCCAGAAAAGGCATTTCATTAGACACATCTTCTTTCTTCCCGTGTCCCCGATGGAAAATGAGCCTGAAAGACACAGACTGGGCGAGTGGGAAGGCCTCCTGTAGCCACCCTTCCCTTAGTGCTTGCTAACCTTGCTTTTATTGAAGCTGATTTTAATGTTGCTCTCTGTTTTCAGGAGCGACACGCATGTTCATTTTGATGGAAGGGTGTGTATTTCATGAGGGAGCTGCTAAAGTGATTTTTTATTTCATTATATGAATAAACAAAATGTTGTTTTCAAAATTACCCGCATAAGAGTCTGCATTTTAACACAGTACCTTTAGGAACCCACTCTGTTCTATTTCCGAGCACGGCCTGGCAACGCACGTGTTTTATGAGAGAAGTAATTTTTTTCATATTAAGACTTCACATGCCCTAGTCCAATGGTACCTTTGCTGACAAATGTGGACTAATTTTAGTACATGAACCACACTTTTTCCCTTGCAGCCTTGGAATGGAGTAGTCGGCATCCTTCTCTGAGAGCCGCTTGCCACTGAAAGTTAATTTCCCCTCTCTACACTGGCATGCTGAGTGCTGCGCTGAGAGGGAATACGAAGGCTGGTGTAGGCACAGCATTGCTAGTGAAGCAGGAAAATTGGTTTTTAACTACCGTTCATGGCGCCCAGGTCCCTTACGATCCGGGCGAGGGGGCAGAACAAAGGGAAAGGAAGCGCTTCTACTAGATAAAGTCACAACAGTGAATAGCTGGAATCCGATCTGGCTATTCAAAGTAAGGCTTCCAGCTGAAGCCATATGCAATTCAAAGCACCGACTGGATTCCAAGTCCTAAACTGAAATAATGGCAAACCAGAGTCCCGAGCACAGCAGACCATCTGTGCGGTAAAGAGATAGCTCGTGACTTGGCACCGCCATTAGGTCAAGAGCGGCTGCCACGGATCACTATAACCTCCCCCCCCCTAAATCAATTCAAACTTTTCAATTGTTCTGCCTCGCCCAAGATCACACTATTGTGATCGAGCGGGGACGCCGCGATTTGAACTCAGGTGAGGTCTCCCGTTACCACTCCGATTCACTATAGCCCAGCGTTACATGAGACGAGCATGTGCACACGATCACACACAGCACACGAGCTTACCCTTCGCTGGGACTGGGGCAGTGACTTCCCTCTGATTCCAAACACAGCAGCGCAGTTAGCAAGAGTCCCCAAGTCATAAAGTGTGAAGCGTGCATCCTTGTCTGTGCCGCAGCAGCAGGAAGGCAGCAAAAATACAAGAACAAGTATAAACAAGCACGGAATAGAAACGGTGCGCGCGCACCACAGAGGAGCCGAACGTGAAACCAGTGGTGCGCGCGAACCACAGAGGAGCGGGGGAGGGAGCGCGGCAGCGGCAGCAGACGAACGCGCGCTGATGCGCGTTCTGGCCACCGTCGGGAATGGGCGCGGCAAAGGCGGGACATGCGCCCGCCTTTGACCAATCGCGTGCCGTCCCCGTAAAAAAAACGGACGCACCAGCCAATGTGGGCTTCTGAAAACAAAACCACACGCACGAGCGTGTAGGTCGTTTTCAGAAGCCCTTTCTAGAGGTCTCGCGCTGCGCGAGCAGTGCTACGCACTGCAACGCTAGGCGCGAGACCTAAAAAGGACTCTGCTGTGTGCTGTGTCCTGAGAGTCTCCAAGGGCCTGAGGAGAGCTGGCCTCCTGTTTGCAACTCAGGGACACAAAAGTTGCAGAAGAAAGCTGTTTGTGAACTCCCAGCGCGTGGGGTTGTGCACCACCTGTGGCCTCGTGAGCTTTTGCCCTGCTCGCCCTGCCTGCCGTGTGGTAATTACTACAGTGTGCGTGTCGGCACACCGTGAGGCGCAGCGTGGGGTCTGCTGGGCCTCCTGCATCATTAATCCGGCGCTCGAGTGTTCGTGCACTACCCGAGGCCGTCACTAAAAAGGGGCCAAGATCACCGCCGCCGGCCTGGCACCGTATGGGACGGAGAAGCGCCGTAATAGAAATCACCGCCGCTAGTCCGGGAGTCTCCAAAGTGCTTCCTCGTTGAACCCCTGATGTCAGGGGCCCGCCGCGCTGGGATTGAACCCAACAGCGGGCGTTGCCTGGTAACGAAGAGGCTCGTCTGGCCGAAGCAACGCTGGGAGTGGAGGAGGTGCGGGCGTCTCTTGGCAACCAGGCCTCAGCGCTTTCCCCCTGTCGCCGCCGCACACCGTATCTGGAGCCGGGGACCAGCGAAGGAAGAAAGCTGCTTAGCCCCGGGCCGGCACCGACAACGGAGACTCCCTTCCAAAGGTAATCGGAGCCGAGTGGCATTTCAGGGGCTGACAGTAAAGAAGTAACAGTCACGACGCGCACTCGCGCATGGGGGAAAGAGAGTTTTTGGTCAGCGCAGTGGGGAGCGCACGCTTGCAGTCGAGCGCCATAATTATTCCTCCACGTTGAGGCAGTGATTTGCGATCTGTTAAGTGGGCAGTTTACTCGTTCCCCACGCGCTGGCAAGAGAGGCTCACAGCCAGTTGAGCCCAGAAGTAATTTTTGAATCACGAAGGGAACCCTGTGAGCAGGAACTGTTTTGTGTGGCGAGGTCTTAACCGCCACTGAACTTTCTTTTACCACTGGAGGCATTACTGTTTTGTTGATAAGAGCACCCTTCTTGTTTTATTATTGCTGAGGTGAACTGAGTGAGCACAAAGAGCATTCCTGAAGTGAACTTTTGACAACGGAAACCTACAAGTTATTCTTGCTAGAAACCTATCAAGAAACATTTCCACAGACAGAGTAACTTTATTTATATGTATGTGCATTCTTCTGACGTTTTGATCTGACCTAAGCTATATAAAGATATTGATATTTTTATAATAACTGGTGTAGTGTCCATTTGTGGTGTTTCACTGTGTTACTGTGAGTGTTGGTGCAAATACTTTACACATTGCCTTGGGGATAAGCCTGTCTGCTCGTGCCAAGCTACCAAGGGGGTGAGCAGGGGTTATCAACAGTGTTTCTCCCTTACCCTGACTAGAAGCAAGGGTCCCTATTTGGTCAAAGGTACCTACCTCTGCCAACTAAAGACCCCCATTTCTAACACTAACACAACCAAAATCCATACCATACCTAACTACAACCTACCCGGACACACACTCCCCACTCTATTTACTCCTAACAGATCCCCTTTTATCATTAACAAACACATACTCAACCTTCCATCATTTGTCCAAAGAACACCCTCTTCTTTCTACCACAATAACAAAACAACACAACACTTACATACCACAGCACCACACATTTTAACTCCTGCAGCAAACAGGTCTAAAACAAACAGTCTTAAATCTACTTCATCCCCTCCTACACACAACATACACTCTACTCACAAACACATCACCACCCCTTTACCTTACAAATTCCACTAGCAAACAATAGTTTACAAACAAATCCATCTGATAAAACAAATACATCAGTACCCCTTTTCACTACTCCTCAAAAACAAAACATATCACACACATCAGCACGACAAAATCTCTCGAGCACAACACCTCATAATACTTACAGTCACAAAATACAATCATACACCCACCTTTCAAACTACACAAATGAACAAACTCCAATGCCAAGCTTTCTCTCTTCCACCATACCTAACACACATACAGCAACACAGCAACTCTCTTCCAACCGCCTCTCATCCATTGTACAATTTAGAAGCTTATTATATGACCCACATGCTGCACCATCACCACTGACTCATACACCTTCCGCCCTAAAAATACGCAAACAATATAAGCAACGTGCCACACATCACAACTTTGCTTCTCCATGTCTACTGCACAACAAGGTTACACCACAAAAACAACATAGCACACCAACTCACTCTCAAACACCGTCTCCACCACCTACGCATGCAGACCCATCAAAATGCCTTCTTAGCCTGCTGGACGAGGAACACATTACAGAACAGCTACACGATTGCTATCCTAATACAGATAATACCAGCACTAAAAACACACCTGCACACGATACTGATCACTCTTCTACAAAACAAAGTCTCACTGTCACCAAAACACATTCTCTAAACTGTTTACTAATAAATGCTCGATCGCTCTCTAAAAACAAATATCACATCTACAACCTTCTCACCGATGCAAAACCAGACATACTATTCATATCTGAATCATGGTTGGGAGATGATATGGCTCCAGTCCTGCATGAAGCCATTCCTCTAGGCTATCAAACCATCACCCAAAATCGTATAGGCATAAAAGAAGGTGGTCTAGCTGTTGTATTCAGGCAAGCATTACTTATCACTAAAGTTGACGACATCTCCATAAAAAATTGTGAGGCTCTTCTCACAAGATGCAATCCCACACTGTCTTCCTACTGTAACTTCCTGCTCCTTTACTGACCTCCAGCTAGCAAGGCGACATTCCCAGATGCGCTTCTAGTCACAGTTTCAAACCTGATAACACTACACTCCAACCTATGCGTTCTGGGTGACCTCAACATTTGGTTTGACAAATCCAATATGACCCATCCAAAAACAATAATCACTGGCCTAGACGCACTGAACCTGCATCAGATTGTCCACAAACCCACACACATCACTGGACATATCCTAGATGTCATTTTTGCTAATACTGAAATAGTTACTTTTCAAACTATAACTCCGGTCACATGGTCAGAGCACCATTTGCTTGCTTTCCAACATAAAACAACACTAAGCGACTCACCTAAAACCACCTTAGGTGCATCCACCTATCGACCGTGGGACAAGCTCAATTTGGAACACTTAGAAACACAGCTAACATCCAGTACAGATCTGGAAACAATAAATTCTGTTCAAAGACTATATGAGTGGCTGCAGGAAGCTTTTGATGTCCTGATACCACTCAAAACCACACAACAGAACAAAAGAAAACAAGCACCTTGGAGAAATACAGAGATAAAAGACATAAAACTACAAATTAGAAAGCTGCAACGTGCCTGGCTCAAAACAAAAAACAAACATAACAAACTTCACTTTCAGAAAATTAACAGATTATACAAGTCAGCTATCAAAAAAGCAAAGAAAAGGTACTATTAGACAGAATTCAAAATGCTAAATGTGCAAATAAAGAATTCTATAAAATACTCCATGAATTTGGTAAACCAAATTGCCTAGAAGGAATTCATCCCGTTACTCAAGATTTCACAGACAAACTGGCAAATCATTACACGGACAAAGCAGACACGTTGGACTCGTAGTTAATACAGAGACAAAGCACCAGCGCGTACCCTTTTACAAAACAACAATCCAAGAATACTCTAACTCAGCCTCTCCATTCCTTCCAACACATTTCACACAATGAATTTATGGACCTGGTCAAAGCAAGCAGGCCTGCCAGCAGCCCTTCTGACCCGTGTCCACCGCTAACTTTCAAGACAATTCTTCTAACAACCTCTGCTGCCACTCCAGTAAGAAGAATCATCAACAATTCCTTAACTACCGGAATATTTCCAGAAGAACTCAATATTCATACATACGCCCTTTACTGAAGAAAACAAAGTTGGACCTGCTGAACCCTGACAACTACAGACCCATTACAAATGGACCTTTCCTGGTCAAACTGATAGAAAGAGCAGCGTGCGCCCAGATGTCACAATTCATTGAAGACAATGCCATACTTTCAGACTTCCAAACAGGATTCCGTCCAGGAAGAGGCACAGAATCTGCCCTCCTTGCCATCTGGGATGACCTGAAGAACACAGTTGACCACAACGGGGTTGCAGCGCTGCTCCTCTCAGACCTCTCGGCTGCCTTTGACACGGTTGACCATGACACTCTAATACAAAGCCTCTACGAAGCGGGCATAGAGGGGACTGATTTAGACTGGATCGCGTCCTACTTTAGAAACAGAACTAATGTCATCCATACCCCTACCTTTCTTGTCCAAACCGTACTCCACAAAAGCTGGGGTCCCTCAGGGCTCTATCATCTCGCCCATGCTTTTCAACATCTACATGAAGTCATTACCGGTACTGATCAATCAATTTCAACTCACGCGCTATAACTATGCAGATGGCACGCAAATACTCCTTCAACTGAAATGTCCCAAAGACATTGGAAACTCGCCAATTTTCAGTTGTCTCAGAGCCGTGGATCAATAGATGACTTGGAGCCATCTCAAATTGAATGCTTCCAAAACGGAAATACTCACGTGTGGCGATTGGAAACATTATGACCTGCTTGCCGCCTGGCCTGATGAACTGGGATCACCACCTAAAGATTCGAAGGAAGTAAGAAACCTCTTAATGACCATGGACTCCAAGCTATCGATGAATGCCCAAGTGGACAAACTAGCAAGATCAAGCTTTGTTACTATAAAAACTCTGCAACAAATCTTTCCCCATTTGGGATTTCCATACAAGGTCCAAGCTACCATCTCCCTTGTTCTGTCCAAACTCGATTACGCCAATAGCCTCTACCACAGATCACCTTTAGCGACTATGAAAAGACTACAACGGATTCAGAACTCGGCTGCCAGACTACTCTTGCATATCAAACCATGAGACCACATCTCCCCTGCCTTGAAAGCCCTGCATTGGTTACCGGTTGCCAGAAGATCCACGTTCAAGCTGCTTTGTATCACCCACAAAGCGATACATGGAATGGGACCTCTCTTCATCAGGAATAAAATCACCAAACACATTCATCATAGAAACCTCCGCTCTAGAGTGGCACCTCGCCTCAAAATCCCAAGATACAAGAAAAAAAACATGGGTGGCACATCCTTCTCTGTTCAAACAGCCAAAATATGGAACTCTTTACCCCCCAACATAAGATCCGCCGACAACCACCTTATCTTCAGAAAACTACTTAAGAATTGGCTCTTCCCCACATAAGCACCATACGCAAACAGAAATATACAGCATATCCCTCTGTATATAAGCATTTATTTATACTATAGATATGTACCTATATATGTGTATTGCTTTGTATAAACATGTAGAATAATTAAGTTAAAAAAATAATAATAATAATAAATAAAGTACAACACTTGAAAACCAGAGTTTATCGAATGCATCTTTAATCTACTTATACTTACTTCCTTTATGCATCTGATGGAGCAAGGACTCACAAATGAGACTTGCTCGAATGCAATCTCCTCACAGTATTAAATTATTAATCTTGTATTGTTATATTAACTTTGCATACACTACATGAATTAGCAAGGAAGCTTGCCTATGTGTTCTAACTAACAAGTAACGCTTGTCTTTTTCTAAAATGGCCGCTAACGCGCGGGAACTTTACTGCGTATGTCTCAACCATATCACATGGTGTGACGCCTTTCTTTGCTTGGTGGGAAATTTCTGCTTCTGCGCAGTGTGCATTAAAATGGCTGCCTGATGTTTTCACATGCTTCAGCTTGCTCTTGCATTATTATTAAATTGTCGTTTCCTTAACACTACTAATGCGGGATAGATTTATAAGTAAATGGGGATAGAGTAGAGAGAATGGGTATACAGTGAAACATATTATTTGTGATTTTAATATTCTCTTCTATGACTTTTATTAGTTCGTAAACTTGGGCCTGGGGTTGGTGAACTGAAAACTCGAATGACGTTGGTTCCGCGCATGCTCT
Source organism: Calotriton arnoldi (assembly GCA_963921515.1). Lineage (NCBI taxonomy): Eukaryota > Metazoa > Chordata > Amphibia > Caudata > Salamandridae > Calotriton > Calotriton arnoldi. The sequence continues at coordinate 453,360 of CAWUFW010007886.1, forward strand.
ATGAAAGACTGCCCAGAGCGGAAAGGATGAAGTCAACCTGGACGTCGTCCAAGGCCACGACCTAATGGCCGATATTGATGTATTCATGTGTTCCTGCCAAACTTGCAACTATGTATATGGAAATTGAATAAACTTTGTCGTGAGACGGGTGGGAAATAAAGCCAATGATTTAAATTTAATGGGCGGTAGTTTAAGAACAAAGGTCTTCAGAAATGCGTACCAAATCAATATGGTGTGAGGATCAACCCCCTGTCCCTGTCCAATCAGAAGTAGTGGTCCCATATTTTAGCAAAATTAGGGGAGGTACATGGGAGTAGAAGGGTATAATAGAATATAGCATTAGTTAATGTAGAGAGGTCGGGCGTATAGAGAGATCAGAGCTTACTCTCAGAACGCACAGAAGAGCTCCAGACCGCCAAGCTGATCGTTTGCAGACTGAATCCCTGTCCAGAAGAGGTCCTGAGGAGGGGGCGGCGGAGTCCATTAGAAGAAAGGCACGGGAGAATCAAGGAGAAGTTGAGTATCAGAGAGGGGAACGACGCAGGCGTCGTTGTAGAGAGGTCACCGGTTCTGTCCTGATCCTGGAGGAAGTCTTTGCTCTTCATCCTTCCTGGGTCCTAATCTTTCCAACTCCTTGGCCAAGGGTTTGGTTCTCGCATTTAGGTAAATATAAATGCAACCTTTAGTTGCGCTGCTGTCTCTATCTTCTCCTTTCTGAGGGACCGTCATTAATCAATAGTTATTTTCTCTACTTTATCCGTGATATGCGATTAAGTACCATGTGTTTCTGTAATTTACTCTGCTAAATCTTTAGATAAACATTTTAAAATTTCCTGACTCAGTGGTTATTTCAGGATTATGTACTATAATGAATGTCACTCATTTTAAACTTCCCAATTAGCAAAGGATTCATTGGTAAGTCATTACTCTTCAATCGGAAGGTAATTGGTAGCAGGGATTTGATAAAGAGTAACAACTGATAAAACCCAGCGTAAGTATTAGCGTAGTATGAATGTATGGGCCCAAGTGAGTATCTAGTGTATGAATGCTGTTTGCTAATATCGCGCTGGATCAGTTTTCTGGTAATCAGAGGATGGTTACTCTTTGTTAATTGGGTAATGAGAATTTTATTTTTATGAACTAACATCTGTGTATTCAAAGTTTGTTTTATGTTGTCCAGAATCCTCGGGGAAAGAATAGCAGATGGTAAGTGGAAGCCATACTGCAGTGAGGTTATCTGTCAGGCAGAAATAGTACTGAAAAGTTAAGCAGGACTATCAGTACTGGTTAGGGAATCTATACGTGTGAGTGATAGCAAAGGAGTACGCTGGTGAAAATTTGATGTTATATCACCTAGAAAGGATAACATTGGAGAAGTAACAGGTACTTCTGGAGCTCGTGTGAAGAGTAAGCGGAAGGGTTTTACTCGTAGTGTATGTTTAGTAAACGGAAAGGTTTTACTAAGTGTGAGAGAAAACTATCTTTTCTATTTTAGAGAAACTGGCACGATAGCGAATGTTTTATGTTGTTACTGAAATTTAATTAAAATTTATAGAGAAAAAAAAAAAAAGTTTGCGTAAGATTTTGTAAAGGGAGGGTCAGCTGCCGGAGAGGGAGCTGACGTCATAAACGCCGCGCTGGGATTGGTTGAATCAGCGGGTGTGGAACGACTCTTGTAAAGGAGGGGTCAGTAGTCAGGAGCAATACTGACGTCACAGGTACCGCGCTGGGATTGGTTGAAACAGCGAGGGACAGAGAAACGCACATTGTAAAGGAGGAGTTGACAGACAAACGTCACCGAAAAGCTGCGTTAGGATTGGTTCAGAAATAAAAGTTAGCAGACACTTGATTGGTTGATATTTTAGAAGCTAAAGTCTTAGTGGATAGAGATTCCATGTTAGGACGCGATCCGACTTTAATAGGAACTCGTCCGGATAGGAGATTCCTGGGTTTTGCAGAATATAATTTTATACATCGAGATTTGCCCAAGATGTACGGAGAAAAGAGAAAAATGTCCTTTCTGCAAAAGATTAAGAACTATTTTAAAAAGGATAAACCAATCAAAACTAGGGAAGGAATTATCATTCCACCAGCTAAAACACCCGCTTCATTCATGATGATGGAGAGAGGTTATCATACTTGTGTATGGATAGAGAATTGGATAGAATATACCAAAAATTATGGGATATTAGCATTTCCCGAGAATGGTACCTTCAATGGAAGAATTCTTCAAAATTTGAGATTGAGAATGAACGATTTGGAACCCAGACCTAGATTAACTCAATACGAAGCCTTAGAGGAATGGGAAACCGAGGCATTTGAGCGTGACCGATCCAAGAGTAATAGGGATTATCGAGGATTTTTTCCCAGATATCAACATGAGTCTAGGGACGGTCAGATGAAACAATGGAGGAGGGCAATGCTTACAGAAGGCTTATATCCATTGTTAACAGCAGAAGAAAAATTAGGAAGCAAATGCACAGAAAAGACAAAACATTTAATGAGAAATGGAGATTCCGAAGATGAATTTATAGAAGAAATATTAAGGAATCCCCCACCATACCAGGAAGGGACAAGTGGATGTACCCCAAGTGCCCCATTGTTAAAAACTCCATTAGTACCACAGGTAGTGCATGAATTTACTCCCAGTAGGATACTTCACGACAAAGAAAAAGAAGCCCTAGAAAAGACAAGAGCAGAATTAATACAGAAGATAACACAGATAAAGGTGCATCCTGATTCTTTGACCATACCTGTAACAATTGGTCCAGTAGTCCCATTATATGGTAGCCAGGGAAACTGTCCTCCATCGTTAGTTATGCCTACTCCTGTGAATATTCCAAAACCTGAAGCAACAGTAATGGTTGAGGATCATTTTAGTGATTGTGAATCTACGATATCGTTGATGGATTTACCAATTCGGGATTCTGTCAATAGTACTCCCAGAAGAACTACACCTGTGTGCTCAAAAGAGGTAAACTTGATAACTTCATCAGGAGCAAAAAGTGTCACTGTAGTTAGTCCAGAAGACTTAAAAAGGTGGGCACAAGGATCAGATCAGCAGTGTACACCTCCAAAAATGTTGGACATTTATAAGTTAAAGGTCGAATTAGAAGAAATAATAGCAGGAAATGTGGGGCTAGATCGCCTAAATGCTTACAATGAAGAAGAATTATTGTTCATATGCGACGCTCCTCTGTCATTGTGGAGGAGCCACCCCTGTCCACATCCAAAAATCCAGCTACAGATTGTTGTGTTTTAACAGCACTCTGTAGCTGCTTCATGCCTCTGACGCGTTCTCTTTCTCCTGTCATCAGGAGCCTGGAGACAAGGCAGAGGGTGCTGGCCTGCGCAGCGGCAGTGTTCATGAAAACACAAAGGTTGTGCTTTAATGAATATTGCTAATTGAAAAATGCTCGGGAGCCTCACATGAGGCAAAGGGGCTGTGACCTGGAGCCCCTTATAAGGAGCCACTGCTGTATTTGACTGTGGGCAATTGCGAGGCTGCTAAATGAGCACAGTGAATGCACTCTGCCCAATATAACATTGTAATTGTAGTTAATTCCTTTTGCTCTACCAGACTCTTTAGAAATGCCACATTATTACGGTTCAGAAAGCTCCAGTGAAAAAAAGGTCAGGCATCACATGTGCCCTAACACACCACACATAATTGAGATTTTAATAACATTACTCTCGGACTGTCATTGCAGGCCTGTGCTGCTGTAGTAAAAAGTAAAAGCTACAGCCAATATATCTAAAATAAACCTTTTTTGACATTTGGAAAAGCTTCCTTTTAACATTAACTAACTCACTCATAACTAGTACTATGGTGATCACAAGCCCTAGGTGTGTATTGTGTAAAGGGGAGCCAGAGCAGATATGGAATTAGTATTGCTTTACGGAGACCAGATTCACACTGTTAATTCACTAAATAAACTGCACTAACTCTTTCCTGTTTTAAAGGCCTGTTAGGAATAAGTCAAATCTCCCTTAAATAAGCTTTAGGAAGGACTGGGAAATGCATGTCACTTCGATATTTATAAAAAATTCAATTCACTATTATAGATAGAAGTTTGGTAAATGTGCCAAAAGGTACAGTGGCAGCAATGAAAGTTGACATTCTGCAAATGCTAATGCAAAAATGGAGGTCTGCTGTCACTCACAGGCCCCAAACCTGTATTCACTGTCCTTCAATAGAATTTGCTAACTGAATCCTTCCTCATAATATTAATGGAACAGCATTCTGAAAACCATACTAAATGGTAATGTTTGTGCCGTGACACATTAGTACATCGATCGTAGAGCAAACATAATCCAATTACAAATCAGTTTTTGTGTAAACATGATGACTGCTATGCGACTTGAGGATGATCAATCAGGTCCAAAGGATCTTCGGGATCAGATGAATTTCTGAAAGAACTGTGGTAGGAAGTTATGGGGAAAGTAATTAGGCATTTGCTAGACCTGGCTTTTTCAGCGGGTTTTTCCCCAGACTTTTTGCTTTTTGGCCTCCTGTTTTTGACCCTGTTTTTGTTGGTTTTAGGAATCTGGGCACTTTAGCACTGCTGATCAGTGCTAAAGTGCATATGCTTGTATATATTTGTGTAAATTGTTATTATGGATTGGTGTTTCCATGATTGGCTTATTTGATTTACTACTAACTCCCTAGTACAGTGCACTGTGTGTGCCCTGGGCCTGTAAGTCAAATGCTGCTGGTGGGCCTGCAGCACTGATTGTGCCACCCACACAAGGTTCTCAGACCTGCCACTACAGTGTCTGTGCACAGTTTGGTAATGCCATGTCGACCTGGCAAGTGCACCCACTTGCCAGGCCCTAAACTTCCCTTTTCTTACATGTGAGTCACCCCTAAGGTAGGCCCAAGGTACCCCTGTGGGCAGGGTGCAGTGCATGTGAAAGGTAGGACATGTCCTGATGTGTGTAACATGTCCTGATAGTGAACTACAGTGAATTTCATTTATCACTATTGAAAGGCTCTGTCCCATGGGATAGAATAGGAGTTTGTTTATAACATCTTATGAATATAACTTTCCATTGTGACAAGATAGGAAGTAAGAGTTTAGAATGCCTGAACTCAGAATGTAAAGATGCATCTTTTAATAAGATGATTTTTACATTCTGTGTTTGAAAATACCCCTTTTAGAAAGTGGGTTGTTTCTTGCTTAGCCATCCTGTGCGCCTCTGCTGGTTTGTGGATTGACTGTCTAGCTTTTGAGTGACTGGGCCTGGGGATGTGCATTCACTGTAGACAGCCACTGGGGGGGTTGAGGTGTGTCCTGCCTTTCCTGGGTAAGTCAGGGCTGGGCTGAATAGACCTGGTCTGTATTTAAAGTAGGGGGAGGAGATCTCTTTCACCTGAATGGGCTGGTCTGCCTTACACAATGCTGTCTCCACCTCCTGCTGGGAAGCTGGACCAGAGAGGACAGAACCGGTTTTGACTGAGCACAGAGCCTCTCTGCTACCAGACAGCAAAGGAAAATGCTGTATAAATATTGGGGCCTAGACCCCAGAACTTTAGAATACTTCTGGACTCAAGAGGACCCTTTGCCAAGGAGAAGAGCTGGGAAAGCTGAAGTAGAAGTACTGCCCCTTTGCTGTGTGCTGTCGGGGGTTGACCTTCAGTGGCTGTTTCTGCCAAGGAGAGGAAAAAGACTTTGCTTTGTGCTGTGTGTCATGCTTGAAGAAGGGCTTGAAGTAGGGTTTGCCTCCTGTTCTGAAGACTTAGGGACACAAAGACTTCACCACCAGCTCCCCTGAACTTCCTTGCTGGTAGGTCTGACCTGCCAAGAGGTTCCTGTTGCTGTGATGGGCCTCTGGAGGTTGTTCCTGCTGTTGGGAGGTGGAAAAGAGACGCAACGAAGAGAAGCGCGATGCATCCGCATCTGTGTCCAACGCATCGCTGATGTGTCACTGAAGAAATTGACGCAGCTCCTGCCCATGGCTGAAGAAATCGCTGTATGCCGAATCCTGTGCACCAATCTCCGAAGTCCGAGATCACCAAACCAATTCCGACACAGGCCCTTACTGTGTGGCTGCAAGAACCAACACATCGTGGGACTGCGACTGGAGAGACAAACGCAGAGCTGTTGCCGCCGCATCAAGAACCGATGCACCCCTGATCCCCACGCATCGCACCGGGGTGCCAGGACTACAAGAACGTCAGGCCGCAGTAAGAAACAGGCGCATCACCTCCCCGCACAGTAAGAAACAGACGCATCACCTCCACTTTAGTAAGGAATCAACGCATCACCTCCCCTGCGTGGCAGTAAGGAACCGAGGCATCACCTCCCCAGGACTAAGGAACCGACGCATCACCTTCCCTGGGTGTAAGGAACCAACGCATCACCTTCCCTGTGACAGTTTTTGTTTATGATTGTGACACACCCAAGATACATTGTGTTGAAAGTGTCGCATCTATAGTTTGCTATAGCCAGAACTGTTTTTACCTTCTAAAAAGCAAACAAAAGGCCACCTCAGTTCAGACCCAGCTATATGCAAATCAGTCTTGACCCTGTGCCTCATGGGAACAGTCCAGCCCGAACTGCCAAGCCAGGTCTTCCCTGAATGGAAACAAGCATCCTGGGACCGGTTTCTGGGTAACACCCTACATCAGCCAGGCTAGCTTGAATCCAGTGGCAAAGTGAGCAAGGGACCCACTTCTGGGCATACCCTGCTGGACTGTTCCCATGAGGCACAGGGTCAAGACTGATTTGCATATAGCTGTGTCTGAACTGGGGCGGCGAAGTGAGCTAAAGAACGATGATGGATTCAACCCAGATCTGTGACTGGGGTGAGTGTCTGAAAAGTTTCAGCGCTCCGTCCATCATCTCCTTGTGTTTGCTTTACCTTCTTAAAGTCATATCTTGATAACGGATTGTGGATTTTTGTCATTTTGATCTTGTTTGGTTTAGATAAAGATTACTTATTTTTCTAAACTGGTGCGGTGTCCATTTGTAATGTTTTCACTGTATTACTGTATGTGTGCACAAATGCTTTACACACTACCTCTAAGATAAACCTGTATGCTCATGCCAAGCTACCAAGGGGGTGAGCAGGGGTTATTTTAGAAGTGTTTCCCCCTTACCCTGACTAGGAAGAAGGGTCCCTACTTGGACAAAGGTGCAAACCATTGCCAACTAAAGACCCCCATTTCTAACAGCATTTAAGGGCACAAATATGAAGACAGGAACACTGATGGTAGCTTGTTTACTCTAAGCCATAGCTCTGGTGGTGAGTTAACCTTAGAAGATGGCCTGCCCACATATTTCATCTGGGATTAGTAATTGCCAGATTAATGACTGCCGGAGATTACCTGGACCTAAAACCAGTCTGAGTGTGTGATTGGCTGGCCTGTGGGAGGTTTGAGGGGAGTAACTTTGTACACTGGCTCTGAAGGTCTGACATTTACAATAACTAAAATAGGATTTTTTAAAGATGGTTTGAAGCAAAAAGACAGGGAGGATCCAGTCTGAGGCGGATTGGAATTCTGCAAAAACCTTTGCAATTTACTTGCTATGATTGTGCAACCAATCAACATTTATAGAGGAATAAAGTACGCAGAAACTCTGCTATGCTTTCAACATTTATTTGGGACCCACATAGTGCAAGGCCATTCTCAAAAGGACTTTCAAAAGTCCTCATCATACTACCTCCAAACTGGCTCCACACTGGCTTCTGTTAGATATGCTTTTCACACAGCTCACACGTTGTTAATCCCTGGCATTCATTGGCCATCTCTGCTAAAGGTACTCATCCCTGGCATATGGTGGGCAGCACATTGTTAGTGGGCAGCAGCCATTATTGATATCTAGTGGGCCTCTTTTTGTCTATGGCATTTTTGTGGTAGAAAACCAGAGCACCTGATAGAAATGACAAATTGATATTTGGGGTCATAATTAGTGCATTTGGTGCCTTTTATAAATTAAAATCTTGTATTTGGGGACAATGTCTCTTATCAGAAATGTCTTGTAGAGATGAACTCACTAACAAAATGATGGAAATTTTGGGCTTACTTGAAAGATAGTTAAATACCTGGATAATTGATGTACCTCCTTAGATATGTGTGCAAGGCCTTTGTGGTCTTGACCAATTGCTTCAAATATAATACTATGTGATAACTATTATCTCTGTGTGGAGGTTAAATTTACAAGCTGTTGTTGTCAAGTAGATTTTAAGCATGGGATTTATGCCCCCATAGTTTTAAAGTTCACTATCTGCAATTGCTCTGCAAATCTCAAGCAATCGCAAGAGAATAATACATATCAAAGTCACATTTAGAAGCTGAACATGGCAGCACCATATGTTGATAGCCAAACAAAAATACTGCGTGTACTATGAAGTCAGGGTCTAGATGAATATAAATGCAGGCAGACTTTGTTGTCAAAATGCCTGTTGGTTATCCTGTTTTGTAAGACATCTCAGATGACAAGGTGCAAATGTTCTGCAACCCATTGACAAGCCTGCTACAAAACACAGATGATGTAAGCTGACAGAACCACAAATTAGCACAGCGTAAAATACAGGAATCAAAATGTCATTGCCTTGAAACAGCAGGCGCTGATGAGCAGAATAAAAAGCTGTGATGTGCCGCCACTACTGTGAGTTCTAGATTGAACATTTCCATGCAAGAAGTTTGTCTGACCTCAGATTTCATGGTGTTGTCTTTACGTAGATGGTAGGAATTTAGTCGTCCGGGAATTAAAGTGATTGAGTCACACATACCTACACCCTCCCCCTGAAGGAGTTCTGAGGAATGGGGCACACAAGAAAAGAGCAATGAACAAAGAATAATTGTATGAAGAATTCTGCCATATTCCCAGTGTCTATGACCACAGGCAAGGCTCAGAGAACCCAGGTGGGTCTGCAGGCTGAGTTCAATGTTGCCAGATTTGGCTTTTGTCTGCACAACTGAGCTAATGTTTCCAGTTTGTGAAATTTATGACTTGTGAGGGTGCTCAGTTGTTTTTTTTTAGGTCGAGCCTGAGTCAGCGGGCATGCGCTGCTCTGCGAGACTTCTTGTGGAGTATAAAAGAGAAGCTCCGCCCACTCCCTCGCCCATATTTGTCATTGGTTTGTGTCATTGTCCTTCCTAAAGGCTGGCTTGCGAGTTGTTGTTGGAGTTGTTAGTCCCTCCTTGGTACCTCCTTGTCTGCATTTGTAAACACCCATGGCGACTGGCCCCTTTACTTCGGATGCGACTCGATATGCCTTATTTAGTCTGTAAGCATTCTTTACTTTAATGGGTTCTCCAACTGCAGGCACGACGTGCTTTTCAGCGCGCCATGCCCACTTTCACTTTCAAGCAGCCCCAGACAACGGGGGCTGCTTCTTTAAAGTGAAATATGTCTCGCATTTACAAAAGTTTGAGCTATTGCCATTGTACATGACAATAGCTTAAACTTTCGTAAATGCGAGATCTATTGTATTGCTAATGCTTGTTGAGCAATGGTGCAAAGTTGATATAAGATGGGTCTTGGGCAGCACTGAAGTTCTTTGACACCTCTGCTCTTCGGGTAGCTCACAGCTGCACTCGGACCCCTGTATACAAATTAACGATGGGCAGGGGCTGGGAGGAAGACGTAGGAAAGACCCAGGCAGTGATTGCCCTTTAATGGTAACAAGCAATACAGTAGGGAAGCTGGTCCCAGTAGAACAAACTTAAATAGCACACAGAGTTAAAGGCCGATATGCATAAACACACTAGTATTCCAAAATTCGTCATTCAATGTTATTTAATCACATTGAACAAATGTTCATATATCAACAGTAAATACAAATTTGTACCGAAAAAGTGCCCCACGAAAAACGGGGGAAGAGGAAGGAAAAGGTAGTGTGCATCAAGTGAGTGTTGGAGAGGTGAGAAGGGAAGGTAGTGACAATAAATCCATCACATCAATATTTACAGTAAAACCGGCTTTCCTCAGCCTTGCAGTTAACAGAAAATGAATGGCTAGCCATTGTTTGTAATAGCACAGTACACAATCACTGTTGTCCAAACTGGCATACAAGGGAAACAATGTCGACGAGGGGCACTTTTTCGGTACAAATTTGTATTTCTGTCACGTTTAAGCATAGGCATACTGTAAGAAGTTCACTGTAGATACACGAAGGAATGCATGAGGAGTGCATGGGGTGTACTACATCTCCCAGAATACCGAGGGAGGCAGTAGTTCGATCTCTTCTTCTGTCTTCCTTCTCTACTTAAACTCCTCCCGCACTTCCACTGGTGCTTGTCACCTGAAGTCTGATCCCGAATACCGTGCTTACTGAACTACATTCAGCACATACCAGAAGTTCCCACAGAACGCTGTGTCTGCCAGCGAGAGAAGCCCTACGAGCAAGGATTTGCTCTCATTCTGCGCTGGGGCGCGATCACGCTCCCGCCGCGTCCTGGTCTCGGCAAAAAGCACAACCCCTGGAAGCGCATGGACGCGCTTCACTTTCCGTTCACCTCCGCGCTGGGGCGCGAACACCATTTCTGAAAGCGCACGGAAGCGCTTCATTTTCCAACACTTTCGCGCTGGGGCGCGAACACTAATTCTGAAAGCGCACGGAAGCGCTTCAGTTTGTTTGGACCCGGAAGGCTAATTGCAACGGTTTTCAAGAGCTGTTGAGAGGCTCGGAGTTCTTGATTTTGATTCGTTACCTTTTTTGTTGTTTGTTCACACACGCTGTATGTGTGGATAAGAAGACTCTAACCTTGGAAACTTATAGATACAGACATCATTACCAGAGGACTATCTGGTTACAGATAAGTACATTGTATTGACTGCTTGCTGCTTATCTAGCCAGTATCTGTGCTACAGAGGGTACTTTATCACTGAGGTATAGTGATGAAAACATATCTTGCTTTCTTTTCTTTATTTTTACCTTTTGTGCCTTTTTAAGTGGAATGCGTGCAGCAGCTTTAATTGTAAGTACAGTGCATGACATATTTAACATTGATAGAGACTGAAGGATCAGTGTGGAAATTCATGTATGTTATGTTGTGCCTCTTATACAGGAAACACGGGGCTATCATAGGAGTGAGGTCTACAACTCCAAACCAGCGCTCCCTTGAGTGTTTTCACTGCTGCAACCTTATTGTTTCGTTTGTCCCTTTTTTCCCTTTCCCCTATAGTGGTGTGATCTGCTGAGTGGTGTATACATACTCGCAGGTGGTTCCATATAGGGGGAAAAGGTAACTTAGCGTCTTCCATCGCTCCCGCTGTATCCGGCTTACCAGGTTAGTGTTAACCTATCTCCGTGTCACGACAATTTCCTGCTGATATATGAACATTTGTTCAATGTGATTAAATAACATTGAACGACGAATTTTGGAATACTAGTGTGTTTATGCATATCAGCCTTTAACTCTGTGTGCTATTTAAGTTTGTTCTACTGGGACCAGCTTCCCTACTGTATTGCTTGATACCCAGGTCCCAGTGGCTTGTTTGGGTTTACCCCTTTTCTATAACTACTTTAACGGTAACAGGCGCCTTCCTGGCAGCACACCCTGGCAGGAGACAGCAGCAGAAGTGATCTTTTAATTAAAGAGTGACAAACGGCTGAGGGACTCCGCGCAGCTGCCAAGTAAACAAGCCCACTACACTTTAATGGACGCTGTGAGGAAGTGAGCCCGGGTCCTGTGCAGGCCAATGCACGGGAAAAGCTCTGGAAGATGCAGAGCTCAGTGGCCGCAGAAACTTCTGCGTAGCATGCCAGTCCCAGGATAACTTCTCAGGTAGGCCACTCTGCCTCCCATCCTTTTGAGGTCGTCAAACTGAGCCCCGTCACATGGGGTGACAATAACACCTGCTATTTTACAGTGCTTAGAAGCGGCAGGAGTGCGGTTTGGAGCACTATGTAAAAAGTTCTTATTTTTCAGGGGTGAATCACACGAGTAATATAAAGTTAGACAAGAACAGCAGGTAACTGTGAGGTCCAGTACCTCTCTTGCTGACACTGGAGCCTGGAAACCCGGTTCGCCTATGCGGGTGCTCCTCAAACCACACGACCTGCCTATCACAAAACATTTGGAAGATGGGCTAAGAATACTCTAGTAAACTGTGATTGTGGGTGTAAAGCCAGGGTGCACGCCTTGGAGCACTTCTGGTAATTTACTTGTCGAGCGCCTGTTCACCTGAATGCCTCTAGGCGCTAGTCAGATGGTGATTAGCGGGATACCCATTTCAATGACAACCATTTCCAGACATCGACATTTGCACGCAGCATGTGTGCGGCCACTGTGGCTCCTGACACATAGGTCGGCACTCTGCGCACATGCCCCACCTCAACCAGCATTTACAAGATGGCGTCTGGTGAAACCAAACCTCTCCAGGACCCTAATCCAGTGAATCTGAAGATAAGTGCTGGCCACGCCTAATGAGTAAGTAATGGGAATGTTAGACTTAACTTTGACCATTGGTAACAACTAAGCCCAGGCGAAATTTAAAATACAGCAACGAAATTTCGCCGTATACCCACGACAGGAAAAACCATAAATTATGCCAGTGCGCAATGTCACATAATTACGCTGCAGTTCGCAGCCAAATTATAGCAAGGGAGCGTAAAAACAATGTGAACAACCAGCTGTTGCTTGACAATTGTGTATTGTGCTAGAATCATTTTGTGCTAAAATAAAGCGTTAAATGACGGGTCCTTATTTTGTGTAATTAAGTGTAATAAATATCACATCACTTTCTTGCAAATGTGTGTAATTACACAAAAGCACCAACTCCGTCCTGGTATCTGCCCCACTGTCCCAATGCAGCCTAAACTACTAGGCTGCAAATGCATTTCCCTATTGGGCCTATGATTGAGATGGAACTTGTCCTATCCACCCACAGCCCCCAAAATCACAAGGCAAGGAATGTTGGGGACCTATGCCATGGGAGACATACAACGACTCAGAGAGAAACACAAAAACTGATGAATAGAAATGCTTGAATACATTGGAAGGACTGGTAATTACACTAAGCACATTCCATTCCATTGCTTTTAGCTCGTTTGAGCCAATGTGGACAGAAATCAACTACATGCAAACGAGACCAGTTTCAGGCCCAGATGGGATAGTCCAGCTGGAAGAGTTAGGCCATGCCCCATATGAACAGGGACACCTTTCTGCCTTATTGGATGTCACCAGTGAGCTGAGGCTTGAGTCAATAACGGGAATTAAACCGCTATTCAGGCAAGTTATTCAGCACTAAATACTGGAATTTAGTCAGTTTCAAAATGCTTTTAATTTTTGATTCATAAAATAACTCAGCGCAGAGACTGACTTGTGCAGGATCACACAGTTTGTTACAACTGGTAAGCGAGGTTCTGATAACATAGCCGCTAGGGCACATTCCATGCCAGGGCACGTCGTAGCCTCTCCTCTACAGCGCCCTTTCTCAGCGAACAGCAGCCAGGAGTTGGTGATTCTCCGTGCCCATGTATAGCCCAAGTACTAAAGCGTGTGCCAATCAGAGAGGCATTTTCCGTTGTAGGCTGAAGGTGTCGCACATGTGACACTGGACCACTCGGAGGGACGTAACTACGATCACACGGATTTTGTCATTGACCTTTTTAATTTGCCCCTCATCAGCTCTCCAGTGTTTGTTCCGTTCCTTATTAAACAAACCGCATAAATGTTGGCAAATCTGTTTCATTCGTTTTTTCACAAGTTACGCATGGATCTGAATTTGTCTGTGCTAGAATAATGTTACACACCAGAATCGTTTTATAAACAGCAGTGTCATATGTTTATTGCATTACTTTCTCCATTTTGCCCTAATGGCTGGCAGAAAAATCTGATCGCAATATTCACCAGTGAGCTACTGCACAAGATGCAAAAGGGGTGCTGATAAGCCTGACAATGCTTCAATCCCTGGCAGCACAGCACCCAGGATAATGTGCTGCATGGCTAAACACTTAGAAGGTCCCAAAGGCGAGGCCTGTTGGCTATGCCAATGCTTGTTTTAAATGACCTTGTGCTTTCTGTGTTTATTGGGCTATGTCTTTATGATTGCGTTTTGGGTGGGCTCTCATTTGGTGGTTGACTGGGCAGATGACAGGCAGTCTTGATAGCTGGCACCCAAAGATATACTGTCCAAGTTTCAGTCGTTTCATCAGAAAGCCTGTGTTGTGAATCTCTTCTTCTACATTTGACCAAATTGTGTGATTGTTAGAAATGGGATTTCTGGTTGGCTAGGGCATGCGCCTAAGCCAGGCAGAAACCACCACTCTAGTCAGGGCAAGGGAGTTACACACCGAAGACAACCCCTGCTCACCCCCTTGGTAGCTTGGCACGAGCAGTCAGGCTTATCCCAGAGGCAATGTGTAAAGCGTTTGCGCAACACACTCACACAGCAGCAACACACTAGGCAGGGGGAGAACAAAGACACGAAGGGGTATAAGTATTGGGGCAGTGACCCCAGGTGTGTGCTGTTGGTGCTTACTTTGGAACTACTGGGCCCAGGAGGAACCGCCATCTGGAGCTCCCTACTCATGGGAATGAAGCTGCTGCCCTGTTGAAGATCCCCGGTGCGCTGGCCTGCCTGGTCTGATGGAACTGAAAGGAGGTACTGTCCACAGCGCGTGGTGAAGCACTCTGGATGCTGGTAGGATGCTCCACTTTTGGCGAGCCCTGGGACTTTGGGATTCTTGCCCCTGGTGACCTCCTGAATGAGCGTGTGGAGCGACCCTTGACCCTGTTCACAGGCAGGTCGCTCCCCCACGCCGCACAGCACCACCTGTGTACCCTTGTCCCTGTGCTCGCTGCCACCGCCGCTGCCGTAAGTTCGAGGCCCCTCTGCCTCGGTTGTGTTGCCTTTTAAATTGCTGTTGTACCGTTGTTTTTATTTGCTGTTGTCCTGTTTAGCCCTGCTGTACCGTTGTTTTAATTGCTGTTGTCCTGTTTAGCCCCCTGTGCCCTTTTTGCCTTCTGTGCCCCGTCTTTGCCTTGTGCCCCCTGCCTTTTTGCTTTCTGTGCCCCGCTCCTCGCCCGTTTTTCCCGCCGCTGCGTCCCCTGCGGCCCCGCCCCCCTGCTCGCCCTTTCACCCAGTCGCCACGCTCCCGCCTCCCAGCTGCTGCTCCCTCCCACCTCCCCTTCTTATGGCGGCCGCTGTGCGGCCGCACCGCTGGCGCGCCAAAGGCGTGCCTAAGGCAAGCCCGTCTGCGCCCGTCCGTGCCTGGACCGCGCCCAGCACCAGACCACCTGGCCCCCGCGAATGCCACGACACCCGACACTGCTACGACGCCGACACCCTCCACGCACTCAACACCGGACGAGCGCACACCTGCTTCCTGGCCGCCCCGAAGCACACCAAAGGACCCTTCTCCTGCCGGAGCTGCAGCTTCACCAGCCTCCGAGCCGCCAAACCGCCCGCCGTGACAAGACACAACCACCTCAGATGCATACTACTGAACACTCGCTACGCACGCAAACACGCCGTCGAACTCTGGGACCTGCTCGACACATCCTCCCCGGACGTCGCCTTCCTGAAAGAGACCTGGATGAACGCCTCCTCGGCACCCGACATCGCCATAGCCATCCCGGACAGCTACAAAATCACCCGCAGGGACCGCACCAACGGAATAGGAGGTGGAATCGCCATCATCCACAAGAACACCCTCAGGGTCTCGACCAGAACCGACGACACCCTCAGCACCTCCGATCACCTGCACTTCCAGATCCACACCGATCCCAACACCACCCTCAGAGGAACTCTCGTCTACAGACCCCCCGGACCCTGGCCTCAGTTCAGCGACTCCATCGCCGACGTCGTCAGCACGCACGCCCTGACCTCCACAGACTACATCCTCCTCGGAGACCTGATCTTCCACCTCGAGAACAACGACACCAACTCCACCACCCTGATTGCCAACCTCGCCAACCTCGGACTCAGACAGCTCGTCACAACGCCCACCCACTTCGCCGGCCACAGGCTTGACCCCATCTTCTCCGCAAGCCCCCACGTCACCTTCAGCCACACCACCGAACTGCACTGGACCGACCATCGCTGCATCCACTTCACCTTCCGGAAACCCACCACGCACCACCGCACTCAACAGATCCCCCGCCGCAGCTGGAGCAAAATCACCGAAGAATAGCTAAGCACCACCCTCGCCCGAAGCCCACCCGCCGACCCCACCGATGCCGACACCACCGCCCGCAACCTCAGACGTTGGATCGACAACTGCGCCAGCACTCTCGCCCCGATCAAGAAACCCTCCAACAGACACACTAACAAGAAAGCCAGCTGGTTCACCGCAGACCTCCAGGCCTCCAAGCAAACCTGCCGTACACTAGAGAAGAAATGGTACCGCGAACAGACACCAGACAGCTACGCAGCCCACAAGAACGCCATCCGCAGACACCATCACCTCATCAGATCCGCCAAAAGGGCCTCCTTCAAGGACCGACTCGACAACAACGCGCACAACAGCAAAGAGCTCTTCAACATCGTGAAGGAACTCTCCAACCCCAGCTCCAACACCAACGACATCCCACCATCGCAAGACCTATGCGACTCCCTTGCCACCTTCTTCCACCGCAAGATCGCAGACATCCACGACAGCTTCAACAACCTGTCCACCCCGACAACTACCGACACCTCAGACCCCGCGGCCACCACCCACATCTATCCCCTGCTCGCCTGGACCAACATAAACGACGACACCATCAAAATCATGAACACCATCCACTCCGGCTCTCCGTCAGACCCATGCCCACACCACATCTTCAACAAAGCTAGCACCACCATCGCACCCCATCTCCGCAAGGCCATCAACATCTCCTTCGAGACCGCAACCTTCCCGGAGAGCTGGAAGCACGGAGAGATCAACGCCTTACTGAAGAAACCCAAGGCAGATCCAAGGGACCTCAAAAACTTCCGACCCATCTCCCTGCTCCCATTCCCGGCAAAGGTCATCGAGAAGACCGTCAACAGACATCTGACCCGCTACCTCGAGGAGAACAGCATCCTGGACCCGTCCCAGTCCGGGTTCCGCAGCAACCACAGCACCGAGACGGCCCTCATCGCCGCCACCGATGACATCAGGACCCTGCTGGACAACGGCGAAACCGCGGCCCTCATCCTCCTGGACCTATCAGCCGCCTTTGACACTGTCTGCCACCACACCCTTCGCACACGCCTCCACAACGCAGGGATCCGAGACAAGGCTCTGGATTGGACCACCTCCTTCCTCTCCGGCAGAACACAGAGCGTCCGCCTCCCCCCTTTCCGTTCCGAAGCCTCCGAGATCATCTGCGGCGTACCCCAGGGATCATCCCTCAGCCCGACATTGTTGAACATCTACATGGCACCGCTCGCCCACGTCGCCCGACTGCACGACCTCAACTTCATCTCCTACGCCGACGACACCCAGCTGATCCTCTCCCTCACCAAGGACCCCCTCACCGCCAAAACCAACCTCCAGGAAGGAATGAAAGCCGTCGCCGAGTGGATGAAGAACAGCCGTCTGAAGCTGAACTCGGATAAGACAGAGGTCCTCATCCTCGGCTCCACCCCCTCAGCCTGGGACGACTCCTGGTGGCCGTCCGCTCTTGGAGCAGCACCGACACCCACTGACCACGCCCGCAACCTGGGGTTTATCCTCGACTCAACACTCTCCATGACCAAGCAAGTCAACGCCATCTCGTCCTCCTGCTTCAACACCCGCCGCAAGATCTACAGGTGGATCCCCACCGAAACAAGAAGAACGGTCACCCAGGCCCTCGTCAGCAGCAGGCTGGACTATGGAAACGCCCTCTACGCAGGAGCCTCGGCCAAACTCCTGAAACGACTACAACGCATACAGAACGCATCTGCACGCCTGATCCTCGACATCCCGCGCCACAGCCACATCACACCACACCTGAGAGACCTGCACTGGCTCCCCGTCAACAAGAGGATCACCTTCAAACTCCTCACCCACGCACACAGGGCCTGATTCACAGAACTAACTTACGTCAAAATCCTAAACTTACAACAATTTTGGTATTCACAGAATGAACTTACACATTTGGGTATTCACAGAATGAACTTACACATTTGGGTATTCACAGAATGAACTTACTACCATTTTGGTATTCACAGAATGAACTTACTCATTTTGGTATTCACAGAAGGCACTTACTCACCAATGAGTAAGTGCCTTCTGTGAATACCAAAATGTGTGAGTTACACAAAATGAGTAAGTTACACAAAATGTGTAAGTTACACAAAATGAGTAAGTTACACAAAATGTGTAAGTGCCTTCTGTGAATACCAAAATGAGTAAGTTCATTCTGTGAATACCAAAATGGTAGTAAGTTTAGGATTTTGTCGTAAGTTAGTTCTGTGAATCAGGCCCAAGAGGCGCTCCACAACACCGGACCGGCATACCTCAACAGACGACTCACCTTCTACACCCCGAACCGACAGCTCCGCTCCGCCGACCTCGCCCGCGCCACTGTCCCCCGCATCCGAAGAGCGACCACCGGCGGCAGATCGTTCTCCCACCTCGCCGCCAAGACCTGGAACGCCCTCCCCATCCTCCTACGGCAGACCCAGGACCTACGAACCTTCAGAAGGCTTCTCAAGACCTGGCTATTCGAGCAGTAGCAGCACCCCCCCCCTCAGCGCCTTGAGACCCTCACGGGTGATTAGTGCGCTCTACAAATGTATTGATTGATTGATTGATTGATCCTTGTTTTGTGCTCAGAAGCGCTGCACCCTGACGGGGATTCCATTCAGGAATCCTGAGAAGAAGGAATCCCAGCGCTGGGATTCCCCCGTGTTGCCTGGTTGTGGGCAGGGCGTTGCACAGGGAAGCTGCCTGGTCAGAGGCGGGGCTCTCGTGAGGATGAGGAGAGCCCCGCATATAGACTTTGCCCGGTTGTGAGCAGGAGAAAAGGGGAGCAGCCCGGTGAGCGCTGTGCTGGGCAGTGCTCCTCGCTACCAAGAGTCGTGTATGGGCCACAAGACAAGGAGAGTCAGGATCATCGCGGCGTCTTCAGAGGCCGGAAGACAGGCAGAGGTTGCCTGGGTGTGGGCGGGGCCCGGCCAAAGATAGAGCCGGTGCCTCGCGGGTGGCAGAAGCCGAGGTTGCGAATTTCCGCCTCCCCCCTCCGGGTAGAGTGAGAGGTGGGCCACCAGAGATTGCAGGACCGGCAGGAGAGCCGGAGCTTTGCGGCTGTCTGCTGCTTAACGAGAAGGAAGTCAGGCAGGACGAAGCCAGGCAGGAAACGAAGGTGGAGGTAACGAGGAAGGCTGTGCCTCGGCCCCGCGACGACAAAAGGAGCAACCAGACCGGGCGAGGGAGATCACTCCGGGAAGCTGCAGCTCTGTGGGTGAGCCAGCTGGGGTCAGAGGGGCCTCGGAGGACTCTCACCTCGCCAGAGTGGGGGGGACGGCTTTTACGGCATGATTGGCAGCTGCACCGCGCAGTTGCGGGCAGCTGCAGGGAAGCAACCAGAGCGTGGGGGACCCAGCAAGGTCTCTCGCCAGTAACTGGGATTGCTGCCTCTCCCCTAAATTTACGGAGGCACCCAGTGAGAAGTGGCCAGCTTTTAGCCGCATTACAGGAAACATGGGCAGTTGCGCGTCTCCTGATGATTGGGGGCATGATTGTTGTTGCCCTGCCTGGGACCCACGACCCTCCTTAAAAAAGTGTGGCAGTTCCTGTGCAAGGCGGGCCGGGGGCCCTGAAGCCTACGGGAAGAACATTAGGTATCGTCATAGGAGCGCAGAGCCCGCTCTAACTGTTGTTCTGCACTCCTGGTCAGGTGATGCTGGTCTTTCCTAGATGCTATGCCCTGATGTGAGTAGGTTTTTGGGATATTACATTGCCAGGATTTGGCACCATGGGTACAGTGATGTGATGGTAATTTGTACCCTAGCAATTTGTGTGCATTGCGCCCTGATGTCATGTTGTCTCATACAAGGGAATTCACAGGGTTTCGGTTTATGCCTAATGTCTGCTGCAAGTGTTTACTGTGGTGCATTATGCTGAGGATATATATGTGTACTGGGCTATGCTGATTATTATCCCAAGGTTCATGCTTCATGTTTTGTGCCATGTGCAAGGTTACCAGTAGTTACTGGATTTTTATTTTCACTACTGTGATTCTAATGGTGATGACAGTGGCCCGATTGGCCCTGTCATGTATATAATCCCCTGTAAAGTGATACCTAGTGCCAGATGTTGTGATTATGTTCTAATGTGTTTTTGGATAATACAAAGGCTATTTTTTATATAACCTTGTGTGGAGTTTCTTTTGTGGTGTGCCTAGTGTGTTGCTGCTGTGTGAGTGTGTTGCGCAAACGCTTTACACATTGCCTCTGGGATAAGCCTGACTGCTCGTGCCAAGCTACCAAGGGGGTGAGCAGGGGTTGTCTTCGGTGTGTAACTCCCTTGCCCTGACTAGAGTGGTGGTTTCTGCCTGGCTTAGGCGCATGCCCTAGCCAACCAGAAATCCCATTTCTAACAATCACACAATTTGGTCAAATGTAGAAGAAGAGATTCACAACACAGGCTTTCTGATGAAACGACTGAAACTTGGACAGTATATCTTTGGGTGCCAGCTATCAAGACTGCCTGTCATCTGCCCAGTCAACCACCAAATGAGAGCCCACCCAAAACGCAATCATAAAGACATAGCCCTGGGGGGCACTCAAACATTTTCTTAGATGTGTACAACACCTCCTTTGTCAGTGTAGGCTCTGGCCCCAGACACACCACAGGGGGGCGGAGCCAGCATTGTGGAAGGCAGGCACAGTCCCATTCAGTCCCAGGTACTACTCCTCCCACCACTCCAAATGCAGATTGGCCTATTCAGCCTAGTGCTGACTCACCCAGCCCCTGTAACTCCAGAGCCAGACATGCAATACACATCAGGTAGGCACAAAGACACATAGCACACAGAAATGCCCACTTCTAAAAGTGGCATTTCTAAAATAGTGATAATAAATCTGCGAACACCATTGCACATCATTTATTACCACTATTCCAAACATGACCACTCTACTCCTCTCAGATCAGGAATTACCACTGAAACATTTATCAGGGAATCCCCAATGCATTCCTATGAGAGGGCAGCCTCACAGTAGTGAGAAATCAAAATGGCTGTTTGTCACTACCAGGATATGCAACACAGATAAGGCACATGTCCTACCTTTTACCTACAATGCACCCTGCCCATAGGGCTTGCTAGGGCCTACCTTAGGGGTGACTGATATGTAGTAAAGGGGAGTCACAGACGTGGCACCCACTTTAAGTGCCACGTCACAGCGGCCGTAAACTGCGCGCGCAGGCCCTGCAATGGCAGAGGCCTGAGACAGGTTTGAAAGGCTACTTTGGTGGGTGGCGCAAGCAGCGCTGCAAGCCCACCAGTAGCATTTAATTTACTGGCCCTGGGTATCTGAGATACCACTTTACAAGGGACTGATAGGTAAATTAAATACGCCAAACAGGTGTAGACCAATCTTACCATGTTTTACCATAGAGAGCACATGCACTTTACACTGGACAGCAGTGATAAAGTATCCAGTGTCCTAAAACCACCAACACCATGTCAGAAAAAAAAGACTAGGAGGAAGGCAAAAACGTTCAGGGATGACCCTGCAAAAAGGGCCAAGTCCAACACAACCCCCTTCCAGCCTGAAGCCAGGGTAGACCAATCATTACCTTGATGGGCTTCCCTGCTTGGTGCGATAGAACACGGACGCGGGCCCGCAACTGCAGGGGCACACTCCACTTCTACGCCAATCTGAACCCATGCGGTTCACTCTGTCAAAGCTCCCAGTACCAACTAAGCTTTCCCACTGGGACTCCCTAGCTGTCCGCGGCATTGACCAGGCCCTAGGCCATCCAGATGTCTCTGGTCCCTGCCATCTCACAGAGTGGGGGGCAGTAACCCCTGGTACATAGTATCCATGCTCCACTCTTCCTCTCATCAGTGCAGTTCTAAACTGCCACTGATCCTCCAGCTTAGGGTCCGCACCCTCAGGCTGAACAGAGGTCACGGGCAAGGCTCTCCTCCCCCTACCTCTCCTTATTGGGATCCGCACTTTCTTCCTAGGAGAGGCACCCTCAGAACACAGCTCTCCCACCAGTTCAGGACCTCTCTCCTGCAACTGGCTTCCCAACCTAGGATCTAAAATCTCAGGTTGAACCTGGGCCAGAGGCGAGGACTCCCTCCCTCTGCACCCCCTTCCAGAGTTCTGCACCCTCCCACCTGGAGTGGTACCCCCAGAAGACAAAACAGTAGGGACACTGGTCACAGATGTCCTTACCTCCAGGTCAGGCGGAACCTGAACCTTGCCTCCCAACCCAGGGACTAAACCCTGCGGCTGAGCACCCGCCTGGCACACCAGGACCTCCTGGGGAGCACGCATGCCCCCCCAAGGGTAACACATACCTCCTGTGTTGCGTGACAGTCTGTCTGGCGCTGATCTCCCGTTCCCTGTCCATCTGACAGTGCGCGAAGACCCCAGGACAGAAGTGGTGTCACCATGGTCACTCCTAGGAGGCTCAGCCCTTATGGCTGGCCCCTGACCCACTGGTTCTCCCACTGGGGACTCTCTCCCCCTGTCACTCCCCCATCTGGACTCCTGCACCCTCCACTAAGGAGCGGCACCGCCAGACACCAAAACTGATGGAGCTCCGCTTACAGATGCTCCAAGTTCTCCTGACACAAGAGATCCCCCTCAACGGATGGCCTACCAGTACAGCCTAGGCTCCCCACCTGGTGTTCCCTTAGGGAACCCTCCAGGCCCTGAGACTGGGTTTCGGGCACTTTGGGACACAGCCCACTCTCACTCCTTCTCCGCGGAGACAGGACGTGAGCCCCTACACCCCTCCCACTTACCGGGACCTATCTGGGCTACTAAGAACCTTTCCCACCACCCTGGGCTGGGAAATACCTGAGCCACTCCTCTTAGGGTCACTCCCCAATGCCTCCTCAGACCCTCTGGCACTCACCCAGAGGTCTGCCTCCCGTGCAAGGTCCCTGGGATCAGAGAACCCACACTCCAACAGGTGTTGGCGTAACCCTGGAAAACAACAACGGTACATGTGCTTTCTGACAATCAGATTGAACAGCCCTTCAAAATTGTTTGCCGTGCTACCCATCACCCAACCTTCCAGTGCATCACAACACTCATCCACAAACTCCCCCCAAGACTGGTGAGACAGTTTCCTACTGCCCCTGAACTTCAACCTATACCCTTCAGGTGTGACACCTTCTTCCTGGAAACTAGGTACCACGCTCTGGGATCTGGGAGTGGGACTTCCTACACTGGACTCACTTCTGCTGCCACCACTGGACCCCACCCTCACTGGTGAATCCAGACCACTAAAACTGCACTCAGGGGACATATCCTCAAGAGCTAGCTTTTCCCTGGCGAAGGCCCTCTCTGCCTGAACCATCCTCTCCTTCGCTAAGACCCTCACAGTCTCTAGCTTTTTCTCTTCAAGGACCAACTCCTTGAGTCTCAACTCCTGAGCCAATAAGGCCTTTTTCTCCTCCACACCCAGCTGCGCTATCTCCTTTGCATGCTCTAACCTGAGCCTTTCCAAAGCCAGCTGGTGCTCCCTTTCTTCCCTCCTATCCACCCACTCCTCTGGGGACAGGGAAAGGGATGGGGCACTGCCCCCGGCACTGGACCCAGCAAGGGACTCCCTCTCTATGGGGTCCTCACTATCTACTGGCGTCCCTGCCCTGTCATTTTCTCCCTCCTGTGCAGACTCTTCAGGGCTACCCTCAGACCCACCACCCTCTTGGAGTGCGGACTGGGAACCCTTCCCCTCATAGTACACACGATTCCACTCATCCTCTTGGCATTGGAGCAGGACTTTCTGAAGGCTTAGCTGGGTGTCTGACACACTCACCGCTATGTCTCTCTCCTCACAGAACTCCCTCAACTCCCCCATACTGTATTTCAACAGATCACGATACAGAAAGGCAGATTCCATTTTGGCAAGGCACTAAGACACAAGTGCAACACAAGAGATCTAGGTGTAAAAAGCTGCAACAGGAGTACACAATAAAAAATGACTTTTGCAAAAAAAGTAGGAGAAATCCCCAAACACGTAATTGTCTAAAATGCAGAGTTTGTAGTGCAACCAGTTGTCGCTGTGGTATTGCGCAAACGCAAGTCCTAGCCTCACCGCTGACAACCAATGTTAGAAATGGGATTTCTGGTTGG
Organism: Calotriton arnoldi; assembly: GCA_963921515.1. NCBI lineage: Eukaryota > Metazoa > Chordata > Amphibia > Caudata > Salamandridae > Calotriton > Calotriton arnoldi. The sequence continues at coordinate 477,533 of CAWUFW010007886.1, forward strand.
CTAGGGCATGCGCCTCAGCCAGGCAGAAACCACCACTCAAATCAGGGCAAGGGAGTTACACACCGAAGATAACCCCTGCTCACCCCCTTAGTAGCTTGGCACGAGCAGTCAGGCTTATCCCAGAGGCAATGTGTAAAGGGTTTGCACAACACACTCACACAGCAGCAACACACTAGGCACACCACAAAAGAAACTCCACACAAGTTATATAAAAAATAGTCTTTGTATTATCCAAAAACACATTAGAACATAATCACAAATGTACACTGTGCCATCTGGCACTAGGTATCACTTTACAGGGGATTATATACATGACAGGGCCAATCGGGCCACTGTCATCACCATTAGAATCACAGTAGTGAAAATAAAACAACCAGTAACTACTGGTAACCTTGCACTTGGCACAAAACATGGAGCATGAACCTTGGGATAATAATCAGCATAGCCCAGTACACATATATATCCTCAGCATAATGCACCACAGTAAACACTTGCAGCAGACATTAGGCATAAACCGAATCCCTGTGAATCCCCCTGTATGAGACAACATGACATCAGGGCGCAATGCACACAAATTGCTAGGGTACAAATTACCATCACATCACTGTACCCATGGTGCCAAATCCTGGCAATGTAATATCCCAAAAACCTACTCACATCAGGGCATAGCATCTAGGAAAGACCAGCATCACCTGACCAGGAGTGCAGAACAACAGTTAGAGCGGGCTCTGCGCTCCTATGACGATACCTAATGTTCTTCCTGTAGGCTTCAGGGCCCCCGGCCCGCCTTGCACAGGAACTGCCGCACTTTTTTAAGGAGGGTCGTGGGGCCCAGGCAGGGCAACAACAATCATGCCCCCAATTATCAGGAGATGCGCAACTGCCAACATTTCCTGTAATGCGGCTAAAAGGTGTCCACTTCTCAGTGGGTGCCTCCGTAAATTTAGGGGAGAGGCAGCAATCCCAGATACTGGCGAGAGACCTCGCTGGGTCCCCCACGCTCTGGTTGCTTCCCTGCAGCTGCCCACAACCACGTGGTGCAGCTGCCAATCATGCCGCAAAAGCCGTCCCCCCCACTCTGGCGAGGTGGGAGTCCTCCAAGGCCCCTCTGACCCCAGCTGGCTCACCCGCAGAGCTGCAACTTCCCGGAGCGATCTCCCTCGCCCGGTCTGGTTGCTCCTTTTGTCGTCGCGGGGCCGAGGCACAGCCTTCCTCGTTACCTCCGCCTTCGTTTCCTGCCTGACTTCGTCCTGCCTGACTTCCTTCTCGTTAGGCAGCAGACAGCCGCGAGGCTACGGCTCTCCTGCCGGCCCTTCGATCTCCGGTGGCCCGCCTCTCCCTCTACCCGGTGGGGGGGAGGCGGGAAGTCGCAACCTCGGCTTCTGGCACCCGCGAGGCACCGGCTCTATCTTCGGCCGGGCTCCGTCCACACCCAGGCAACCTCTGCCTGTCTTCCGGCCTCTAAAGACGCTGCGATGATCCCGACTCTCCTTGTCTTGTGGCCCCTACACGCCTCTAGGTAGCGAGGAGCACTGCCCAGCACAGCGCTCACCGGGCTGCTCCCCTTTTCCCCTGCTCACAACCGGGCAAAGTCTGTACGCGGGGCTCTCCTCGTCCTCACAAGAGCCCCGCCTCTGACCAGGCAGCTTCCCTGTGCAACGCCCTGCCCTAGCCAACCAGAAATCCCATTTCTAACAGCGATCGTGAGCAATTATTGAACAAAAATACCCTAAGAGTGAACACATTACAGCCAAGCAGCAAGTATGTGACAATGACACAGGAATATGTTAAAAATTAAAGCTGATGCACACTTTGGATTGCTTTCAAAAGATTGAACACTGCATTTTGTGACTTACCACTTTTTCTTTCATGATGGTTCATAATAGCTGAAAAAATGTGTTCATTTTTCTCCCACACTTTGATGTTAACTTAACATTAGTGGACTGGCTGTTTTGCCGTTCTTTAAGAGTTATTACAGACGTATTGTCCATGAATGAGATTTAATTTTTTGTGAGTTTGCAAAGTAGCTCTTATTCTGTATAGTTGTGGAGTCCTGCTGCATACTTGGTGTTAGAACCGGGAGTCCCTAGTTGGCTGAGGTAGGTACCTTAGGCCAAGTAGGGACCCTCGCTTCCACGTCAGGGAAAGGACGGACACCTTCTCAGATAGCCCCTGCTCACCCCCTTGGTAGCTTGGCACGAGCAGCCAGGCTTATCTTCAAGGCTAATGTGTAAAGTATTTGCAACCACGCTCTCTGTGACCCACTGATGACACCACAAAAGGACTCCACACGAGTTTCATAGAAAAACAAGTATATGTTTATATAAAAAGATATACGATGAGACCACACGATAAAAATCCAACATATGCGTATTTGTAATATTCCTCCTGGCCGGTTATTAGGCCAGCCAGCCCTGTAGGGTCTGGCGGTATTAATGAGCAATTCTAGGTGATCCAATGCAATTCTAGTGCAATACTATGCAGTTCGTAAAGCAAGAATCAGGCACTTTGCAATGTAAAAATAATGCAGTTCGTTATGCAACAATCCAGCAGTTCGTAATGCCAAAATACTGCAATGCGTAATGCAACAATCAGGCAGTTTGTTATGCAAACTAATGCGATGCGTAATGTAACAATCAGGCAGTTCGATATGCAAAACTAATGCAATGCGTAATACAACAATCAGGCAGTTTGTTATGCAAACACAATGCAATGCGCAATGTAGCAATCAGGTAAGTCGTAATGCAAACTAATGCGATGCGTAATGCAACAATCAGGCAGTTTGTTATGCAAACACAATGCAATGCGCAATGTAACAATCAGGTAGTTCGTAATGCAGAAACAATGCAATGCACAAGGCACTTCGGCACCAATCACCGTGCTTCAGACGGTCTCTCTGCCTCTCGTACTGACTCGCGGTCAGCTTCCGCCAACATATGCCCCCAACACGGGTATGGTGTAAACCAAAGTACAGCTCAACACTCCGGCCCCGGTACTGCCACTCCTTGGCATGTACAGGCCGCGATACGAGCTTGAGCAGAGGCTTGTGCTGCAAGAAGGGGAGAGGCCGAGAGCGTCCCTCTCCGAGCCCGCACCCCGCCCCAGGTGGCGACACACGTTACCTGGAGGGTGCGACCTCGCTCTCCTCTCCTCCTCTCGTGACTTGGGCCTCCGATGCGACTTGGTTGATTCCGGGCCGATGGCAATATCGAAGATCTCAGCTGCAACAGGGCACACGCACACAGCGTCGCTGAGACTCCCTTGAGCTTCGGGTGTGCACGGTCACAGGGCAATCCTCACGAAGGTCTCAGGCTGCACGAAGCACATGCACACAGCGTCGCTGAGACTCCCTCGAGCTCCGGGCGCACACGATCACAGGGCAATCCTCACGAAGGTCTCAGGCTGCACAAAGCACACGCACACAGCGTCGCTGAGACTCACTTGGACTCCAGGTGCACACGATCACAGGACAATCCTCACGAAGGGCTCAGGCTGCAAAAAGCACATGCACACAGCGTCGCTGAGACTCGCTTGGACTCCAGGTGCCCATGATCACAGGGCACTTCTTACGAAGGGCTCAGGCTGCAAAAAGCACACGCACACAGCGTCGCTGAGACTCTTCTGGAAACTTTTGTGTTCCTGAGTTTCCACAACAGGGAGCCAGCTCTCCTCCGGCCCTTGGCGTTAAGTTACTTCAGGACACAGCACAGCAAAGTCCTGTCAAGCAGGGGGACACAGCACACAGCAAAGTCCCTTTAGCCTCTCCTTGGTTAAAGCAGCAAACTGCAGGCCAGCCTCAGATTACACAGCAAGGGTCAGTCCTTTCCTTCAGTCTATTCAGCTGTTTCTTCCTTGGCAGAGGTTCCTCTTGACCACGAAGTAGGTTCGATCCTTTACAGTCTTGAACCGTTCCATTCCAAAGTCCAGGGGTTTCCAGCTCTCATAGTTATACCCCTAAATGTCTTTGAAGTCTTTGTGTTCAGGGGGCACTGACCCCTGTCTAAACCAATTCTGGGTGTCTCCCTGCCAGTGACACCTTCTGCCTTTGATAGTGGGGGTCTGGCTCATTAATCACTCAGCAGGAGATGGAGCCATTGTTTTATGGCAGCAACCCAGGCCTCTTCACCTAGAGGGGCTACTCTTCCCCCCTACACTCCAGATGCAGGTCAGCCTGTTGCTGTCTCACCTCCTCCCCCTGGGTCAAGACATTCCCCAGAGCCTATCACATTTAAATCCAGACAGTCAATACACAACCAGGCAGAGACACACAGAAATGTTAGAGCACAAAAACCCAGCCACTTCTAAAAGAGTGGTTTCTAAACACGCAATTCAACAACCGCCTTCACAAAAAGATGTGTTATTAAATTGTGAGTTCAGGCACACCAAACTTCACCTCTCCATCTTAAGCCTTTGGGAAGATAGGCTGGAAACATATTACACAGCCTTCCCCATTCTGTCCTATGGGCAAGATGGCTTTTCAACAGTGACAAACGAAATGGAGAGTATTTCACTGTTAGGACATGGTACACACCTCAGTACATGTCCTACCTTTCACATACACTGCACCCTGCCCAGGGGGTACCTTGGGCCTACCATAGGGGTGTCTGATGTGCATAGAAGCGTAAGGCCTGGCAAGTGGGGGCACTTGTCAGGACAACAAGGCAGCTAACAAGCTGTGCGCAGGCACTGCAGTGGCAGGCCTGAGTTCTCTCTTTAAGGCTACTTGTGTGGGTGGCACAATTAGTGCTGCAGGCCCACTAGTAGCATTTGCATTACTAGCCCTGGCACACATAGTGCACTTTACTAGGGACTTTACTAGTAAGGCAAACATACCAATCATGGACAACCAATTACCATTACACTTTACACAGGGAGCACTTGCACTTTGACACTGATCAGCAGTAGCAAAGTGCCCAAAGCATCTAAGTTGGCAACACCCTGTCAGAAAAAAGGTCTAGGGGGAAAGCAAAAAGTTTAAGGAACTTTAGCCAAAAAGGGCCAAATCCAACACAACTCCCTCCCAGCCGAAAGCCAGGGTAGACCAATCACTACCTTGATGGGCTTCCCTGCTTGGGGCGATAGAACACGGACGCAGGCCCGCTACTGCAGGGACACCCTCCTGTTCTATGCCTCCATGACCCCAGGGGGTTCTCTTGGTCACCACTCCCCGGGCCAACTATGCTGCTCCATGGGTACTTCCTGGCAGTCGGGGCCTCTCTAGGGGTGCTGGTCCCTTGCCAACCCCCACTAGAGCGGTACCCCTGGAAGACCCATCGGTCAGGATACTGTCCCCAGTTATCCTGCCCTCCAGGTTAGAAGTGGGTTTACTCCGGTCACTTCTAGGGGACCTAGCCCTACTGGCTGGGCACTGTCCCACGGGGTTTCCCACGGAGGGACACCTCCCTCTCTTAACCTTCCATTTAGATTTCTGTGCCTGCCATTTAGGAATGGCACCCACAAACTTCAGGACCGCGGGAGCTCCGGGTACAGACGCCCCCCACCCTCCTGACTCTAGGTGTTCTTCCTCACACAGCTGGCAAGTAGGTACTAGGCCTCCAACCTGGTGCTCCTCTAAGGAACCCTCCAGGCTCTGGGGTGGGGTGGTGAACCCCTGGGGACGCTGCTCACACTCCTTCCCTCTCCTTTGAGACAGGGCGCTAGCCCGCATGCCCCCCTCCACTACTCTGGGACCTAACTACTCTACTTTGCTCCTCTTCCCTCTCTAATGCCTTTTCAGACCCTTGGACCCATGACCAAGGGTCGGGCTCTTGTGCCAGCTCCCGGGAATCAAAGAGCTCGCACCCTAACATGGGTTGGCGCAATCCTGGAAAACAATTACTGAGCCTAGGCTCCCTGGGGGCCAAATTGAGCAACCCCTTCAAATCATTTGCCATGCTAACCAACACCCAATCATCCAGTGCACGCTTGTACTCATCCAAACTTGGCACTGGCTGTGCGCTGCCACCATTCAAACTGGACTCCACCTGTTTAACTTTAATGTCCAGTTCCCTCATGCTTAACTCATGAGCTAAGAGAATCTTTTTCTCTTCCAAGGCGAGAGCGTTCCTGCTCTCCTCTGCTCGCTTTTCACTTTCAATGAGCAGCTTCTTCTCCTCTGCTTGAGTTTTAAGTTTTAAAACCTCCAACTCATGCTCTCTGACCCTTTGGTTTTCCTCCAGCTCCTCTGGGGAAAAACTCCTCCGTGAATGGTTACTACCAGCCCCTAAGGCTGGTCCTTCCACTGGCAAAACCTGTGGACCAAATCCATTCCCTGGGTCATCCTCATCCACCTCAACATCACCAGTCTCCTGAGCCTCTTTGGCTTCCCACCAGGCCCTCAAGGCCATTTGCAGCTCCTCCTTCTTGGTGCTACTTTTCATGGGACATCCCAAAGCTCTGCAGAATTGCCTAAATTGATCAACTTTGTAGGTAAGCAATGCCTCAACGTTGAACTCTAATTCTGCAGCCTCACTGGCTACTTGACTCCTCTGAGACATGATGTGTGGCTTAAAGGTCGCTCAAAAATAGAACCAAAAAAAATCAAAACACACAATATGTGGTTACGTCGTGGTCTGCGCTAACCTTGTGATGTACACCAATCACTGTGAGTGAATTTGCAAATACACGTTCAAATTCCAAAACCGCTGACTATCAACAGTAGGTCCCAACCGCTGCCTCCAATGTTAGGTCCCAACCGCTGCCACCAATGATATCACCGGGATTCCCTAGTTGGCTGAGGTAGGACCTTAGGCAAAATAGGGACCCTCGCTTCCACGTCAGGGAAAGGAAGGACACCTTCTCAGATAGCCCCTGCTCACCCCCTTGGTAGCTTGGCATGAGCAGCCAGGCTTATCTTCAAGGCTAATGTGTAAAGTATTTGCAACCATGCTCTCAGTGACCCAATGATGACACCACAAAAGTACTCCACACGAGTTTCATAGAAAAACAAGTATATGTTTATATAAAAAAGATATACGATGAGACCACACGATAAAAATCCAACATATGCGTATTTGTAATATTCCTCCTGGCCGGTTATTAGGCCAGCCAGTCCTTGTAGGGTCTGGTGGTATTAATGAGCAATTTTAGGTGATCCAATTCAATTCTAGTGCAATACTATGCAGTTCGTAAAGCAAGAATCAGGCACTTTGCAATGTAAAAATAATGCAGTTCCTTATGCAACAATCCAGCAGTTCGTAATGCCAAAATACTGCAATGCGTAATGCAACAATCAGGCAGTTCGTTATGCAAACTAATGCGATGCGTAATGCAACAATCAGGCAGTTCGTAATGCAAAACTAATGCAATGCGTAATACAACAATCAGGCAGTTTGTTATGCAAACACAATGCAATGCGCAATGTAACAATCAGGTAAGTCGTAATGCAAACTAATGCAATGCGTAATGCAACAATCAGGCAGTTCATTATGCAAACACAATGCAATGCGCAATGTAACAATCAGGTAAGTCGTAATGCAAACTAATGCGATGCGTAATGCAACAATCAGGCAGTTCGGTATGCAAACACAATGCAATGCGCAATGAAACAATCAGGTAGTTCGTAATGCAGAAACAATGCAATGTGCAAGGCACTTCGGCACCGATCACGGTGCTTCAGACGGTCTCTCAGCCTCTCGTACTGACTCGCGTTCAGCTTCCACCAACATATGCCCCCAACACGGGTATGGTGTAAACCAAAGTACAGCTCAACACTCCGGCCCCGGTACTGCCACTCCTTAGCACGTACAGGCCGCGATACGAGCTTGAGCAGAGGCTTGTGCTGCAAGAAGGGGAGAGGCCGAGAGCGTCCCTCTCCGAGCCCGCACCCCGCCCCAGGCGGCGACACACGTTACCTGGGGGGTGCGACCTCGCCCTCCTCTCCTCCTCTCGTGACTTGGGCCTCCGATGCGACTTGGTTGATTCCGGGCCGATGGCGATATCAAAGATCTCAGCTGCAACAGGGCACACGCACACAGCGTCGCTTAGACTCCCTTGAGCTGCGGGTGTGCACGGTCACAGGGCAATCGTCACGAAGGTCTCAGGCTGCACGAAGCACACGCACACAGCGTCGCTGAGAATCCCTCGAGCTCCGCACGCACACAATAACAGGGCAATCCTCACGAAGGTCTCAGGCTGCACGAAGCACATGCACACAGCGTCGCTGAGACTCACTTGGACTCTTGGTGCCCACGATCACAGGGCTCTTCTTACAAGGGTCTCAGGCTGCAAAAAGCACACGCACACAGCGTCGCTGAGACACACTTGACTTTCGGGTGTGCACGATCCCAGGGCAATCCTCACGAAGGTCTCAGGCTGCACAAAGCACACGCACACAGCGTCGCTGAGACTCACTTGGACTCCAGGTGCACAAGATCACAGGACAATCCTCACGAAGGGCTCAGGCTGCAAAAAACACACGCACACAGCGTCGCTGAGACTCGCTTGGACTCCAGGTGCCCACAATCACAGGGCACTTCTTACGAAGGGCTCATGCTGCAAAAAGCACACGCACGCAGCGTCTCTGAGACTCTTCTGGAAACTTTTGTGTTCCTGAGTTTCCACAACATGGAGCCAGCTCTCATCGGGCCCTTGGGGTTAAGTTACTTCAGGACACAGCACAGCAAAGTCCTTTCAAGCAGGGGGACACAGCACACAGCAAAGTCCCTTTAGCCTCTCCTTGGTTAAAGCAGCAAACGGCAGGCCAGCCCCAGAACACACAGCAAGGGTCAGTCCTTTCCTTCAGTCTATTCAGCTGTCTCTTCCTTGGCAGAGGTTCCTCTTGACCACGAAGTAGGTTCAATCCTTTACAGTCTTGAACCGTTCTATTCCAAAGTCCAGAGGTTTCAGCTCTCATAGTTATACCCCTAAATGTCTTTGAAGTCTTTGTGTTCAGGGGGGCACTGACCCCTGTCTAAACCAGTTCTGGGTGTCTCCCTGCCAGTGACACCTTCTGCCTTTGATAGTGGGGGTCTAGCTCCTTAATCACTCAGCAGGAGATGGAGCCATTGTTTTATGGCAGCAACCCAGGCCTCTTCACCTCCAGGGGCTACTCCTCCCCCCTACACTCCAGATGCAGGTCAGCCTGTTGCTGTCTCACCTCCTCCCCCTGGGTCAAGACATTCCCCAGAACCTATCACATTTAAATCCAGACAGTCAATCCACAACCAGGCAGAGACACACAGAAATGTTAGAGCACAAAAACCCAGCCACTTCTAAAAGAGTGGTTTCTAAACACGCAATTCAACAACCGCCTTCACAAAAAGATGGGTTATTAAATTGTGAGTTCAGGCACACCAAACTTCACCTCTACATCTTAAGCCTTTGTGAAGATAGGCTGGAAACATATTACACAGCCTTCCCCATTCTGTCCGATGGGCAAGATGGCCTTTCAACAGTGAAAAACGAAATGGAGAGTATTTCACTGTTAGGACATGGTACACACCTCAGTACATGTCCTACCTTTCACATACACTGCACCCTGCCCAGGGGGGTACTTTGGGCCTATCATAGTGGTGTCTGATGTGCATAGAAAGCGTAAGGCCTGGCAAGTGGGTGCACTTGCCAGGACAACAAGGCAGCTTAACAAGCTGCGCGCAGGCACTGCAGTGGCAGGCCTGAGTTCTCTCTTTAAGGCTACTTGTGTGGGTGGCACAATTACTGCTGCAGGCCCACTAGTAGCATTTGCATTACTAGCCCTGGCACACATAGTGCACTTTACTAGGGACTTTACTAGTAAGGCAAACATACCAATCATGGACAACCAATTACCATTACACTTTACACAGGGAGCACTTGCACTTTGACACTGATCAGCAGTGGCAAAGTGCCCAAAGTATCTAAGTTGGCAACACCATGTCAGAAAAAAGGTCTAGGGGGAAAGCAAAAAGTTTAAGGAACTTTAGCCAAAAAGGGCCAAGTCCAACACTTGGTTATGCATATTTGGTAGTTCTGCTACACATTTGTTTTTGTTCTTTTGTTTGCTGAAAGAGCAATTGAATAACTGCCTACTTGGCATATGTAATACTTCACAGTGTGTATACCCTCTCATAGATGCATCCACTCATCCCCATTGGTATTGCTCTCTGAACCATCTCACATATACTCCCTGTATCTATCTGTGCATTGTCCCATTTGTTCCGGGCTCATGCCATCTGTAAACTTTGAATTCTGGAACTTATAGTTTCACTTTACTCACTATATTGGCGTAGAGGTATTGCTAAAACATAGCACTATACAGTATTTCTTTTGTGTGTGCTTAAAATCCCAATGATATACAAAGGAAGGGTTCCATGTCTTCATTGTGTAGGATTCATACACTGTTTAAATGTTTTGTGGTGCTAGATGTGTCATGTAAAATAATTCAAGCTGTATGTCAGTCAAATTTATACGTGCAAATCATAAATCTGATAGTTAATGAGTATTCGTAAGAAACATATCCTGGAGGCTAGATTTATGCTACCTGAAAAATTCAGCATTATGTTTACTTTAGGATTATTCTTGGTCCCCTTATGGGCTTAAATACTCTCAAAATCTAGCTGAATTTTTCCTAAATTTTGGGACAGATGTTATTAACTCTTTCTCACTCTGATAGAATTTCCTTCTGCCATTTTATCGCTAATAATATGCAACTATCTAAAATATTATATGCAGAACTGTGTATATGGTGTGTTTTTTGCAGGTGATGCCTATAGCTGTCCAGTGGGTTCTAGGTAGGCCTGGGCGGTGAACTCCACTCCGTTCGCGGAGTTTGCAGAGTTTTCTGCACTCCGCGGAGCTCACGCAGTGCAGAAAACTCCGCTCTGCATAGCGCAGGGAAGTTTTTTTCCCGCTCGCACTCGCGAGCTGCTGCTCTGGTAGAATTTCTACCCGAGTGTCAGGAAGATCTTCGCGAACGCAGTGTGCGTCGCACTCCACCGCTTGCGGAACTCTGCTGAGTTTTTTTGTCACTTCCTGGACTTCCGCTACGCGGAACTCTGCGAACTCCGCCCAGGCCTAGTTCTAGGTAGGTGTGACACTGTAGGCAAATTGATTTTTTTTTAGGTGGACGGGTGTCTAGCTCATAGGATAAGGTTACTCCTGCTGGATGTCACACAAATTAAATTAAATAAACCTGTATTTAATCCCTCATAATATGACACAAAGCACTCAGGCTTAAATCAAAGGCAATGTGTTAAGTATTTAAGCAGTGCACATCCAGTACAAAAGTCACATAAAACACAATACAATTCCACAACCAATTTTAAATTAAAAAGAACTGTATTATTGAAATAAGAGCAAATACAATGACATTAATCAGAGATATTAATTTTTAAAGATTTAAGCGAAAATCGTCTGTGGAAGTGGTAGACTGTGACCTAGGTGCGACTTGAGGCCAACCGCAATGCAGCACTGGTTGGATACTGCAAGTTGATTGTCCTGGTAAAAGTCTGCAAGTCAGAAAAGTTTGAAAACATTTCAAAACCCTAATCTAAAAAGGGACTTTAGAATTTTTTGGAAGAAAAAGTTGTCTTCCTATCAAGCAAATCTTAAATTGTAGCTGCTGTTGGTCCCACGAAGGTTCTGACACTTTTAAACTTTTTTGCTTGAAAAAGTTTCTAATTCCCAAAACAAAAAGGGACTTTATTGCTTTTTCAGAGATGCTAAGCTTTTCAGGGGAAGGAATCTGAAATTCAATTTGACACCGTGGAACAGCCAGTCATGTGCTCTAGAGCAAAAGTTTGCAAATGTTTCTAAACTTTTTTCTGGTGCCTAAGCAACCAGAGGGGTACACTTATAAGTCCCCAGAGCCACAGGGGGTACATAGAGACTCTCAGGGTGCCAGGTGAAGCCCACTAGCAACTTCCAGTCCAAGTTCCAGTTCTGGTGAGCTAGGATTTGTAGAGAAAATGCCTCTTGCAGCTTTTTGTGTCCCTGTAGTCCCACAAGAGGTCAGGACTCTTGGAAATCCACATCTTTGTCCTGGGTACAAGGGGGAGCTGAGCCACTCCTTCAGAGCTCCTCCCATGTCACAGACAGCAGGTCTAGTCCTCTTTAATTCTTCTGCATGTCCAGAAAGTGTTCAGAAGACGTTTCTTGGGGATGCCTAATGTATGCCTAGCACCAGCTAGTGGGTTGGAGTGATACCTGGGCACTCCCTAACCAATAGGTTAAAAGTTCCCAGGGGTAAACCTTGCCCACTTTTTCAATAGTTACTGCTTGCTGTACAGTAAACAGTCCCAAAATGCCATAAGCCTGGGCATTTTTGAGATGGCAAACGTCTTCGGTTACACTAAACATGGGCTCAGTGGTTTGTGGTATATTGGGGAGAGCACTATAATAACCCCCAGAGTCCTCCCACATATAACACTCAAATGCAGTTTGAACCAGGGTCTGTAACCACAACAAACTCGGAGACAGACGTCTGGTACAAAAAAGTAGAGTCGTACAGCACCTTGAGAGGGGATACACAAGAATAATCCAGGCATTCTGTTCTCTTCCTTTCACATGCACCAACATTTTCCATGTAGCTCACACAGACATGTCAGGCAGGCTTTGACACTGTGGTATGATTAGGATGTCCACAGACCCCACCATGCATATTCAGCTGAGCTCAGAGGCGTCATCCTTGCCCATTTGGTTCAAACTATTGTGTAGCTTCTGGGAGGAATTTCACACCTCTTTCACAACTCATTCAGACCAAGTATTAGGATAGGCAGTTGCTCATGGTCTAATGCAAATTAGCCTCAAGCAGCTTCAGGTAGAGTAAAGGTAACTTTGTAAAAATTACTTTTCCGAGATATTTAATACAAATCCAATATCACCATTAGATTGGATTTTTATTAGATATAAAAATACCTCTTTAAGTGTAGTCTGTAACTGGTATGGGTCAAACGTTATTGATTACGGAGTATACTGCCTTATTGGGGAATATATTCTTGGTGCTCATTTTCTGGACTGAAACCATTTTAAAGTTCTCACATAATGGCATAATGACATAAGGGAAAGAAACGTATAGGGTGAACATTTACCCAAGGTCAAACAATATGGTCTAACAGGACACCAAGACTGCCAAGCATAAATGCCCATTTCATGGCGTGTACTTTTCCCATTATCCCATATTTTAGTGTGCAGATTGTGAAATAGGGCACTGTTCTCCCGGGTTAATATTCATTGTGCAGTGTGTTCTATTCTAGTTTACCTTTCACGCACTTAATGCTAGCATTTAGCCTGATTTCAAGTATGTTCATTCTTTAAAAACATTAGAGCATAGAAATATTTTCAAAAGTGATTGCACAAGAGCACACATTTTTGTTCCAAGGGGAGACAGGGGTAGAAAAGATGGACCTTATGTTCTATGTACTCAGGTTGCAAGCCAGTCAGTGTTTTGTGCACCCTGACTGGTTAGTGTTACAGCAAACAAATGATGGACGGAATGCTGACAATGAAAACATTCTCCCCCAGTCAAAAGATCTGGGTTAAATACATCGTTCTTTTGCCCACTACGCCACCCCAGTTTGGACCCAGCCATATGCAAATCAGTCTTGACCCTGTGCCCCATGGGAACAGTCCAGACCGAACTGCCAGGCCAGGTCTTCCCTGGACCGGAAACAAGCATCCTGGGACCGGTTTCAAGGTATGTCACCCTTCTTCAGCCAGGCTAGCTTGAATCCAGTGAGCAAGGGACCCACGTCTGGGCATACCCATCCCACTTAGAGCGAAAGCTGTTACAGCAAACAAATGATGGACGGAATGCTGACAATGCAAACATTCTCCCACAGTCAAAAGATCTGGGTTAAATCCATCGTTCTTTTGCCCACTACGCCACCCCAGTTTGGACCCAGCCATATGCAAATCAGTCTTGACCCTGTGCCCCATGGGAACAGTCCAGACCGAACTGCCAGGCCAGGTCCTCCCTGGACCGGAAACAAGCATCCTGGGACCGGTTTCAGGATATGTCACCCTTCTTCAGCCAGGCTAGCTTGAATCCAGTGGCACAGTGAGCAAGGGACCCACGTCTGGGCATACCCATCCCACTTAGGGCGAAAAGTGTTACAGCAAACAAATGATGGACGGAATGCTGACAATGCAAACATTCTCGCCCAGACTGTTTGCATTGTCAGCATTCCATCCATCATTTGTTTGCTGTAACCCCTGACTGGTTAGTAGCCTAACCTTAACATTACACCAGAAAGGCACTTTTAAATATAATCCATTTGGTGTGATGTGCTATGATTTTAAATTCCAGCAAGGCCATCTCAGCCTTCTATCATTCATTGGTTGTGTTTTTGAGGAGGGGAAGTTATCCTTGATATATCATTTTAATGTGGATATCGTATAACCTAGTCCATAAATAAACAAACAAGATACAGCTAATGTTATTATTATCTTTTTTTTCTTACAGATTCCCATCCAGTTATTTGGACGTTACGAGAGAGGCAAGTACTATATTATTGAATAGTTAAACACGACAAGGGGCCCTAGGCAAGGATGCCTGTGCTCTACTCTTTAATTTGCCCTATATATTTATCCCTTTTCATGCAAATTAGAGACAAATAGTATTATTAAACCAGTGATTGTAAATATGGCTGAGTGTAGAGCACTGGCATATGCTGATGGCATAGCAGTGGTCTCTACTGATCTGACCACGCACTCTTGGAGATTGAGGCCTTAGCTGACCAGTTCGCGGATTAGTCTGGATATAAATTAAATGAGGACAAAACGCAGATTCTGTGTACAGACGATTTGCAAAGTATAGATCCACGGGTAGTCTCTGAGGTTGTTTATCTTGGGGTTGAAATTACAGCTGCCATTGATAAAATCATGGATATGAATATGGCTCTGATTATAGGTAATGTCAGAAGGGAGCCGGAAAGATTTGATCATCTACATCTTTCATTGTTTTGCAGGAGTAATGTGCTTAAAATGTCGATCTTACCCAAAGTTCTGTATGTTTTTAGGACTGTCCCTCTAGAAATCAGCTCATACTGGATATTGAGCTGGAAAGGTTCTGTTATAGGTTTTTATGGGGTTATCACAAACCCAGAAGGTTACTAGGAAGGAGGGGAAATGCAATAGATGCGGGTTACAATCAGCCGATAGCCTGCATATGTTTTATTCTTGCCCTAAGCTAGTTACCTTCTTCCAGGATATTAATGATTTTTTTTAAAAGATCCTAGGTGTACTGATGTCTATCACTCCTGCTCTGATGATCTTGGGCGTATTAGATAGTGCCGAGACAAGCGAGGTGGTAAGGGCAGAGACAGGTTTTTTATTTTTAGCTATGGCTATAGCTCGACTTTGTATCACCTTGCAATGGTTAAGTGTGGACGTCCGTTTTGAGGTGCACCATAGACACTGAGTTGGGCACTATGAGACGTACCTAGAGCTTGGAAAGCAGCTCTTACACACCCACAATAGGTAGACGAACCCTTAGGAATCACACGGGTCGTCATCAGACTGACCGCCCTGATCCTGTGGTGGCCAGTATAAACACGCTTTCATTTTAATTCTCAAATCACATATATGCACTGTTGCAGAGTGACTAATTAACACTAAGTTCCTGACGAATGCCACTGGATCCTTATAGGGGACCAATCTATGGCAGAAACATGTTGACCCTCGTGAGGGATATATTTGATTAACCCCCAGTCCTCTCTGTTTTAATTTTGTCCCTGAGGACACCCAATAAAGGTTTAGTGGACCTCTGGAGATAATTTTAGTCACCACAAATATCACATCTTTTTGCACTCTGCCCCTTATTCACCTTCTTTCACCACTCATCTAGAGAAAACACCTCAGCTCCTCCCCTCTGGGAGTAGTAGCCCACACCTCAGTGTGAGGAGGGAACCCATATAATGAAGCATGTCACCTTACGGTGAGTGAGGGTTCTCGTCCTGAAAGGATTTCTCCTTTATCTTCTCTTTTACTCTGATATCGTGCGATCTTTAACCTTTTCACTCCTAGTCGGTAGTACTTTGTGTGTTTTTCAGCAGTGGTTAGCCTCCCACATTTGCTAGCTGGAGGGCAAGGATGTTAGCCATCTATAACATAGAAACCCCTCTGTATAATTTGAAAGGGCTAAAGAAAAAAGCCATGGGGTGAAGGATCTGGGCCCCGATTACTACATGGATGAGCGATAGTGAGGGATAAAGTGAGAGTCCCTTTCGAGTAGTCTATCCATTGGTTGATCCAGGGATCCCCAACTTTATGGTCTAGGATCTTGGGGAATACATCAATCGATAAGAGATACCTGTGAATGTATGAATATGCACCTTTTTTATTATAGGTATAACTTATATTGAATCTGCACAGTCTGCTTTCAGATGCTGCTTTTACCAGCGTGGTAGTCTAAGGATGGTGAGCCATGTCTGTACTATATGCCGTTTTTTTATCCTGTTTTATTGTGATTTGGTGAAAACTGGCTCCTACACAATAGTGATCACTAATATTGTATTTAATGATTACGAGGCACTTGCACTTTATCAGAAATAGTTATTTCTACAAAGCTGCTGCAAAAAGAAGATATCAGCTATATTTCTCTCCACATCTGGTTGGATCTGTATGGTTATTAATGAACAGTTATCTGCCTTCTTATTATCTGGTATAATGAAATATGCTCTTAGGAACTATCATGAATTTGCTGTAAGGATTGCTATTGACATGTATAATCGGTTTTGTCTACAATAAAAAAAAATAAAAAAGAACATTTAGACATTGTGTGGGTGGGCTCCTTGAAAGAGTCCCTAGTAAAAAGACATCCCTCCAGTCTTATGATGAAGCAATCAAATCAATGTCAGATTCCAACAGTGTCAAAGCATCTGATAGCACAGTGGTTCCCAAACTGTGCGCCGCGGCACCCCGGTGCGCCACTAAAACCAGCCAGGGGCGCCACGGTCGCAATTGCAGAGAAGAATCTTTTAGGAATTACATTGGCCGTTTACATGTAGGCCGGCTGCACTGCTCCTGGCGCCCACTAGGTGGTGAACTTGTGCCTTTTAGCCCCATGATTTGTTTTTTTCGTTCTCTCTCATAGCTGCCAAGGTTTCAGATTGCCACGTGTGACGTTTTCATAATTTCAGTGTAATTATGAGTGACATTTCAACAATTATGTGTGACATTTTCTACGTAAACAAAATCAAGCAATGAAGATGAGGAAACATTTAAATATAAGAAATTACATTCTTTTGAGGAACTAGAAACTCTAATATCTTAAAACTGTTGTAAAGCAACAAAAATGGAAGGGCACTAAACTAGTAAAAAGCAGTTACAAACAGCTAATCCGCGTGAAAAAATACAGTTGTGCAAACATGCTTGGGTCATGTAAGTTGACAGCTACTGTAAAAGCTGTAGTTTTACGTTCCTCTCTGACAAAGAAATGTGTCCGGGCGCTTTGAAAATCCAAGTTTTGCTTAGAATGACAACGCTTTTCCAGCTGTCGGCACTTGAATGAGGCCTGCAGACCTTTGCCCCAGACTCCTCTCAGGCGGGGTGAGGAGAGAAGAGTGGCCCATTAGGCAGAAGCTGGCACCCAGTCAACAAGAAGGTGGACTTCTTCCTCCTGGGTTTGTTTACAGTCCAGGCTGCCCCAAAGTTGCCCTGAGAGGCCAACAGCCTGCCCTCTGGAAACTGAGCAATGCAGGCGAATGTGTCCCAGTTGGGCTGGCGCGCTGTCACGATCCCCTGCTCGGCCTAAACTGCCCTCCCTTCCTTTTTGGAGCCAGGCTGCAGGTGCGGAGTTTCCGCTTTCGGAGTACAGTGGGGCTTCCTCGCTTCTCTGCCTTGTGGTACCGGGCCCAGCCAGTGAGGTCACGGCAGCGCCGGCTGCCTTTTCCCTCTACTTGCTCCAAATCGTCACATTTAAAAAAAAAAAAAAAACAGCAGCAAAACACAGCAGTGCAGCATGGCCACAACGGCAATGTTCGCCTATAATTAACTGAATTATCTGCAAGCAAGCAGGTGCGTGGTGTGCCTAAAATGATCAGCTGTGAAACAGTCAGGCGCATAATTAAAGAGGAATGTATTGTGCCACACGGGCTCTGCGTGCTAGCACATTCGACCGTAAAATTCTTTATAGAAACAATCTAAGAAGTAAACCAAGTTTGATTTAGTCAGTTGAGCAGGACCTCAAAAGGGAACGATTATAGGAAAATGATATGAGAAGCTCTCCATACCTTCATTCCTATTATTTTCAGGGATTAAAATGGAAGTCCTACCGAGGTCGGCCTTACATTCTCTCCCACCAAAATATAGTAATGTAATGGGGAGCCGCGGCCTACGGCCAATTGGTCAAAGGAGCCGCGAGTCAAAAAAGTTTGGGAACCACTGTGATAGCACAACAGTGTCTATGAGATGCCTTAACTGACGGTAATCCTAGCATCAACACTTGTAATGCCACTGGAGTATCCTCCCCGGCCTTAGACAAACCATGGATGAAGCCACAGTATAACTGCTCTTTCGAGAAGAAATAGCAAGAAACCTATGCTTGGACTGGACTGGATAAACTTATGATGGGAAAAAGGTGTACATACTAAATATCGAAGTCAGAATATTGATGGTACTAAATATCGAGGACAAAATACCGAGAAAAAAATATTGTCGGATGAGTAAGTCTAGATTTTCTATACCTCTAAGCGGTACATATATCTTCAAGGTACGTTGATATGGAGTTAGGAATAGTAAACCTATGCTTCCCTATACACTTACCTTTCGATATTTTGTTCATTGATATTCTGTCCTTGATATTATAGTACCACCGTTCTCTTCATATCTATAATTCAGTAGTACAATCATAAAAAAAGTATATGTTAAACATGCAGGACTGGTGTCCAAATGGGCCTATAATTGCCTACAATGTCTGCAGAAAAGGTTGCACATCAAGCTTTGTGTTGAAAAAGGCTTTGAAAATTTGATAAAAAGACTGAAGAAAGGTTCAGTAGCCATCAGAAGTAAAAAAGTGCATCAAGAAACTGTGACTACCCTAGCAGCTGTAAGGGGTGGTACCAATATTGTATCTTCTTGTTCAGCAGGCCACAAGAAGTAGGTGCAAGATGCTAGAATGCACTCCAGAACGACTATCATTGCTATTATTTTTGGCTAGGAAAGGACTTGCTGTGCAGGGACATGCAGATGAACATTGAAATCTAATGAAATTGCTGTCACGGTACAGAAAAGGATTCCCCACAGCTGAAAGCATGGCTTACGCGAACAGGATTTAAATGAGTTTCTTACGAAGTCCTTAATGAAATGTTGTTAATTATGTCACATGCATTACTTCAGAGATTGATGAAAGAGATTTATGTAGCAGAGGCTTTTTATATTATTTTAAATGAAATTGCTTACAGTATGAGAGTGGACCGATGCATCCTTCCACATAGCTCATGAAGATCTTAATGTGGAATTTTTTTTGTTTTTTTTATACAGCAGCGACCACTACAATTTTATTACGATTTCACATATTAAAATATATTGTTTTATAATTTAACTTTGACTTTAAAAAATTAAGATGATGTAGCTTTTAATGTGGAGTCAACATAGTTTGGTTTGCAAGCTTTAGTGCAAGTGGTAGAACTCAGAGGCATCTACCTTCACTGCCTTGCATATAATTTGAATTTGAATTCCCACAGCTTGTTATGTCATAAAAGATGTAATTGTGTTTATTCCGAATCCTCCCCAAGTTCATGCATGGTTTCAAACCTTTCAAACAGACAGCAGTGTCCCACTGAGTTGATTTAGTCTAACCTAAAGGACAGCTGATACAGCATCTTTACAATCTGTGTGCACCAACTAAGAACACACTTTTAGAGGGCATTTCCACTGAAGGTGGTTGTAATGCTGTTTTTTTGCATTGAAATGGTCAGAACATCACTACAAATTTCATGCCGCATCTGTTATGATTCAGCATCAAATGGCACAATTGTACAACTCCATGAGGCATTTACAACCTTCTATCAGAAAACTCTAGGGTCTGCATCAGAGATAAACTTGGAAATGGAAGCACCCAAAATACAAAGACACTTCCCCTCCATCTAGGTGATAGTCCAGATGCTCTTGTTTCCAGTCTCAAGAAAACAGATACAGAGTTGCCATGAACTAATTGACAGCACAGCTGTAACTTTATCAGAACGCTTCAAGTCAAATATTTGTGAACATATGGCCAACATTAAAAAGTTTGTTAAAGGAACAGTCAACTGCAAATAGGCAGTGGATTTATATACGGCAGATTTTGATGAAAGCACTCTGGCGGTCATTCATGACATGTTTCCAAGTATTACAGGCAGGAGGGAATTAATCCTACCTCTTTTCAGCAGGTTTTTGCAGCACTCAGGGTGGGCAAGGTCACCATTTGCGCACTTTTCTTCCTGAACTGGCACGTCTTGAGATAATGACAGTGGCAATGCCAGTTTCCTCAAGTACATCACAGTGGCGGCCAGGGCGGTTTTAGAGCTGATGGCGCCCTGTGCGACAATCACTTTTGGCACCCCCACATCCCATGACCACCTCTTCGGATTCTCTCCCTACCACTTGCAAAAGTGCCCCTTATCTCTCCCATCATAAGATATTGCTAAACACAGTGCCCCCCCCGAGGTCACAGCGGCCCCCTCCACAGGTCAGCGCCCAGTGCGACCGCACCAGTCGCACTGCCCTAAAGTCGGCCCTGGTGGTGGCTGGTGACAATTCAAAGTGGTGAGACGTAACATTTTGAAGACAAGAGGGACAAATGGCACACCGTCCGTTGTCCATGTGTTTCCCCGTTCCCCAGCTGCCAACCCTCTGTTGTTCACGTGGTCCATTACCTGCCCGCCTTCTCTCCATTGTCCCTGTGCACCCCCATTCTTTCCCTACCCGCCCTTCATTGCCCGTTTGCATCCCCAGCCCATCCCGCCCACCCATATTTTAATTAAACAAGACTTTTAGATTTTGAAAAGAAAAGACGACTCGGATGGCCCTCTCAAAATTAAAATTATGTGGTGACTCTGGTACTTGGGAAAATAAAATGTTGTTTAACTTTAATCATTAAGCTTCCCTGAGATAGGTTGGCAGCAAAGAATATATTCGCCTTCAGTTTGCAATTGGTGCTCTGTGATGAATAAACAAGCTTTACACTTTTCAGTGGCGTGGCCACTGGCCAGACTTAGAACCCCATCCTCCTTTACGACCCTCATAACTTCTAACCTGCTTTGCTGGGACATGTTCATGTTTAGATTTGGAACCGTACTAGGTTTTTTTACAGTTCTTACTTACATAGCGCAAACTCGGCCCAATGGCACTATAGCTCTTCATATGAGCCCCAGATTATAATACACACGGTCACTTTAATTTTATAGGCACAGATAGATTAAGTGACGTGTCAAAAATCACAGGAGGTTGAGCCGACGTAGCTCGAAAAGCATAGCATATGTATAAACAGTTTCACGCATGACAATATAAGCAAAAGTACAGAGCCTCTTATGTAACGTTTAAATCCGGCCAAAATGATACAACACCACTATACGCGTATATTATTAAAAAGAAGGCATGCCTGCCGTGTGAGGCATACAACTTCACTTGTTGAAAGTGACTGTAAAATAAGCGGAACTTCTTACAACAGTATATCAGGCGCTCATAACGAAGTCTGCCGAGGGGCTTTCGACCAAGATGCGTAGGTTGTGATCGATGCCCCGGAAGGTAAAGTACACAAAGACGTGCCTGAAGGTGAACAAGAGCGCCACTGTTAGATCTGAATCATCAAGAACAAACCGCCACCACATAATAATAGTTCATCTTTTAGGCACAGGTAGATTAAGCGATGTGCCAAGGATCACAGGATGTTGAGTCGACTCCAGGACTCGAACCAGGTCCTCCCACTCCCAAGTCAGCGCCCCGGCTGTGAATCCCTATCGTCTCCTCTAGATTGCAAGAACAAAAGGGCGTTTTATTCTTCCGGAATGAATGCGCTACTCCACCTCTAAATCACTTAACAGGTGTGTATCTGCTGTGTTGGCTGGGAACGTAGTAGGATTGAGAACAAATGTATTGACTCCACGAGTTTAATGAAGTGATCTTATATATCTGAAGTCTAAGCATAGTATAGTAGCTCCCCCTACTGCTGATTTGAAATCTGAAAAAGACGGCCGGGTCCAGCTGGCACACCCTCTAACACTGGTTGAGGACACAGTGAGTGGCTGATCCACTTCATACTCCCTGCGCACTGTGCCGTCATTACGACAAGCCCAAGGAGACAGAACATGGCCAATCACTACACTGCTTCAAAATAAAGACACACAGTGATTGGCCATATTCTGTGAACCTCCCACCCCCACCTTTTCTCATGTGCTCGAGACGGCTGTTGTACTAAGCCTGCTACCACTCCTGAGACTGCTCTCATTCTGCTTATGTTAGAAACCAGCATGAGAGCAACCTTAGAATTGGTTGGAGCAAGTGAACCCAGAACTCATTTGGAGACTGGCGGATGTTTTCCAACTGGCTCCTTAGAATTGCGCAGGTATGAGAGGCCTCAAGTGCACATGATGGGCTGGCCACAGTAGGATACCAGTCCAACCCAACATTCGTACTTCACTTTAAGCTCTCCACGACGGAGACCTGGCTCCCTATCAATCAATCCCCACTCATCGCTTGGGCAATAAGGCATCTAATGGCCCATGCATTTAATTAAACTGTATTGAATTATTTTCTAAACTAGAGTAAGCAGTGGCTCTCCGCTGGGGGTCAACACCCTCATTTTCCCTGTGGATGAGCGGCACTTGGTACAACTGAATGTTAATTTTCATGCCTTCATTGTGTCAGGACCTATCTTTGATCAACCATGGGACAAACTAGGCTGAATGCTGCCGCCCTCATACATGGACATGAAAATGAGGCCATTTAATTGGATCTTGAAGGATTTACAGGTGTGTTTCTTCAACAATACACAGTTGGTCGAAATTCATTCTACATGAAAATACAATGGAAGCAGTGCATCTATGTGAGAGTGAGTGCATGTCCAACATTGAGAAGTCTGGTGGGGAAAATGCAAGTTATGTTGTGGATTTATGTAAGACAGATATGGACTTCACCGTGATGTTTCTGAACTTTGACAGGCAGACTGACAATCAATCATTCAGGATTTATAAAGTGTGGTAAATCACTTGATAGGATATCCAAGTGCATGCAGGTCCCGGAGGCTTATTCGAACAGCCAGGTCTTGAGGGCCATTCAGAATTCAGGAAGTGAGGTGATGGTCCGGAGGTGCGTGGGGAGGCTGTTCCAAGACTTTCCTGCGATGTGGGTGAAGGAATGTCCCCCACCTCTGCTTTGGTAGATGTCGGGTGTTGCAAACTCATCCTGTGCTGGGTTCCGCTGGCTAGCCAACTGCTACGTCCACCTCCCGAGTGGAGAGTGGTGTGCAGCTGGAATAAGATTGAGGCCGATAACCTAATTGGCTCCTTGCTTAGTATCTCCCCCAAAATATCTACAAAAGATAACCTTGATCAGGAGAGTGAGGCCCTAATGGGAAACTTAAGCAGGGCCATAGATCAGGTGGCACCGGCCCGGAGGGAAAGAGTCAGAGATAAGGGTAAGGGAGCCCCCTAGTTTAATGAAGACCTGCGGAAAAGAGGAAGCAAACTCTTCGGCAAGCTGAGAGATCATGGCGCAAACTATACCACCCAGTTGCGCTTGCAAGCTATAAAGCCATGCTAACCCTATATAAAAAGGCCATTATGGCCAGAAAGGGTGAATATTATGAGGCCAGAATCACGGAGGCTACCAATAAACAGAGGGAAACATTTAGAATTCTCAAAGAGCTTAGCCAGAAGTCAGAACAGAAATTGGCAGCCGAGTCGACGGACTGCAATAAATTTCAGGACTTCTTTCTTCAGAAAGTCAGGGATATTCTCACTGAGATAGATAACAGTCCAACAAATCAGGCGGCCCTGGACCAGACTCTAGCTCCCCGCAACCCAGGTGCGAAGCTCACCGTCTTTCCAAACTTAGATCTAGCTCGCTTATCATGCCTGATGAACCGCATCAAATCGGGCTCCCCTGCAGATCCCTGTCCTCCAAGGATCTTTCGTATGGCCCTTCCCGGGCTAGAAAGAGAGATCCTCTCTCTACTTAATCACTCCTTGGAGACAGGCTACCTGCCCATTAGCATGAAGGAAGCCAGGGTCACCCCACTGTTGAAGAAGCCAGGGGCTGATGAGGCCATTCTTAAAAACTATAGACCCATTTCCCAGCTTCCTTTTTTAGCAAAGGTTTTGGAGCAACATGTCCTCACAATACTTTCAACTTTTATAGAGGAACACCAACTACTCCAAGTGAAGCAGGCCGGCTTCAGGGCTCATCACAGTACCGAATTAGTGATGTTGACTGTGCTCAACGAGCTCAGAGTTAGAGCCGATAACAAAGATGCGAGCGCCCTGATTTTGTTAGATCTGTCAGCGGCGTTCAATACGGTCAACCATGCACAATTCCTGTTTCGGATTGCCAATCTGGGTATTTGCTGGTTGGCCCATCAGTGGATTGAGTCCTTTTTGCTAGGGCGGTCCCAAAGGATCCAACTGGGCGATCAAACGTCAAACAGTGGTGATCTCACCTGTGGGGTCCCCCAGGGCTCAGCTCTATCTCCTCTTCTTTTCAACGTGTATCTCCAGCCATTAGTGGCAGCCCTAGCTGGTATGGACTGTCAAGTATTTAATTATGCAGACGACACCCAACTTATTCTGCAGATTAATAATTCCCCGCAAGCTCAGACTTGCGTGCAGAATATTCTTAGATACACTGTGAATTGGATGACAGCCAATTCATTAAAAGTCAATCCGGATAAAACAGAGGTACTTGTAATCTCTTCTAAAGGAAAGCCCTGGAATGACCTTTTTTGGCCACAAGAGCTTGGCACTGGCTATGCCAGTGCCTGTCGTTAAAAGCCTGGGCATTAAGATCGACGCCGACCTTTCCCTGACCAATCAAGTGGCCTCGGTGGTTGGCACTTGCCTGGGCATAATGCGACAGTTGCGGAAACTTGCCTCCCTGCTCTCGCCTACTACCCTACAGATGATCGTGTCGGCCACGATCGTGTCCAGGTTGGACTATGGCAATGCCCTTTATATTGGCCTTCCGGAGAAAATAATCAGCAAGCTGCAGGTGATCATGAACGACGCAGCTAGGCTGATTTTTAGGCTCCCTAGAAGGGCTCACGCCACCCCTTTGCTGCTTAAGTTGCATTGGCTCCCGGTCAAACAGAGAGCCAAGCTCAAGGGCCTTTGCATTGCCCACAAAGCCTTCTATGGCCAGGCTCCTGGCTATATCAAGGAGCGCCTGATGAAATATGCACCGGGATGCACACTTCGATCGTACACGGCGGGCCTCTTGGCCCCCTCACGAGCTAAAATGGCATCGAAAGGTGGCAGAGCCTTCTCTGTCTTAATTCCCCAACTCTGGAATGAATTACCGGAGAACCTCCGTAAGGAACCTGCCCTCCTCCTTTTCAGGAAGCGTCTCAAGACTTATCTATTTAGGGAACCCCTGGCTATAGTAATAGTATAGTAATACATTTGCTTTGTGCTCTTCGGGGATGGTAGAAGTTACCTGAGCTTTCTCTGCAAGCGCTAAGAGACCTGTAGGTGATTACGCGCTATATAAGCTACAATTAACATAACATAACACCCCCCAACTTTTTGCTGACTGGTACTGGTGGTAACTGACTCTGACTGACCCTGGGCTCTGCCTAACCAGGCCCAGGGCCAGTGCTATGCTGAGACACATTTAGAATACAGTGAAAACACCTACATACACTAGGGTACACTATGGTATGGGGTACCCCTGTGATTGGCATGACCTACCCCATAGGGCCCTAGTACATAATAGGGCAGGGGGATTGAAACTACCTAGAAGTCCCTAGTACACAATAGGGCATGGCAGTTTAGAGGCAGCAGCTTTTTCTGCACTTGCATGTGTGCACTGCTGAAGCCTGAGGTCAGT
The DNA here is from genome assembly GCA_963921515.1 of Calotriton arnoldi. Taxonomy (NCBI): domain Eukaryota; kingdom Metazoa; phylum Chordata; class Amphibia; order Caudata; family Salamandridae; genus Calotriton; species Calotriton arnoldi. The sequence goes on from CAWUFW010007886.1 coordinate 503,468, forward strand.
TTAAAAGCAGCCCTGGGTGGCAGGACCGCTTTTAAAAAGGAAATTGTGCCCAAAATCGAAATTTCACATTTCACTCCCCACATTGTGATAAAGTGCTGCCCAAATTCGACTTTGATGCTAGGAGCACTGTGGAGGGAGGATCTGCAATATTTCTACAGATTCAGAACCCCTAAAGTCTCCCCTAAGTGATCCATGGGGTGGAGGTCCTGTAGGTATAGGGGGAGTACTTGTAAAATATGTTTTTATAAGGCCTGGTGCTGTAAAAATGGCCCAAGTCATTTTTCTCATTGCAAATCCCATGCCACATAGGTTAACAATGCAAGAGGTTTTTAACTAATATCTCCTGATAGGAGAATGATAGAACTTCCATTCAAAGACTTCCCAGAATGGTAGTGATAAATCCAAGAATATGATATTGTTAAATTTCTCCTAAAATGTATAGACAAGAAGTTATAAGACTTTCATGTTTGTAGGTCCAGATTCAGCCTTCCAGTGGTCTGTCCTGATTGGTCAGAGTTAAGTGGATTAGCCAGGCTGCTTTGAAGAGGTGATAAAGAGCCCCTGGGGTTAACCAGCTCTGCTGGGAGGGCAGTGTGCTGCTACACAAGAATGCCAGAGCAGGGGGAGGAGTCGTAAACCATGGTCTTTAAAGGAAAGGGGAAGGCCTCAGTGTCAGTTACCACTCTACTCTGTTGACCCCAAGCCAGAGCTAGGCTTAAGGAAGGAATGAGCAGATGCTAGGGGGAGAGTCTATGGAAATTAGCCATCCTAGGGGTGTGTTTAGCCAGCTCTTAACTCTCTGCTGGAAAATCAGCCATTTTGAATTTGGAGGATTTGGTGCACTCTGGGACAAAATAATGCCACACTCTACAGGATGTGGTCATAACCTTGGGGAGTTACCCTGCCCCCATTGGTCAGGAGTGACCTCCTGCTTGACCCAGAGAACTTGGAATAAGTATCTGAGAGGGGCAGAGCCTCTCAGATCTGCTGCTTGAAACTTAAGAAAGCAAGACGTGGTGCCAGGCTGAGAAGTTTGATGTTCAATTTCTAAGGCCTGCCCTCTGAAGACTGCACCATCTGGAACTACAGCCCTGTGGACTACCTTGCTGTAAAAGAACTAAAGAGTGGACTCCCTGCAAGCAACAGGTTAACAGAGCTCACCTGGAACATCACCACCAAGGATCCTCAACCTGGAGAACTACCAGTGGATTTGTAAGGGTTTTGTCCAAGTGGATTGTGGGAACTGAAGTCCTCAACTTTCAAGGACCATCTTGGAGCTTTCAGATCCTTGGAGTGAATTTGAGACACTTTGGGACCCTTTGGGGAACTTCAGGAAGAAGTTCCAGAAGTTTGGAGAACTTTGGAGCAACTTTGGAAAAAAGCTCCATAAGGGGACCGACCCAACCTGGCCAGCCAAGCTGCCTGCCTTCAACCGCGAGCCAGCCTCCCGTTCAGGTTCGTCCCGCTGAAAGCTCCGTAGGTCCAACTTTCAGAGTTTGACCGGGAGTAGAAGAAATCCGAGGCCAGCGCACCCTCACCGAATCCGACCTGGTGAAGAGCATCGAGGGACCCCGCGAGAAAAAGCTCCAGAAAAGTTTCTAAGTCCGAAGGTAAAAACTGTGACCGGGACCTACCGCGAGGGGTAGCCGCTCAGGGCTCCATCGCGGTCGGCCTGAAACTTTGACTTTGAGCCGGTCAATCACGACCAGATATCACACAATATGGTGCTATACGTTTCTTAGTGCTATATAATGCTAAATATTTTAAAATTCATATCTCCGGTTCCCTACATTGAATTTTTGTCGTTTCGGTGTCATTTTAAAGATAACAATATTTCCTATTTTTATAAATTGGTGTTGGATTTTTATTATGCATTGTGTCTTAATTATTTACTGAAGTGGTGTTTTTAAATGCTTTACATACCTGTCTTTGAAGTTAAGCCTGCCTGCTCGCAGCCAAGCTACCAAGGGTTGAGCATGAGAATAATTTTCTAAAACCTATTCTGAGCCCTATACTGTGTTAGTGGCCTTATTGCCAGTGGCAGACCTACATTTGCCCCTACCAATATTCCACTTTCCAACATTTGGTGCTAAGCGGTGTGATGAGGACTTGTGTTTAAAAAGAACACCTTTCAGTAAAGTGAATTGAGATAATAAAAATCCTCTAAATTGCCTAAGAACAAAACTTTTGAGTTTGATTTTTGGAATTTGGACTAAACTGTTTTTAATCCATTGTTTTGATTTTTCCAAATTGTTCTAAGACTGTTGTGCCTAGTTGTTGTGACCCAAAACTAGGGAACCATGGAGCTGGACCTGGCTAAACTGTCCCAGTTCAAGTTGGCTGATCTTAGGGAACAGTGTAGGCTTAGGGGGCTGTCTGCTTTCAGGAAGCTTAGGAAGGCAGGGTTGATCGAGTCCCTAAAGGCCTGGGCTGGGGTAGCTGAGGAGAGTCAAGGGGTGAAAGAGGGTGTCCCCCCCAACCTCATCCAAGAGGAGGGTGAGGATGATACCTCTTCTATTTTCTCTAGTGTTAGCCATATGATTCCAGATGGTGGGAGGGGGGAAGGGTCCCTTACTCAGGAACCACCACTGTCCCTTGCAGAGAGACAGCTTGAGGCTCAATTAGCTTTGATAGCTTTGGAGCAGAGGAAACTGGAATTGGCTGAGAAGATATGGGAGAGGGAGGAGGAGGAGTCGAAAAGAAATGGTGGCAGTGAAAATGATGAAGATTTTGAAATGTCCAGGGGTGGTGCATTTGATCATAAACTTCCCAAGGGTATAGTGTCCAAGTACACTGAGGGGGATGACATTGACAAATGGCTAGCAGCTTTTGAGAGGGCCCTTAGAATGAGTAGGGTCCACTCTAAGTATTGGGGTGCACTCCTGTGGCAGTTGATTCCAGTAGCTGGGAGGGATAGGCTTCTGACCCTGAAGGGAGAGGATGCAGAATCATACCCCCAGATGAAGGCATGCTTAGTCAAGAGATTTGGTCTGACTCCAGAGCAGTACAGGGTGAAGTTTAGAGGCACCCAGACATAGAGTTTGAAGTCTTGGGTAGACTTTGTGGACATTTCAGTGAAGGCACTCGAAGGCTGGATTGTTGGTAACAAAGTTGACACATATGAGGGATTGTATAATTTGTTTTTGAAAGAACATATTTTGACTCATTGTGCAGAAGAGAAGTTACGCCAGTATCTAGTGGACTCTAAGCTGACAGACCCCAGAGAACTGGGGGAAGCAGCTGATGAGTGGGTGAGAACCCGGGTTTCCATTCAGCACCAGGGGGGTGACCAGAAGAAAGGAGGACAGGTCCCTCCCCAGATGAAAGCCCAAGAGAAAGAAGGTCAAAAACAGGAGGAGTCCTCCAAAGACCCACAAAAACCTGAACAAGGAGGGGGGGCCCGAGCCAACCCAAATTCAAAGGGAGGGGGTATCATGGAAAGAATGGTAGGTTCTTTGATCCCTCAAAGGTGGGTAAGTGCTTTGACTGTAACCAGCCAGGGCACAAGCGGAGAGATGCTGTCTGCGCCAAGAAACTCCCCCCTAAGGGGCCATCCCCTGGGATTGCCAGTGTAGGGGTGGAGAGTGGTGCCCCAGAGAGGGGTAATCAGGTGGTGGAAGCAACATTAGTGTACGCCTGGGCGGTAAATTCCGTTCCGCTCGCGGAATTTGCGAAATTTTGGCAATTCCGCGCTCCGCGGAGAATGCGGAATTGCTGAAAATTCCGCGATCCGCGGCGTAGCGGAATTTTTTCCTTGTTCGCGCTTTCAAAATGCGTGTTCGCGCGCGCGGTAGCAACTTACCGGGATCCCTGCGTTCGCCGACGAGTTTTCCTATCCGTTCGCGCAATCCCGCGAGAGTGTGCGATCGCGAACACGTCATTCGGACATCTGCATTCGCGAACAGGAAACACGCATCGAGAGCGGGCGGGACAAGTGAAACAAGATGGTCGCGCCAATTGGCGACCGCATGGGCAAGTTCGCGAGATATTTCCCCCCGAGCACGCAAACAGCGTCCCCGAACAGGAAAAACGCATCGCGAACGGGTGGAACAAGCAATTCCGCGTGCTCGCGAAATTCTGCGTGCTCGCGGAGATTTTTTACCGTTTCGCGGAATTTTGCGTAACGCGACTACGCAAATTCTGCCCACCCTTACATTAGTGTCCCTGGGTGGGGTGAATATTGCAACACTTGCTGCCTTACCTGCAAACATGGACAAGTACAAGCAGAGGCCTAAAGTGAATGGGACTGAGGTTGAGGCTATCCGAGACAGTGGGGCTAGTGTAACTATGGTCCTGGATGAGCTGGTGCCTCCAGGAAGGTTGCTACCTGGTGAGTTTCACCAGGTGGCTTATGCAGACAGCACTCCCAAACTCCATCCTATGGCTGTGGTGGATTTAGAATGGGGAGGTGTGACATGCCCTATGAAGGTAGCTGTGTCAAAGGTGCTCCCAGTCCAGTGTTTACTGGGCATTGATCTTGAAGCCTCTGAGTGGTCAGAGGTGGAGAGAGGACTCCATATGAAAATATTGCGAGTTGTGTTGTGACTAGGTCACAGACTAGCCAGAAGGGAGGGGCTGGACACTTGGACCCTGGAACAAAGGGCCAAGCATCCAAGGACAAGGGTACTGGGCCTGGTGAGCCAGCCCAGGCAACTCCAGAGGTGCAGGGAGAATGTAACCCTAATGGGGAGTATCTGGCCTCTGAGGGAGGGACTCCATCCCTGCCAGAGCTGTCAGATTTGGCAGAACTGACAGGAGCAGGTGGACCCTCCAGAGAGGAGTTCAGTAAGGGACAGCGAGACTGTTCCACCCTTGAGAGCTTGAGGCGGATTGCTTCTAAGCAAGAGGAGGGGGATGACAGTGGGTTTCACAAACACTACTGGGAAGATGGACTGCTTTATACTGAGGCCAGAAACCTCAAGGAGGGGGCCACCTGGAGGTTGGTGGTACCCCAGAAGTACAGAGAGTTCATCCTGACTTTAGGTCATGATATCCCCTTGGCAGGACATTTGGGACAGACAAAGACATGGAACCGGTTGGTGAACCATTTCTACTGGCCCCATATGTCTGAAAAGGTAAAGGAGTTTTGCTGCTCCTGTGTCACCTGTCAGGCCAGTGGCAAGGCAGGGGGCAAGAAAAAGGCTCCCCTAATACCACTGCCAGTGGTTGGGGTTCCTTTTGAAAGGGTAGGGATGGACATTGTTGGTCCCCTGGACCCACCTACTGCATCAGGGAATAGATATATCTTAGTGGTAGTGGACCATGCCACTAGATACCATGAAGCAATCCCTCTTAGAACCATTGATGCTCCTGCAGTGGCTAGAGCACTGCTTGGTGTGTTCACCTGAGTCGGTTTTCCAAAAGAGGTGGTATCAGATAGGGGCACGAACTTCCTGTCCAGCTATCTGACTGCTATGTGAGATGAGTGTGGTGTCAACTACAAGTTCACCACCCCCTATCACCCACAAGCAAATGGTCTTGTTGAGAGATTCAACAAAACCCTGAAGGGCATGATAAATGGGCTGTCAGAGAAACTCAGGAGGAGATGGGATGTTCTCCTCCCATGCTTACTGTTTGACTACAGGGAGGTGCCACAGAAAGGGGTTGGTTTCAGTCCCTTTGAGTTGTTGTTTGGAAACCCTGTGAGGGGGCCATTGAGCCTGCTGAGAGAGTCTTTAGAGAAGCCTCTTAAAGAAGCAAAGGACAATGTGCTTGACTATGTGCTAGGCCTGAGATCTAGAATGGCAGAGTACATGTACAAGGCAAACAGGAAATTGGAGGCCAGCCAGGAGCTCATGAAGCACTGGTATGATCAGAAGGCTACGATGCCTGAGTATACTCCAGGACAATTGGTGTGGGTGTTGGAGCCGGTGGCTCCCAGGGCCCTCCATGACAAGTGGAGTGGGCCCTATCCAATCTTAGAAAAGAAGGGTGAGGTTACCTATTTGGTTGACCTTGGCACCCCCAGGAACCCTCATAGGGTCCTGCATGTGAATAGATTGAAACCCCACCATGACAGGGCAGATATGACCATGTTACTGGTCACTGATGAGGGAGTGGAGGAGGAAACTGAGCCAGTGCCCAACCTCCTCTCCACTAATGTGCAAGATGGGTCAGTGGAGGGGGTGATAATCTCTCCCAAGTTGACAGACCAGCAGCACAGGGACTGTAAGCTAGGGCTGGATCAGTTTGCTGGCCTGTTCTCTTTGACCCCAGGCATCACTGAGTGGTGTGTGCACCACATTGACACTGGTGACAGCTTACCTGTCAAAAATAAACTGTACAGGTTGTCTGACCATGTCAGAGCCAGCATTAAAGCTGAGGTTGCTAAGATGCTGGAATTGGGGGTAATTGAACCGTCTGAGAGTCCATGGGCCAGTCCAGTGGTGCTGGTACCTAAACCTAATCCTCAGGGGGACCCAAGGAGTTAAGGTTCTGTGTGGACTACAGAGGATTGAATGCAGTCACAAAGACTGACGCTCACCCTATACCTAGAGCTGATGAGCTCATTGATAGGTTAGGGGCTGCTAAGTACCTGAGTAATTTTGATTTGACTTCAGGTTACTGGCAGATTGCCCTCACTGATGGAGCAAAGGAGAGGTCAGCATTCTCCACACCAGAGGGACATTATCAGTTCAAGGTAATGCACTTTGGCTTAAAGAATGCACCTGCCACCTTCCAAAGGTTGGTGAACAGGGTCTTGTCTGGGTTGGAACAGTTCAGTGCAGCTTACCTGGATGATATAGCTGTATACAGTTCTACCTGGGGGGACCACTTAAGCCACCTTAGGGAAATGCTTCAGGCCATGCAGCAGGCAGGCCTGACTATTAAGGCAAGTAAGTGCCAAATAGGGCAGAGTTCTGTGATGTACCTGGGCCACCTGGTAGGTGGGGGCCATGTACAGCCTCTCCAAGCTAAAATCCAAACTATTTTGGATTGGACAGCTCCTGTTACCCAGACTCAGGTCAGGGCATTCCTTGGACTGACAGGGTACTATAGAAGGTTTGTTCAAAATTATGGGACCATTGTGGGGCCCCTTACAGAACTCACTTCCAAGAAGAGGCCCAAGAAGGTGGATTGGACCCCAGAGTGTCAGAAGGCATTTGACACTCTGAAAGCTGCTATGTGTTCAGCACCAGTGCTGCTGGCCCCTGACTACACAAAATAATTTGTGGTTCAGACAGATGCTTCAGAGCAAGGGATTGGGGCAGTGTTGTCACAGCTAAATGAAGAGGGCCTTGATCAGCCAGTTGCCTTTATTAGCAGGAGACTTCTTCCCAGAGAGCAGAGGTGGAGTGCCATTGAGAGAGAGGCTTTTGCTGTGGTTTGGTCCCTGAAAAAGTTGAGACCATATTTGTTTGGGACTCACTTTCGTGTTCAAACTGACCACAGGCATCTCAGAAGGCTCATGCAGATGAGAGGGGAGAATCCCAAGCTGTTAAGGTGGTCCATTTCCCTCCAGGGAATGGATTTTACAGTGGAACACAGACCTGGGGTACCCCATGCAAATGCGGATGGACTTTCCAGGTTTTTCCACTTAGCTGATGAGGACTACCAGGGTGTAGGTTAGTAACCCATCACCTTTCGTTTGGGGGGGGGCTATGTTGCAAAGTCATCCTGTGCCCTGGGCACCCCCCAACTTTTTGTTGACTGGTACTGGTGGTAACTGACTCTGACTGACACTGGGCTCTGCCTAACCAGGCCCAGTGCTATGCTGAAAGAGACACATTTAGAATACAGTGAAAACACCTACATACACTAGGGTACACTATGGTATGGGTTACCCCTGTGATTGGCATGACCTACCCCATAAGGCCCTAGTACATATTAGGGCAGGAGGATTGAAACTACCTAGAAGTCCCTAGTACACAATAGGGCATGGCAGTTTAGAGGCCAGCAGCTTTTTCTGCACTTGCATGTGTGCACTGCTGAAGCCTGAGGTCAGTTTAAAAGCAGTCCTGGGTGGCAGGACCGCGTTTAAAAAGGAAATTGTGCCCAAAATCGACTTTGGTGTTTGGGGCACTTAAAAGTGTATCTCCTACAATGTTTTGGCATATTAGGAACCCTCAGGGTCTCCCCTAGGTGTCCCAGGGGTGGGAGGTCAGGTATTTATAAGGTGGATCCTTATAAAATGAGTTTTATATGCCCTGGGTTAAGTGAAATTTCACATTTCACTCCCCACATTGTGATAAAGTGCTGCCCAAGTTCGACTTTGATGCTAGAAGCACTGTGGAGGGAGGATCTGCAATATTTCTACAGATTCAGAACCCCTAAAGTCTTCCCTAAGTGATCCATGGGGTGGGGGTCCTGTAGATATAGGCGGAGTACTTGTAAAATATGTTTTTATAAGGCATGGTGCTGTAAAAATGGCCCAAGTCATTTTTCCCATTGCAAATCCCATGCCACATAGGTTAACATGGCAAGAGGTTATTAATTATTAAATCCTGATAGGAGAATGATAGAACTTCCATTCAAAGACTTCCCAGAATGGTAGTGATAAATCCAACAATATGATATTGTTGAATTTCTCCTAAAATGTACAGACAAGAAGTTATAAGACTTACTTGTTTGTAGGTCCAGATTCAGCCTTCTAGTGGTCTGTCCTGATTGGTCAGAGTTAAGTAGATTAGCCAGGCTGCTTTGAAGAGGTGATAAAGAGCCCCTGGGGTTAACCAGCTCTGCTGGGAGGGCAGTGTGCTGCTACACAGGAATGCCAGAGCAGGGGGAGGAGTCGTAAACCATGGTCTTCAAAGGAAAGGGGAAGGCCTCAGTGTCAGTTACCACTCTACTCTTTTGACCCCAAGCCAGATGCTAGGCTTAAGGAAGGAATGAGCAGATGCCAGGGGAGAGACTATGGAAATTAGCCATCCTAGGGGTGTGTTTAGCCAGCTCTTAACTCTCTGCTGGAAAATCAGCCATTATGAATTTGGAGGATTTGGTGCACTCTGGGACAAAATAATGCCACACTCTACAGGGTGTGGTCATAACCTTGGGGAGTTACCCTTCACCGATTGGTCAGGAGTGACCTCCTGCTTGACCCAGAGAACTTGGAATAAGTATCTGAGAGGGGCAGAGCCTCTCAGATCTGCTGCTTGAAACTTAAGAAAGCAAGACGTGGTGCCATGCTGAGAAGTTTGATGTGCAATTTCTAAGGCCTGCCCTCTGAAGACTGCACCATCTGGGACTACAGCCCTGTGGACTGCTTTGCTGTAAAAGAACTAAAGAGTGGACTCCCTGCAAACTACAGGTTAACAGAGCTCACCTGGAACATCACCACCAAGGATCCTCAACCTGGAGAACTACCAGTGGATTTGTAAGGGTTTTGTTCAAGTGGATTGTGGGAACTGAAGTCTTCAACTTTCAAGGACCATCTTGGAGCTTCCAGACCCTTGGAATGAGTTTGAGACACTTTGGGACCCTTTGGGGAACTTCAGGAAGAAGTTCCAGAAGTTTGGAGAACTTTGGAGCAACTTTGGAAAAAAGCTCCATAAGGGGACCGACTCAACCTGGCCAGCCAAGCCGCCTGCCTTCAACCACGAGCCGGCCTGCCGTCCAGGTTCGTCCCGCTGAAAGCTCCATAGGTCCGACTTCCAGAGTTTGACCGGCAGTAGAAGAAATCCGAGGCCGGTGAACCCTCACCGAATCCGGCCTTGTGAAGAGCATCGAGGGACCCCGCGAGAAAAAGCTCCAGAAAAGTTTCTAAGTCCGAAGGTAAAAACTGTGACCGGGACCTAATGCGAGGGGTAGCCGCTCAGGGCTCCATCGCGGTCGGCCTGAAACTTTGACTTTGAGCCGGTCTATCGCGACCAGATATCCCAATATGGTGCTATAGGTTTCTAAGTGCTATATAATGCTAAATCTTTGAAAATTCATATCTCCGGTTCCCTACATTGGATTTTTGTCGTTTTGGTGTCATTTTAAAGATAAAAATATTTCCTATTTTTATAAATTGGTGTTGGATTTTTATTGTGCATTGTGTCTAAATTATTTACTGTAGTGGTGTTTTTAAATGCTTTACATACCTGTCTTTGAAGTTAAGCCTGCCTGCTCGCAGCCAAGCTACCAAGGGTTGAGCATGGGAATAATTTTCTAAGACCTATTCTGAGCCCTATACTGTGTTAGTGGCCTTATTGCCAGTGGCAGACCTACATTTGCCCCTACCAATAATCCACTTTCCAACAGCGGGATTAAGGCTAAATGAGAGGGAGGCAGCACGCAAACTCCACAACGGTTGGTGGAAGTTCAGACAGTGGTTAATGTAGGCGTAACCTTGGCTGTGTAGAGCCTTGTATGCTTGGGTCAGCAGCTTGAATCAGCATCTCTTCTGTACGGGGAGCCAGTTGAGTTGCCTGAGGTGGGGTGTATTTGGGTTTGTCAAGGTAGGCGCTGCCGTAGTCCAGTCGGCTGGTGATGAGGGCCTATGTCACAGTGCGTCTCATGTGTAGGGATAGCTACTTGGAGATCTTACGTAGAAGGCATAGAGTGAGGAAGAAGGCGGAGGAGAAGGCGTTGATCTGTGATTTTATGGTGATCTTGTTGTCAATGATGATTCTGAGGATTCTGGTGTGGTCGGAGGGAGTGGGTGCGGGTCCTAGGTCTGATGGCCACCAGGAGTCATTCCACATGTTGCTGCTGTTGCTAAAGATCAGTACTTCTGTGTTGTCTGTGTTTAGCTGCAGGCACTTGTTCTTCATCCGGTTGGCAACGCTTGTCATGCATCTGTGGAAGTTGGTTCTGGTGGTGGTGGGGTCGTCAGTGAGTGTGAGGATAAGTTGGGTGTCATCTGCGTAGGAAATTATGTTGAGACCATGGGATCGGACGATGTTGGCTAGTGGGGTCATATATGCTCTAAAGAACATGGTGCTGATGGATGAAACATGGGGGACACCACAAGTGATCTCCTTGGGTTCAAAGGTTAAAGGTGGGAGGTGGGCCCTTTGGATTCTTCTGGTGAGGGAGGTGGTAATCCATCTGAGTGCGCCCCCTTGGATGCCGATGTGGTGAAGTCTTTTGATCAGCGCATGGTGGGATACAGTGTAGAAGGCTGCCAAGAGGTCAAGGAGGAACAGAGCTGCTGTTTCTCCTCGGTCAAAGAGGGTTTGGATGTCGTCAGTGGCTGCGATCAGGGCAGTTTCAGTGCTGTGATTGCTCTGGAAGCTGGATTCGGAGGCATTGAGTAGTCAGGTGTGTCATGAGTTGCTTGTTGATGATCTTTTCCAGTACCTACACTGGGAATGGGAACAGGGAAATTGTCCGGTCATTTTTCAGTTTTCTGGGGTCAGCAAATGTTGCGGTGGTGATTGAGGTGTTGTGCGGGGTAGTGAGTTCCTGGAACATCCATTAGTTTCTGAGGTTGAAGATGTGGTGCGGGCATGGTTCTGTGGGAGCTTCTGAGTGGATGAATTTCATGGTGGAGGTGGTGTCCTGGGTAGGGAGGAGGTTTCAGGTGGTCAGTCTGTGGTTCGAGTTGGTTGCGGTGGTGGTGTATCTTTCAAGGAAGTTTCTAGGTGTGGGTTGGGGTTCGTAGTTTCTATATGGTTGTGATCTTGTTGTAGAAGAAGTCAGCGAGGTTGTCACACAGCTCCTGTGATGGTGTGATGTTGGAAACCAGGTTGGAGAATACCTTAACCATGTTGAAAAGTTCCTTGGTGTTGTTGGCGCTGGTTTTGATGCATGCAGCTAGGGTTGTCTTCTTTGTTGCCCTGAGCAGGCGGTGGTAGAGGTTGAGGGAGGTCTTGAAGACTGCCCTGTCAGAGGTGTCCTTGCTGGTGCCCCATCTCCTTTCCAGCTGTTTTCTGTCTTATTTTGCTGTTCTGAGTGCTTGGGTGTACCAGATGGCCTTTTAGGAGGATTTTCTCTTGATGTTGCTCTTGATGGGGACAAAGCTGTCAATGCAATTGGTGATCCAGGCGTTGAAGTTCATCACTTCCTGTTCGAGGTTGGTGGCAGTAGACGGCTTGAAGTTTTTGAGGGCGTCCATTCACCTGGTCTCTGAGGTTTTGTTGCACCTCCAGCGGCCATCTTGAGGGTGGCGGTGTGGGGGCTGTAGATTCTGAAATGGACGATGGAGTGATAGGTTCATGTGAGTTCTGTGAAGTGGCTGTATTTGATGCAGTTGCTGGAGGTGAAAATGGGGTCCAGCGTGTGTCCTGCGGTGTGTGTAGAGTCATGGATGATCTGAGTCAATCTGAGGCTGCTCATACTGCCAAGGAGGTGTGCGGTGTTGTTGTCGTTGGGGTCGTCGATATGGAAATTTAGGTGGGTGACAAAGAAGTAGTTCTTGCAGTTTAAGGATGGGGCGCAATGAAGTCTGCAATGGTGTTGCAGCAGCTGGAGTGTGGGCCTGGGAGTTGGTATGAGAGGGTGCCTCTGATGGTTGTCTTGTCATCCATGTGGAGCATGAAGTTGAGATGTTCCATGGGGCTGGTGGTGTTGTCGTCGGTGATGGTGGTAGTGCACTGTATAGTCTCTTTGTGGATGATGGCTGTTCCTCCTCCCGGCTTGTTGGTGCATTCCTGGTGAGTGATTTTATATCCGTCGGGGATCGCTCTGGCAATGTCTGGGGCAGATGTGGGGTTGAGCCAGGTCTTGGGGATGAACACAATGTTGGGTGCGAGGGTGGCATTGAGGTCCCATAATTTGGTGGAATGCTTGCATAGTGAGCGTGTGTTGAGAACGGCATATGCGAGTTGGGTGTTTTTGTTCAGGTGGTGTGTGTATTGTGTTTGAGGTGGTGCTGGTGGTGGGCTGGTGTGTGTGCTGTGCCAGGTGAAGTGGCAGTGGGTGTAGGTGAAAGGTCCTACCATGAAGCATGGGTTGGCTCAGTGGTAGTGTTTGTTGCAGCATCCGAGGTTGAGTGTGAAGATCTTGGCGATGGTGTATCTTCAGGGGGCGAGAGGGCCAGGGGTCATGGCGCTGGGCACTGTCCGGGCACAGATGGGCTTGCCTTTGGCATGCCAGAGGTGCGCCCACTAAGTGCATGCAGGGTCACAATGCGGCCTGCAGTAAGTGGGTGCTGGGGTGGGTGGGGTTTCTGTTGGCAGGAAGAATGGTGAGTGGGAAAACCCGACCAGGAAAACCCAGGTAGGTAAACCCGGGCAGCAGTGGTGTCAGTCTGGTACTAGCAGGAACTGGAGGCCACAGGAGAGTGACAGGCTAGGTGTCCAGTCCCTACACTGGTTCAGGTGATGTCACAGAGGTCAAAGGCTGTGTCTTATAGCTTACCTCACCTGGGATATTCAAATGCTGGCCCCTGCCACAAATTGCAAGGCAAACAATGCAAATTGTGCGTTTGCACACCTAATAATGATGATAATGGTGATATCATGCACAATTTGTGCAGCCTTACTAATTCTTGGCAGTCAAACTCAGAATCAGGTGCAAATTGTCTACCAGCATATTAGTCACTTTGCAATAATGCTAATTAGCTGCTGTGTAGGATAACAGAGAGTTCGGATCCAATATGTCCCCTACAGCGTGATGCTCCAGAGATGAGACTTAATTATCCACATACATCCTCCTCTTAAATAGCCAGCACGAGAAATGGCACCCGTCAACACCAAGCTGAAGATTTGAGTAAGCCTCTAAGCTGTTTGGCAGAAGACTAGAATCTCTGCTGCCAAACCTATGCCGGAAGAAGCTTCTCCCTCACCACGGGTGGACCAAGAATGGGGTAAGGCCTAGCTTCGGCCTGCATCACCTGTGTTGTGTATCAGGTGCACAGGAGCATGGACCAGACAAGTCCTGAAAGTGCTCGAGGGTGGGAGGCAACTGAAATGTGCTCCCTGGCTTGGAACTTGGCAACAGCCAGACAGAAGAAGACAACTGGTGTTATAAGGTTTCCTAAGAGTGGGAGCTGGGTGCAGCTCAGTCGTGAGCGGGAGAGAGAGACTTAGCCCTGCAAGAGCAATCAAGTGCCCTGCACCCTAGAAAAACATGGAGTAAGCATTTAGTGGAGTGAGACTGTGGTGAGGGTATGACGGGGCTATGTAGGCACCTGGTTATGAATATATCGGAGAGGTGAAAGTGCAATAAAGTTTCTTAGGAAGAGCTTTCTGCCAGAGATGCAGTTAACAACACAGTCAATACAGAAAAAACACACATAGCAGTCTAGCATGAAGGGGTGCTTCTACTCGCTCATTGATGTGCAGGTGAAGGTACCCACACTCCAAATGAACTGTGCAAATTGCAAAAGTGTGGACGTGAGTAGACGTGAGTGCACATGTGCTGTCAATGAACAGTTTAGGCAGTAGCTGTCAGACCCTACCAAATAATATAAGACAGTTGCATGCTATCTTACTCCCAATCACTCATAGATCAACATAACTGCAATCTTTGTGGAAATAGCAAAGACATTCAGCTCTGTGAAGTGGAACTTCCTTTTTACTGTGATGAGCAGAAACAGGGATAGGTGAGGGCCTCCTTAAGAGGGTGAGACTCTTATACAAAATCCTAGGGGCTAGGATAAAAGTTAATGATATTGTCTCAAACTCCATGTGGGTAACAAGGGGTAAATGACACCCTGTTGCTATTTGCAGTAGCAATCAAACTACTGTCTAAGAGTGACTGCTCCTACTGGAGAAGAACCACATACTGCAGAGCAGAAGGGAAATCACGCAACTCCATCACAGAGTGGTATGTAAGATAGAGGATTTTTATGAATAGATGTTGGAACCTGCACTTTCTGGTTGACTGAGGCGGTGCCCTAACCAGGCAGAACCTACTTCTCCTGTCAGGAGTGGGTGATTACACTCACTGTATAGCCTGCGCTCATCCTTGGGTAGCTTGGCACTGAGAAGTCATGCTTTTCACAGAGGCAATGTGTACACACTCACACAATAAATACACTGAGCATCACAAAAGAGACTTCACATGTGGTGTATGTAAATAGAATGTGTATGCAACACATACATTGATTAACACAACATGAACATCATGCATTTCTGGGCATAAATCACATTTCTAAATATTACTAGCATTACTAGGCCCAACTGTATTAAAATGACATCAGTAGTATGTAAACTTGGGAAAGATATTACTGTACCGCTCAGCAACCTTATGCGGCGCTAAACTTTGTCAGACCTAGGCCCACCCTGGCAATTATTACAATTCAGAACCACACAGTTATAGGTTGCACCCCAGATCAGAACGATATAAAAAATGTGTACACACAAATAATTACAGCACTTTTAAACAGCACCCTAGGTCAAGCCCACAGGGGTAAAAAACAATCTCAAACGTAGTATTCTTTTGGCAAGGAATCAACGTGTAAAGCAATACTGCTGTGCGGTGTAATTAATAACAGGCGGTCCTAATGCAGTCACTCCCACGCACTCACTTAGCGATATGCGGTGCCACATATATCAGGCAGGTCCGTATGCAGGACACTTGCACACACACACACAAGTACACAGCACCGTAATGCGGTGCAACTGATATCTGGCAGATCAATGGATAATACAAATGCAGACCTGGTGGCCCAAGCTCTCCTCCATCTTTCAGCTAACCCCAACTACTCTACACCCACGGGTTAGAGATAAAAAAAAACTCCCCCCTGATACTAGGCCAATGGTGGCCAGTTTCACAGTTAGTCAGGGTCCCAGGGAAGAAGGTGGGGGTAGGTAGCAGGGCTAATTAGGCAGCAGTCGACAAATGGGGGTTTAGTTACCACTCAGGAAGGTCACCAATGGCATGCGGAGCAGAAGTGGGCTAAGGGCGATAGTCATTCAATCAACGGGTTCCACAATGTTCCACATACTTGACAAACACTGAACCGAAACTGACCCCACCCATGGAGCTATTGAGATATATGAGAGATATTCCAAAGTCATGATGGAAATACACAACACTGAACAGTACTAACATGGGGGAAGGAGTCTAGGCCAAAAATAGATGACAGGAAGAAAGAGCTGATTATGTGCAATGATAAAGCTATGGTGTATGCCTCCTTGCTTTCACTTACTTCTAGATTCAAACACATCATGAGCCCACGAAGGGCTTATTTATACAACCGTGAAGATGTGCCTGGGGTAGATCACAATTGCATGTGACTAAGTACCCAATGTACTGTCAATAAAGAGAAAATAATAGGGTATCTACCAGTGTGAAGTGCATCTAATTATCTTCCTGTATGATAACACTGCTTGTATTGTATACTTTTGGCAAAAATTCAAATTATGTTCAAAACAAAATAATTAGTTGCTGTGCAATGTGCAACTGCATTTTGAAGCACCATTATATTTGCATCATTTGTGTCTGTCCTACTGTCAGTAATGGTCACGTCCAGTAAAGTATCTGCAAACAAGACCTTATAAAATTATATTTAGGAACCATAAGTCACCGAAAGCACATCTGGAATCCATGTACTAAAATGTTTTACGAAAGAAACCACAAATGACTAAAATAATGTTTAGAAACCACAAATGACTACTGAGTGGTTGAAGCATAAATGTGGTACTTTTGCAGCAATCCAAGATTTAAATGCAAAATGTTTAATGTTGAAAGACATACACTAAAATGTTTCAGTTTGCAATTAAAGTAATCTTTTTTCATCTGATCGGTTACCTCTCACAACCAATAGGGTCGTGATCACATTCTAAGCTGCTTATTTTTTCCGACCTGCAGTTTTAAAATCGCTCAATAACTAGCCACACAGGTCATTTGGTAAACTGGCCCATCACTCTGGGAGTCATTTGCAAATTTAACAGAGATACAGAGAGAGAGAGATTAGAGAGAAAAGGTTTACAAGAGGAGAGAGCAAGGAGACAGAGAGAATGAAAGACAAAGAGCTAATGAAAATAATAGTGGCAATGTAAACAACAGAACAGAGTAGCCAGATATAGATATTTTAAGTTCAAATTTGTTAATAAGATCTTACAATAAAAACATGACATACATTAAGGGCCATATGTAGGTGGGCTAATACCGGTCGGTAACGGCCGAAAATCGGTAAATTTCCCGTTACCGACCGGTATTTAGCCCTTTGCGATGTAGGAGGCCGGATTTAAGGAGTCGGTAATTTACCGATTCGTTATTTTAAGGAATCGGTAAATTACCGATTCCTTAAATACTATGTAGGGAGCACTCAAGTGAGTGCATTTTTGGTTTAAGGATTCGTTATTTACCACCAACTACAAGTTGGTGGTAAATACAGAATACCTTTTAAAAAGCAATTTTGTGCTTTTTAAAAGTGCCATGTGGCAGACATACATGCCCTTAGGGCATGTATGTGCGCCACATGTGCACACATGCACGATTCAGGGGTGCAACAGGGTGTCAATTTGACACCCTGCCACCCTGAATATGCTCCCCCTATTACCGATTCGGTATTTACCGAATCGGTAATAGTGAATCAATCAATCAATCAATCAATCACGGCATTTATAGAGCGCGCTACTCACCCGGGAGGGTCTCAAGGCGCTGGGGAGGGGTAAGTTACTGCTCGAACAGCCAGGTCTTGAGCTGCTTCCTGAAGGAGAGATGGTCCTGGGTTCGCCGAAGGTGAGTGGGGAGGAGTTCCAGGTCTTGGCTGCCAGGTAGGAGAAGGATCTTCCTCCGGCGGTGGTTCTGCGGATGCGAGGTACGGTGGCGAGGGCGTGGCTGGTTGATCGTAGCTGGCGTGTGGGCGTGTAGAAGGTCATGCGGTCGTTGAGGTACTTTGGGCCCAGGTCGTGGAGGGCCTTGTGTGCGTGGGTGAGGAGTCTGAATGTGATTCTCTTGCTGACGGGGAGCCAGTGCAGGTCTTTCAGGTGCACGGTGATGTGGCTGTGTCGGGGGATGTCCAGGATGAGTCGTGCGGAGGCGTTCTGGATGCGCTGGAGTCTCTTTTGAAGTTTGGCTGTGGTTCCGGCGTAGAGGGTGTTCCCATAGTCCAGTCGGCTGGTGACGAGTGCCTGGGTGACGGTCTTCCTGGTTTCAGTGGGGATCCATCTGAAGATCTTGCGGAGCATGCGCAGGAGTGTTGAAGCATGAAGATGAGACGGCGTTGACTTGTCTGGTCATCGACAGGGAGGAGTCCAGGATGAAGCCCAGGTTGCGTGCGTGGTCCGTTGGCTTGGGCGCGGTGCCCAGGGCCGGGGGCCACCAGGAGTCGTCCCAGGCGGAGGGTGATGAGCCCAGGATGAGGACTTCCGTCTTGTCTGAGTTCAGTTTAAGGCGGCTGTTCCTCATCCAGTCGGCGACGTCTCTCATCCCGTCGTGTAGGTTGGCTCTGGCGGTGGTGGGGTCGTTGGTGAGGGAGAGGATCAGCTGGGTGTCGTCGGCGTAGGAGATGATGTTGAGGTTGTGTCGGCGTGCGATGGCTGCGAGGGGCTCATGTAGACGTTGAAGAGGGTTGGGCTGAGTGAGGATCCTTGTGGAACGCCGCAGATGACTCGGTGGCTTCGGATCTGAACGGGGGAGGCGGACTCTCTGGGTTCTTCCGGCGAGGAGCGAGATGATCCATTCCAGTGCTTTCTCTCGGATTCCGATGTTGCTGAGGCGCTTCACTAGGGTGCGGTGGCAGACGGTGTCGAACGCCGCAGAGAGGTCCAAGAGGATGAGGGCAGCTGTTTCCCCGTTGTCGGTTAGGGTTCTGATGTCGTCGGTGGCTGCGATAAGGGCGGTCTCGGTGCTGTGGTTGGCCCGAAACCCGGACTGCGAGGGGTCGAGGATCCATTCGTCTCGAGGAAGGCGGCAAGCTGTCTGTTGACGGTCTTCTCGATGACTTTGGCCGGAAACGGAAGGAGCGAGATGGGACGGTAGTTCTTGAGGTCGGTGGGGTCCGCCGTTGGTTTTTTCAGGAGGGCGGTAAGCTCGGCGTGCTTCCAGCTCTCCGGGAAGGTGGCGGTGTGGAAGGAGGAGTTGATGATGTCCCGGAGATGGGGTGCGATGGTGGCGTCGGCTTTGTTGAAGACGTGGTGTGGGCAGGGGTCGGTTGGTGATCCGGAGTGGATGGAGTTCATCGTGCGGGTGGTGTCTTCGGTGCTGATCGGGGTCCAGTTGCAGAGGGTGGTGGTGGCGGGCGTTGGTTCGGCGGTAGGGTGCGTTGTTTGTGCGTCGAAGCTGTTGTGTATGTCGGTGATCTTGCGGTGGAAGAACGCGGAGAGTGAGTTGCAGAGGTCTTGCGAGGGGTGATGTCGTTGTTTCCGGCGCTGGGGTTGGAGAACTCTTTGACGATGCTGAAAAGTTCCTTGCTGTCATGGGCGTTGTTGTCCAGTCGTTCTTTGAGTGCCGACTTCTTGGTGGCACGGATCAGCTGGTGGTGTTTGCGGGTGGCGTGCTTGAGGGCGGTCCTGTTGTCTGTGGTCTGGTCGAGTCGCCAGGTTTTCTCGAGAGTGCGGCAGTTCTTCTTGGATTCCTTGAGTTCGTTGGTGAACCAAGGGGTTTTCTTGCTTCCGGGTCTGCTGGGAGGGTTTTTAGTGGTGCGAGGTCGTCGGCGCAGGCGGTCAGCCACTTGGCGAGGTTGCTGGCTGCTTCGTTTGGGTCCGTTGTGTTGGTGGGTGTGTTCTGGCTGAGGGAGGCGGTGAGCTGCTCGGCGGTGATCTTGCTCCAGCTCCGGCGGGAGCCTGTTGCGGGTGGTGGTGGGTCGCAGTCTTTCTGAAGCTGAAGTGGACGCAGCTGTGGTCGGTCCAGTGGAGTCCGGTGGCGTGGCTGAAGGAGATGTGCTTGCTGGACGAGAAGACGGGGTCAAGCGTGTGGCCGGCGTAGTGGGTGGGCGTGTTCACCAGTTGCTTGAGTCCGAGGTTGGCGAGGTTGTCCAGCAGGGCGGTGGTGTTTCTGTCGTTGTTGTTCTCCAGGTGGAAGTTGAGGTCCCCTAGGAGGATGTAGTCGGCTGAGGGCATGGCGTGCGGGCTGATGAAGTCTGCGATGTCTTCGCTGAATAGTGTGCGTGGTCCCGGGGGTCTGTAGATGAGGGTGCCTCGGAGGGTGGTCTTGGGGTCAGTGTGTATCTGGAAGTGTAGGTGTTCGGCGGCGGAGAAGGTCTCGTCGGAGTTAGTCGAGATGCGGATGGTGTTCTTGTGTACGATGGCGATGCCTCCTCCCGTCTGGTTGACGCGGTCCTTCCGGGTGATCTTGTATCCATCCGGGATGGCTATGGCGATGTCGGGCGCTGAGGAGGCGTTCATCCAGGTTTCGGTGAGGAAGGCGATGTCCGGTGCTGTTGCGTCGAGCAGGTCCCAGAGTTCCACGGCGTGCCTGTGGACGGAGCGGGTGTTCAGCAGGATGCATTTCAGGTGGTTGCTGCTGTTGCTCGACTTGGCGGAGGTGGTGCACGTCCGGGGGCAGGTGAATCGGCAGGTTTGGCAGGTGAAGGGTCCGTGGGTGCGTCTCGGTGAGGCTCGGTAGCAGGCAGGGTTCCGGCCGGCATTGAGTGCGGTGAGTGTGGCGGCGTCGTAGGTCCGTCGAGTAGTGTTGCGTTGGTGGGTTCCAGGGGTTCTGGCGCTGGGCGCGGTCCAGTCGCGGACGGGCGCAGACGGGCTTGCCTTAGGCGCGCCTTCGGCGCGCCAGCGGCGCGGCCGCGCAGCGGCCGCCATTTATGGGGGGGTGGGAGGGAGGAGCAGCTGGGAGGCGGGAGGCAGGGGCAGCGAATGGGCAGTCAGGGGGCTGGGGCCGCAGGGAACGCAGCGGCGGGAGTGGCGAGAGGCAGCGGGGGCACAGAAAGGAAAAACAGGGGAGAGCAGACAAAATCACGGGCACAACAACAGTGGGGCAGCGAGGGGCACAGAAAGGAAAACCAGGGGAGAGCAGACAAAATCACGGGCACAACAACAGTGGGGCAGCGAGGGGCACAGAAAGGAAAACCAGGGGAGAGCAGACAAAATCACGGGCACAACAACAGTGGGGCAGCGAGGGGCACAGAAAGGAAAAACAGGGGAGAGCAGACAAAATCACGGGCACAACAACAGTGGGGCAGCGAGGGGCACAGAAAGGAAAAACGGGGAGAGCAGACAAAATCACGGGCACAACAACAGTGGGGCAGCGAGGGGCACAGAAAGGAAAAACAGGGGAGAGCAGACAAAATCACGGGCACAACAACAGTGGGGCAGCGAGGGGCACAGAAAGGAAAAACAGGGGAGAGCAGACAAAATCACGGGCACAACAACAGTGGGGCAGCGAGGGGCACAGAAAGGAAAAACAGGGGGAGAGCAGACAAAATCACGGGCACAACAACAGTGGGGCAGCGAGGGGCACAGAAAGGAAAAACAGGGGGAGAGCAGACAAAATCACGGGCACAACAACAGTGGGGCAGCGAGGGGCACAGAAAGGAAAAACAGGGGAGAGCAGACAAAATCACGGGCACAACAACAGTGGGGCAGCGAGGGGCACAGAAAGGAAAAACAGGGGAGAGCAGACAAAACGGGCACCGGGGCCACAAGCGGAGGGCGATCTTACCTACAGGAGCAGCGGGCAGACAACACAGGCGGAGCTGTGTGGTGGGGGAGCGACCTACCTGGCAAGGCCCATAGGAATGAATGGGAAGGTATTCCTTATTACCGATTCGGTAAATACCGAATAGGTAATAACGAATATTACCGAATCGGTAAAATTTACCGAATGTTTACCTACATTCTATTTACCGATTCTTAAATACCGAATCAGTAAAATTCGGTATTTAGGAATCGGTAAATAGAAATTACCTACATATGGCCCTTAATGAGAACCCAAAAAGCATTATATATGACCAATTGCGTCTGTAGCACCTTCAGAGCTTGGCACATCCATATGGAGTGGAATACATATGTGCTCTCTTCTGCTATTAGTCCAATCAATAGTTAGCTAGCATTTTACACAATAGTTAAGTATTAACAAATGATGGAGTTACTTTCAATAACCCGATGAGCTAAAATCTTTATTTTTTAGATACGATAAGATGCTTTAGAATATATCAAGCGCCCTGTTACCAGCGGTTTCCTGGTGCTACTACTCGTAGATCACACACCACAGAGACAGTGTAGGCTAAATGGTACGCACCTTCTTTCAAACTAGGAGCTAGGAGACTGTTGATAAGCGGGGGCCTCATGTATTATCCTCGAGCCATTTCTCATTCCTTTATGGTCGGATTTAAAAAAATCTTGTGTCATGCATATTAAAAGAAGCTGGATTTCTGTGCACACTGGCTGTGAATGCATTGACGGAGGACTGCGAGAGACAGCAAGCCACCATCATAGCATCTGCTTTTCCAAAAATGCCTTGAATGCAGCCCTTGCTCCTGAGAGGGCGAGGGCCTGCAATAAAAACAAGCATTGGCAAAGCCAATAAGGCTGGTGTTTGCTTGCTACCCTTTTGGTTTTGTCAATGCTTGTTTTGTTGTGGTTTTTGGAAATGAGCTGCTGGCCCATCACCAATATATAACATTGGCTAACAGCGAAACTATTTTTTAGGCCTCACAAAGCACACTTTGCTGCAGTAGGCCCAGGTACCGAAGGGAACTACTTTGTGCTCTCGTGAAAGAGCAAAATACCATCACTCACAGTGAAGTTAGTCAATGGCTGAAGTGGGCTGACCCATTGCCACATGCTGTATGCTGTGGTGGGTAGAAGAAAAATGGAATGACACAACGACAGACCAATGGATGTAACTATGTAACCGGTAACTCGCTGATTCAACTGATGTAGATAACAAAACTGTTTGTACCTACCACGGAGCCTGTGCAACCTTGGCCGATGCCCGGTGGAGCTGTCCTATGCAGCTATAGAGGAGTCTGGCCCCTTGGCCGTCACCTACCCAGCCGGTCATCTGACATTGTTTTTCCTCGTCTCCCCGTTTGTGTCTCCTTCTCTCCCCCTTCGATGGAACGATGACGACGCCCCCTGGGCGGATACCAAATCTGTTTGTACCCACCGCGGAGACCGAGCAACCTTGGCCGATGCCCGGTGGAGCTGTCCTATGCAGCTATAGAGGAGTCTGGCCCCTTGGCCGTCACCTACCCAGCCGATCATCTGACATTGTTTTTCCTTGTCTCCCCATTTGTGTCTCTTTCCCTCCCCCTTCGATGGAACTATGACGACGCCCCCTGGGCGGATACCAAAACAGTTTTTACCTACCGCGGAGCCCGAGCAACCTTGGCCGATGCCCGGTGGAGCTGTCCTATACAGCCATAGAGGAGTCTGGCCCCTTGGCCGTCACCTACCCAGCCGGTCATCTGACATTGTTTTCCTCGTCTCCCCGTTCGTGTCTCCTCCCCTCCCCCTCCTCCTCCCTCTGTGATTCTTTGATTCAAACTGATGTAACTATGTAACCTGTAACTCGCTGATCCTCATGTAAAGCGCTCTGATACCTCCGGGTCTAGCCAGCGCTATATAAAACTTTGCAAATAAAAAAATAAATTAAAAAAAATGGATGAAGAGACATGACTGAAAGACCATCTTGCTTTATATTATTTATATCATTTTAGTAAAATCAAAAGGTCTTGGCCAACGTCAGACCTAAACATTGACATGATGCTAAAAGTATAACAAGGAACATGAAGTTGCCCACTGGACTACTGCCTGCACCTCTAGCATCACACATTCTCAATGTTGAAGGTGTCACTTATGGACAGCTTTCACTTTGCCATTGGATACCTCCACCTTTGATGTATCAGCATCCAGTCCTGTGCCACTGCAGTAGTAGTTGCAAACCACTAATACATATTATTGGGGTTTACAAGGAGCCACAATATGGACATTGCAATTCTCATATACCTGCAAGTTTACATGCCACAGACTTTAAGCCAACAAAATCTGTTTGTGTACCTATCCACCTACGATTACAAAGGGTACACTGAAAACATAATGTAAAATATATTATAAGTACAAGTTACATTCCTGTTCAATATTAGTTAGCAGCTGGGTGCATGTGGGCTGTAACTTGAAAGTTGTAAATGGCTAAGGTAAGGCAGAGGCCAAAGTATGACTGGCCTATAGGGCAAACCAGGCAGTGCCCGATGGTCTGACAGGTCAGTGTTTGGAACAGACTTTTTTGCTGTTTGTGGCCTAGTTTTAAGGTCTGTTGTGCCGGTGTTTACTGCTGATATCCCTAATATTGAAACAAACTTTGTCTGCTGCAAGCACAAATGCATGCAGTCTTGCATACTTTGGAAAACACTTTATACAGCTTGTCCTAACGAGTTCAAAACTGTGCCTATTTGCAAACATGGGCCACTGTTTAGCTTTCTAATTCATTAATGGGGTCCACTTTTATTTTGGTGTCTATTTTCTGTTCCAGTCTGAACCTAGCAGAGGCAGATGGACCAAGGGAAATCAGCAGAAACTCTCAAAAAGAAAATAAGTCTGCCTGTATGTAAGACAAGTATAACGTCCATGAGGGATAGGAAAGCTAGCTGGGAGATGGTCAGTTAATGCATTGTAGTTCACTCCATTATTCATCCTGAATGGAGGTTCTCGATCTAGGTGCCTGTTGTATATGGGAAATGCATTGATACATAAATACCTAAATACCAACACTCTCTTCTTAGAGGATGATTTTTTATGTCACCCCTCCTACTTGATTTCCCCACTGTTATATAGATCTGAAACTTCAACTCTGTGATATGGGGTGAAATTCTAGAATAAGCTTTCCAGATCTGAGCAAACTTATGTTGTGAGAAATACTGGTTTAAATTTGTTTTAGCCATCCACTGCCAAGGCTACTGAAGACTGATTAAATTCATGTTTTCACACTGACCCATGTCAATTTGTGGGAACTAAAGGTCCCCCATGAGTTGTTATTTTCTCCTGGGTGGAGGAAGTGCCTCTTTCAAGGTTTATTTGCCACCACCACCATCATTATTTTGCTAAGGAGAACAGCAGTCATTGGCCTCAGTTACAGAGGTGGTGGGTCATTCAGGAGAATGGCAGATGGTGGTAGGCCTCAGCAGTATGGTAAAGCAATCACGGTTATGCTGATGTCCCAGTTTGTTTGGTGGCCTCTTTTAGATTTACAGTTTCTTAGGGGTATCACTGACTAGAGATAGGGGTATAGGCCAAAAAAGCTCCTCTTAGGAGAGGGACAGAATGCTGGTGGAAATATAGATGGCATTTATCTCCTTCCTGGTTCACTAGGAATAGGAAATGTCTTCTTTTGGAAAGGCATCTACTGTGCGTTTTGTCACTAACCGGATTAAAAGGCCTTCATCAGGGCACGGGATCAGGCTTCTGCATGTCGTGAATTGTGCAGGGCTGGTAGTTCATAACAGAAATGGGGACAGCAAAGAATTACTTATAGAGCTGGTTTAACCAGCAGCTGTTTCTGAAGAAGGCATGCCAGTCTAGCAAGTGACTGTGCAATTCAACCCTTATTCCAGAGGTGATCTTACCGTGGAGGCTCATGGAAGTGCTTTGAAGGAATGTGGATGTGCTGTGGCAAGTCATGGATCGAGCGTGTCAGGGTTTCAATAGAGGCCAATAAGAATTATTTTAGTAGGATGAGGGATGGCGCAGAGCAAAAGCATATACTAGCTGAGTCCATGTTGGTTACCTGACTACTGTGGATTCAATACATGTTGGACTCATTTAACAGATTTTTCCTTCTATGATTATGAATTTAAGAAACATATATGTAAATGTTTTTTGGTTCAGTAGTTTCAGTAAGGGCCTGATGTACACACAGGCAAGTCAATAATACTATGTGCAAACTGTGCACTAACTTTTTGTGATCTACCTTTCATTTTGCTGTGTAACTGGTAAAGTAGTAGGTGGCATCACAAAATTACCATTCGCAGAGGGAGTGGAAAATGGCCTGCCTAATGAATACTAATTAGGCAGGTCACAATTTGTCACTCTCTGTGATTGGCTGTGGATGTGGGGCTGGAGGACAGCAAGGGTCAGTAGATCTCCGTTCCTGCAAATGCATTTCCAAATAGGAAACTTTTTTTTTTACATCAGTCTATGTACAACACAGGTGCTGGTGCTGCTTTTAAGAAAACATTTCTCACTTGGGAAGACATTAGGAAAATTGGGATTCGACTACAGTTTGACTATTTGGATAGGCATCAAGTGAACAACTATTCACACCTACAAAAGGAAGACGGAAACGAGAACATAATTGCTCCTGCTTGTACAGGTGGTCTAATAATTGATGATTAAAGAACCACTATTATTTCAACAGAACACAAAACAAGCAGAAGCGAAAAAGAATGGAAAAGACAGATGAGTGCCGAACATGCAGTTCCCCAGCAGAGAAAAATGACCCTTTCTGAAGCAGAAATGACATGTTGAACAAACTGCCTTTTCTTCGTCTAAAGAAAAATATCATGTAGCAATCCATCATTTGCAGGCCCTCATTCTATCAAGTAACTGCTCTTGTTCGTAGCTTATTAATTTCACAGAATGTCTCATTTTCATGTCGTCCACATAAAATAGTGCTTAATGAATAATCGGTAAATGGTTTGCTGCACATATATAAATAACATTGTCAGTGCTTTAATTAACCTTGAGGCAGCAGAAATGTTGTTCCCAGTGGTCGTGCACCTGTGGTCCAGGGACCCCTGGGGGTCCGCGAAGCTTACTCATGGGGTCCGTGACTGCTTAGAAAATTACACAACATTAAAAGTTTAATAAATTGTATATAATAAAGAAGCATAATGTAAAATTGGAAATTGGAAAACGTTCTGTATATGTGGAGGAATCAAAATGAGAGGCGAAAAATTAAGTGAGTATCCTCAGATTGATTTGTCGAAGAGAGCAAAGGCATCAAATACACTATGGGGGACATTAGGATGGCGGGCAGACTTGAGTCCGTCCACCATCGTCGTGGTGCTTGGGACCGCCCGCCTGTAGGGCGTCGGTCCCGCACGTAGAATCACGATGTGACCGCCACTGTGGCGGTTGCATCTTGCATCTTTACCATTGCGGCGGATGCTGCTGGCTGCAGCACCCGCCGCAATGTGAAAAATGCATGTAGTGCGTTTCCCTGCACTAAGTGGCAGGCACCACGCGGTGCCTGCCACTTAGTGCAGGGAAATGTAGGGGGGTACCATGGGTACCCCCAGTGCACCACCATCTCCCCCCAACACAAGGGGGGCCCGCAACGGGCCCCCGAAACCAATACCCGCCAGCCTTTTAATGGCGGTTTACCAGCCACGGAAAGGCTGGCTGTGATCAGCATTGTAATTTGGCAGACGGTGCCTGCTTGGCACCGCCACCATTTTACAGATGATGACGTCCCCGCCAGGCAATCGGAACGATTGCCTGTGGCGGGCGGTCTTTGCACCCGCCACGGTCGCGGTCCGATTCCCCCGCCATCCAAATTTGGGGGGGGGGAAATTGCTGTCCCCTGTGTTATGGATGATGAG
Organism: Calotriton arnoldi; assembly: GCA_963921515.1. NCBI lineage: Eukaryota > Metazoa > Chordata > Amphibia > Caudata > Salamandridae > Calotriton > Calotriton arnoldi. The sequence goes on from CAWUFW010007886.1 coordinate 530,721, forward strand.
TGACCTCAATTGAATTTAGAGAAGCTCCAACCTTCCCATTAGTATTAAAATGCTGTTTTTATTATATATTTGTTTGTGAACTAAATTAAATATTACATTTTTTGTGTATTTGTTCGATGAATGCTTATTTTTTATTTTTGTGCATTGTTTTGCTGATACTGGGGTCCCCGGATTTCAGCAGTGACTTAGTGGGGATCTCCGGATTCCAATAATGATTCAGTGGGGGTCCTCGGGCTCCAGTAATAATTATATGGGGGTCCACAGAAGTTAAAATGTTAAGAACCACTGCAGTAGACAGATACACTATAAGTTCCAGTAGCATATCTAAAATGTACAGTGGCTAATACAAAATTTAACTTGCGGGAGTGCCCCAGTATGTTGGAGAGGTATTACCATGTTGAGAAATACTGATGTGGTAAGGTGCTGTATTGTCCAGTGCGGTAATACCACCATATTAGTTCTGCAGGTCAAAATAGGAGGGGTAAAGTGGTAATGCTGCCCATTTTCCACATTCCAATTTATAAAGTTGAAATCTTGCATTGTTTTGCTGCCCATATTTGTGCATGAATCGGGAAACTGGGGCATGGAGAAGAGGCTTTATGTATTTGTTCTGTAACTACCATCCATGGGTGTTTTTTATTTAGGTCTCCTTATTTTGGTGGGTAAAGCATGAAATAGGTCTAGATAGGATTTCATTAAACGAATAGAGGGGATATGCGCAGGTGCCACCCGTTTAATAAAGAGCTAATGCTTGGAAGATGTCTAACATCCTGTAAATCAAAATGAGTATACATTTTTAAATGTCATTAGCGCATAATGGTCTATCGCACACTTGTTACTTTGACCCTTTTGCTAAAACTATGATGAAATACACTAAACTACTAATACTCCACAAGAGGCTGTGACCTGCTTGCAGGTACCACTGTAGGAGGAACATGTGGAAAATGTCTCTGGCGATAGGTCCAGCATGACTGCAAGGTAGAAACCCCAGATGTGAATTCTTAGAGAGACTCCCAAAGAGGGGTCCCTTTCAAAACCCAGATATAAATCTGCTAACCATTACACAGCGCCAAGAAGTTGGCATGCCTTAAAACTCTTATTTCATTCAATATTTACTACAACTTTAATATAGCCTTGTATGCGTAGATGGCAACATAGTCTATAAAATATGAGGGTAATATGTAAAGTGTAACTTTACAGTAATTTCCTCTGGATTGTTGGGACGACGTGTCTGATCACTGATAAAAACCTTGCATTCACAAACCTTATGTACGGCAATGTGGAGTAACACAGCAACAGAATATACCATTTAAAAACAGCAACATATCCTGTAGTAAAACAGTGTGAAGGTTCATTGATGATATCTCAGGGGTATGAACTGCGACAAAAGAACTAGAAGTCTTTTCAGAATATTTACAACCTACGCGTCATTCAACAAAACTTGTGGTAACAGTGGTCAACCATCAGTTATATTTTAGATACCATGATAGCACCAGTACTACGAGAGCTAAAAACTGAATATATATGCTTCGCCCAACTGAGATATCAAATCAGTGAATAGCGACACTCACTCGCACAACAGTGCGTACTATATTGGATGGAATTATTGGACATACTAAATCCAAAAGAAACTAGCACTGGCAAATGTAATAAGTTGCACCCATGCAATTAATAATAATTTTTTTCTGTAAGTTTGTGCTTGGTGAGCAGTTGTGCAATATAAGTTAAAGAAATTCTGTAAAAGTGTTATGACTTGTTTATGAGAAAGGGTCTATATTGTGTATTAAGTGGTGGTACTATAAAGCGCTCCTGTAGCTTCGAGTGATGTTGGTGCTATATAAAACTGACCCCAAAATAAAATTGTGAAAAGCAGGTTGGAAACTGGAGGTGATTTGGGGGTTGTAGGGGATCTATGCAACGGTAGTTTACCGGGGACAAATTGCGACGTGCGGGAGGTAAACAGAAAGCCCTCCTGCTCCAAATATACTGTGCAACTCGATCCAGAATGGCTCCCTCCTGCTTTCAGCTATAAATACATGTTTTTACAACAAGGGCCGAAAGTCCCCTCCAGAAAGGATGCCGCTACTCACTAATTGGATGGGTGAGAGGTCTGCCAGGGTGTTACAGTTTCCACCAGGGCCGTTTCTAGGTGTTTTGCCGCCCTAGGCGAGAATTGAAAAATGCCGCCCCCTCCCTTTTACTACCATCACTCTCTCCCCCTGTCATCCAGGCTAGAGAGGCACACCCTCTACTGCCGAACCCTTCTATGTCACTCTCATTTACTATTAGGAAACACGATCACAACAGTCAGTCCTGCAAACGACCTCAACGAAAGGCCCAGGCCAGACCGTTACGGTAGCCATACACTCACAGAACTATGTACACGGGTGCCCAATAGAGCCTATTTTTAAATACCACAGAGGCGTCAAGTGCACCTCGTTTTCAAAACCAGAAACAACAAAAATAGTAACTTGCACCATCTTCCAAGGCCAGACCTAGGGGTTTTGCCAACGCTTGTTTTTTTTCACTGAGGCACCTGAAATAGTTATTATCTACCATTGTATCCATTTAATAGAGGCTGATCACAACAATTAAAAGATTTCCACGTCAGGGAGATTATAGTTCATGATGCTCAAATCTGCGCTAATTAGAGACTATGGCAAGACGTTAATAAAGTTTGGCGTACAACACAGAATGAACTGCTTCTTGGCGCTGTGAATAGAAGTTATTGACAAGCTCGTGCATGGTACCGCTATGAGACTAATCCTGACCAGAATTTGAGCCGGTGCAAGGCAGAATGCACACTTCACCATAGTTGACAAGTGGTTCCATGTTGTGGAACACCTTCAACCAATCCCGGTTTTGCGGCCACCTGTGCATTGCATTCTGGGATTTGTAGTCTTACTTTTAACAGGGTAAGCACTGGCTCAAAAATCCCAGCGTGGACAGTGACGTTGGCCTAAACAGTCACTACCGGATGACGGTATCGGGCATGACACTAGGCTAGTGGTCAGTTCTTTTTTTTTACGGAGTTTTATATAGCACGATCTTGACCCGAAAGTATCGGGTATCAGAGCGCTTTACACAAGCACAAGTTGCGTTAGTTACATCATGAGGACACATCCATTTTTGTTAGGCACGAACAGCCTATTATTATGACAACAGGCACAAAGTTCACTGAGCTGCCAATATTTCAGCCCAGAATTCCGAAAGAGAACAATAACCATTTTTAATAGTTCAAGGCATGTTGAAGATGAAGCCAACTTAAGTGCAAATCTCTAATCATTCAGTTGTTAAGCCAATAACCAGTTACCAGTAATGAACTGCGTAAAAGTTATATGTGATACTTATAGGATAAGAGGCAATCGCCACGCAGTTACTCTGCTCAACCTTCCAGCAATGTCTTCAAAAAGGTACCGAGCGGTTAAAAAAAAATATGAATACGGGTTCAAAAATAGCGCCGGCGCAGACCTAGTGCCGTGATAACTTCCACACGTGAGTAGCCAAGCATGAGGAGGTGCTCGCCTTCTCCTCCGGGATGGAGCTCTGCGCAGAGCTGATGAGAAGTTGCCCCATAACTTTTCAAACCAAGTTGACCAACTCCATTTTATTGCCGCTCCTTGGGGAAAAAAAATCGAAAGTTCTCGCAACGGGACGTCCCGAGCGCCACAAAGCCCAACGCAGCGCTCCGTGAAAGGAGCCAAGGAAATCCGAAATATTAGAGTCTAATTGAAAGCGGGAACTGCCGCCCAGCAGAGAAAGAAGAGAGTGAAGTTTGGTTGGCAGAGTCCGCCCGCCCCTTTTTTAATTGCGCTCTTTTCAGCAACAAAGGAGCCAGTTAAAGCGACAGTACTGCAAAGAGCACACAATGCCCCGAAGGGCCCGGGCGCGGCCGGCGGCTTGGCATCATTCCTAGACCCCAGGGCTGTGTTCATTGTTGTGCCCTGGGCGCTGGGGTCGCGGTCTAGGGCCTGAACAAAGGGAGGTGTGGGGCGGAAAGACAAAGCAGGTTTTCATTAAACTCCGCAGTGAATTGGTGCAGGACGAGCAGGCTCGGCTTGAAATTAGATAAATATATATTTTTTCAAGAAGGAATAATGCAAAATAACTGAGAGTTAGAGCAAAGCGGAAGAATACGGAAATGCAAATTGTTTTGTATGAAGTGTGATAGTGAGCATACTGGGCTTTACTGCAGAGAAGACACAGCACATAAAAATGCATTTGGGGCACACCCATCCACCTGAGAACGAGTCTGTTTTTTTCCCATTCATTGCTAGGTCTACAGGAACACTACATGCTGAGCGTCGGAAATAAAACGTACGTTAGTTACTGAGCTGTCAGAAAAGAAAATCTTTCTATTTAAAAAGTGTTGTTTCCCAAGCAGGGCCGTTTCTACCATTAGGCAAGACTAGGCGGCCGCCTAGCTTTACTTACGTAGGTTCAAATAAAAAATAAAAAATCCCCCTTTTGCCGCCCTAGCCCTTTTGCCGCCCTAGGCGGCTGCCTAGTCTAGCCTAATGGTAGAAACGGCCCTGGTTTCCACCCGTCCCGTGTTAAAAAGTCTGACAGAAACTCCTGAGAGAGCGTCCCTGCTTCACTCGCACACTAGTAAAATACCTCAGACATGGAAATAACCGGACACCCCTGTGCTGCTGAATGAATCACTGTTGATGAGTGACATGTTTATTGCATTTTACACTAGTGAGTGGGCTCTCAGCTCAAGGGACGTGGAGCAGTGAAGTTATTGAAGGCACAGAGAGTAAATTTGGTTTAATTTGGGGGTGAAAGTTACACTACATAACTGTGGTTCTTAACGGGAGTCTCATATGATATGACTGGGAATACATCCAAAAAAACAATATATGTATATATTTATACATGTTTCAGCGCATTTCTTCATGCGCCCAATGTCGAGCCATATAGCAAAAGTCAAAATGCCCAAACAAAACAAGCCTCAACCAAAAATATTGTGCAGAGAGTTCACAGTGGTTCAATATAAGCAATTTACACCCTTTTTGTTACCTTGCTCCAGATACTCGTATCCAGATTTCCTGCAGCCCCACAGAATTACTGGACACAACAAGCTCAGATATGTAAAGCTCTTGTAAAACAACAGGCTTATGAAAAGAAATGTCAGCGCAAAAGCGTGTCACCAGATGATGTTTGTTTTGCTTTGACTCTATGGCTTTCTTATTCTTTGTAGGTGCATCGACAAATTTGACTCAGTTTTGTGAGGGATACACGAGAAACGCGGCCCAGGATGAAGCGCAGTGGATTTCAGCCCAAAGCGCGGAGCCAGCTGAGGACGCCGTGAGAAACAAGGAAGAACCCGGGAGCACAGGAAGGGGACACGACAAGAGGAAGCTGCAACCACTAGAACGACAAGCAGCTTCCTGCCCGTCGCCGCAGAAGTCATTCTCGACTTGCTCTGCCCCTTCCCCACCTGAAAGGACGCACGGAGCTGCGGAAACCATGACAGAAACCGCAGGGGTGAAAATGTTGTGCTGGTGACATGGATTAAAGTCGTAACACTGGGCAACATTAAAATTAGCCACCACAGAGGGGACATGAGTTCAGGGCGGGAGTGCACATGGCGTACAAGGCATCAAATAAACAACAGCAAAAATGGAGTCGACAAGCACGCTTGACATGCATGCAGCCAGGGGGAGATTGTGTAAACAAGCACAGCACATTGTGCTCATGTGAGGCAAGCACTCTGCAGGCAAAACAAAAAAAGTACCTCGAAGCAGATGAAAACAGTACTTGGGCCATGGGACACTTATAAGAGAAACACATGAGGAACAACAGAACATAGTATGCTACAGCCAATAGAAACAGAGGAAAAGTAAATGGCAAGCACAGGAACCAATGAAAAGCACCAAAACAGCGTGTCTGGACAGGTAGTTATAAATTTTCATTTGATGGAGAAAGAATTCCAATAGACTCGCATAAATAGTGGATTTTTTATAAATATGTGATCATATTTCCTTGATTTAATAACTATATTGCAATGAAAGGATAGAAGGAAACAGCCAACACGTGTTTCGCCCCCTCACTATGGCCATCCGGCCTGGGGCTTCTTCAGGGCAAGAATAATACAGTAGAGGATATAGTATATCCTATGGCGCGTCAATCCTAATGGAAGAACAGTCTTGAAACATTGTAGAATGCCGGTAAATAGTGCATCTCCAGGACGGGAGCAACGCCGATTTACCAGCATTCTACAATGTTTCAAGACTGTTCTTCCATTAGGATTGACGCGCCATAGGATATACTATATCCTCTACTGTATTATTCTTGCCCTGAAGAAGCCCCAGGCCGGATGGCCATAGTGAGGGCGAACACGTGTTGGCTGTTTCCTTCTATCCTTTCATTGTAATATAGTTATTAAATCAAGGAAATATGATCACATATTTATAAAAATCCACTATTTATGCGAGTCTATTGGAATTCTTTCTCCATCAAATGAAAATTTATAACTACCTGTCCAGACACGCTGTTTTGGAACTATTGTATGATTAGGGGGTTAGGGGTTCCCCCCTGCTCTGGACAGGTTTTCTGCTCAAGTATTGAGAGCCCAATCAAGAGTGGTGAGTAAGGAGGCTGGACCCAATACCCCTTCAACTGTGTTGGCATTATTAACCAATGAAAAGCAAGCAGGATGTAGGCCCCTATTAAGATTTATATTAAATACAATAGATTTCACAAGCAAGTGATGTGCAGGCAAAACCTAATAAATTACGAATTGGACAAAGTTGGCATGATTCACAAAGGTAAACCTTACATGTTTGTGTAAGTTTGCACTTTTCAGTATTCTGGCCTGTCCTATCTTTTTATGTGTGGAGATCTCAACCCCGACTAATTAGTCTCCACACTTGTAAACTTACTATTAAAATGCAGTTTTGAGAATACTCAAAAAGCGAAAACTTACATAAACGTGTACGTTTACCTTTGTGAATCATGCCCGGTATGTTGAAACAAAGTGTTTCTGACAATAATGTAATTGACCTACACTCTGAAAATTCAAAATACACTTAAAGTGGGAATTCATATCAACTGAATTACAAGAGAATTTTGTGCAAAACTATGTATACATTTCTCAATATAAAGGTATATGGAAATAAAAGTGAGTTGAAGGCTGAAAACAGTATTCAAAGGAAAAGAGTCAACTCAATTTTATTTGTGACATGAACACTAAAAATGTCATAATGAGCTGTAAATCACAGGAACTTAAATTGCATACTTTCTGTTTTAACAGGTAGGAGAGGTTTTGTTAGAGTAATAGTGGAAAGAATGAGAATACTCTATGAGTGATGATGTCTTTAAGAAGATATGGTGCTTGTTTGAGCGGTGCTGATTTAATGAACACAAACATGGAGATGCAGCAAGGCTAACTATCATGCATGAAATCAGGAATAATCGAGCAAAATTAATGTGAATCAGAGGCTAATGTTTTCTTTAAAAAAAAGTTTAAAATGCATTTATCAGGAATCTGGGTCAGAAGATCCCAGGGGAAGCAAAGGGTACTGGGCCACAACCATAATAACTGTGATCTTCTGCCAGTGGTGTCATAGAGTCACTGAACTCTTGTGCCCCTACCTGAGAAGCAAGTACAGCTTTTTAACACTTGAAACTCAAGTTAGCAAGGCAGAACAGTCCAAGGCTTACTCAGAGTATAGCAGATGCTGTGGGCTACAGACTCAGCAACGTAACAAACACTTGACACATCTCTGTCCAGTTAGTGCATTTTCTTTTAAAAAGTACTTTAGTATAAACACTACTAAATACCACACACAAATTTACAAATATATGCAGAATGGCAGGTGAAAGGCCTATGGTCAAGAAACACAAAGGGTCTCTACTCAAAACTAATTTGATTCTAAGGTTCTACACAGTGCTGGTGCTTAGAGTGAAGTCACAAATCCATACAATCATATGATATTCAATAATATTAAGTCAGTACAACACAGAAAACTAATAACAAACTAAATGAAACGTATAAAATTTATTCCATAAAAATACACAATCAAAGTTAAAAACATTTCATATTAAAATACAATTACAATATCACAAGAAAACAATAGTCGACGCTGCGTTTCGGTGAGTAGTTAATTGTTCACCTTCTTCAGGACAGTTTTCTAAACAACAGAAACATTATATTATTATCAATCTCATGTGTTGCTGATGTCATATTTAACAACCTAAAACGACTAACAAGCTTTTATTTACACACTTAACTTTCACTTTGTCATCACTCAAGCTACCATAACATTTAATTTTGTTACCCACAACATAAAATAAGCAATGTTTTCCAGCTTAACTTCACATGACAATTAAAGCACTACCCATCATCTTTCTTGATTACAAAGAAATGCAACATTTTGTTAAAAAACATACCTAGAAATTAGGACGTTGCTAGTATTCAATTTCACTAGGCTTTTTGAAGAAGCAATATGCTTAAGAATGAGGGATTGAGGATGTCCCACTCATTAAAAACCTTAGGAGTGAAGAAAAACACAAAGAATTGTTCTCAATGGTAGCTCCAAACCATATATTTCCAAAGTGCTTCAGCGTACCTTCAAGTTAAAAACCAAATGATATTGGTTGTGTTCGTTGGTGCCACCGTTCTATTGTTGTTCACTAATTGTGCACAAAATCTATATGGAAAATTAACAGAGAGCATTACCCAAAAATATTCAGTTATTAAACAATGTGCCCAAGTGTAATTAACATCATAGGCAGGCTTACCAGAGGTAAAAACATATACTGGTGCATCAATATAACCAGCTGATGAGCCGTGATTGGAAACACAAATTCTAAAATCAAAGTCTTCGCCGTTATTTTGAAAATATAGGGCGAATCGGCTATTGTAAGGGAGAGACAAAGAAAAGGTGAGATAAAGTCACTCCAAGTTACTGGGGCAAAAATATTCCATATCCTTTAAGATTATTCAAGTTATTACCTGATATAGTTGCTGTGATGATCATGCAACCGATAGTTTAAAACCTATAAGGAAAACCGTCATGTTATTTTTAGGTATCTACCATGTCTAGATGGTCTGTATTCTACAGTTATTATTATTGTGGCTTAGTCCGCCTTATTGCGGTATCCGACAGAGAGCCATACATCACCCTGAGCGTGCGATCGCCTTGATAATCAAGAGAACCGTGTGCATATGTGCGCTAGATATTCCGTCTTTCCTCTAAGCACCCCGTCTTTTGTATGTATATATTTATATTTTATCCTGCGGCTCTCAGTGTCCCACACACAATTGTTACATGTTATCTTAATCTTTTAGCTGATTTTTGTAAGCTACATGTATTATTTAAACCCAACAAGGATTGAAACCAAAAAAGGGGATTACTGCTAATATGCCTTAATTGCGTAGCAGCAGTTATTCGTATTAGCCATATTCAGGGGTGGACTAAAATATCGCCACTCTCTTATACGATCAAACTAGTAAAAATCTTGCTTTTATCTCAATGCCACTGCACTACCTATACGATCTTCTATCTAGATCGCAACATAACTGCCATGGCCTTACGCTCACCTGTTAGAAACGATGCAGCCTCCTTGCAGCCAACGAACAGCTTCCGGGTCAGGATACACGTTTGTGTTTGACCCGGAACTCATTTTTATACGTAATTTCCGAAAGTCACGTGGCGTGTATTACGTTAATAAAACGCCGGTATTACGAAAAAAAAATTAAATTACTTAACACTTATGTCTCATATCTTTAATAAATTTGTGACTCTTACTTAAAAACGAAAAATTCGAAAAACACGTTTTCAAAAAGACTCGGGCATCAGTCTTTATAGATATCCACAAGGGAAGACCGTAAACGGGGTGGCCATTTTGGAAAGGGATACATTATACTCACTTGGAATGTTATGCCCTTGTCTGTTCCCATGTATATTAAGGAAGCATATCCGGGAAGCTAAGCACTTATGTTGCCATCAATAGGCTTATGAATCAGGAAAAATAGATATATGTGTATCAAACGATGTAGTATTCCATGAAATAATCCATAATAAAGTGGTTAGTCTAGGCTATAATAAAGGTATAGAAAACGGGATATTAAAACGTGATATTTAAGACTATAATACCATGGACGAAAACGCCATCCTTTTGCAGTATACATAGAAGAAGACAGTAAATAGGTCGGCCATATTGGAAGGGATCCCGTCCATTAAGCAAAGTCCCTGTTGTCGATATAATCTTTATTGTCAATGGATGCCACATTTCATGCGTAGAAATAAATTGGATGGGCATATTTGTGGAGCTCGAACACAATAGTTCCTATTAAGACTCGACTCGTAAAACTAGCGTGGAGACCATAATTAAATAAGCCTCTCCCAATCTTCTTTGCTGTTTAATCCTTTTCTAAAGGTGTTAAAGCGGGACATATAGAATTGTTCCCGCTTTTTTCTTTTAGGGTTGGGTCCCCACCCCTAATGTTCATGTGGATAGTTTCTATTCCACACCACCTCAGATCTTCAATTTTGTGCTGTTCTTTAAGCCAGTGTTCTACTAATGGGGCAGTTTTTTTATTTGTTCTTATTGCTGACTTATGCTCGTTAATCCTTATCCTTATCTCTCTTGAGGTCTCACCAACATAACCTAGGAGACATGGGCACATGATAAAATATATCAAATTTTTAGTACGACAATTCATGAAGTTGTTAAATTTGTGGATGACACCATTGTGGACCATTGATGGTCCTTTCATAATGTTGTTACAATTATTACACCCACTGCATGCAAATGTACCTGTTGGTAGGGGGGCATTGGGTATACAAAGTTGTTTGTTATCACTAATGTCTCTGTAGGTATGCACCAAACAATTCCTGATGGTACGATTGCATCTAAAAGAGAACATAGGTTTAGGTAAGATCTCTTTCTTTTGGTTAGTGATCAGATGCCAATTTCTATTCACAATATTTTTAATTTTGTTACTAATATTGCTATGGTTAGTGACAAAAATTAAAGGTGGATTTTCCAGGGTCATTGTCTTGGACTTACTCTCGAAAAAAGAGTCCCTATTAAAATATTTGGCTCTTTTATATGCATGCTTCACTAACCTCTTAGGATAACCTCTGTTCAAAAACTTTTTAGTCAGTTTTTCAGCATGTTTGTCGTAATCTTTAATATTTGTACAATTGCGTTTTAAACGCAGAAATTGCCCAAACGGAATGTTGTCTTTTTGACAAATGGGGTGATTACTATTATAGTGGAGCATGGTGTTCCGGTCAGTAGGCTTCGTGAATAGTTCTACATTTAATAGCCCATCCACATGTTTAATTTTGATGTCCAAAAATTCACATTCATCTTTGTTCACAGTAGAAGTGAATTTGAGATTGACATCTCCAAGGTTTATCCATTGTATAAATTCTGCCAGAGTTTCTCCAGTACCTGTCCATATGAAAAACACATCGTCAATGTATCGGGACCAGTGAGAGATGTTCTCAAAGAATGGCGCCGATACATTGAAGATGTGTCTCTCCTCAAACTGAGCCACGTAGAGACAGGCCAGGCTGGGAGCACAAGTTGCTCCCATACTGGTCCCCTTGATCTGTCTGTAAAAATCCTTTTCAAATAAGAAAATATTATTTTTTACTATAATACACATTCAACAATAAAGGTCGCATTGATGTTGATACTGTTTTACAGACTGTGTTTTACCTCTGGATTTGTTCCTAGATCTGACAAAATAAAATTTGTAGCCATTTTTGGCCGTATTCTAAGGTGTGTATGACTTTAATTTAGTTATATATGATTAATGCTTATATTTATGTTGTTAGACTCATTTCCACTGTGACGCTGTCTTTTTGAACTGGTTAATTACACTTGGGCACATTGTTTAATAACAGAATATTTTTGGGTAATGCTCTCTGTTAATTTTCCATAAAGATTTTGTGCACAATTAGTGAACAACAATAGAACTGTGGCACCAACGAACACAACCAATATCATTTGGTTTTTAACTTGAAGGTACGCTGAAGCACTTTGGGTATATTTTATAATAAATATATGGTTTGGAGCTACCATTGAGAACAATTCTTTGTGTTTTTCTTCACTCCTAAGGTTTTTAATGAGTGGGACATCCTCAATCCCTCATTCTTAAGCATATTGCTTCTTCAAAAGCCTAGTGAAATTGAATACTAGCAACGTCCTAATTTCTAGGTATGTTTTTTAACAAAATGTTGCTTTTCTTTGTAATCAAGAAAGATGATGGGTAGTGCTTTAATTGTCATGTGAAGTTAAGCTGGAAAACATTGCTTATTTTATGTTGTGGGTAACAAAATTAAATGTTATGGTAGCTTGAGTGATGACAAAGTGAAAGTTAAGTGTGTAAATAAAAGCTTGTCATCGTTTTAGGTTGTTAAATATGACGTCAGCAACATATGAGATTGATAATAATATAATGTTTCTGTTGTTTAGAAAACTGTCCTGAAGAAGGTGAACAATTAACTACTCACCGAAACGCTAGCGTCGACTATTCTGTTTTCTTGTGATATTGTAATTGTATTTTAATATGAAATGTTTTTAACTTTCATTGTGTATTTTTATGGAATACATTTTATACGTTTCATTTAGTTTGTTATTAGTTTTCTGTGTTGTACTGACTTATTATTATTGAATATCATATGATTGTATGGATTTGTGACTTCACTCTAAGCACCAGCACTGTGTAGAACCTTAGAATCAAATTAGTTTTGAGTAGGGACCCTTTGTGTTTCTTGTATGTACTTACCCTGTCCCTGATCTGATAATAAGGGTACCTCCCCTGTTTTTCTTTACTTTACGGAAGGCCTATGGTGACACTCTCTAAAGGGCCTCATAGCCAACAGGGGGTGTAAGCTAAAGAAAGATCTCATAGAGCATGCAACCCAATAAATATACCTTGTACCACATGCACTGGTGTTACCTCTAATGGTCTGCACAGTAGCAAGCCCTCAACTGTAAAACCACAACACCCTCACTATGAGCCCAACACAATATAGTGGGTGCAGTTAATATAAATATATAAATTAGGCCTATTATTATATCAAAATATAAACTCAATACATGATGCAATCTTTACTAAAACCTCTGCATGATTATACTCTATTTTGTTAACATTCACTAACATACACTATTATTCACCATTAACACTGTTGTTGCCAACAAAGATTTAAAAATTCAATACTGTTCTGTTTTTAAGTCTTTCTTCTACCTTTATACTTGGTGCAAAACAATCACAAAACCTAGCAAAAGTTCTAATAATCCTAGAAACATGACATAATATAATCTTATAATCCTATAATCCTAGAAACCTTTCCTCTCTCTCACTCGCTTTTTTAGTTAATGTGCTCTTGGGCTCTCGTTTAATGCAGTGGAAGTCCAGTCTAAGCAGGTGCCAGCAGCTATTGAGGTGGGGGCCCTACAGCCTGGCTAGTTTCTTGCACACCTAGCACAGCCCATTCTAGGCTGGCTCTGCCAGTTTCCACTCTATTCTCCCTCCAACAGTTGGCATGGCTGGGAAACTTTGTGCTTCCCGCGGCTCCCAGAAAAGTCACGGGGAGCAGGAAATGCACCCAGCAATGCTCCCAAGGCTCTGGTCCTCCCATTTCATCATTGCGTTTAGAGCACTGTGGAGCTCAGCAACATTCTCTGGGAACTAGCCCTACCTGGGAAAGAATAACAATCCAAAGAGGAGTGTTTTGGGTTCCAGAGACCTCAAGGACTTAACCCTCCCTGGAGGATCAGAAAAATGTGGGAATGGAGCACCACATGCTGCCACTCTCAGTGGACCCCTGGAGGGACCCACACAGCTGTGGGCTCTCCAGGGAGAAACCACAGGATGTGGTCAGTTTATTCAGGTCTGGCAGCCTTATGGGTCCACAACAAGACTGTTTATGATGAGGTCTAGCTTGTTTTGGGTGATTTCCCAACCGCCAGGAATTCCAGATGCACTAGCCTCTAGATCTTTGTTGTATCCAAGATCTTATTTTTAACTGCTCTCCCTTCGATGAAGGACAGCAAAGATCCTACCCATTGGCTTCCTACAGCCTGCTGGTCAAGGCTCCTTGGCAGGCTCAGAAACGGCTTTTCTCTCTGGGCCATTGGTGCTTTCCTTGGCCTAGGGTCATCTTCAGCAGCAGCCTTTGGCTCTCAAGGCAGGTTACCCTCCCTGCCTACAATCCCCATTCCCCCCACAGTCTCTTTTGTGCCCACTTGTAGAATGCCTGTGCATACAACAGGAATCACAGGGTCCACATTAGGGGTAGCCTCCTCACAGGACCAGTCAAAAGACGTTTCATAGTAACTGTCTCCACCAGGGTCCCCAGCAAGGCTGCCCTCAGACTGTCCCCAGAGTGAGTGGCAAGTGTCATTGACCTTGACAACGGTCCACATAGTCCTAGTCAGTACAAGTCTAGAGTGTCCCACCACAACAGATTAGAGTTCATCCATGAAGGGTCCTTCCATCATTGTTTTCAGCAGATTCCTATGCCTTTCAAAGTCCTTCCCTTGTGCAGGGGTTCTTAAATGAGGGCAGAAAGTTCCATAAACTGAGCACCTCTGGCCAATCCAAAAATGTCACATCATAACACCACTCCTGTCAGAGCCATCCTTCACAGCACCTTGGGACTTTTCAAGATGGCAATTCAAGTGATTACTCTCTGAGAGCTTTAAGCTTGAGCCTAACTGCCACTGCCAAACTGGTCTTTATCACTAACATGTCAAAAGGATCTCCTAGATAGAATGGAGATCTTGCTGCTTCTCTAACGTTGCTTTGTGAAGAGCCTGGACAGGCTTTTTACGTAGTTTGAATATAGTTAACTATGCCAATTCTGTCTCCGTCCTCTTCCTCTCCCAGGAACAGGCCTAATTCCTGACAAATAGATCTATTGTGTGGGGGCTGCTTAAATCTCCCTGCTTGCCTGCAGACCAATTGACATGCCCCACCAATGTAATTCAAAGCCTGAATTTAATTAAGGGCTGGCTCAGAGAAATACGGTCAAAATCCAAATATAGGAAGGTGTGCATATGTGGCGAAATTAATGATATTTCCCCTCTGGACCTTTGTGAACCTAAGGAAGCATGCATTAAAATTCTCTCTAGGCCAATCCAATAACAAACTGTTATGCTGAAGCACCTTTCATCTAGAGTATTGAATACAGCAAAGCACTGCAGATTTACACTGCAGTCAAACAGAAATGGGGATATGTCCTTTTGAATGCCCAATCAAATTATGTCTGCACAGGTCATTAACAATCTATTAAAAGTCCCATCTGCTAAACGATACTTGTGTGCAAAGACCGGGCTGAGTAAGAACATAGTCCCACTCGCTTGCTCAGCTGGCACACAGGTGCACACTTGCATGCACTCATAATCATGTAATCATGTATAACCTGTCTAGAGCCTCTTACCTAGCTGCACAGGTGAAGACCTTATTTTAAAAGGTGGGCTCAGGTAGTTAACGCTCAAAATCATTAAACAGATCTTTCAGTCAGTGAGACTCGCTCACAAAAGGGACCAAAAACTGGGTGATTTAAAAGCAAAATCTTTAAAAGGGCTAAATTGCATCAGAACCCCCCTGCATCACAGCATTGTCTTTATGCTGTTTATTTAGTTATATGGCTCCAAAATGACAACAATTCAACAGATAGAACCAGAGCAATGCATTTTCAAAGTCTGAATTAAAAATAACACAGAAATGCACAAGGCACCAACCATAGGTATCTGGTCATGCTAGACTAGGTCAAAGTCAAAAGTTAAGGCAAAATGCGATGGACCAACGGTCGAATACAGGAACTAGGTTCATCCCGGTGGAAAGTTCTAACTTAAATACTTTTGTGGAGAAAAAGTGGCCATCGATGAGTTGTCAGTGGGCAACCTGCAAGCTGGAGACAAAGCAGGGCTCGATGACGGTGGGCTGCTAAAGAGTGGGGTCCTGATGCAGTCATCAATGAAGGTGGTAAAGCTCCAAGCAAGCGAAGTCTGAAATCTATGTCCAAGAAGGCCTCAACACCGATCAGATACTGTTCGGAGTCAGTTCCAGTGAAGCCCTCTAAGTTTGGATTCAGAAACTTTTCTGTCAGCCAGTTCTCCTTCAGTGTAGCAGGTTGTTGAGGGTGACTGGCGATTTGAAGTTGATGACTGCAGTTTCAAGTAAGACCACAATCTCCATCAGTTCTCCAGGCAGAAAGTTGGTAAAAGGTTTTTGAGTCCCACTGTTTGCAGTTTGAGGATAGGAGGAATACACTCTAACACCAGCCAAGGGTTCAGGATCTAGATGCACCACTTGGGGTTAGGACTCTCTCAAAAAGAGGGCAGCAGTAGGGTCCAGGATAGGTCCAGTTGGAACTGATCAGCTGGTAATTTGCAGGGAGAGAGGCCTCTGGACGCTTGCTGTGTCCCTGTAGCTGAACCAATAGGACAGCCAACTGACAATTGGAGTCACACCTGGCGTCCTGGGTTCAAGGCAAGCAGGTACAGTCTTTCTTCATGTTCTTCAGACAACAGATTAGTCCTTCGTTTGATTCTTCACAGGTCTAGAAGTGTTCTGAGAAGAAGTCTATGGGCTGCACGTTTATGCCTATTACCAGTCTGTGGGTGGAGGGCACTCCTTTGTCCACCCCTTAAGCCAGTTCTGGTCAGTTCTTTCCCTCCCACTGGGTTTGGAGCCAGCCTGACAAGAGAGACACAAGGAAGGCAGGCCTAGGTGTGAGCTTTATCTGCCAGTGACAGGAAAGGCATCCTATGAAGCTCGATAGAAGCTGGGCACAGCCCCCCGGCCATCCTGTCAAGGGAGAAAAAACCCTCCTCACACTCAGAGACCTTTGTCCACTGTCTGGGAGTAATACACATCTTAACACAACACAGAGGAGCCATTAAGGGTCAGGTGACAGATGTGCACTATCAGAAAAGTCTTTTGGTTTTAGGCAGGAAAATGTCCCTTTTCTAAAATAGTTAGATACAATCCAACTTGACTATTATTTGGAATTTTAAATTACTATTTAAATGATTCATTGAAAAATTCTCAAACTGAATTTACCACTTATTACATGTAATAGTGTGAAACTATGGGAAAGCCAGTATGGCACAGTGAATAACAACTTTGGGGGTTTCACTGTCACTGTAGTGGGTGGCACAATGAGTGCTGAAGTCCACCAGTAGGAATTAGTTCACTAGCAATGGGTACAGTATCATATTATAAGTACATTACATGTGCCAATTAGCTGTATGCCAAGTAAACTATATTTAAAAAGGAGAGCAGAAACACTTTACCATTGTTGACAGAAGTAAAGAGCACAGAGTTCTATGGCCAACAAAAATGGTTTCAGCAACAGAAGGCACAAATCTGGGGGATACCATGCAAAGATGGTAATTTCTAACAGCTGGATTAACATGAAATAAACATTCTGTCACCATGTCATTAATGTTTCACATACTTCACATTTTCATTCATTAGAGTATGTAATTGAAGGGGCAATTGGTAATAATTTTAGTTGGTCCAAGCACCATAACTACGAACAGTGAAGAGTTGTTGTTGCGACACACCTCTGATGGTATACATTATTATAGAGAAATTATAGTACATAAAGTACTAAAAAGAATAAACATAGACTATATATGTGTGTGTAATCTGTATACCTTTCACTGCAAATGTTTCCTCTGTAGTATCCTTGAAAGAAATCTATTGGACAATTTGAGAGGGGAAAAAGGTCCGAAGGCTTTAATAAATGCACTAGTAAAGTGGTTAAGTAATCATGGAGCCCTCAAAAGGCAAATGAAAGCTTCCTTATCTCACCTGACCATAGTGTGGGACAAGTTTAAAACTGGCTCCAAGAGAAAGAAGACCAAGAATCAACAATAAGTCCAATCAGTAAAGCACGAAGCAATATAGTGAAAAGAATAATGGAAAAAAAGTAAAAATGCAATAACAAATTAAAGCTTTGGAAAACGTGATGAAGCAAAGGAGACAGAAATATGGATACCTATCTTCGATGTAAGTTAATGTGTTAAACAGTTAACATAGAAGTACATTGCGCTCCATGCACAGACATGCCATGGAGATCTGGAACCTCCTCGACACCCTCTCAACAGAAGTTGGCTTCTTTACAGAAACCTGGACCAATGCCTCCCCCTCCATCGCCATCGCCATCCCAGACGGATACAAGATCCAGAGGAAGGACCGCCCCAACCACGCGGGAGGAGGACTCACCATCGCGCACAAAAGCGCCCTCTGCCTCTCCACCTCGAGCGACGCCTTCTCCGCCGCCGAACACCTACACTTCCAGATCCAGACCAGCCCCAACTCCACACTCCGTGGCAACCTTGCCTACAGACCCCCTGGCCCCCGCGCCCCATTCGCCTCCACCATCACCGACCTCTTCGCACCCCACGCCATCGCCGCAATAGACTACATTCTCATCAGAGGCCTGAACTTCCACCTGGACAACCCCATAGACAACAACTCCACCACCCCCCTCGACAACCTCGCCAACATCGGACTGAAACAACTCGTCACCATGCCCACCCACAAGGCAGGACACACCCTCGACCCCATCTTCGCAGGGGAAAACAGAACCCACTTCAGCCACACCACGCAACCCCCATGGACTGACCACCACTGCGTACACTTCTTCATCAACAAACCCAAGCCGCCCAAGCCTGCACCGTGCACTCCACGAAGAAACTCAAGCAGAGTCACCGAAGAACAGCTTAACTCCACCCTCAACCGCAACACTCCCACCACCATAACCGATGTCAACCTCGCAGCCAGGGGACTCCACACCTGGATCTACAACTGTGCAGACAAGCTCGCCCTGCTACGCAGCTCCGACAGACAGCGCCACAGGAAAGCAACCTGGTTCACCAGTGACCTCCAAGAAACCAGACGCACCTGCAGACGCCTCGAGAAGAACTGGTGGAACAACAAGACATCCGAAAACCATACCACCCATAAAAACGCCATGACAGAATAACACCAACACATCAGGACCACCAAAAGAACCTTCATCCGCAACAAAATCCTCGCCAACGTCAGCAACTCCAAGGAACTCTTCAGCGTCATCCAGGAATTCCCCAAACCCCCCAGCGAAACCACGGAAATCGCCCCCTCCCAGGACCTCTGCGACAAGCTTGGATCCTACTTCAACCTGAAAATCATAAACCTCTACGACAACTTCAATGACCAACACCTGACTCTGCAACCACCGCAACCTCCAGCAACACCAACCAGCCCACCATCGCCTCCTGGACACCAGTCACGACCGAAGAGGCCGCCTCCACCATGAAAGGCATCCACTCGGGGGCCCCCACGGACCCGTGCTCACCGCACATCTACAACAGAGCCGCCACCGCCATCGCACCAGAACTAAGACACACCATCAACGCCACCTTCATGACCGGCACGTTCCCCGATGACTGGAAATGCACTGAAGTCCGACCCCTGCTTAAGAAACCCTCAGCAGATCCCACGGACCTCAAAAACTACCGGCCCATCTCGCTCCTCCTCTTCACAGCAAAAGTCGCAGAGAAGACTGTCAACGCACAGCTAACCAAGTTCATCGAAGACAACTCCATTCTCGACCCCTCCCAATCCGGATTCCGCAGCAACCACAGCACCGAGACCGCCCTACTCGCCGCCACAGATGACATCCACACCCTCCTCAACCAAGGTCACACCACAGCCCTGATCCTACTCGACCTGTCGGCAGCTTTCGACACTGTCTCCCACCACACAGTCGCCACCAGACTACACGATGCCGGCATACAAGGAACCACCCTCGACTGGATCCGCTTGTTCCTCACCGGCAGAAGCCAAAGAATAAGACTGCCACCATTCCTCTCCGAACCCACGGAAATCAACTGCGGAGTACCCCAGGATTCATCACTCAGCCCAACCCTCTTCAACAATTACATGGTCCCCCTTGCCTCCATCGTTAGACAGCACGGCCTCAGCATAGTATCCTACGCCGACGACACCCAACTCATCCTCTCCCTCACCAAGGACCCCACCACCACCAGACTCAACTTCCAGGAAGGAATGCAGGACGTCGCATCCTGGATGAACAACACTTGCCTGAAGCTCAACTCAGAGAAAACAGAAGTCCTTGTGCTCGGAACCACCCCATCAGCATGGAACAATACCTGGTGGCCCACCGCACTCGGCAGCCCACTGAGCCCCACAGACCACGCCAGAAAGCTTAACATCGTACTCGACACCTCCCTCTCCATGAACAAGCAAGTCAACGCCGTCACATCAAGCTGTTTCAACACCCTCCGCATCCTCCGAAAGACCTTCAAATTTATCCCCCCCGAGTCAAGGAAGACAGTCACCCACGCACTCATAACCAGCAGATTGGACTACGGAAACGCCCTCTTCGCCAGCATCAACAAGTCTCTACTCCGCAAGCTCCAGACGATACAGAATACTGCAGCCAGACTCGTCCTCTGCATCCCCCGACATGAGCACATCAGCCAACACCTACGGAACCTCCACTGGCTCCTTGTCGAGAAGAGAGTCACATTCAAGATACTCACCCACTCCTACAAATGCCTCCACGACACAGGACCTCAATACCTCAACGAGAGAATCACCTTCCACGTACCCAAATGAAACCTCCGCTCCACCAACCTCGCCCTCACCATAACCCCCCGCATCCGCAGAGCCAGAACAGGGGGAAAAGCCTTCTCCTACATCACAGCCAAGACCTGGAACGAGCTCCTGATCGACATCAGACAAGCCCCCTCCCCATACACCTTCAGGAAGGCACTCAAGACCTGGCTATTCGACTGAACGGAACTGCTGTCACCCCCCCAGCACCTTGAGACCCTCACGGGTGAGTAGTGCGCTTATAATTCCCTGATTGATTGATTGATTGATTGATTGGGGCTAATGTAAAAGTATGTGCAATTGTTAAATAAAAAGAGAAAATTGCCCCTTCTTCATACATGCCAACATTTCAGAAGAGTAAAGTGGGAGATTTAAAAATAAATCAGGAGAATGTATTTCCCTCATTGACTTCTATTGAAGCAGAGGCAATTTCAGAGGTGAGACAGCCAAAATAAAGCCATATTTTGCTTCAAAAATCGGGAGTCTACCGTATGAATCAGTCTATTTATATATATATATGCTTCTTTTAGAGGGACTGGGGTTCCAGGTCATCGCTCCCCCATTCCACTCCGCGACGCACCCTGTGTGCTGTGGAGTCCCGCAGGGGTCGGCACTGACTCCGACCTTATTCAATATCTACGTTCGTCCGCTGGACTTGTTGGCCAACACTCGCAATATACAGTTGGTATCATATGCGGACGATACGCAACTGATTTTCTCTTACACCAAAGACTCTAGCCAGGACATGATTACATTTCAGGAAGATCTGGTAGCCATAGCGGGCTGGATGGAGGCGAACTGTCTTCAGATTAATTCATCCAAAACTGAGATCCTCTTGCTTGGTAGAGACTCACACCGGTGGGGCAACAACTGGTGGTCGCCAGTGCTGGGTAATCCCCCTATGCCAAAAGTCGTGGTAAAAAATCTTGGCATACGGTTGGATACTGCACTCTCGTTGGAGGAGCATGCTAAGTCAGTGGCAGGGACTTGCTTCGGTATCTTGCGCGCACTTAAACCCATCTTGGGTCTGTTCGACCCTCATACGCGCCAGCTGGTTGTGCAAGCCATGATTCTGGCTAGGCTGGATTATTGTAACAGCCTTCTGTTGGGGGCTAACAAATCTATGATTAATAGGCTCCAACGCACCATGAATGCGGCAGCTCGCATTTTATTCACACTGCCTAAGTATAGCTCGGTCTCAGGGGTGCTGCGCCGACTCCACTGGCTCCCCGTGGAGCAAAGAGTCAGGTTCAAAGCACTTTGTGTTATTCATAAAGTCTTGACTGGCTCCGGCCCGGCGATTCTCAGAAACCTGGGCCACCACTATGTTCCCTCCCGTGCCCTGCGCTCTGCGGATTTACATCTGATGCGGGTGCCGCGTTTCCGTAGAGCCAGAGCCGGAGGCCGTTCTTTCAAGGTGTTGGCTCCTATCTTATGGAACTCGATGCCTCTTGCTATAAGGAACATTCCCAATCTCTTGGTGTTCAGAAAGGCAGTAAAGACATGGTTATTTCAGTAGCTTAATCTTCTCATTTCTTCTCTCTCCCGGTTCTCAGCGCTGGGATGTCCCTTTGCTGGGACAGCCATGCGCTCTACAAATTTTATAACATAACATAACAGTACTCCTCTATTCAATGGGGCTTTACTTGTATTTTCATGGTACTGGGGCTCTTTTTCTGCGTGGAAATGGTAAAATTGATCCAGTACTATGCAAGTCGTAATTAGGACATAGATGGAAAAGCTGAATATAAAAGGAATGTCCTTTTGGAGATTGCCAACTATTGAATTCTGCAAAGCAATTTAATAGTGTAGAGAAGTCCCACTCTTGAAAAAACTTCAGACTAGTCACCTGATAATTAGTGCCATATATTGGATGTGGTTACCAGATACACTCTCTACACATGCAGGCAAAGTCTTAGCTACACTCTCTTCTTTTGTAGGTCTCTTTGACACCTCTGTCCTCCTGGACAGCTGTACTATACTCAGTATTGGACCAGGAAGCTGACTTCTCCTGCGCTGATTGGTAGAGGGGAGAAGATTAACATAGGAGAGAGGAACTCTGCTCCGCTATTTGCACGTTACCAATAAATGACTCCTAGCCCTTTCCTAAGCCAGCCCGCTACCCATTCATTTCAGTGTAACATGATTTCTTGAGAGATTTTCTTCACGGCATTCAAAATCACACAATCTACTACCTTCTAATTCCGAAAAGGTGCAAGCATTTACCTAATTCTTGCCACAAGTTTGTCTTGTCTTTGTTCCCTCTCCCTATTAAACCCAAAGTCATATGTCAGACACAGCAGGGAGTTCAGATGTAGTCATTTAATGGGCTTATTTCTAATGGTTTGACTAGGGTCTTTGATACAAGTTTAGGTGCTATTTATGGAACCTGGTTAATAATGATACCCTTGGGTTCGTAATTTATTCGGTGTGATATATAGCATCTATTACGAGTTACTGGGAAATAACATGCTGACTTTGTTTTTTAACACACCAACATCCGCATGGTAGAGTAAATACCGTACACATTTCCTTGTTAAATTTCGTCAGGTTTAATCTACTGAAATGTAATGACTGTTTGGTATTTATCGCATTCAATAACTATCATATGCGTTAAATACAACCAAACTCGTAATTCTGTTCCGTGCATAAATAGAGGTTTACAGACAAAAGGAGCACTGTTAGGACTCTTTAAATCACAATCAACATCCAAATCAAGTCTTTTCTTAACACGTAAAGTCCTTATCTATCCCAAACTGTTGACATGAAATACATGTGCAGTAGATTTTCAGGATATCATATGTTTCCACCTTTTTAGGCATCCTCAATTTCCCCATGCATGAATAATGGGCCAACGTTCACAGCGTCATAGGGCTTTGCTGTGCAATATGTCAAAAAATTTTAAACAAAGCAAAATAGCACTCACATCCACGGGAGCTATATGTGTTTGCTTAATGTTTTTTTGTGAGGACAGGAGTGTTGGTGGGGGCAGGGGTATCTGTGGGAGAGTGGGCAACACAACAGGCATGGGGAGAAGGGCAGGGGACAAGCAACACGAGTGTCGTGAGGGGTGGGAGGGAGTGGGCAGGAGCACAAAGGAAGTGTGGGAGAGGAGGGAGGGAGCAGCAACACAACAGAGGCAGGGGAAGTGTGAGGGGTCAAGCGACACAAGTGAAGTGTGGAGGAGGAGGGAGGGAAGAGAAAAACAATGGCAAGTGGGCGGGGAACAAGAGCACAACTGGTGGGAGGAGGGAGGGACTAGAGACACATACACTCTTTTTAGAGAGCATGTAAAAAATGTTTACAAACTACCTGCAGGAGCCAGTGGTCAGTGGAAGGACACTGATGGCAGATAGGAAACTGTACTTGGTCTATGCTCCTCAGCTGGGATAAACACTTGAAGACCCAGCAGAAAGTAGCAGGTGAACATGAGGCATGCCGAATATGAAGCAAGAAAATGAGAGTGATGTCAAAGCCAACCAATGGTAAGTGATAGTAAGTAATGGTAAGTAATGGGCAGCTCTAAGCCTGTTTTTAGCCTTTTTTTTGTTAACAAATGATTTCACAGAAAAAAAACTAAAAATTATGTCCAGGCAGTGCTTTTTCGTTTAAACATGAAAAGTACTTTATTATATATACACACACATTACTACATACAAAATTACAAATGTGGATTAAATGGCAGGTGGAAATACCAAAGGGACACACAAACTACAGAGGTTGCACAACAAAGAAATGTCTTGCTCCCTAAATGCAGAACTGACCATCTGTGGAGATGCGCATCTTTAAAGGCTGGAATAACCTTTGGCGGAGTATGCGGAGTCTCACTACGTGGAATTCCGCAGAGTCGCAAAAAGTTCCACGTGCGGGCGGAGTTTGCTGGCCCACCCGTTCACATTGCATTAGGAACGCGGAATGCGTACACGTGCGCCAAAATCACGCGGGAATGGCGCTACGTGATCCTGAAGTGTGCTCGTATTCTAAATCATGATCGGACAGCACCACATGCGGCCCGAATGGGCGTGGCCATCTTGTTTTTCTGCTCTCTGTTATGGTGCTGGGCCTAATTTTTAATCTCTTGTTAATCTTTGTCATCCTTCTCCTTTATTACTTTTCTACCCCTAATTTTTACTTTTTACAATAGTGTGCGTCTTTGTGTTTATATATTTTACATTTTTGCTTACATGTTTGCGTGTTTTTGTGACTTTTTGACTTAGTTTATTACCCCCTACTTCTTTCCTTATTTCTTTCTTCTTTACTTTCCCTTCCTTTCCCGTCTTAGGTTATTTGATTTCCCCATCCATCGCCATGGCAGAGGGGCGGCTTCCATGCGGGTGGCACTGCTGCCCAGGTGTGAAGCCCTGGGTGATCTTTGGGGAGGAGGAGGTGGCAGCACTAGTTTTTTTGTGCAGTGCCATCTCTCCTCTTTGCAACCCCGGTAGTGGCTACTCCCTGCAGGAGCGTCGGCGGCGCTGCAAGACGGGGTGCCGGTGCGTGCGGCTGCAAAGTGAGTTTTGCCGCACCGCCCAGCAGATGAGGCACCGCTGGGCCGACATTCATGACAGGGAGCAGGAGCTGCTCAACCTGCTAGGCGTTGAGATTCCGGAGCTCGGTGAGTATTAATTATTTGTTGTGTTTGTGTTCTACAATGCTAAAAAAAATCCGAATAGCAGACTGCTCACACTCAGAGGTAAGGTATGTGTTTAGTAAAGTTTACTCTGGTATATTATTACTATTGTGTTATCCAGTTTTTAGTTTCTGTTAGGCAGGTGCTGCTACCTAATCACATTCATCAGGCACTCGCTTTGGCTGAATAATAAAGAGAGGCCCTTGCAGACTGTTTCTTCTGTCCCTTTAGTGAATCACTGAGTAGCACGTTCTCTCTGTGAGTTTGTTTATGTAGCTCGGACAGTTCCAGGTTATTTATCTAATTGAATTCACAGTGATGATGTGAAGTATGCATGCATCAATGCATTGCAAAAAAAGGAGTGTCAGTTGGCTCATCAAGGGTGTTGAGAAATGGGAATAGAATAAAATCAAAGATTATTAACTGCAATATGTAGTTTTTGTTAAGGAGATTTGTAATATGGATTTAACGACAGTAGTAGTACTATAGGTTGTCTGTCTTAGCTACTGGGTTTGCTTTTCGTAAAACATTTTATGGAGATTATTATCAGAATCACTTACAGTCAGTGATATCCGATGGTTCCCAATCAGGGACCTACACTAGTGAAGCTGCCAATTCAAATGCTGAATTATCAGAGCCACTTCAGTCCTTGAAAACTATTTTTTCCACCTTCTCTCCCCTTACAATTGTTCAAGTAACAGATTTGTTCAATCAAATCAAATCAGGGTCGCCTTTTGATCCTTGTCCACCCAGAGTACTACAGCTAGCCTCTGCCATTGTCCCCGGCCACCTCCAATTGATTTTTAATTGAATGTTCCTTCTAGGTTATTTTCCAAAAATATGGAAAATAGCATCAATCCTCCCTCTCTTAAAAAAGCTGAACTTGGACGCTGATAATCCCAGCAACATAGGCCAATCTCCCGGATTCCTTTTCCGGCCAAGATGGTAGAGAAAGCCATGAACACCAAGCTTTCTCTATTCATCCAGGAACATAAGCTGCTGGATCCTTCCCAGTTCGGCTTTAGAAGCCAACATAGCATGGAGACGGCTCTGATTACAGCCTCAGAGTATGTCAGAACTACTTTAGACAAGGGAGGGAACGCTGCTACCTTAATTTTGTTAGATCTATCAGCAGCGTTCGACACCGTTAACTATGAACTCCTTATCAATCGTCTGTTTGAGTTAGGTGTCAGGGGCACTGCCCTTAAGCTCCTTAGATCCTTTCTCACTGACAGAGTTCAGTTTGTGGAATCTAACGGCCACAGGTCAACATCTTTTACCCTACCTTGTAATGTACCACAAGGATCGGCACTGAGCCCAACTCTTTTTAATCTCTACGTTACTCCTCTAGCCTCACTGACCAAAAGTTTTGGTTTCTCAGATGTCTCATATGCTGACGACATCCAGATCATAGTGTTGGTCACAGTAAATCTTGACAGACCTGCAGAATGCTTTCACGACTGTATGTTACAGATCGGGAGTTGGATGTCCAACAATTGTCTGAAATTAAATTCAGACAAAACCGAGGTGCTACTTTTTGGCAATCCCCCATCATTTTGGTCTCCCAAATGGTGGCCTCAGGAAATGGGTGCTCTCCCAATTCCTGTTCCCAAAGTGAAAAATCTAGGAGACCAATTTTATGAAAAGCTTTACTTTGTGGGACACTTAGGAAGGTTTTTCTCTTCATTCCCTTGGACCTATGCAAGAGAGTGATCACTGCACTAGTCTTTTCTAAAATAGACTGTTGTAATGGGCTGTTCTTCACTGTCCACAAGAAAGCTCTGGATAAGCTTCAAATGGTCCAAAATGCAGTGGCTAGATTGCTTCTAGGGGTACCAAAACATCAGTTGGTCTCCCAATCTCTCACCTTACTTCACTGGCTCCCGGTGAGAAAGCGGGTAATGCTCAAGTCTCTGTGCATAGCTTTTAAGGCCATTCATATTGATGGCCCAGAATCCATCAGACAGCTCTTTCAATGATACGCCCCTTCTAGGACTTAAAGATCCTCCTCCCAGGTCAATCTAGTCATGTCTAAAATCAAGAGAGCCACTTGAGGAGGCAGGAGTTTTGCAGTGGCTACTGCCAAACTTTGGAACTCGATGCCTCTTAAAATAAAAACTACAAAAAATCTGTTTACCTTTCGTAAGGCTCTTAACCCCTTTACCGCGGCGAACATTCCACCGCGGTGTGGCGGTTTAAAGGAGTGGGCGGGGCCGCGTCGGCCAACGGACATGCGCAGCACTACCGAGGTAGTGCTCGCGACGGCCGTTGGCCGACGAACGCAGCGAAGGGGTTAAAACATGGCTAATTAATATTTAGTACAGCACTTATATTGTTTTCTTTATGGTCTACACTTGACGTCTGGTTTTATGTATAACCCTTTCTTACCCACTGGGAGTCAGCGCCTAGACACATACGGGTAGTAGTGTGCTTTAGAAATCTCAATTAAATTTAATTTCACTTCATTGCATGCCTAGCTCTAACACAGTTCAGTTCACGGGACAGTGGCCATGGTCATCATGGACCACCCCCCCCCTCAATATAGTGTGCTGCAGACCCGTTCATTTATTGTTACAGTACACCACCAGTTACCAATGACAGTGCAGCAAGACTGGAAAAAAAAGTATGAGGTCCCACTCGCATTACATTTGCCACCCAACCCCATAGATTTTTCATTGATCGTTATTCCATGCCTGGCTTGTCTAACTTTGTGAACCAACCAATCAAATGCCCAGAGTGATATTTGGAAGATACGTTCTAACTGAGCTGTAGTGCAGCATTGCTGTTATATTTGGGGTTGCGTATTTGGTTTCTAAATTATATTTAATGTTTTATATTCTAGCCACACAGAACATCGGTGATGCCGGCTCCAGTGCCGCTGTGGGAAGAGACGGCGACTGCTCAGTTCTTGCAGGGGGAGAAGCAGCAGCAGAGACAGGCACTGGTAAGTCACATATTTCGTGCAATTACTATGCTCACTAGCTATTGCCATAACGTCACTCGACGTTATCATCAAAAATGACTGTGAGGTGAAACCCCACCCGGCTTTACCAGCTACAACTGTGGTTGAGTTATTAAGGACTCTTCTATCTGCAAATGCAGCAAAATCTCACATAATGCGCTTTGATGGCTTGAGGGAGAGATGAAAGAACAGAAGGCAACTTAAAAGAAAGGAAATGGCATGTGAGTGAAAGAGTGGGTGGGATATTCTTGGCATGTGCCACATTTAACCATGCAATACCCATGTGAAGTGAATCCAGAACATATATCATGGTTTCCCATAACAGATTAATTTACACTTGTTCAAATTTTTCCCTTGTGAATTGAACCGTGAGTGAATAAGCCAAAGATAATGACGAATCAATGATCAGAGGAGTGACCCTCTAATATATATAAAGAAAAAAAAAGGCTCTACCCTACCTGTCTAATCCCTCTACCATACACCCTGCAGTAGAGAAAATCAAGTTTCCTTTCCTTGGTTCTTGCCCAGCACATGAATTTGTTGGAAAACGTGGTGGTGGGCGAGGCCACAGAGTAAAGTGGGAGCAAGTGCATGATTTGATATCAAGTTTGGCATATGGGATACACACTTATAATTACCTATAATAATCCATTCCTTTACCTATAGTGCAGTCCATTAAATTCATTTTCCTTAACATCTACTTACGGCAGACAGGATAATATATTAATATCCGCATTTCGTACATGAGGTGTGTGACTGACGTAGTTTCTTACTTATTATTCATCATCCTCTTTGGAGCCAGGGTAGGAAAAGAAATGCATTTGGTGAAGAGCAGGGCCATTTGAATTAGCTAATTGTCAACTACAGCTGCAGCCGGTAGAAAACTAGCAGAGGCGCTGGCTAGCAATGAGCATGGCTTCATTATTTTAGCACTGCACACAACTTGTACTCCATAATAGTGCATAATGCCGTACTCATCAATGAGAAGTCATTTATTTTTCAACTCAGAGTGTCTGACTCTGTTTATTATAGTTACTTGAAAGGCCTTTAGAAGAAAAGAATAATCCAATCACTGTTTTTAATCCTGTGATGTTATTCTCTGCCAGTCTGCCTGTTACTTTTTTGCCACACAGTCACTGCTTATTTGTGTTGGGCAACATGTGTGAGTGAAAGAAAACATAAATTTGGCTTTGTGATTCTCCTAATCATAATCATCACATCAAATAAATTCCAATGGCCCTGGAGGAGCAGCAATGTACTGCTACTGTGCCACGCTGTTATTTAAAACAATTGTTTGCAAAGAGCATTATTTACAATTTGTCTTTTTTGTTTTTCTCAATATAGCTGCTCCTGCTGGTCCAGCCGGACAACCTGACAGGCAGGAGAGAGCGGCCCGTTTGCGGCAGCAGAGGCTGGAGCGTATCCAGCTGGAATACCGGCGGCTGGTGGTCCTGGAAGAGGAGGAGGAGGAGATTGATGCTCAGCGCCTGGGCCCCCATGCAGCCGGTCCCCCTCAGCCCAGCCTCCCAGCCATCCCACCGCCGGTGCCGCTGCCAGCCAACTGCTGCCACCCCCCACCAGAATGGCAATAGGCCATTGCTGCACCGCATCCTGAAGAATCTGGACAGTATCGAGGGCCGGTTCACCTTGATGGAGCAGAGCATGGACCAGCTCTGGACCGACGTCCATAATGCCCTCTTCTGACCCTTTTTCAATATTTTGTTTTGGTGGGAGGGATTTGTTGTTTGTTGGGGCTGGGCGGGTGGGTAGGGAGTTGGGCGTGCCACTCTAGAGACTTTGATGAATATTGTGAGTTTTGGGGCATGGGCCAGTTTTGTTTGGGAGAGGGCTGGGCATGTTGTTTGGATGGAGAGGGTGGGTTGCTTTGTAAATAAATAAAGGGGGAAATGTTTTTTATAATCTAAATTTATGCTTGAAGTAGTTTATTTTACTTTTACTTTGCACTGCTGCCTTCAAGTAGATTTAAGCAGACTGTTTATGTGCTTGTTGTAACTTAAGACCAGAGAAATCGTAGCACTTAGTTATAGAGTGTAGTGTAGTTCCTATTTCCCTAATAGGCTCTGCACATTGGAATAATATAACCTATAGGTTTGACATAGGACTAAGGTCGGTATGTCCCTATCGATTATATTAAACTTAATTACCTGTGCCAGCTAGCTCAGAGGCCACTAGAAACTCCTTGAGAACAAGAAGGGAGTAGTTTCTGGGAACCGAAAAACATGACAACTTTGTTTCCCTTTAGAAGCGGAACATATCTCAGAATCGTGGAAACAATAGATAACAGTTTCACTCATTCAATCGTGCATGCTTAGTTTCTGCAGAGTTACCCAGAAAGGAAAGACGGGCGTTTCAATAAAAAGGGTTTTATTGAACAGTCTTGTTTCTCGTGTAAGAGATATGTGCTGTTATGATCACAAGACAGTATGCAAGATAAATAATGTACAGCGTAAGCAGTAGAAATAAATAATACTGCGCTAGCATTATCTTTTAGCATATATTCACGTACATAAATAACATGAGCTAAAAATGCGAGTACTCATACGATGCGTCTCTAAGCTAGTTCTACCCCAGTGTACCTAACCTAGACTAGGTGTAGGGAAGAGTAGAAGTAGGTGGAATATTCTCTAGTCTGGTAAACTAAGAGTGTGTTGAGTCTAGTATGCCAAGAGTCCCTCTAGGATCTAGTCAGCTCCATACCTTGAGAATGAGAGAGGTGGGAATCTCCTGCCGGATCTTGGAACTCTAACACCCCGCGAAGGAGTCAGAACACTGGAAGCTGGATTCGTCTGCGTGCAGGAATGACAGCGTCTTCTCAGTGCGTCAGGCCGGGATACGGGCTCCTCTGAAGTCGAGGTCTCCTCTAACTTGCTTGGGCAAGGGAAGGTATATTTATACCTGGTAGGTGTCGAGGAATGTTAGCATTGACGTGAAGTCGGACATAGGAAGACGTCAGGAATGAACCCTTAAGGTATAACGGTTCATACATAATAGATGAGTTCTTGGAGAAATCAATAGTCCTGTGCTAGGGGAACTCCCGAAGCTTAAGGGTCTGGTTTCTAAGAACTCGTTGTGGAGTTAGGGTGGATGGATGTCGGTGACCATGCCTGTATTTGGAGTGCACAGTTAATGCCTAAATAAGGACAGGGATTCTAAGCCTATATAAGGACTGGGCGAATTGTGCCTATATAAGGACATGATTCAGGAAAACCTATATACGGACCCCTAAAGCGGAATACAACAAGAGTCTAGGCTTATACTTCTCTAACTATCTTGACCATTATGGGGAATGCTGCCATGATGAGATGACCTAGGCTATATTGTGCCGAGGGTCTGAACTATGTAGATAAAAAACAGTAGCATTTAATTTATTCCTTACTAACTTAAATTACATCCATACTAGTTGTCTTACCTGAATAATATACGTGCAGCAATAACAGGGGAGGTATCACAACTTCACAAGCGAGGTCCCACTTCCAATTCCACCTAGGTGAGCTCCAACTGTAGGATTGTTCTGAATGATTGATTGATGATTATCCATCGTAGGCAACTAAATGGAAGTAGAAAGACTGAGTAAGTGGGTTATATATATTTGTCAAAGATATAAAAACAATTGACAAAACCTGAGTAGTACGTGATGATAATGACACAATCAGAATGCCTGATTGTGCTAAAATATAAAAAATAGCAATACTAGTAAGTTTTGGCTAATGTGGAGCTAGCAGTATTATTTGTGAAATCCACAAGTTATTAAAAATGGTCTAGAGTCGAGTCAGTCGACAAGCTTAGGTTAGGCCTTTACAGTTAGGCAACACAAGGCCTTAATGATGATGATGCTGACAACTGATGTTCTTCATTCTATATCTAAAAAAATATTGATCATTTTTAATGCACGGGTTGGTAATGGGCTGGTGTGGGCTACTGCTTCGAAGATTCTACAATAAGTTGGTGTTGCTTTCGCCACATCCGCCCCACCAAGTGTGTGATCCATTGATGCTGTAATTTAAGCCACAGCTCAATAAATCACACAGCTCGGGGGAAGAGGGTTAGGTGTTTGATGAATGGATGGGTAATGGGATTTGGGGAAAGGTTTGACAAAGACAAACACTAAAACACAAGGCCAACATTCATCTGGGCAATAAGCAGCAGCACATCATTCACCATCAATCTGTTGTCAGAAGGAAACAAAGGAATGAGTATGACAGAGTACAGATACATGCATTGCAAACAGTTCTTCTGCCTCCGAGACCCAATTTACGACATATCCAAATGTTCTGTCTTCTAGGTTAGGGAGTGAACCCACCCACCCACTTCTCCTAGTTAATATGACTGTTAAAAGAAAAAGTATACTGTATTGCAAAATTGGGGGGTGCGTCTACATTCTCCACGAGAATGTCCACTCTTTGCGGCCTCTCTTCACTGGTCCGGTAGGTAAGCAGGAGTGTTGTTGAGCTCAGCCAGCTTTCACCTTTCGTTCGTGAAGGAGAGGAGACTAGAAGAAGGCCTGCAGATTGTAAAAGAGAAACTGTAATTTAGAGTCGAGGAGAAGGACAGAAGGAAAGTAAGCTTTATGATGAGTGTATCAAGATAAGAAGACTCAGAGGCAAAGCAAAAAAAACAAGAAGGGGGCTCAGAGTTTCAATTTTGCCACAAGTCCAACACACATACACAGAGCAGCATTTCACAAACACACCTCTCTCTATTCCAAATAGCTGAGTAGTAGGACTCAGAATCTTGGTTTACCTTTGAACTGAAGTCGATACTCAATGACTTCTTGCTGTTGATGAGGTAGTCCTGCAGCTCCCAGTACCGCTCTGAGTTCTTCCATGATACTCCACTACTCCTGAGTGCCTCCGAGTAACCCCGTACCTGACCAGTCATAATCATCATCATCATCATGAATCGCAAGGACCCAAGCAAGATAGACGTGGGGTACAGTGCACTGCTGTTGAAGAACAAGTAGAGAATGAAACAGGATTGCAGTATTTTGCATAGGGTTTTGTTTGATAACTAAAGTGACTATTCTGGTGTCTGAAAGAACCAGAAAAAAAGGAGAACACCCCTACAATTATTTAAATCTGGCTAAGTGTGAAAGAGCTGATCATCATACAGGAAAAATAAAATAGGCACCCATCACTCAAGCCCCAAACAATGCAAATCAATAATCATCTCAAGAAATTTCACACATTACAGTTCAACACGCACCCTCCCTGAGTGTCTGCCACCACATGAATCATCAATCAACTTACATTATCACTCACACAATCAGTCACTCTCTGTTGCAATAGTTGAAGTTACCTCATCCCATCCAAGGCAAGCACGGGTAGTTCAGGTATTGGGTAGTCAATCATCTTTGATGCAGGCAACACATTGGAATTTGGTATTGGCAGGCAGTCCTGTACATAACAAATTATTTTATGTGGCAGCCTTTCTAGTACTAAGTGACGCAAAAAGGGATAGGCATTAGGAAATAGGCATGTGAGGGGGGCAGGCATTGTCCCCAATGTCATGAAGGAATTGTGGAGGCTTCTTCAATGCACACTGATCCAGCTGCAATCTGGCAATATATATGTGACTCATAAAAAAAATGTGGGGAAGCATAAATCTGATGCAAAAATAATATTGTTCCTCTAGCTAATTTTTTTACACATTTTTGCAAAGAAAAAACGAAGTTCATCGTGAAAATGTTAAAGGTTCTATGGGGGCACTGGCATACTTATTCCTGGAAGTAGAGTTCGTCCTCAAACTCAGGTAGTTCACCCAGAAGTTGGATTCAATTTCAGACCAATCACCCTCTTCTTCCTCCTGTGATGCTGTTTCAGGAACGGTGTAATTGTGTGGTATAAAATGTTGGTTCATTTTAATCATAGTCAATCTCTCCACATTTTTAGGCAAGCGACTGGTCCTTCTCACTGTGCCAACCCCACCAGCTGCACTAAATACATGTTCAGCAGACACACTGGTGACACGACAAGCCAGATACTTTATTGCCAGCCTGCTGAGCTCTGGCCATTGGCGCATCTTCCCATACCAATTCATCAATGGATTTTGATCCACATAGACCTCTTTTGGATCATCCAGATACTCCTGGAACATCCTGGGGATGGTCATTGGTGCTGCCACTTTCTGTACCTGTTTTGCCATTGCCTCTGCACTGGACTTGAGCCCTGGCAATTGAAACCAAGACAATGCAGAGGTTGGATCCGGTCCTTCTTTTGCTGTTGTTGCTGGTGTTCTTGTTGATGGTGTTGTTGGCTGCTGTGAGACAAGACTGCACTCTCTGGAAGTTGAAGGCGGCATCCCAGAACTGCGGGGTGGGACTCGAAGTTCCAGCCATTCTTCTTCCAAGTCTCCAGCTTGCTCTACAATCCACCTCTTGTATTTTAAAACATCCCCTTCATAAAAAGGGATGAAAGTGGGCAGAATGTTTTTTGTACCATGGATCAAGTAGTGTGGCACATAAGTACTGTTTGGACTTGATGATGTCATGTTGCAGCCTTATATTAGAAGCCAAGCGCAGGACTAAGCTCTCAACCAAGGCATGTCTTGTAGGAGATGCAGCAATGGGATAGCTTGGCCCATCGTACTGTCCTCCTTGCTAACTTCCCGGGTAAAAACCTCAAAAGGGATTAGCATTTGTATCAGGCATTTGACTAGGCCCCATTTGTCCGCATCCATGGTCATTGCTTTCCCAACTGCATTCCCTCCTCTTTGAATGACATAGTCATTGATCTGTTTGTGCTGCTCAAACAGATGTTGCAGCATGTAAAAGGTAGAGTTCCAACGTGTTGGCACCTCCTGTATCAGGGCTTTAACTAGTGCTCTATTATTACGCTGAATAATCCGCAACTGCTTCCGGGCTTTAAAAGAATGGCTGAAATGGTTGCAGATTCTTCTGTATGTTGCTGACTATCTCTACCTTTTTGAAGAAGTCTTGCACCACCAGATTGATGCAATGGGCCAAACACAGGACTCTGATATAACCTCCGTCTGACATGGCCTTGACTATTTTACTGCCATTGTCCGTGGCAACAAATATGGGTCGCAGCCATTCATACACCTTGCTGTTAAATTCCTCTAAGATGTTTACAGCTCTATGTGATTTCTCCATCGCGAACATGGCCACTGTTGCATGCCGCCGAATGCTCTGAAAACTTTCTTCAGGCCAAGACCTGAAGATATCTTTTGCTTTACCCCTGCAAAAGAGATCCAGTGTGCAATGATGCACATGTAATCAGTCGCCTGACAACTGGTCCACATGTCTGTCATCAGATGGATGGTGTGAACAACACTTTGCTGCAAAGATTGTCCAACCAGCGCTGGAACAGCCACTCTGGCAAAATAGGTCCTACTTGGTACTTTGCATTTTGGGCAAATGGCTGCCACAAATTCTAAAAATCCCACTCCTTCCACAAATGAAAAAGGAAGGAGGTCCAGCACTAACATTTTTGCCAGCTTCCCATTGTACAAACATGCGGTTGGGTGGTTTCGCTCGTAGGGCCCCTCCTGCCGAAACATGCCCGTAGTAGTAGCCTGGATTTTCTTCTTTTCTTTGGGCACTGACACAGGCATGTTTTGAGAAGTAGATGCTAGTTGTAGACTCAATGTGTGTGGTGGTGGTTGGGCAGTCACTGTATGCCGCGGTGTCTCCATCATCTCACTCTGAGTCTTGTGCCATTGTGAAGTCGCTGAGGTGGGTGATTCTGCTGGTGCACTGCTGGGGACAGGGCTGATTTGCGTGAAGATGTCATCTTCTTCTTTTTCATCATCACCTTCTGCCATGATTGGACTTGTAGCTGATGTTTCCCGGCTCTTCACACCACCACGACCATGTCCAGCAATTTATTTAAGGTGCTCCTCCCACTTGATGATGTGGTGTTTTTTCATATGGGTCGTCTGGCCTCCAGGCCCATAATGTGTACCAGGCTTACCTCGACGAACATTTGTGTGGCAAATGGTGCATACTGCAATGTGCTCCCCCTCTTATGGTATTTTTTTACCGGCCCACTGCCAATGCCTGTAGACAAACTGGAGGTAGGTGGACATGTCGTCGATTGCCTCTCTGCTTCTCCTGAGGCAAGGGTTGGTGCATGTCGGTTCACTGACAAAATATCGATGTAAAAATACAGAAGTAAAAAATATTGATGAAAAAATATAGAATGCAAAAATATCGACTCTCTATACTTAAAAAGGTAAGTACAAAAATATCAAAAAGATATCGTTGTAAAAAATATAGTTGTACAAAATATCAATTTTTATACATATAAAATAAAATAATAAATATTAAAGATATTAAATAATAAAATAAAGCACTGGGAGGAGCCTGCTGGACAGGAACAGGAAGTTGGAGTCTCTGGGGCACTTCCTTCTGGTATGAAAAAAAAAAGTTTTTAAAAAATGCCTTCTCGCACAAAAAAGAACTCCAACAGCCAGTTTGAGACAAAAAACCACTCCGAATTCCTCTCACCTGCATTCTCAAGCAGAAAAGCTGCTCAACCGCTCTGTTTGCGATCGCGATCAACTCCCAGAATGCTAGATTGGTGTGGTCACGTCCGGAAGCCGAGCAAGTGAGCGCGAAGTCTCGCAGAAGCTATCTAGCGGTGTGAGAAGTCTCGCGCGCGCTCGCAAGCGGCCTGAGAGTCTTAGTGCTCGCGGTTGAGCGCCAAAAGAAAACTTGAGCGTGCAAACGGAAAGAAAACTCCGCTTAGCGCCTGAATGACGGAATTCAGGAATTTTGCATTCTTCCGCTGAACGCGGAGTGCCTGAATTCCGCAAACTCCTTTGCGGAGTGGAGTTTAACGCCTGGGCTTACTGTTGAACCAACAGATGTGAAGTCCTAACAACACTATACTTCCTTGCATGCCTAATCAAATGTGAGACATACAAGTATAAAATGTTATCCCTTCTGGCTTTGTCAAGGGTGTCACTTTAAGATCAATTGCAAATCATAAATCCTTTAGTAGCCATAAATATTTTTCCAGTAGAGTACATTCCAGAACAGTACCACCAATAAGACATTTTTTTCATTTTTCGCTATCAATGAATCAATATTATAGGCTTTTACACACAGTAGTAAGCACCACAAGCAATTAACTTTTCTTTGAAACTCTTTGTTCTATCATCAAATAGATTGCCTAACTACCTAAAAAAATCCAGCAACAATGGTGCCTACACCTCACAGTATAACACCCAGCTCAGGCAGTGTTTCACAATCAGTAAAAACTTCTCCGGTGGGTTAGAGAGGCTTCCACCTGGAAATATTATGGTAGTACACATGAAACTTGTTGCAGGTGGATGAGTGGAAGCCGTCTACACTGCAGGCCAAACCAATCACTTTGTGGCACCTCTGCTCCATCTGGAGCACCACAACACATATGTAAATTAGTTCCCCAAGGCAATATGAGGTGTAATTTGCCCCAAGGCTGCTTTCTTTGCAATACCTTGGATTTGGTGGCCTGGCTTTGCAGGGTAATTTTTCCTTCCTCGATTCATGAAGCATCTCTTCACATTTCTTTTCGAAAGTGGGTGTTCCAGACCCTCTTGTGTGGGGGATACTAACTCTCCTTACATATAGTGCAGGTTTTTGGGGCTGCATGGGAAGACTGCTCTGTACTCTGGGATGTGCTATTTTGCTATCTTTCCTACCGCCTGGTTTCTCTGTGCATGGTGAATAAAATTCTCCTAAGATCTCTTACTAGTTCAGAGTTAGTTGCCGGGTCCCTACTGATGTTGGTTCAAATGGGAGATATTTAAAACTGGCCCCGTTGTCTCGTTTCTGCTCGTCTTTGCTTTTGTCATTAGTGTGGAACACTATATAGTGTGATTTTATTTGCTTCCCCTAGAAAGTTGTTAAATAATTAAAGGAGGCGGACAGCCAGAGCAATTCTTTATTCTTCTTTTCATGGCACAGTGACAGTTAAACTGTCAGTCCACAGAACAGGGAGAAAGGGAAGGTCGCAAAGGCAGGGAGGTGGAAAGGGTAATACCAAAGAACGGAGGTGACAAGGAATAAATAAAGGGCAAAAGATCAGGGGGTAAAAAAAGACAGGTAAAACAGAATACAGATTACAACACATCTCCTTCCTATGTTTGCCTTAGGACAATAAAGAGCAGTTTTAAGGAGTACAAAAGACAACTTCTTTAGAAAATCATTCCTTTCAACAGAGGTGAATTGAACACCATTGTCTGTGATGAGAGAACTAGGTATTTCTTCAATCATGAAAGTGTCTGACAGGATATCAATCATGTCACGGGTAGTAATATGGTTGACCACCCTAACCACAGTCCAATGAGAATAGTAGTCCACCAAAACAATGATGAACTTGCCAGACCACTTTGAACAATTGAGGGGACCCATGATGTCTAGACCTAATTTGTCCCACGGTTTGGAGGGTACCTCCACCGGGGAGAGAGGGGCCTTCCTAACATACTTGCTTTTATCACTCATGGAGCATGTGAGGCAATCCTTGACCCGGTCCTCTACAAGACTGTCCACAGCAGGAAACCAGTATGTAGCCCTTACCTTGCATTTTGTGAAGCTATGCCCCAAATGCCCTTCATGTGCCAGGTCTATAATTCTCTCCAGAAGGTCTCCAGGACGAACTAACTTCTCACCTCTCATAACCATTTTCTTGTGAATATACAGTTCATGTCTCACTTCCCAAAAACTGCAAGTATCCTCCCCCAACCCATTGGGTTTCAGTGGCCAACCATGAACAATCCTGTCTTTTAAGGCAGAAAGAACAACATAATTTTCTGA
The DNA here is from genome assembly GCA_963921515.1 of Calotriton arnoldi. NCBI lineage: Eukaryota > Metazoa > Chordata > Amphibia > Caudata > Salamandridae > Calotriton > Calotriton arnoldi. The sequence goes on from CAWUFW010007886.1 coordinate 569,695, forward strand.
GCACTCAGCCCACTACTCCTAGAGATGCCAGGGCTAGACACAGCCAAGATGGGTTCACTCGCACTTCCCTTACCCATATCACAACCACACACCATAGCACTTCCCTTACTGGGTAACCGAGCAAGGCAATCTGCGACAGAATTCTTGCTCCCTGGAACAACGTCAATCTTGAAATTGTAACCCTCCAACCCAAGGAACCACTTGGCTATGCAAGGACTATACTGCTCTCTTCCCTTGAAAGTAAAGATGTAAGTAAGAGGTTTGTGGTCCGTTCTTAAAGTGAAGGGAAGGCCCCACAAAAAGAACTTGAAGTGTGTGATGGCTTAAAAGCATGCTAACGCTTCTCTTTTAATGGTGCAGTAATTCACTTTGACATTTTTAAGAACTCTTGAAGCAAATGCCATGATCCTCTCCCTACCTTTCACAACTTGCACAAGAGATGCACCCAACCACTTGGCACTGGCATCCGTGTAAAATAAGGTTTTTACATGTGGTGTCAAAATTACCTACAGATGGTGCAGCGATTATGGCCTGTTTTATACAATCAAATGCTTAAGCACAGGACTCATCCCCTACAAAATGAGAACCTTTCTTCAACAGATGTCTTAAAGGTACAGTGTAACTGGCACAATTCTTCACAAACTTGGCCATATATTTCACTAAACCCATAAATGACTTCAGTTCATCTTTAGACACGGGTAGCGGCGCCTCCTTTACAGCCACCACCAGGTCAAGTTTGGGTTTAATACCATCCTTGAAGAAATGATGACCAAGATAGTCAACAGAGTCCATGCTAAACTTGCCCTTATCCAGTTTGATAGTTAGAGCAGCATCTCTAAGAGTCACTAGAACGTTCCTCAGGGTATTGTCATGGTCATGGTAAGATTCTCCATAAATCAATAAGTCGTCCTGAAAATAAAGTACATTGTTAGTGTCCTTCAATAACTGATGCATCACCACTGGAATATCGCTGCCGCAGAGGCTAGGCCAAACGGCATTCTGCAGAACCTGAAAGCACCAAATGGGGTAATGAATGAGGTTAGGGATTTAGACTCTGGGTGAAGTTCAATTTGATGATACGCCAACAAGAGGTCTATCAAGCTGAAGACACATGCTTTCCCAATCATGCTGATCATATCATTTATCTTAGGTAAAGGGAACCTGTCAAAAAGTCTCTCAAATCAATACACAGGCAAATCCCTCTACCCCCACTCATTTTAGCTACAACAATGGGGGCCAACCAGAGAGAACTCTCTATAGGTTCAATTATCTCCTGTTCAATCAATTTATCCAGCTCCAATTTTAAAGGTTCCCTCATCAAGATAGGAATGGAACAAACCTTGTGCACCACTGGTGTAGCATTAACCTTCAATGCAATCTTAATCTGGAAATGTCTTAAGTGGCCCAACTTCTCAGTGAACCCTTCTGGAAATTCCTTAATTATACCATCATTATGACGTTCCTGTTCTATAGCCATAACAGGTTCCCTGCTATTGGGGTCCAATTTAATGCCTAAATCCTTCTGGTGTTTCCAGTCCAGTAAATTGGAACCCCTCTCTGCAACATAAACCAAACCCTGGGTGGAGCGGTCCTTGAAAGCAATGTGCCTATCAAGCATTCCCATAAGAGGTATAGGATCTTGATTGTACCCCCAGGTTTGATGTTAGCACAATCAAGAGTGTAGCCTTTAATACCCCATTTATCAACAAACGTATTATGATTGATAATGGTATAGGGCGAACACGAGTCCGCAAGCACTGTTACCCCTACCCCATCCAAAAATATATCACAAGTAGGATCGTCGTTACACCCATTCGTTTGTCATTCCTTGACCTGCAGAATAAATTTGTTGCCGTCCGTAATCACTTCCTCAACCACATGAATTTATTTGTTAGTTTACTCCACATTCCTGCAAGTATGTGCATATTGACCTCTCTTGTTGCACTTTCTACACACAATTGACCTAGCAGGACAAAAAGAACTGTTGGCTAAATGACTATAACTGCCACAGCGGTAGCACCTGCTTCTTTCTCTTTCCTTGCCTCCCTCTACCCCACTCTTGGCTTGCGCACATGACACTTTCTTTAATGTATCCAGTTCCTTACATTTTTCTCCTCCCCCTGTTTGATTCTTAAGTACATGAATTGTTTCAGAAATACTACTTTTCTTCATTTCCTTAATACACTCCGCCGTATGTTCTATGCTCTTTACTAAATCGAGAGCCTCCCTCAAATCAGGATTAACAGAGAGGAGTTTCTCTTGAATATGAGAATAGTTGGCACATCTCAATAACTGATCCCTAATGAGGGAGCACATAAGGTATCAAATTCACAAAGACTAGCAAGACCTCTCACACAAGCTATATAACTAGTGATCTTCTCGTCCTTGCCATGAACTTTACAGAAAAACTTGTGTCTCTCTAACACAACATTCACTTTTTTCCCAAACTGTTTTTCTAGTTTGCGAAATGTTAATAAATACACATCTCCTTGATCGTCATCATCCTCATCACCTGAGGAGGGTGTGACCAAGTTCTCATAGACCCTTCTACCATGTACCCCTAAATTATGGAGTAACTGTGTTGTGTCCTTAACACAGAACACTTGTCCACACCGATAGCAATTAGATATGATTGGAACAACTTCTCCCACTCCTTCCATGGTGGTAAAGGCTCCCACTCCTCATCAAAGAAAGGATGAGGCTCTGACATATTTGCTGTAGCCATGCTAAAATTAGAAAAGGCTAAGTTTGCTGAAACAGTTAAGACACAACAGAACAATTAAGAATAGTACCAGTATTACCAAAAGAAAGAAAGAAGAGAAACTAAAAATAGGAAGAACAGAATAAGAAAAAAATTACAATCATTTAAAATTGTACAGCACAGACAGGGTTAAGAGCTGTTGAAGGCTTAAACCCTCCTTAATGGCGTGGCTCAAGAAAACACAGTAGCAAGCAACCGGAAAGTCTCATTGCCTCCAACCGGAATGAGGAAGTAGAAAACAATATCCCAGCGTCCTCTACACCAGCCGGTGCACTGACACACTTGTACTCCTCTCCGGCCGGTGTGCTGGCTTTACTGCGGTCCTTGCTTGCCGCAGCGGACACAGGAAGATTCCGCTCCAAGAGACACAGAAGCAGGGAGCGTGCGACACCTGCTTCACTCCCTACACTTCAGGCAGAAGACATCGGGAGCAGACAGTTGCGGACACAGGTACGGTCTTGCTCCCAGAGACGCTGAGTAATGGGGCGTGGGCACCTGCTTTACACTCCCCACATCGCTTCACCAGCTGCACGGGAGCAGAACGGAAGGCTCTGGCGCTCTCCGTAACATTGCGGATTAGACTTCCCACACAGTGACAGGAAGTGTGATGCGGGTTTCACTCCACCCACTTTACTCAATCAATGGGGCATATTGCGCTCCATGTTACGCCAGGAGACGAACAGAGAGCACGAAGCTCTCCCTGTACTCCGCCACCATACCAACTGCCCTCCACAGAAGCACGAGGAAGTAGACAACACAGTCAGAAGATAGAGAAATACAATCCACGGGGCTCTCCCTAAGGACTTGAGTGAAGTCCTTAAGTTTTGAGTAAATCTGCGGGTTCAAAAGCCACGCAGTCGACCAGTTAGGTAGAACCGCAAAACGAGCGACACTGCAGTCTATATCTGTGATACTTTAGCCTTTGACTGTGATACCTGACAGGGGTGAGGTTGTGCAGCTGCCCCCTGCACAGCCCGGTTCGTTTCTCCAATCATCTCCAGTGTTAAATAATTCAGGGAGGCGGAAAGCCAGAGCGATTCTTTATTCTTTTTTGCAGGCACAACCCCAGATCACAGTGACAGTTAAACTGTCAGCCCACAGAAGAGGGACAGAGGGAAGGTTCCAAAGGCAGGGAGGGGGAAAGGGTAATACCAAAGAACAGATGTGACAAGGAAAAAATGAAGGGCAAAAGATCAGGGGGTAAAAATAGACAGGTAAAATAGAATACAGATTACAACAAAAATGTTGTGATGTAATGAGTGTATTCTGGCAGTCACACCTTTTAAACATGAAAGCCTTAAGATAGTTCCTTTGTTTATTTGGACTACCTTTTTCAGTCTGTTCCAAGAAGTTGGACCCAGTCCTATGGAAGATATATAATAATGTACTTTCTCAACTGAGTGATAAAAAGACGCTTTTGACCATTTCTGACTTCCAATGGATGCGAAAGAGATATCACTGCTGTTTATGGTTGAGATTGGGTTATTGGGTTTCCAATAAGTAAATATTTGAAATTATGAATTAATTGTAAAATGTACATTGGAAATATATTTGTTATGATTTTCTCAATGAAGTTAATATTTTGTGTATAATAGATAAATAAATGATTTATATTATATTTATCTACCGGTGGACACGTAAACGAAGAGGATAGGAGGGACAGCAGTCTCCTCCCTCATGGAGGCCAGAGAATGAAAGTTGTTTTGACTGTCAAGGCTCCCCCCTTCCTTACAAGGCGACTCTAGAAAGACTCAGGGGCTTCCCTGACAATCAGTAATTTATAGGTGGCCCCATCACCTCTATAAAGGTGAATTAACATCTAAAAAAATGGGCCTTCAGTGGCTGGTCCCAACGGGCGGACCTGCTATCGACTCTCTGGGGGAGTTAAAGTTGAACCCGCTTGGGATGTGCAGATGCCCCCAACCTCCAAAGCACCTGGTGTCCGCACTTTTTCATCGCTTATGAGCGGCTCAATAAAATGGTGATATCTCCACCCCCGTAGGCCAAATTAAACAGGTATTTTTGCCCCTTGGTCCCAGTGTGTGCTCCAGGCCCCAGGGGTTGTATTACAAAAAGGTTGCACTGACCCTGTCTATGGTGCGGTACACCTTTAAATCCATGCAATTGGTACAAACAGGAACAGTGCGCCCTATTACTGATAACGTGCTACCCCCAGGACGGATGCAAACTCGTGGCTGCTCTGAGGACAGCATATTTGTGAAAGATAGAGCTGCTGCTTTAAGCAGCACTCTGTCTTTCACTGTGAAGATGGAAATCGACCTGCACCGCAAAGGGGACAGAGATGCCCCTGCAGTATGGTGCAGTGATTCGATGCACATGCCTGAAGAGGGATGACTGGGATTTCCAAGTGACCCCCTTTATCTCCTCTCCAGAGCTGTGTTTGGGAAGACACTGCTATCTTTTTGTTTCTCACAGTTACTGCATCTCCTAAAGGCCTCTGCACCACCGTCCATTATATGGTGCAGGCACAGAAGTAAAGTGCATTTGCAAGGGGCCACACCACCATGCAAATAATGGAGCACCCTCTTAAGATAGCGCCGGAGTTGTATATGCACTTGCGCTATGTAACCCTTCAGAAGGGACCACATAAGCGTCTGCTGCCTCATCTCTAATACTAGAGTGCCCTTAGAATGCAAAAAATGTGTGCCTCTTCCGACTCTGCAGCACTGTACATAATATCGCTCCAAGAATTCTCTTTAAAAGACCCCTGGCTTCAAATTTGCAGTAGGTTTTCTAGGATTGTTTTGAAAACTCAGCGCCTTCTTTTCTCACAAAATTAAGATCATCTTTGACAACTTTGACAACAGCAACCTCCACGAGGAACCCACACCCACTGCTTCCTGCACCACAAAGCCGACGCTGGACAGCTGGACCACTCTCAGCATCGAAGACACCCTAAAGATCATGAGGACCACCCCCCACATCTACCACAGAGCCGCAGACTTCAACCGATCCTTCGAGACCGCCTCCTTCCCCCATGACTGGAAACACGCTGAGGTCAACCCTCTCCCAAAGAAACCATCGGCAGACCCCACCGACCTCAAGAACTACAGACCGATCTCCCTACTTCCCTACCTGGCGAAAGTCATTGGAAAAGCTGTCAACAGCCAACTCGCCTCCTTCATCGACCAGAACAACATCCTCAACTTCTCCCAATCAGGCTTCAGAAAGAACCACAACACAGAGACTGCCCTCATCACCGAGACAGGCGACATCTGCTCCCCCCTCGACAGAGGAGAGATTGTGGCCCTCATCCTCCTAGACCTCTCCGTGGCCCACACCGCACCCTAGCCCACAGACTCCACAATGCAGGAATCTGAAACAAAGCCCTTGACTGGATTCGCTCATTCCTCTCCAGCAGAACGCAGCGGGTCAGACTTCCTCCCTTTATCTCGGAGCCCACCCCAACCACCTGCGGAGTCCCCCAAGGATCCTCCATCAGCCCTACTCTGTTCAAAGCCTACATGGCCCCTCTCACTTCCATCATCAGATCACACGGACTCAACATCGTATTGTACGCAGACAACACGCAACTCATCCTCTCACTATCCATCGAACCCAACATCCTGAAACACAACTTTCAAGAAGGAATGAAAGCAGTCGCCAGGTGGATGAAGAACAGCTGCCTACAACTGAACACAGACAAAACCAAAGTACTCATCATAGGCCCACATCCCGATGCCTGGAATGACACCTGGTGGCCCCCAGTCCTCTGGAATCCACCCCACCCACGGACCACACACACAACCTCAGAATCATGCTGGACTCCGAACTCAAAATGGACCGCCAGATAAACGCCGTCACCTCTTCCTGTTTTCAGACCCTTCGTCTCCTACGTAAAACTTTCAACTGGATCCCCCTAGAACACAGGAAAACCGTCACCCATGCCCTCATCAGCAGCAGACTGGACTACGGCAACGCACTCTATGCCGGGATCAACAAGAACCTCACCCGCAAACTCCAGAACGCCCAGAACGCCGCTGCCAGACTAATCCTCAATCTACAGCGACATTGCCACATCACCCAACAGCTAGGGGCACTACACTGGCTCCCCGTCGAGAAGAGAATCACCTTCAAGCTTCTCAGCCATGCTCACAAAGCACTCCACAGCACCGGCCCAGCCTACATGAACCACCGCCTCTCATTCCACGCACCCCAAAGATTCCTCCTCTCAGCCCAGCTTTCCCTCGCCACGTTACCACGCATCAAGACCAGAACAGGAGGTCGTTCCTTCTCCTTCCTCGCAGCAAAAGAATGGAACACCTTCACTCTCCACCTCCGCCAGACACAAACTCTCTCCAAGTTCCTGAAGAATCTCAAGACCTGGCTCTTCGACGAATCACCATGAGCGTCCGGCTCCGTACCTACCCTGAAAGGCCAGGGAAGACCTCTGACCCTCTTGGCCTCTGACGATACTCCGTGAGTGCCCAGGAGCTGCGCGGCCCCCTTCCCTCCCCCCAGCACCTTGAGACCCATCCGGGTGAGTAGTTGCGCTTAACAAACCATTGATTGATTGACTATTTGCAGCCCCTAGACACTACTTCTTCCTCCTAGCAATAGTGGACTGCAAAGGACCTGCCCTCCTGTCAAGGCACTTGACAACTGGCTTTTAAGCAGAGGCGGCTCCTCCATTGGGGCAGAGCGGCGTCGCCCACTGCTTTCTCGCAATGCGAGAAGCAGAAACATAAAATGGTAAAACTACCATTTTATGTTTCTGCTTCTCGCACTGCGAGAAAGCAGAAGTGCCTGGTTGGGGGCAGGCAAGTGGGCGGTCCTGCTCGAGGGCAGGGGGGTAGTGGCTTGCCCACTGTTGTGGGCCTTGACTGATTGGTCGGCCCCCTGGGCCGACCAAACCAGTCATGCGCACTCTCCCTTTTTCTCTATGTAGGCTGCGCAGCATACATAGAGAAAATGGCCTCCCTACAGGCGCCCGGCTGGGCGCCGTCCGCACCAATCACAACGCTGCCATTGCAGCTTTGTGATTGGCTTAGGGGAGGGAGGCTGCCTGTGGAAAATGCAGACCCGGCCAGGAGCAGCAGGAGCTGAGGCGGCGGCGCGTGACCCGGGGGAAGGTACATTTTTTAAAATTTGAATTACCATCCCGCTTCACACCCCTTGCGTGAACCCGCGCGACCCCGCCCCCCAAACCCGCGCAACACCCCACACCCGTCATTGCAGCCACGACTGGATCATTTCTTCACACAAATCCCGTTGTTAAGTGGTCCATTTTGGTTGGTACAGTAAAATAATCTGTTAGTGGTTAACAGTTATGCCATTGGGCGGATCGCATTTTTGTGCATCAATCGTTATCAATTGGAATCAAGATCGATGCTGAACCAGAGCAAATATGTAGCGCCCTAAATCGGCTTCACTGCACTACATGTTTAGTGCTAGATGCAATGAAAAGCCTTCGACACACTGAACGGAATTGGCGGGGTTTCCATAGTTTGTGGACCCCAAAATAACCCGCAGCTCGGCCGAAAGCTGCAGTAGTCGGCAGTGAAACGAGCGGGCCCAGCAACTCGTCGCCAGGCCTGCGAGTGAGATGGCAGCGGTGGTGTTCAGGGAAACTTCAAAGGCGCGCCGGAGACAGCAGCCCGAGATGTGGTTTACATATTGGAGAGACAATTGGGAGCTTATTTGTGCGCCTCTTTCTTCCAGTTCAAAGGCGTGACATCTACAGAAAACAGTTCCCGAGGTTTGAAAGTACACATTCGAAACGAGATGGAACACTTTGTGTAAATTCTACATTTGTCTTAATATGCAGTTACACGTTGTCATTTTAGCCACCTGCAACGATTGTTCGCCAACTGCGCGGCCTCCAGTAGCTTTTCTTATTTTTTTCCCCTTCTTGAAACTTAAATTCCTGTCTGTGAGCAGTAAGTTTGTATTTTTGCATTACAGCTGGTGCATGAGCTAAACAAATAGGTATAGTGGCTGCGAAACGCTTGCATGATTATGATAATGCGCAGGCTCTCCGCGCCTTTCCTACAGGGAGATATAAACCGCGCATTACTTCCATATTAGTAGCTGACTTGGATAACTTAAAAAGCATCGTAAAAAGGTAAAAAGGAGTCAAGTACACATGAGAGGACGGCCCGTTACTAGCGTTAGGGGAGCCATTCGGAAAAAACATTTCTAGTTTTACAGAAGAATTTACGGGGGTCTGTCTCCGCTTCTAGCTGTTTTATGCATTTTAATGGTGGAGATTACGGTATAAAGGTTACACTTGTGCCAGGAGGGGGGTTTCTGCTAGAATGTGTATCCCAGACTTCTGAACAGCTCTGCCGGGTGTTTCCTATGTCGTTTATTTTTAAATCCCGCCTGCTCCACCATCTAGTTACATCATTGCAGGCTATGACGGGGCGCTAGACGGAATTTAGGGAACAGGTGTTTGTGGTAAAAGGGCAGAGTACATGTACAATAACTTTGTACTGTAGTGTTTATTTCCTTTGTAGAGTGTGTGCGCGTGTCATGGGAAGCTGCCAGGGTTGAGTCTCTGGTTTTCCTTTGAGTTAAAGTGGGACAGTTGAGTTTGATGCTGGGCAAGATGGAAGCACTTTGGACACAGCACTGTGTGAGCATGGGTCTCTGTGGAGTTGGGTGAAGGTACAAGAGGAAAGCTGTGTGAAGTGAGGGGAGGGGAGGGGAGGTGCAGTGACCGATCTATGTTTATTAGGCCCAGCACTATTTGCTTTATTAACCTTCCTGCTTCCTCAAATTTGCTTGAAAATGCACCATTTGTCCACTCTTTTTTCAAACATTTTACGGGGGGAGAAGCCCCCCAAACTTCCCCTAGGGTGGTTCGGGCTCGCTCGCTCCCCGCAGTACAGTACGACAAAAATGTAATGAGCACCACTTTCAAATGTCACCAGCCGCCACTGTCTTTAAGGGTGTTTATGTGACAGCATCAGGAGCCTAGGATGTTTACTTATCAGGCAACCAAACCAGAAATAGCAAACAAAAGACTAAGGGATCCCTCTTACTTAAGAATCCATAAGAGGTCCACCCTATACTGTCCTCTGGTGAGAGTGGGGAAGCCATTGGCACTGGCTCTGGAGGCCATGTCCACTATGGTTCAAGGATATAAGTCGACTACGGACAGGGTTCCTTCCACACTGTGGATCCATCCCCTTTTTTCTTCTGTGGCTACTGTGAAAAACAAAAAAATTGAGAATTAAGGAAGGCCTAGCAAAAGAGCCATTACTTTAAGACGTTTGCAAAAGAATGTGAGAAGGGATGATTTTAAGATGTAGAGAAAGGTTGTTCTGAAGTTGCTGCCCAAAAATTGCAGAGAATGATTTAAAAGTGGAGGTGGATAATTCAGGGAGGTGAACATGAGTCCCCTCTACTCTATATAAATTAAATGAAGAAAAACAAAATGCTTCATAGACTGCACTACTCTGTGGTGTTTTGCTATGAGTTCCCTAAATCATGTGCAAGGACATAGCCTATCATCAAAGTGCATGTTTATATTAAGGGGTAATTGCATAGAGTGGAGGGTTTTTGTAGGAGAAGCTAAGCTTTTGTTATTCGCGATGAACAAATATACACTGAAAGGCATCTGAGGACATTTTTCTAAAACCATGTTCAATGGCTTCATATTGACAACGTAATGTTTTAGTATACAAGGCACAGTCATCCTACTTCCTGTGGTAGTATGAATGAATAGTGACCTTGGCATTGAAAAATAAAGCAAAACACATTTCATTATAGCACTTGCTGTTGCTAAATGGCTTTTTTACCTTGTACTAACTCCATTTTGAGACTCAGTAAATGGTTACCGAATTATAAAATAGGTGTAGAAATGCATAACAAATTGCAATTTGGAAGAGGGAGTTTAGACATGTCCCTTCCAAATTGTGCTGTGCAGTGTAACGCTTGCAACTGTAATTTCAGTTTCACGCCATTCAAAAGTTAAGGGCTCCTCAAAGAAGGTGGTAAACCATCAAAGGTGAAAGGGTCACCTTGGGACCCCTTGTGATTGTTAAAAAAGTTTTGTTGGGGAGTAGACAGTGGTATAGAGGACCACTGCGAATGCTGAAACATACTTTCAAGAAAAGTAAACTTTTTTCTTTAAACACAGCACAATTCTATTTAAGGAAGATGACTGCATTTTCTAAAAAATAGTTCTCCTTATTTACATGCGATCACAGACATGGTGGCCTGCTGGGGTGATGGCATCCAACTAAAGTAAGTCGCACTTTGCGTCATACCACATTCAGATTCATGAGGTAGGTTGGTTTGTGACCCACTCCAACTGGTGATTTTACGAACCAAAATAATAGTTCATACATAGGTTGGTTCACAAAATGTCATTGGATTCATCAAGAGTTTGTGCACCAGTTGTACCACTTTTTTTTTAATCCAACGTTAGTGCGTCTGTGCCTACGTGTATTATTGTTTTCAGAAGGTTTTGGTTTTAAATGTACTTTAGAGACAGTGACATAATCAACAAGAAGGGCAATTAAACTTGTTTAGCAATAGCAAGTATAATTGAGCAACCACTTTAATTACTTCACAAGATGATTAAGTAAATCCATAAATCAAATAGTTTCTAATTCATATGAAAGTTCCAGCAATGCAATGTGATGCAGCAATAGGAATTAGGGCAATGCACTGTAAACTATTTAAGCTTATTTATTCCAATATTTATTAGTGTACAAATACACCTGATACGTAGCAAATAATACAATATATGAGGACATTCCAGATTGGGTAGATTTCATTGAAGTGGAATAGTGGCGCATGTTTGATGAATACTGAAACATAGACAGACAAATACATGTGAATGCACGATTGACAACATATTGAAGCGATTAAGAATGTCTGTATGCCCTCATTTGCATGGACTACGTGGAGTGTGGTAGTGTGCAAATGACACTGTGCCTGCAACTCCAGAGAGTAAATAGAGAACATTGCAACTTGCCCATGTCTCTCAAAGGCATAGACAACCATACGGTGCATACATTATGCAGGCGACCTTTCCGTCTCTGTAGGTCATTTTTCAACCCAGCATTGTGCAGTAACATTTATACGGCACAGATATTGCATGCAGCCCCAAGCACAGGCGCAGATGTTTGCAGATGGCGGAAGAGGTTACAGTAGGCTTATATGAACAAGAGGGTCTTTATGGGCATGTGTAGCGCGAGGTCATGGGTCAAAGGAAGTCCCCTTCTTGAAAGGTGAAAAATGTCTATTTCATAGTGATGCAAATACTCAGTAAAACGCCTACGTTTTGTTGCAAAATCATACTGTTCATAGGTTCTATTCTGTTAACAAATTCCTGTGGGATGGCAGCATCTTTTGAATTTAAAACTGGATATAAACTTGCCTTTACACACTCTTTTTTGCTATTTTTTATTTTAAACACTTGGTTTCGGTGGCTGCGCTGTCCTTAATCATAATGTTATTGCATTGATGAGTATGTTTTTCATACATGCACACTCCTGTTTCTTTCTGCAGTTTACCTCTGGTAGGAGCTATAAAACCATTATGTCTGCCCAGGAAGAATGTCTAGAATTAGCAGGTAATTCCCAAGGACTCGCTTAAATGAAAATTGACAATAGTTAGCTCTTTTTACCTGTATAGATTTTCAACCCCATACTTCCTAATTTCAGGAACTTTATATACTTGCAGCCGTCACATATAAAAGTAATCCATTGTAAAAGTAGGTGCACCGCAGGTGGATTTCTGATTACTGCGGAGCTGCAATAAAGGTGAAAGGTCCACACATCAGTATAAACGGGACATATTGGGAGTGTGGAGAGATTATTAGACTGTGACTATTCAAGGTCCTAAAGTAATTCAGTGAATGTCTGCATGGTTGGTGGTCCCCAGAGCAGTTATGAGCTTGCTAAAACGACCATTAATCAGACCCCCCAGGATATTGCGGCATAGATTTGCAAATTTAGCGGCACAAAAATGGAAATTTAGCGGCACAAAAACGGAAATTTAGCGGCATTATTGCGCCACTTTATTGTACTCGTAATCATTCCTTTTCAGCCTTAAATCAATGTAAACTGATTTAGCAGAGTATTCCACTGTGAAATAGGCATGTTTAAAGTGTCTGCGCAGTGAGACTGCCCCCATCTGTGTTGTTCCCGATGCAGCAAAACACCTGGGGTGCTGTAAAAGCTAAAATGGACATACTTCAGAGTGCTATTAGTGCATCATATGAACACTGTGTAGTTAAGGTGCAACCCGACGACTTTAGGAGTTGGCCTAATGGCTAGGGCGGTTGACCTCGAATCTGGGGAACTGGGTTCGAGTCTCTGCAATGACACTGAACATCCTGTGATTCTGGGCAAATCACTTAATCTCCCCGTGCCTAACAAAAAATGAATGTGTCCTCATGTAATGCAACTGGTGCAATGTAAAGCGCTCTGATTCCCGATTCAGGTCAAGTTCGCGCTATATAAAACTCTGTTAAATAAAAAAAAAAAAAAAAAAAAAATGCCGATGCAGCACATGCCCTGTTTACCCGAGTCCAGGCACCATCACCCCCTCCCCTTGAGACCCAGTTATACGCCTTTGTGTTGAGTATAGCTGAGGTATGTGGTGACCGGTATTAGGGCAGTGGGATTGGGCGGCTGTCTTGTTTGGCTGAGAACATTAAGCGCCACAAGTACCAGAATGCTTTGGGAGGCTAGCTGCTGTGCCACATAAAGTGCCAGCGCGCCTTGAAGCATGCTGCCTGATTCTAAAACACTAATATGAGCTGTTGTCTGCCCCATTGGCTCCAATTAGGAGTCAGGGACGGTGGTATCCCCGGATGGTATACCGCTCTGCCTGATCATGACTGTATTAGTGTTCCCACATGGATGTAGTTACCATTGGTGCAGCAGGTGCAGTGGCTCTGGGACCCAGAGACCTGAGGGCCCATTGAACCCCTACAGTGCTGTATTTTACCACCTCTACAGCAGTTAAAGGGGTCCTTTTCCCTGCTTCCACCAAGGCTCACGGCATCTTTTCTACACTACTGTTTGCACACCTGTATTGAGCGGCAACGGGGAAAATCAGAACTGATTTTAATGGCCAGAAAAAACGACCGGTAATATTGCTTAAGGGTCGGGTAGGGGATACGGACGCAAGCGCAGTTTAACCCCTGTCGAATCTCCTACGGCACGTAGGGTGTGTGGATTACCCCCGCCAGCCCCCCCCTCCAGCAAAGCCTGAGCTGCCCCAGACACCCTCCTCACCACATACCCACAACCCCCCCTTTCCATTTACCTGGAAGGCGTCAAACCCTGCGGAATGAGGGATTACATGCAGATGTGTGCGCGGCAAACCTGTGTCCACGCTATTGTTATTCCCCATTCCTTGGGATTTAACTGGTAATCGCGAGGTACTGGAAATTACGGGAGCGGAGCCTGCGCACTGCTGTGATGCTCTTACGTGTGCCCTCAGCTGAACTGCACTGTTTTGCAGGTTGATAGTTGCCAAAAACTGAGATTTAAAGGGCAGGCTGCAGGGTCCTTACTGCTGAACCCCCACGAGCTTGGAGGGACCACTGAGTTTTAAAGAGCCAGCCCACACCGCCACCTCCTGTGTTGCTGGTGGGTCTGTGCATGTCTAACCCAACCCTGCGCCTCTCATAGCTTGGCCAGGAGGAAGCAGATATTGGACGGGTAGTGACGTGTGCGCACAGCCAATAAAAGGGCATTGTTTGTTTTGCTGTCTCCCGGTAGACACTTTTTTGTAAATATCGCGGCCAAAATTGCAAATATTCAATTCAATTCAATTCAATTGCTTTATTTCGATAACATGTATCATAAAAGCATTGTGCAGCATTTGTACAGTGAATAAAAGCCAGTAAATCGATGGAAATAATTCTTTGATACATAATTGGACTGGAAATTGTGCTTACACAGTGTTTTTAGACTTCATGTTGCACCACAGAGCATAAAAACAGTTATCTAAAAGTTGTGCATACGAGTTTCTGCAAGTTCATACCAAAAAATCATGCATGTATTAAAAAGAAGTGTATAAAAGAAAGAATAAAAACATAGCAGTTCAACCCAACGGTGTTATATAAAGTGCCAGCGCTTTATCATTCTGGAGAGACTTTCTTGGGTTAAGGTGACGTCCCGGTGTTGTCTGGGATTTATTAAATACGGCATCCCTCTCAAGGATTTTTGCCTACCTCCAGTGTCAGCCAAAGCATATAATTAAGGCACCCCATGCAGGGCTTTATGCCTGACTATCCAGGCATGGCTTAGAAACTTAGGCACCCCACAGGAAAAAAGGACACTTGGGTCGGATTTCAGGATGCGCAAAGCAGTCTGATGGTCGCGGGTGCCCATGTGTCTGCAGATTGGTTTTAGCCATTTAGACCTTGCGTTATTATAGGCTGGGCAAGGAAACATAACATGGGCAACACACTCCAGCGGGACTCCACAACAGGGGCAACCTTCTGTTGTACTCTTGGGTGAGCGCCACTTTGATGTTAGTGCATGGACTGGGAGCGAGCCAAGCCTAAATTGAGTGTACAAAGCCCTATCTCGTGGGACCTGGGTTACATCCAAGTAAGGCTCGAGGCTTGAAATTAAGAAATTCTTCTGTTAGCCTCCATGCGTTTGGCTTGCTGATCTCCTGGCTGTCTATCCGGTCCCAGTATAAGCGCTTGAGCTCTACCTTGCTCGGGGGGTTTTGTGTGTCCCATGATTCTTTAAGGCCCAGTAGTATCATAGTCTTCTTAACATTTAATATCCATTTGACCCTATGGTCCACAACTAGGTTTACCACCTACGTTAGTGCTGTGGCATATTTGGTGAGCTCTGGGGTACGCCTCAATGCAAAAACAACAGTTGATGGACAGAATGCAGAACAATGTCATACATTCACCCCAGTTCAGAGATCTGGGCCTAAATCCATCGTTTTTTTGCTCACCATGCCATTCCAGTTTGGACCCAGCCATATGCAAATCAGTCTTGACCCTGTGCCTCATGGGAACAGTCCAGCCCGAACTGCCAAGCCAGGTCCTCCCTGGACTGGAAACAAGCATCCTAGGACCGGTTTCGGGGTTTCACCCCTCTTCAGCCAGGATAGCTTGATTCCAGTGGCATGGAGAGCACGGGACCCACGTCTGGGCATACCCGTCCCACTCGGGGTGATAAATGCAAAAACAACAGTTGATGGACAGAATGCAGAACAATGTCATACAGTCACCCCAGTACAGAGATCTGGGCCTAAATCCATCGTTTTTTTGCTCACCATGCCATTCCAGTTTGAACCCAGCCATATGCAAATCAATCTTGACCCTGTGCCTCATGGGAACAGTCCAGCCCGAACTGCCAAGCCAGGTCCTCCCTGGACTTGAAACAAGCATCCTAGGACTGGTTTCGGGGTTTCACCCCTCTTCAGCCAGGATAGCTTGATTCTAGTGGCATGGAGAGCACGGGACCCACGTCTGGGCATACCCGTCCCACTCGGGGTGATAAATGCAAACACAACAGTTGATGGACAGAATGCAGAACAGTGTCATACATTCACCCCAGTACAGAGATCTGGGCCTAAATCCATCGTATTTTTTGCTCACCATGCCATTCCAGTTTGAACCCAGCCATATGCAAATCAGTCTTGACCCTGTGCCTCATGGGAACAGTCCAGCCCGAACTGCCAAGCCAGGTCCTCCCTGGACTGGAAACAAGCATCCTAGGACCGGTTTCGGGTTTCACCCCTCTTCAGCCAGGATAGCTTGATTCCAGTGGCATGTTATGTTATGTTATGTTATTTGCACTTATAGAGTGCACGGTTACCCTGGGGTGTCCTGGCGCTAAGTACTGGTTACCGGGGAAGTCTAGTGTATGCTACTGAGAGAAAAGAGCAGTGGGCGTAGGTTGGCAATTTCTCTAAACAGCCGCCTACCCATGTCATACATTAGGGGCGTTAGTGGGGTGTTACGTGGGAGCATCACCAAATCCCTCAAAAACTTGTGCTCAGATCTACTGATATCGTCTACATTATCAAATATCGCGGCCATCGTGCTAGTCAGCTGATTTCGTGATTTTTCCGTGAATAGAGAAATCGCGAAATGCTGGAGGGTCTGATCTGACACCTCAAAGGCATGCCTGGGTGCAGGGTCGAACTGTCCTCTAGGGCAATCGGGCAGTGCCAGACAGGATGATCTGACAGATCAGTGCAGAGGCGCAACTAGAGCCAAATTTCGGGGGGGGGGCTACTAAAAGTTCGGGGGGGCTGACTCTTCCAGCAATATGAGAGTGGAGATGCAGGGGCTCTAAGAAGGGGTGAAAAAACAACAAAGCCTCGTTAACAAGTAAATGGTCTTTTAAAGACCTGTGAAGTACTCGGGTGCGGTTGTGTGTATGGCCGGGAGGCTGTCTCAGCCGGGCTGACGCACACGATGGGGGGGGGGCTGAAGCCCTTTGAGCCCACTGGGCGTTGCGTGCCTGGATCAGTGTGTGGTCCTTTTTTAGTTGTGTGCCGATTTCATGACCAAGTGGGCGCCCGTTTTCACTGTTGATGTCTCTGATGTTACCACTTTTTCAGCTATCTGCATCGCTAATGGGGGCCACTTTCATTTTGGTGTCCGGGCCTACTTACTGCCCCAGTTCGACCCTGCCTGGATGATGGTTTAAGTTGTCTCCTCTGCCCAAATCTGTAATATCCCATGATTCTGAGAGAAGGGGCAGAGATTATTTATACGTCTTAATGTGAAATATTTCTTGGACAAGTTGCCGTTATTGCCCATGTTGTGGGCTGTATCACATCTTGAGTTGGGGATAAGAAGTAATTAATACCCTTTTCAGAGATATTTCTTGGATGATGGAGTGAGAAATCTCCCTTACAACAACCTGCATTGATATGTCAGCTTTGCAATATTGAGTTGTATGACTAGGAGTCTATGAGAAGCAAGTGCTTTGACTCGTGTGGGCAGTATTCGTGCTTTTTAAGACACCAAATGAAAGTTTTTCTGGTGTGTAATGCTTGTGGCATTGCTCAGACTGTAGTACACTCTGTTGTAATACCCATGGAAGTCTGGGACAGGTGATACTAAAGGTAACTCGACTATCGTAAACCGTGATACATAAGTGGAGACGAAGTGCTGCACTCCCTTATGCATATGCAAATCTGTATTGTCCCTGGGAGTCTTGGAGAAGTGCTCTATCTGACTACTGTGCCCTTATCTGAGGTATCCAGGAATGTGGAAGACGGAGAATATTTCTGGACCGTGATCCGTAGGTGGAAGGGGGAAGAGAATACTTCCGTACTAACATGAGGCAAAGCGAGCATGGGCAGACACGTGACTCCTGAATGTTGATCTGTGGCAGAGAATAGATAGGAAATTAAAAATGTACCACAGTGTGCAGCGTGTCATGATACACAAACGGACGTCTGAATATCAGTTGAAGCCTGTAGCAGGGAGAGACTCATGTCCTGCACACAGTGTCTTTGAAGCTGCAGATGGCCTATCCGTGGCAGAAGGAGCACGATTTAAGGGGTGGGGTGGAGGGAGGATGGGTAGTCTGGCAAACGGGCTGAAACTAATGATGATGGAAATACACTAAATAAATGCAAGTGGAGGAGTGAAAGGGGGTCTATAGAGAGGGAAAGGGGACGGGTGGGGGGAGGACAGTGCGGGCTTGGGCCTAGTAGCTCTAACTGCATGAAATTTAACAGGAGGGTGTGGTGTAAAGAGAAAAATAGCGACCGGGGAAGTGCAAAATTCTGCCATGTTAGGCTGAAATGTAATAATCGCGAGGACGAGAAGCAAATTTCGCGGGCAGTTTTGTAAAAATCGCTGCATTTTTACAAAACTGCCGATTTTGCAATTGTTTTGCAAATCACGAAATCCTGGAGGGTCTGATTAATGTATTTGTTTT
Organism: Calotriton arnoldi; assembly: GCA_963921515.1. Taxonomy (NCBI): domain Eukaryota; kingdom Metazoa; phylum Chordata; class Amphibia; order Caudata; family Salamandridae; genus Calotriton; species Calotriton arnoldi. The sequence goes on from CAWUFW010007886.1 coordinate 588,322, forward strand.
AACTAATACAGTTGTTTAAAATATGTTTATTACCAGTCAAGTTATCTCTCCCCATTCTCTTAAATTCAAACAAAACAAAAGTCTTGTCAAGGTCGTACATACCAATTTGAAACCGATGTTTAGGCAAAACTAAAAGAGATAACTTTATAGATGGTTGGATATTATCACTAATGTTTGGTAACTCTAGGGCGCTGTTTGAATATTTCAACAAGAAACTCCTTTGCAAACTCCACATCGTACAGAAAGCCGCAGCCAGACTGAATAGTGAGGAAAAAAATATAGAAGAAAAAAATATTGAGGAAAAAATATAGAATACAAAAATATCGACTGCCTCTACTTAAAAAGGTAAGCACATAAATATCGAAAAAAGTATTGTTTTCAATAAAATAGTTGTATTAAATATCGATTTTTAAATATATATAATTTAAAAATATTTAAATAAACATATATTAGATACTAACATTAATTTATAAAAATAAAATATATTTAAATGTATATTTTAACAAATATTACAAATAAACTTACTTTTAAAAATGTAAACACACATATATATATATATATATATATATCAACGTGCCTGCTCACAAATAAAAACAGGCTCCAGCACGCTCTGGGTCACTTAAGGTGGCTTTATTGTGGCTATAAAATCAGGTAACACGTTTCAACCGCTACCCCGGTCTTTGTCAAACCTAATGTTGCCACCATTTTAATTTTCATTTATACTTCCTCGTAGAGTTTCAAAGCATTAAAGTGACAGTGCTGAATTCTCTAATTAAAATGACAAGTGCATTTTTTTTCTTTTTCAATTTTTCAAAGAAAAGTGACTTGTGCCACATTTGCTAATGAATCTTAACAAACATACAAAGTGAACTCTATGACAGAATGGAATTTAGAAAAGACAACAGATATCGAATATGCCATCACATTGTTGGCAGCTGGCTCCACAATTTATTCATGAATTAGTAGGTTATCATATTGCACCAGTGTGTTTATTTTTCAAAATTCATTATAACACATACAATGCCATACAATCTTCCATTTCATTAAGAACTGGCGTAAGCCACATGGATGCCTGATGTCTCAACATTGCTCCTAATGTAATCACAACATCATGCAGGGCATGTGCCCGTTATAAATTGATTGATACATATAAAAGCTAAATCTTAAATATTCATTGTTTTAAATAAATCTAAAATTCCTACTGATTATAGACAGATCTAATTAGTGCTAAAGTGCTGTGCAAATAATGTGAAACGCTTGAAAACTTGGATAAAACATTATATACAGGATTGGACTTAGATAATAGAGGTCTAAAACAAATTCATTGAGCTTGAAACCATAAACTCGAACAAAGTCACATACAATAGCCTTCATGGTTAAATTTCGTAAGTGGACATGTAGATCTCCCTCAGTATTAAGACCATTGGGGATTTTAGAGTTAAATCGTAAAATATATCTAGATTCCAGCTGTCTTAAATATTTCTCTCTATTTCCACTCCTTATTCTGTTTGGCACCTGATCTAACACAAAGTATTCCAAATCCTTTACGTAACTTTCATGTATCTGTTCAAAGTGCCTCGCTACTGGGTATGTCTGATCTTTATTTTTGATAGCCCTAATGTGCTGTATAAGGCGTTGGTGTGCACGCAAAATGGTGCTACCTATATAGACCTTCAGACAACTACACCTTAGAGCATATACAACAAATTCACTTTTACAGTTCAAAGGTTTCATGATCTTCCACTTCCTATCTGTAAAAGGTACTGGCACTTCTGTGATGTTGATGCCATAATTACAAGCTTTGCATTTATGGCATCCCTTACTTCCACTCAACCATGTTTCTTGATTTTGTGTGCCCGGACTATTAACCACAAGATCTGGCCTCATCGATCTTGCTTTATGAAAAGTAATAAGTGGTCTGTTTTGTGTTTTCGGCCCTAGGGTGGGGATGCTACGCACTAAATGCCAAGGCTTCTGAAAAATGGCTCTAATCTTTTGATGATGCATACTGTACCCAGTAATGAAACTACATTTTTTATCGGACTGGTCAGAAAAGTCTTTTTTGCTGTTTTTGTCTGTGAAGATTAGCTGTTCCCAAGGTTTTGAATTTGCTTTGTTTTTATCCTTTTCCAGGATAATTTAAGTGTAGCCTCGTAACTCAAATCTTTAATTTAATTCAGTCTGTGCTTTATAAAGCTGTTCTGGAGTGCTACAGTTTTATTCTCATACGTAAGTTCTCTGCGTAAGAGATACTGTTCTTTAATTTTGTAGGATGGAAATCCGAGCATGCAGTACAGTGTTTCCTGCAGTACTCTTTCGAAATGTTTTAGTGTGCACTTTTCCATCTTCTACATAGATCGTTAAATCCAAGAACTGTACTTCCCCTTTCGCTGAGATAAGACGTGAAATGCAGATTCAATTCATTCCTATTAAGGGGCCGATTCCGATTCGGGCCGGAAAACGTACCGACTGACTCGGTACGGGAATATTGTCCGACCGACACGTACCGGCGCTGCACGATCCGCGTAGTACGATGCAATGCATGTGAATTACGACCAACTCGTACGGAACACAAGCCGAATGACCGAACCGCATGGAAACCAGCTATCCGGCCGGGAAACTACGCGAATAGAACCGACCGACACGCACCAGGAATGAACCCGACAGAAATGTACCCGCGAACTCCGACCCGCGCAGTACGATGCAATGCGTGGAAAACCAGACCGATTCGCACGGAGCCCAAGCTGTACGACCGACACGCATACAAAACCGAGCCGAAGCAACCCAATACTCCACGACCGACGCATACGCCGCACATGAAACACAGCAGAAACACAGCTTGAAAGACTCGGAGAAGCCCGCACGAGCCAACTTCAGCGTCCTACTCGGTCAGAAGAACGTCTCCTACATGCCCAAAACCCACAAAGGAAAAATACAAAAAAAGGGCCAAACAAGCAATGACAAAGACAATAAATACAGGGGTGAAAAAACATGTAACAAAGACACACCCACAACCCCACCCATATAAAGGCCACAAATCACTACCATGATCCTTCGCAAATTCAACTGACCTGCCAGCACAGAACACCATCAGACAGCAAACACAGACACACCCACAACTCATCCATCACACAAGCCACACACCATTAGCACCTCCCAAATAGCACCCTCACATACACCCAGCAAAACCTACATTCACCCACCCTCACTTGCACATTCACACACACATCAATCCCCACCACCACCCATCACCATGCCCCCAAAGAAGAATCCAAAGTTCCTAGACAGTGAATTGGAAGTCCTGGTAGATGAGATCCTCAGGGTAGAGCCACAGTTGTTTGGTACATTGGTCCAACAGACCCCCATGTCGCAGAAAACCAAGATGTGGGAAAGGATTGTCGACAGGGTGAACGCACAATCACCATGTTTGCGCACAAAGGAAGACATCCAGAACAGGTGGTATGATGTGCGCAGGAGGGTCAAGGACCTACTAAAGAAGGATTACGCCTTGAGTCATCGCACCAGCAGTGGCCCTCCTGCCAAACCAGTATACCTCAGGCCCTGGGAGGAGAAGGTGCGGGCCATCCTACCACCAGTGAGCGTATATGGACTATCAAACATCCCAGAGCCTGGTGAGTACACAACCAATATACCCAATATTGTGTGACAATACACACACATCCCTGTCAAGGGGATAGTCAAACCATGCACCCTTAGCAAATCCACAGCAACCAAAAGATAATCATCCCAAGATGTGGATGTTAGTTAGATAAATACAATACATGCCATCTCATAGTGATATGTAACTGTGTCATGACATGTACAAACCTAACAACAAATAGAGCAAGGCAGTGGCACAAATCTAACCAACAAACACTGTCAGATATTTTGCCACCACTAGAACACCACCTCACAGGGAAGCTCACTGAAAGGAAGGAATGCTGTGTATGCTGGTGAAGTGAGTGTAGCCAATAGTATGATGGGAGTTGTAGTCACAGATATTGGTCACCCTCACAATTGGCCCATCAACACCACTCTGAACCATGCTCACATCACAGGGAGTAGAAAAGAACTGACAAGATGGCTGACACTGGGCACTGCTGTGGGGAGCACAAGGCCCTGCTGGGAACTGTGCACCAACCAACAGCAGGACACCACTGACTGACATCCTGAAAGCCAACTTGCACTCCCTGCAATGGAAGCACGTTCCATGGTGGGAGATCTGGCTGGGTGGGAAGGAGGACTGACAGCTATGACCATAGTTACAAGCAGCTTTTCTCACACACACCCTTAACACAAACTCCACACAACTCACCTGGGAGAATGCAATGCCTCACACTCTAATTAAATATCCCACAAAGAACCACCACCCTGGGTTATGCTGTGTGAAGCACAGGGACACTCTTTGGACTTGTAGCCAAACAAACGCCAGGACAACACTGTCAGCCATCCTGTCAGCACAGGCACACTACCCCACAGGGAAGCAGAGTCAAAAGGAAGGAAGTATGGGCATGCTGGGAAGGGGGGGTGTAGGCAATGGCATGATGGGAGTTGTAGTCACAGATATTGGTCACCCTCACAATTGGCCCATCAACACCACTCTGAACCATGCTCACATCACAGGGAGTGGAAAAGAACTGACAAGATGGCTGACACTGGGTACTGCTGTGGGGAGCACAAGGCCCTGCTGGGAACTGTGCACCAACAAACAGCAGGACACCACTGTCAGCCATCTTGCCATTGCTGCCACACTCACACACAGTGAAGTCGACTCAAAAGGAAGGAAGTATGGGCATGCTGGGAAGGGGGGTGTAGGCAATAGCATGATGGGAGTTGTAGTCACAGATATTGGTCACCCTCACAATTGGCCCATCAATACCACTCTGAACCATGCTCACATCACAGGGAGTGGAAAAGAACTGACAAGATGGATGACACTGGGTACTGCTGTGGGGAGCACAAGGCCCTGCTGGGAACTGTGCACCAACAAACAGCAGGACACCACTGTCAGCCATCTTGCCATTGCCGCCACACTCACACACAGTGAAGTCGACTCAAAAGGAAGGAAGTATGGGCATGCTGGGAAGGGGGTGTAGGCAATAGCATGACGGGAGTTGTAGTCACAGATATTGGTCACCCTCACAATTGGCCCATCAACACCACTCTGAACCATGCTCACATCACAGGGAGTGGAAAAGAACTGACAAGATGGCTGACACTGGGTACTGCTGTGGGAGCACAAGGCCCTGCTGTAACTGTGCACCAACCAACAGCAGGACACCACTGACTGACATCCTGAAAGCCAACTTGCACTCCCTGCAATGGAAGCACGTTCCATGGTGGGATATCTGGCTGGGTGGGAAGGAGGACTGACAGCTATGACCATAGTCACAAGCAGCTTTTCTCACACACCCCCTTAACACAAACTCCACACAACTCACCTGGGAGAATGCAATGCCTCACACTCTAATTAAATATCCCACAAAGAACCACCACCCTGGGTTATGCTGTGTGAAGCACAGGGACACTCTTGGGACTTGTAGCCAAACAAACGCCAGGACAACACTGTCAGCCATCCTGTGAGCACAGGCACACTACCCCACAGGAAGCAGAGTCAAAAGGAAGGAAGTATGGGCATGCTGGGAAGGGGGGTGTAGGCAATAGCATGATGGGAGTGGTAGTCACAGCTCAACATCCCCACCCACATGGCCCAGCAAGCTCACACTGAAGCATGCACACCTCACAGGGAGTGAAAAGCCACTTCTAAGATGTCTGACAATGGTCCTCTGTTGTGGGGAGTACCAGGCCCTGCTGGGAACTGGGCACCAACCAACAGCAGGACACCACTGACTGACATCCTGAGAGTTAACCTGCACCCACTACAAGGGTGGCATGCTTCATGGTGGGATAACTGGGCTGGGGGGAGAAGGAGGTCCGGATGTCAACCAAATACCACCAATGCTGGTCATGCACACACCTCAACATCCACATTGCAAAGCATCAGGTTGGCAGGACAATGAGCCACACCAATATCAACATCTGACTGTGACAACTTAGGACAATGCAATGTACAGGGCCGCATCCAGAGGTACAGTCACAACTGTCATGTGTTTGAACCATTGATGCCTGCAGAAACATAACATACATTGTGTGTCTCTTCCAAAAACAGGTGATGATGGGGACACAGCAGCAGATGAGGAGGAGTCCCTGTCCCAGGCTCCGGTGGCCCATGAGCTCTCTGGTTTGCAACAGCCTCTGCCCTCATCGGATGGCGAAGACCAACCTGGCACCTCCGGTGTGAGTCATCATGCAGCACCAGCAGGACTACCATCTGCACCCCCTGCACCCATTCCTCCAACATCTGCCGACACACAGACCACCCCCGCCGACACGGACAGACCAAGGACACTCAATGACAACAGCACAGGGACCCCAGCCCACCGTGAAGCAACGGACAACAACCCCAGTACCAACCCCCAAGGGGGCCTAGGGTCACCTGTGCGTGCCACCGCAGGTCCCGCACGTGTGGCCAGGGGTGGTGGGAGGGGTGGTAGGCAAAGGTCGCTGTTTGCAGAGGGGTCTGGACTGCATGATGACCCACAACTGGTACGCATTGCTGATGCGTACCAGAATAGCACCGGAGAGGTCAGCCAGGTAGTGGGGATCCTCAAGGACATTCAACAGCAGCAGGCTGCCCATCATGCCCGCTTGGACTCCCACATGTCCTGTGTGGAGACACACATGTCCCGTGTGGAGACACACATGTCTGGCATGGAGTCCAAGTGGGACACATTGGAAGAACTGACAGCGGTGCAGAGGGACATATTGACATGCCTCTGCCAGATTAGCACCAACATGGCCACACCTCCCTGTGTGCCCACAACATCTGGTGCCGCAACAACTGCAACTGCCACAGGGAGGGAGGATGACTCTGGTGGAGAGTCCTCTGCACCGCAGCGGCCTGCACATGAGGGTCCCCCCAGAAAGAAGAGGGGCCGTCCGAGGAAGGACAACTGAGAGGCCGATGGCCATGTACATCCCCCAGGAACCCAACACCTGTTCTGGAAATTCTCCTTTGTGTGCAAACTGTTCACCCTGTCGAATGCAACACAACTCTCCCACATGACATGTGGAGTTTAAGTTGGACTAATGTATCAGATGACTGTGGACTTTACTCAGGACATTTCTGCTACCAACACTTCCAACTCATCTGGGAACTTTGGATTCCAATCCCAATGTACAGCACCCACCATTCTGTGCACTATCCTCACACATGTATGTAAATAAACTCACTAATACACCATACTTGCCTCTGTTGTGATTCCAACGTTGTTTTTGTCATGGAGATGATGATCTGCTAAATGACACTGTGCATGCTAACTGCTACAGCAAGTTCAACACCGTCATGTGAGTCATGGCGACGTGACACATATCAGGGAGACACACCACTAGGGCTACACAACACATACACACCAGGGCCATCTGACTCATCGCCTACACTGATGTTGCCAGGAAATACAGTGGAATGCACAGACACCACACCTATTCACAGTCTGTGTTAACTAGCCCACAGGTGCAGTAAGCAAATGTCAGTCAGATGTGTGACCACAGACAATGCACATCCCAAAGTGAAGCACAGGTTTATTACACATTTGCAACATGTTGTTTCCACTACAGATGCAAGGTAATCCCACGTGGCAGTGGCCACACAGTCACCAAGTGTAGAAGAAATAAAGTCCAGGGGTGTGTGGCACATCACCTGTAGGGAAACGACTGCTTCCACCCTGGAAGTTGAATCATGGTGTCGGGGATCCGAGTTGACCAAACAACTTTGAAAGCACCCTGTGAAGGACAGACATGACACACAGTCAAAAGCACTGAAGAACAGGACAGAACTGCAATACTCATGCCCAATACATGTCACAAGATACCTACACAAAACCAAGTTAGCATGTCAACACTGTTGGGGAGTACAGACTATCTGTAAGGACACATCGCTGCACGCATCCAGTCAAGTAGCACATGGCCACACTCAAACAGCAACAGAGCACCACCAACACATATCATGCAAACTCAAATCATTGACATGACATCTCTGGATACTCACATTCAGCTGAAGAAGTTGGTGATGAGCTGTGTGTGGACATCACCCTCATCATCATCATCATCACTGGCATCGTGGCCCAGGCCAGGATCCTCCACAGGTGGCGGATGTTGGTCATCGTCATCCAGGATGAGAGGCAACTCCTTCCGCACTGCCAGGTTGTGTAGCATGCAGCAGATGATGACAATCTTGCACACCTTTGCTGAGGCATATGGGAGGGCCCCTCCTGTCTTGTCCAGGCAGTGAAGCGGCTCTTCAGGAGACCAAATGTCCGCTCGATCACTCTCCTGGTCCGACCATGTGCCTCATTGTAGCGTATCTGGGCTAGTGTGACAGGGTTCCTGAGGGGTGTCAGCAACCACGGCATGTTGGGGTATCCGGAGTCACCTACATACAGACAATTACACATTAGCTGAGTAGGAAAAGAGGGTGGAATACAACATTGCAGAACACACACAATGGTACAAAGTCAGTACACACCGACAAGCCAGGCACGCTGGTTCTGCATCTGTGACATCATCCTCGGGATGCGACTACTCCTCATCACGTAGGCATCGTGTGCAGAACCGGGGAAATGTGCACACACATGTGAGATGCTCATATCTGCAAGACATACCACCAGAGCATTGATAGAATGGTAATGTTTCCTGTTCCTGTATGCCTGCTCATGTGCCTGTGGTGGTACCAAAGCCACATGTGTCCCATCAATGGAGCCGATGACATGTGGCATCCTCCCCAGGGCATAGAAGTCACTCTTGACGTCAGTGAGTTGTTGACGTTTAGGGAAATAGATGTACTGGTTCAGGTATCTCAACATTGCCTCCAAAACATCGCGTAGCACACGGCTGAACATGGTCTGTGACATCCCACCAGCAGACGCCACAGTGTGTTGAAAGGTACCAGTGGCAAAGAAGTGTAGGGCTGCCATCACCTTCACCTTGGGGGTCAGTGCTGTAGGGTATGGCCGGCCAGGTTGCAAATGTGGGGCCAACCGCACCGCCAATTCCTCAATCAGCGGCCTGTTGAAGCGGTACCGTCGGATGCAGTCACGTTCAACCATGGTTGCAAGGTCAGGGAATGGTCTATGGACAGCTGGTGCCCTGCAGTGCATAGGTGAACAAAGAAAAATTGTCAGTCACCCCACATATGTGGCATTGACCATACTCAATATCACATGATACATCATGACGAGACACAAGTACTTGATGTGTGTGCCGTTCTGTATGGACATATATGGCACCTACATGGCCAGCATCTAACATCAGAGTTCAACATGTGTTGACAACAAGTTCCAGGTTGTGCTATGGGAAATCATTAGGCTGTGTCACAGTACCCATGTACTGCTGTCACGTTCCTAACACACACCACAGTGACAAGTGAGGACAGATGTGCCACAGGCATCACAGCTCATTGACAGGTAGATTCCCAAGGACCCTGTATTGCCACATGGACACTGGCATGACATGGCGTAACATGTACACGTCAGCAAAACAACCATGACTCCCACAGGTAGTGGCCCCTGTTGCCTCTGCAGGACAGACATGGACGTCTGTGACACACACACGCACACCATCAAAGTCAATGCACAAACAACGTGGATGTGGAGGCTGTCTCCCATTGTGCACATGGAATCAGAGACATCTGAAACACAACATGCACACAGACTGTGGAGGGCCATCACTATTGTGGCAATGTGTCACCCTGTGACGTACATACCTTCCCACATGGGACTCAGGGTGTATGTGACATAACATACACATACACAACCTGGAAATGTGACCATGCCACATGCCCTGAACTGAACAGTTGCACATCACAGTGGTCATGGGCACAACACACAAAGGATTCTTTCCCCATGAACACATGCACAGCCTGGGAGTGGCTGCCCCCAAGTGCCACCAAAGAAACCACATGTTGACCCCCATACACACACAGGTAATGCAGCCTTACATGCCTTAGGATACAGTGTGGACAGGCTGTGGTGTTGTAGGTGTGCCCCTGAGTCCCTGGCAAGTAATTGTGGCTGGCATACGTTCACCAGTGACAACCATGGTGACATATGCGAGTGACTTGTACAGGGACGCGTCGTACAGCAATGGACCGATCGGTGCGCACGCATTGGCCATTGTATATGATGTGGACGGATGCGTGTTGTCATCCGAAATACGCGTTGTACAGCAATGGACCGATCGGTGCACACGCATTGGCCATTGCATATGATGTGGACGGATGCGTGTTGTCATCCGAAATACGCGTTGTACAGCAATGGACCGATCGGTGCGCACGCATTGGCCATTGCATATGATGTGGACGGATGCGTGTTGTCATCCGAAATACGCGTTGTACAGCAATGGACCGATCGGTGCGCACGCATTGGCCATTGCATATGATGTGGACGGATGTGTGTTGTCATCCGAAATACGCGTTGTACAGCAATGGACCGATCGGTGCGCACGCATTGGCCATTGCATATGATGTGGACGGATGCGTGTTGTCATCCAAATACGCGTTGTACAGCAATGGACCGATCGGTGCGCACGCATTGGCCATTGCATTTGATGTGGACGGATGCGTGTTGTCATCCGAAATACGCGTTGTACAGCAATGGACCGATCGGTGCGCACGCATTGGCCATTGCATTTGATGTGGACGGATGCGTGTTGTCATCCGAAATACGCGTTGTACAGCAATGGACCGATCGGTGCGCACGCATTGGCCATTGCATATGATGTGGACGGATGTGTGTTGTCATCCGAAATACGCGTTGTACAGCAATGGACCGATCGGTGCGCACGCGCTGGCCATTGCATATGATGTGGACGGATGCGTGTTGTCATCCGAAATACGGCGTTGTACAGCAATGGACCCATCGGTGCGCACGCATTGGCCATTGCATTTGATGTGGACAGATGCGTGTTGTCATCCGAAATACGCGTTGTACAGCAATGGACCGATCGGTGCGCACGCATTGGCCATTGCATATGATGTGGACGGATGCGTGTTGTCATCCGAAATACGCGTTGTACAGCAATGGACCGATCGGTGCGCACGCATTGGCCATTGCATTTGATGTGGACGGATGCGTGTTGTCATCCGAAATACGCGTTGTACAGCAATGGACCGATCGGTGCGCACGCATTGGCCATTGCATTTGATGTGGACGGATGCGTGTTGTTTTTCGAAATACGCGTTGTACAGCAATGGTCCGATCGGTGCGCACGCATTGGCTATGGCCTGACATGGTAACGGACGCGTTTTCGAAGCTTTAACGAGTCTGAAGCAGTGAATTCAGTTGGCCACCCAGAACAATGTTGCAAATTCATGGGTGTCATGAAGTTGAACTTTGAAGGATGCTGTGGGCGTGTATAAGTGGTGCAATTCCATGGATTGGCCAGATTCAGAAGATGCAAACGACTTGGACCTATCACTTTGGACACATGGGACAGTATCTGCCTCTGCAGCACACATATAATGCTGGCTGTTCCCCTGAGAGCTCACTTGCCTGCACTACATGCTCCAGGACGACATCTGCCACCACCACTGCTGCTGTCTCTGCATCCTCTGGCTACTGCAAT